>JARBWI010000001.1:1850769-2467692 GCA_037576405.1 Campoplex capitator
CGAGCTCGCAATCCTGACAAATTTTGTTCTTAACGTCCCGCATCAGAGGCCCGAGCCCCGGTTCCAAACTGCTATAAGGATTGCCCAACATTCGACCTTGCAAAAAGTCTTCCTGCTGGGGGTCTTTCTCAAGGGTAAGGAAAAATTCTCCAACGTCATTCTCCTCGGGATAAATGATGGAGCAGAGCCTCTCGAATACGAAGACCGGTGTTCTGACATCTTGAGGACTGTACTTTTGTACGGTTTCGACGCACACAGCCATGAAAGCTTTGGTCTCTTCCTCCGTGCCAGAAGTCATTTCTTCGAGAAGCTCGAGCAATTTTTCTTGAGTATCGTCGATTAAACGGGTACGTTGAACGACCAATCTTCTGAGGGAAAGATAACCGTTGAGAACAGCTCCTACAAGTCGACCTTTGTACTGTTGTTTTATGTTCTCCTGTTCGAGGAACGTTGCGAGAAGTTCCGTGAGCATTTTGAGGGAATAGCCCTGGGCGAGATCGCTCGTTAAAGTCGTTTCTTCCAATCGATGAAGTTCCTCTATTTCGCGAATCAATAAATCAGCCAACAAGGTCATAACGCCGCGTACAGCTAAGAATTGTTTCCACGGTGGTTGACGTATGAGGCTTTGATAAAGAGCCAAAAATTCCGCGCTGCTTTCACCTGCAGTTCTCAGTTGTTCCAAATAGCCGGTCAAGAGTACGAGAACTTCTTTTTTACGCTCGGTTCCCTGGCACAGGCTTTCGACCATGTTGCAAGCGACTTGTCGGGCTAATCGTGAGCTCGGATTGAAGAGAACTTCTTTGAGCCACGCTCCATCGGCCAATTTGAGTATTTGAATAACTCGCAATCTCATGCACCGATTGTGCCAACGATGCCCGTATTTTTCCATCAAATACAAAACGCGAGCTTCTTCCTTTTTCAAAGGTTTACTCGGTGGTGGCGAGGACTTTTTAGCTGGCATGCGTTGTATCCACTCGGAATACGAGTGTTTCGGATCGCTGCTGAGCCATTTGGCGACATCGATGCTAACGCCTTCGGGAGGTTGTATAGTCGCCAGGGTTTCGATGCTTTTATCTTTGTTTTTCTTCGACGAGGGTTGATCGGGTTTTATCAAACCTTGAAGTATCTTCAAGCAGGGCAATATCAAACTCTCCATAACGACAGGACTCTTTGAGTCTTTGCAAGCCATGAGGAAGAGCTGCATGACACAACGGAGTTTTTGTTCCCAGCAGGCATCTTCCTTCTGTACGAGAGCAGCTAAGAGTGCCATTTCGTGTCTGACAGCCATAGCTAGATCGGAGGTAGCGACTCTTCCGCGAAGCGTCATCGTTACTCTGTTCATCAATAACGTGCAAAGTTCTTTCGTCGATTGTTGATTATCCCTGGTAACGAGACACAACAATTGTCTGACTTCTTCCTGAACTTGTACAGTTCCTTTTCTCAAATTATGCTCGACGAGCTCAGAGATTAAACCTTGTTTGCAGAGGACTTCACGAGCCGCTGTATTCGTCGCAAGAGCCCGAAGGAGAGTCAGACAATGTTCGGTGGCTGATGATGCACAGCCGTAACAACGACCCGGAAGTGGAACGATAGTTTCTTCTTTTTGGGATTTGTCGCTCGTCGAAGCACCCACGTGTATCGTGCCTTGGCCACGTTGATTTCTGTCGTAAGCAACGAGCTCGCGTCGCCAGGCTAATACGCGTTGTATTATTTTGCTAAGCTCTTCGAACGAGGTTTTACACTCGTTGCAATATCTCTGTGCGAGCAATTGTATCGCACGGTTTACTTGTGTACTTCCGGAAACTTGAACCCCATCGTCGAGCCCACGATCCAAACGATGTTCCGATATTTTTATGAGCAACATCTCCAACGTTGGTTTATTCGATATTAAAGTCTTGTAAACGCGATCAGCTTTTTCCAGCCAGGTATTTATCGTCGCTACTGTCTTTTTACGATCCTCGTCGTTCTCTATAGGATCAACAGCGCAACACGGTCGTCCCGTTAGAGTATAATCGAATTTGGCGTATTTGCAAAAACCACAAGCGTGACACAAGAAAGGATCTTTCTCGTCGTAATTAATTGCACGACATTTGTGACACTGGAAAACATTCTCGCCGCAATTTGCGCAGACACCAGGAGTCGCTGGAACACTCGCCGAGCATCGTGGACACTGCAAAGTCTCCGAGGAGGCTTGAATATTCTCGTAGAAATCGGCGTATTCGATCATGAGATTACAGGCGACGATAGGCAAGGGGAACTCCATTTTGACCTCCGTCTGACCCTGGGCCAAAGTGATTTTCTTCGCTTTGTGCCAGAGGGCCGGTTTGTTCTTCAATTCGACGACCGCTTGGACCGAACGATTATTGTAAAAGACGTTGATCGTACGTACCATTTTCGTTCGCTTGAGATCACCGATGCGCAGAATAATTCGACTAATCGTGTGACTCGAAACGAGCTTGACGATTTGAGTGGTTGTTGTGAATTTCGAATCGACTTTGATCGATGAAAGTTTGATCGTTGCCATGGGAACCTCGGGGTTATTGCAAACGAGGCAAGGCTCGCTTTCGAGGTAATATCCATCGAGCTCGACGAATTGAGCCAAATTTGCGTAAAGATTCGCGTTCGGATGTCGAGCGAGCAATTGATTTTGAGCGTGTAATACAGCCACCGCTTGTTCCATGTAAGTATGCATTTTCTTTCCAGTGTGTGGTGTTTTCAGGGAGAAATAGCCGAGAAGGTCGACAAATTGTGCAGCTTTTCGTCCGTATACCGGAAGCAAAGGCCACAATCGCCACAACAGATCCAACAGCGCTTCCTGATCGATGGGCGTGCAGTTTTTGTAAATCGCCAGTACGAGAGAATGCGCTTGCCAGCGTACGTTCGTGTTGTTGGTCTCGAGCAAGAAAGTTTTTATGAATTTCGTCAACAAAGCAGGCGACACTTGTTTTTGTATTTGTTCGACCAAAGTAACGCATTGAGCCTCTTCGAATTTAGCTTCGATGTCAGAATCTTCAGATTTTTCCCGATCTCGTCGCTCTTTCATATTTGCCGATGTTTTTGACTCCTTCACCTTGGAATCTTTGCCCTTGGTGCTGGAGCAAATGGCGCATTGAAGCAACTGTAAAACTGTCGGACTCACGCCTTCGTCGAGAAGCGTTGAAATCGTGAAGAGATACGAAAGTACGGTGTTTTGTTTCAAGCAAAAACGTTGCCAATTTCCCGTACGACAAGTCGCTACTTCGACGCAGGATTTCAGATGCTCGATGAGTTCGACGAGAGAATCGTAAGGAAGGTTTATAGCGTTGTGAAGTGATTGCATCGGGTCGTAGCCACCGGTGTTGCAACACTTTTGCACGGATTGTACGTGCGATACAAGAGCGTGAAGGTCTCGGAGCTGTCGATATTTTTCTCGATTGCCGCAGATGAATTGTAAAAGTTTTCGAACTTGGCGTCTGACGAATGGTGTTTGATAAAGCATCATGTATTCGCAAAGGTAAAAGTACCAGGCTTGTTGATCGAAGGATGGTTGAATCGCGCTACTTTCCGCATATTTGTGTACTTGATAAGTAAACCGTAGAGCCATCTCCGTCAGAAGTTGTGGATAAGGCTCGAAAACATCGCTCGCGTGTCCCTTGACGTATTGTCTCAAGAAAAATGGCGACATATCCGGCGGCGAAGTTGTCAAATGTTCCTTAAGCAATTCTCCTCCTATAACGTTGCTCGAATCTTCGGTCGTCGTCGTTTTCCAATACTCCAAAAGTGCCTTGAGCAGCGTCAAACAATACTCAATCACTCCGGCTTTACTCAATATACCAGCTGTTGTTTGCGACACAAAATTTGGATTGTCCGCTTGCGTTTTCGTGTTGTATTTCGAACGCGACATCAGCACGCTCAACAAACGCATTATCACCAAATGAACTTCTCTCTTGTTGTTTCGCTTGCATATATCGGTCGTGTCCGGTTTATTCATTTCAAGCTCTTTCACCAATATATGAAGCAAACGTTCCACGCAGGCACGATCTCTTTCTTCTTGACCATCGAGATCCGAAGTCAACATCAACACCACTTGCATAAATGGTATCGATAATACTCCCGAAACGTTCGTCAAATTCGGAATAAATTGCATCAATCGTTCCAGCAATAACAGTCGCACTGAATGGAGCTTCGATGTACTCTCCACCACAGTTTCGTTCTCTTGCTCGACTCCCTGCTCCTGTTCCGTACATTCATCCTGCTCCGTAACCTAAAATAATATTTGTCTACATTTTTTTTTGCGACTCATCGATATTTTGAGCAACGACCTATTGAAACGATTGAGGGTTTTTTTATGAGTACAGTAGATAATGGATCATTTTTTTGGTCTGAGAATCCTCAAGTGTCACTTCAGTGGGATTCCTGATGATTTATCAATTCCAGAATCGTGCATCCACCAGAAATTTTCATTTTTTTTATTTTTCTTATTTGATGGTATGGCGAAAGAATCATAAAGCATATTGAGCACTAGAATTCTAATTGAAAATTGCCATGTTTTACCGGAATGAGGTAGTAATCATTATTTTTGTCAATTATGCAAGTGTTTTTGACTTACGATGTGCTAAAAATCAGAAGCAAGTTTTATAGCTCGCAGAATAATAGCTGTATGAGAATTTTTATGGAACTCGGCAAAGTTCCCAAACGGTTGTTAAAGTTTATATTGAAAACGTAATTTTTTCTTTATTTTTTAATTGTGAAGTAAAAACTTTTTTGATAAATCTTCGATTAAAATCTGATACAGCTTCACAGTGGTTCGAAGAATTGTAAATGTCCCTCCGTTCCCCTGATTTTCATGTCAGCTTTTCGAATGTAATTCTACTTGTCAAAAATTCAAATACGACAGAGTACTCACGGTGAACGTAGTTGGGGCCCCCAACGAACTGGTCTCCGATCTCGATGGTTGAGTAGCTCCGCTCGTGCTGGCCTGGGGTATCGAATCCTGAGCATTGTACCCGTATGCGGAACTTCTTCCGGAAACATTATGCTCACCAGTTATGCTGTCAACTGCGCTACCTCCACTATCACTTCCACCGCTTTCGCTACCTTTGCTACCGCCACTACCGCCCTGACAGAAACGAGACCAAAAAAGCGTTACTACGATACTCACGGGAAAGCAGAATTCGAAAAGCGTCTTTTGTGCATAAAAATCCGGATGCAGAGAAAATAATTTTCTTTCTTTTTTTACGAGAGATTTTCATCTAATACGATGCAAAACTTACTTGTTCAGCGGGTGACGTTCTTAACGTACTTCCATCGGTCGCTGCCGTTGAACCTTCGTCGTCCGAACCACCGGCCGATGCAGTCGTATCGGAATAGTGACCAGCTCCTTCTTGTACCTAAACACCAATTAATGGAATCAAAATTGTTGATCCTGATTTGTAGAAACAAAAGATTCAATCTGAGCGTAAACATCCGAATTTTCTAATACAGCTTAAATTTTTTTTCAGCATTTTTTGAGAAACTATGTATCAAATATGGTTTTGATAAACGTATCAATTTGTGAAGAAAATTCTTTCACATAACCAGAAATAAAAAAGGTAATTATGTTGAAGCAGGGCTTAAAAACTGCTTCAATTTTTTAAAATTATTCCATATCAGTGAAAAGTAAAAGAAAACGATTCGACGTAATTACCGAGTTATAATGCCAACAGTAAAAAATGAATTGTAGAAAGGCATGTAATGTTACTCACCGGTACTCCAGCATTTTGTACACGAGGGATTCTCTCAGCTTCCAGTCCTTGATAATGAAGCAAAGGTTCAGCAGGTCCGGCAAGGTTTCTAAGTCCCTGAAGATTGGCTAAACCCTGCTGAATGCCTTGTTGAAGCGCTTGCAGATCTGCGTCGCCCTCGTGATCTTGAAGGCTCAGAGCTATAGCGAGTTGCACCATTGCCTCGTCGTCAGCATCGGGCGGTAAATCGAGAAGTTGCGGTGCGACCTCGGGACGAAGTAAAACTTCGAGAGGATGTTGAACTCGAGCGACAGCACCGGCTTGATTTCCGTCAGCGCCCAGTAACACCATGGGCTCAACTGCGTCCACATCAAAATGCTGGTCTTCCGGTTCTTGTTGTTCTTGAGGCGGTGGAGCTGGCACTGGTTCCAATTTTTCTTCAGATTCAGCTGCTACACCTGCGATATTATGTCGATGAGAAAAATTTTATTTCACAACTATCTTCTCTCACACTTTCATTCTGATTTAGTTATTTATGCTCGTGCTGTACAGTTTCTTTTGAATTGCGGGTTAATTTGAGTTTTTTTTCTTCCATTTTACGATTCACATCCGAAGCGTCAAGAAAATGTCGTCAATATGTTATCTCGTGACTTAAATTAACGTGAAAATAGAGCAGTAAACGTGAAAATGTTATCGAGTTCAAAATATTGATTTACCTGGTGTACTGCAATGTGGAGGACTTGGTATGTAGACTCTCCTTCGCTTGAATCGCGGTCGCAGAACTCGAATGATGGCTTGTTTTGCACTGAAGCTGACTGCGGTGTCGGAACACAACAAAAGTTGTAAATACAACTTCGCTGCAAGTGGTGTATTATTTTCGACGTCACAAGCCGTAAAAGCGTGAATTATTTCAACCATCGCCTGTATTGTAGCTTCGGTGTGCGTCAAACCTGGTACTACGACCGGGGCCAGCGCCATGTTCTTTGGATACGCTTTGTGAAGCGACCACAAAACTTCCATCAATTGAAGAACCAAATGGTCGTTGACGTCGTCGGCTACTCGACTCGAACTCATGCGATCCTTCTCGAAGACGGGAACTGTTCATTGAAGGATAATAAACGATAAAAAATGACACACGTGTTCTGGGAATTTTGTAGAGTCACGAAAATTTCAACGAAATCGATTTTCATTATTTTTTCAACTCAATTACCGGTTGAGAAATAGTGTTTATTTTTTTTTTGAAAATCTTCTGAAAAGCTGATAAAAAAATAATGAAAAATATGATTTTTGACTAAAATATTGTCATCGCGTCGAACATTCGAAAATCAAAGTTTTATTGTAACAAAGTTTAAAAAACTTACTGCTGGCTTCGTCGACGGTTTTAGAGGAATGTTGTTCCGCAAACTTCGCAAGATTGTGGGGCCTAACGATGGCGATGCTCCGTACAATGAGGACGAGACGGTAAAAGTTCTCAGCGTCCATATCCCGAGGATCGGTCAGCTCTCTCATAGCTTTCAGCGAATCGAGGACGTGAGTTAGCAACACTTGGTCCTGAAAGTTTGTGGAAAATTAAAACAAAAATCTTATGATAGGAAACAATTTTTGAAGCTGGGGTTTATACCAGTGGGAGTCGTTTCAAAACCACTTTTTTTTATCATTGTAAAACCTTTTTTTATGGGCCTCTATGAGCCGGCAGCGTATTTTGCGAGCTTATAACTCCCGAAAGAATTGATATTTCTCATATTTTGTTCTCGAACTATCGACAAACTGAAGATGACGATTTCCAGCTCGGTCACACTGACCCAAAGGGAGTAAGCGAAGGTTTTTTTTTTCTAAATAAAAGTGTACAAAAAATAACGCAGATTCAAATTGTAATTTCTACCTTGTGAGAGTGATAGGAGACTTTCGAATTGTGGAGTGCAGCTAAAAGTGCGGTCGTGTGCATTTGAACCGACGGCGGTGTGGGAAGCGTCAAAATACCAGACGCAACTTCGATCGCGGTGTTTCTCAGCGTTGCTTTACTATCGTCGTTTGAAGAAAGAGTAAACGAAGATTCCAGGACCTCAAGGATGCTCGAAACCATTCTGAAAAACATACGGTAAGATGAAATAAAATTCGTATTGGAGTTAAACGTTAACTCGTACGTGTGAATCCATGAAAGGGAATCAATGAGTACTCGGATGCCGAAATGGGAGATTTCTACGCGTGTTTTGAATCATGCCTCGGGTCTTGTAAGTCGTGAAAAACACGTCGACGGCTATTCCTGCTCCATTTTTTATTGTTTTTCAGGGATCTCAAATTAATGAGGATGCGAGAAGTAGAGATAAAGGAAAAAGATGAGAGGGCGCGAAAAACATTCACCATCTTACCTCTCGACATTGACACAGTCCTTCGTTGGTCTGATGCATTACAATGATAGAAGTAAATTGAGATATCGACGGGATAAATGCTCACACAAATATAGGGATTGATAAACATCGAATAGTAAACACTCAAAGAAGTGTAAAAACATTCGAAATAATCGAGGAACTAAAGTTTTATAAAACTGGGCAAAGAGTCAAAATATTTTACAGAATCGTATGAAGCGTGAACATTACTCACTTGTCAACCGATGAGAGCGGAGCTGGCGATACTAAAGCGCTTTCGTTTTCATTGTTCACTGACGAACCGGCTGTCACAGGTGCTGGTGTTGATTGACCTGCTGGTATTTCTTCGGGTTCTTCTGGCCATCCAAATGCATCTTTCGTCTTTCCGTAGCTGTAGAATGATTTTTTTTTTTTTACTATTCAAGAGAGACAATCTCTATATATATAAATCTGTTCGCTAAACATTGTTTGTCCCTTTTTCAATCGAGAAATCAAAGATCATGCTTCAAATTGTTTTTGTGGTTCTAAGAAATTTCGATATCTTGATTCTTACAGAAATGCGAAAAGAAATCAAGCCTGCTGGATGTAGGCACAGCTAGTTTGACATAATAGTAAAAATCGTATTCTGGGAGAACATTTTTTTATCCTTTTCAGTAAATAGGTCACGAATGATGAATGGAGTGAATGTTGATTAAATTTGATGCAAGTTTCAATGGAGCAATCCATAAATTAACGATGTTATACTTACACTTTGATCGAATCGACCATAATAACACCTTCAGGATCTTGCGAAAGTCCAAAACTAATAGTGAGTTTTTTGTCAGCCTGTAAGCTTTCTTCTCTCGTTAGTGGAATGTCGAACCATCGACTGCGAGTCAAAGTTGTGCGAATACTTCTTCCAAACACCTGTAGATTAATAATAAAAATTTGATTAATTTCTTAATTACGAGAATGTTAAATCAATGGCCGAAGTGTTTAATCCGCACTCTGAAAAATATGAATACAAAAACCTCAAATTGAAAAGGATATTCAAATTGAAAAAAACTCACTTCAATGTACAGTGGAGCTCGTTGAGCATCTTGATTTCCGAGTTGCACCCTTATACCGGTCATGACAAGGGTAGGATCGTTGTTAGTGACTTCGACGCTAAAGCCAATAGCTTTGGTGGAAACAACGTACATTCCGGTGGTATTTAATCGATGTTTAATTTGAGCAACGTTGTAAATTTGTAGAAGATCATTTCCGCCGAATTCGACGTCGTTCATAACTTGACAATGTTCGAAGAAATCGATGGGGAAGGAAACGCAGCCGGTTGGTTTACCAGTTTTCGGTATTTTCTTTTTTCTCGTTTGTTTCATTCCGCTCATAGTGCCGATTGGTTGAACACTCGAGGACATCCAGAATCCTGTTTGTTCCATCGCTGCCATGTAAATTCTAAGACTTCCATCTTCGCAGAGCAAAATAAGAGTGGTGCGATGTTCGGAATTGGGGCTCAGGTGTCGTATCGCGACCATATCCATGATTTTAGCTTTAGGAACGACTTTGATTTCTTGAATGAGGACGACATCGGGTTTTATCATAAGAATAACAGGATTGTTGCTGGTTTGTAAAACGGAGCATACTAAGCCGGGATGATTGGCGACTTCGCTCCACTGGCAAAGTGGTTGTGGTTGATTGTTGTTGGATTTGTTACCGTTTGATTTGTTATTAGCGAGATTAATCATGAAAACTGTGGTGATTTCGGTGTTCATATTTTTCAACGGTGCAATAAAACTCTTGCCGCACGCGTAGCTGAAGAACAACAGTTGTAGAGCGTGAGAGTAATAAATTGAGACTCCACCACCGCCGACTTGTCCGTTGTCTTTGATTTCAGGGTGAAAAACATCGAGGGTAGTGGTGACGTAAAAAGCTCCGTGTTTAGCGAGGCTTTCCTCGTCCATTGCTTGGCAATAAATGTATCCAGCTGAGGACATTAGCAAAAGATGGAAAACTCCGTCCTCGGCGTGAACGAAAGTGCAATCTCTTATTTTGCCCTGAGCAACGAGGAAGTAGTATTGAGGACTCAAAGCGTCTTTGGCGAGATCGTAAATCTTAACGAAATCGGCAGTCACGAGAGCTAGTTGAGTTTGTGAGCCTGGAAGCCACATGGCTTTGATGATAAAGTTGCCAGGCTCGCGTTGAGGGTGTAAGACCAAGTGATCGGACACGGTGCCGGAACTGTTGAAAGTCAAAACGTGACAGTCTTTAAGACCGCAAACAGCCAAAAAGTCTTCGTTCCATGGATTCCCAGTGATGGATAATACTGTGAAGGGAATCGGGGCGGAAGCTAATCTCGTCAGCGTTAATTTGCGTTTCGATGAATCAGCCTGTTTCAAAAGAGCGCTCAATTGAAGCACAGTGATTTTTCCTTTCTCGTGAGACACCGCGAGATGCTGTCGCTTGCCATGCGGCGAAGAAAGGCAGCACATCGCAACGCGACGAATCATGTGAGCTGACAAAAGTTGTCTGATCGTTTGTCCCTGATCGCCCGAATAATTCATTCGTACGTTTTCGAAGGCTCCTTCCTGCGAGCCCAAAGTAGACATCATCAGCTGATCGGTGTGCTCGAATTTTTTATCCAAAAAGTGAAGCTGGCGCAACGCTATTTGAGCGCGAGTGTGACAACCAACCGGGGAATTTTTTTGACACGATATATTCACCGCTGGCACAAGAGTCCTCGTCAATTTAACGAGTGAAGTTACCAAGCCGCTGGACCACAATTGCGACAGGACCCAGTCCCGCGAGCCTTCGAGCTGCTTCGCGAGTGCAGCTTGCTTCTGCTTGTCACGTCCGGTTCGTTCGATCTTGTCGTGAAAGTGAACGGGGCTCGAAGCTCGTCGACGAAGTCTGCTGGTCATCGGTACGTTCGAGTTTTCCGTGCTACCCGGGGTACCGTAACCTTGAGAATTCGGAGCTTGATGCTCCGAGCTCTGAGGACTTCGTTTCGTAAGAGCCTGACAAGAGCCGTCCTCCTTAGAGCCACAATCGCAGAAGAAATTTCCATATTTAGCGTAAGTTACGTCGTGGCCGCGGTGACAAACTCGAGCGCAAACTGTGCACACTCCGGCGCCATCGACCATGCTGCAAGTGTGACAATGATACCAGTGTTGATTCGTGAATTCTTTCTGCGTTATCGTGAACGTGCAGAGCTTGTTGCTGAGGCTGTCTTCGTCAGAATCCTCGGCTGCACTGTCGTCGTCGTCGTGAGCTAACTCGTCGATCCAATCGCTGTCGTTGAGATCGTTTATAGGAGTTGCACCTTCCCACGGTGGGCTGGTCGCACGGTCCTGAATCTGGACTTGTTGAGGACAAACAGCTGTGACGATGTCGGCGATGTAATTCAAAACGCAACAACCAGCTTCTATGTAGGAAAATGGTTTGTCAAGAATTTGGGTATCTTTGCTCATGAGCTGCTGTTTGCAAAGTTCTACCCAATCAGTCGCAGCTTTGAATAATATCACGTGTCCTTTGTCGGATCCAGCGTCAGCGAGGGTCGACATAACTTGCATAAGCTCCGGAAAGGCTGCGCCTTCGATCGCAGGCGACAGAATGTGATATCCGAGGGGCACGAGCGCTTTTAAAATCGTAACGGATACGTCCTCGCCGAGGTTACTGTTCGACTTGACGATATAATTCGTGAGAGCTTTTAAAAGTTGATTATTTTCTTGCATCGATTGCTGATCGTCGTTCGGGCTGGAAGGCTGAATCGTGCTTGCCGAATCGAGATGCAAAGTTTGCCATTGGCCCTGCTCGTTCGACGTTTGACCGTTTGATTCTTCGACTTTTTGTACTTCCTCAGAATTTCCAGGGGCTGTTACCGAAGTGTTGTCCTTCGTGGTTGTCGGTGTCGGCGCGTTCGTCGGTGAAACACTGGTCGAAAGACCTCCAGCTCCGAGAACGACGTGGCGTAACCAAAGCTGCAATTTTTCTGGCTCGACGTTCGCCAGGTTCGAAACAGAGCTGCAAAGACGATCGAGAGATCCGTCGGTCGCTTTTTCAGCTGTCTTGAAAAGCATGTTAAAGAAATGTAGAACGTGAGTGCTGAACTGATGGGAAGCTTGTGGCGAAGCGATGGAAAGAAGAACCGAGACGAGGGTCCGATTGCTCGTAGGTGCGAAAAACTGATCGAGAGCTTTGCAACCAACTGGTTTTTTCAATAATTGTTCCCAGTACTTGATACACTGCTTCAATATTTTCTCGTCTACCGAAACGTTTATCGAATCGTCGGTACTCGTCGTATAATCGACGATTACGTTGTACGTGTAGTGAAGAACGAAAAGATGTTCTCGCAGCTGACGCGTTTCGCTCTCAGGATCGCCGATCAATTTGCCCAGCGTCTTCGAGGCCAGTTCTTGAAGATAATCCGTACGAGCGTCCATCGTTAGGGGGATTAGAATTTCTATGGCTTGTGCGCGAATCTCTGAATTCTCGGGTGCGGTCGTCGGTGTGACGTACTCGAGCATAAACGCCACGAGCGAATAGAGGAGATTCTTCAGCGACGGATTTATCGAAAACGATCCGTACTCCGAGAGCGAACTTATGTGATGATTAACCGTTGCGAGGATGTAACTTTCCGCTGGTATTATGTCATTCGCATAAGTGTTCCAAGGAACGTGAGCTACGTTTATAGCTTTCCATTTGTCGAGCACAGATCTCACGCTGTTTGGCAACAAAGCGACGATCAAACCTTCGACAGTGAGATTCGCACCAGCAACGCAAATAATACCATCCAAAACAAGATAATCGCGAAGAGTGTATTTGCCCGAGGGCTCCGGAGACTCGTGCATTTGATAGAGAACACTCGATCGACAAGAAGCTAATATCGCTTCGGTCAACGACAATATGTGAGGCAGAATGTCGACTATCATTTTGTTCGTGTTTGATGTCATCGTTTCTGGCGACTGAGAACTCTTGGAAGCTTCAATATTATCCGTTGGACTCTTGGATATGCTCTCGTCCAAGAGAACTTGAAGTTTGCCGATAACCGCGGCGAGGATACAGAGAGAACTCAGTTTCGGCAAAGTCGATTTCGGCATTATCTTGTCGTTCGGATTTAATTCCGGTTTCAATGTTTTGATGCAATTTTTCGTTAAGGTTACGTCGTATTTGAGAGAATTAACAGTTGATGATACTGTTTTTAAGAGATTCTCCGCATAATGAGTGTACATTCCTTGCTTTACGAGACAATCCTTCATCCAACCATTGAAAGCTTTGTAAGCGGCTCTTGGACCCCAAATCAGAGAATGTAACAACATCGGACCTGCCGGAATCTCCTCACCGAGCGCTAATTTGTCCATGTATGGCGTCGACGGTGGCAGCATTAAAAGAAGTCTCCAACATATCGAAAAACAATACTGCGTTGCGCACAATCCTGTAAACGTTATTTTGTCTTTGCTCTCCGAGCCTGGTTTCCTCGGCATGCTCGTCTGATTCAAAACGTTGAGAATATCGATCAGCGCATCGACGAGAAGAGGATACTTCATTTTGTCGGGGGTACCAAGCACAAAGTTACAAGCTAAACCGTCCAATTTCGGTGTATCTTGATTGTTGAAATCTGTGTTTGTTAAATTGTAAAATCGTGGCTTCATCGAGAATTCGTCCGGTGGACCAAATTTCCTATAATTATCCTCGATGTCCTTCCAGGGAGTGTAAATCCTTGAGGCTTGCTTGTTTCCTTCTTTTGCATCCGCTATCATGCTCGTCGCTGAGAGCAAATTCCATTGTACCTGTTCGCAAAATATTATTTTTTCACTCGATTTCGTTTTCTCATTTTTATATCATAATGCTAAATTTATTTGATTCGAATGTACGAGACTTTTACTACCACACAGTCGGCGCTTTCGACCTGGTGGCCCTGTTACCTCGCACCAGCTTTTTACGGCTTGATTTTTATTTCGCATTTGATTTATTTTCACTGTGGACTAAGGAGATCTCACCAGCAAAATTGGAGAATGACAAATTTCGATTAGTTCGAAAATAAATATTTACGGGATGAACGGAAAGGTGGGAAATAGAAACGTGACTGACGTTTCCAAACAATATCAAATGCATACAAACTAATATCATTTTTTCGAGAGACATTCGAGAAAAATTGATGAATTATATTCTTAGACTGGAAAAATTTAATTTCAGAGAAACTTAAAAACAAGACAAGATTCTCTGAATTATCATTTTATGCATTATCAATAGCAACAATTCCTGTTGCTAGTTGTTTTCGAAGAAAAATTTATCTTCATTGAATATTGAAAAACAAGTTGAATAGTTTCATTGAAAAAATTTCGCTTTTAAAAAAAACCGTTTTTTAAACATTTTTTTAAATATTTCACGGTATTATTATGATTTTCAAACCTTTTTCGAGTGATAAATTTAATCGGCTATTGAAATCATTCCATTAATAAGCAGTAGAATTACAAATTTGAATATTCCAATTTAAGAAAGTAAAAGAAAATTAGCTAAATAAAATTTTGCAAAATGCTTACCTGTTCCAGAAGCGTGGGAGGTGCATCGTAAAGATGCTTCATCATGTATTCAAGAAGAAGTAAGAGCCGAGACAGATGAAGTAATTGGGAATCTTTCATCGGAGTTTTAACAGCTTCGCTGCAACGAACGGCTCCACTCCCGGTAACCAAAAGCACGGATTTCTTTTGCATAAGGTTGAGAGAGTGGAAAAGAAACAGAACGAGCTGTGCATGCTCGACATTCAAATCTGTGGGAAAATAAACGTATAAAATAAATGAAAGAAGAGTTGATTTCGAATGAACCCTTTATTATTAAATGATGTGTTTGAATTACGATTTTCTGATTGATCCGAAAGATTTTACCTTCGTTTTCTGCTTCAAACGCCAATGGAGGATTGCAAACATTTTCTACCATAACCGTGACGAGCCTGTGCCAAATACTGATGCACGCAGCTTCTTTTTCCAGTTGCGGCTTGAGCAATAAAATCTAAAAACAGAATCAACATCGAAATACAATCAAATTTCGTTTTTGAACCGTTTTATCCCGGTGCTTCAAGACAATTCGAAGGAATATATACCTGAGCCAAAACACTGAGCGTTCTTGGGTACACTTGAAGTGGCCAAGAGGATGGACTCGTATTTTCCGTCGACCAAGGGCTCACACCGAGATGATGCAGCAGCGTGTTTTGAAGAGCTTCGCTAAGGGTATTTCTTGCGAGTAAATTGTGCGTGTAGCGACTCAAAGCTTGTGAGAATTCAGAATACATTGCTCCTAGTGTCGCGCCATAAAACACTGATATAGTTCCTAGAAAATTGCCCATAAATTACCGTAAAATTGGGATATTCTCGTAATTTATTCAAGTATTTGAATAAATATATTCCATCCGATTACTCTCAATTGTAGTTTTGTTAGAGAATTAATCGAAAGATTTTATTTCTCTCAAACTTACCGGTTTCGGTTCTCGCGGTTTCGTGATCAAGATCCCTGATGATTGCAGCGAGTATGACCATTTGTTGTTCCACCAGACCGTTTATCACGTATTCTCGAACGTAACTACTTCGACTGCCGATTAAGTGTTGATTCATAAATTGAAATATCTGAGTCGCAAGAGAGATGTACTGTAACGGAAGCAAAAAATTTTTCATCATTCACCTAAAGTTTAAGAACTAACATTCGAAAAATCGGTATTATTTGTACTGGTACAATCATTCATTAACATTTGTATAGTTTATTTTTGAATTATTTAAAAAAAGTCGTGAATTTTTACTTAAAAAAATTGTCGAGAGTAGAAATTTAAAAAAACTTTCATTTTCAAAAAAATAATCGAAAATAATCCGATACTACAAAGTGGTTTTCCATCTTATCGCTCCTCGTTCTTATCGAATCAAACCGTGATTGAATTTTCGTAAATGAACGTACGCCATGGGGTTCCCGATTGTCAGGAACAATGGTAGTGGTGGCTCGCTCTGGCTTGGACTCATTGTTGGTCTCCTTGGTGGTATTAGTCGGTGACCCTTCGGACGGTGAGAGTGTTTCTTCGAACCATAGGCCTAAAATAGGCTCGCTGTCCTCCTCTACCGACATAACAGTTTGTTCTACATGGTGAACATACACCAGAGCGTTAGTAAAAATGGATAGAATGACGCTAATGAGATTTGGTTTGTTTGTTTTTACAAGTCCGATGGAAAAGAAAGAGGGAGAGATACAACGATACCGTCCACAAGAAATCTATAACCATAAATTACATCATGCAACGTATGTCTACGAAGAATAAGAAAACCGAAGAGAAAAACTTACGTGAAAACGAATGAAATTAATATCCCCGATATGTGAAAAATAATGACAAAAAGAAAAAAAAAAAAAAACAACGATGAAGATGAAAAATGGGATGCGAATGATTATCAATGCTTTCTCATACCTTCGTCGGTCGAACTCTCAGAATAACTTAAGAGATCCTCATAGTAAGTTGTTGAATCTGATTGACTAAGGGTATCTCCTTCTAAAGGATGCTTTTGCACTCTTTTCAAGGTGCACGCCTGCGATCGAGATCAATAATCATTATTTCAATCATGAAAACGTTAAGCCTGAATCAAATCTCAGTCGTAACAATCATGATTCCTGCTGTTTACAAATTATTTTTTCGAAACTCATATATTTTTCATACTTTTCGTTATTCTCATATCTACCTTTCTGTAACTAATCGTGGCCAGATAAAATAACAGATGATTCAGAGGTGCAGCTTGGAAAAACGTCATTGCTCTTTGAAGAGCAGTCGCTGTAGCGTGAATATCGAGAGGCGCCGGTTCCGGTGGAGGTGGACGATCTCGACAAGTCTCTACCGAAACGTCTTCCAAAAGAGCGCTCATCAAGGTCAGCGCATGCGAAGCTAGAGCCACTGACAACACGCCAAAGCCTTGTTGCCTAAAACAAAATGATGTTCATCATACAAACAAAGATTTACTGAATTTAGATTGAAATTCAAAATTTTATAAGCTTGCTGAACTGGAATATAAAAAGTGTAAAATAATATTATTATTAATTGATTATATCTTTATCTGACGTTTGAAAAATATAAATTCTTGCTAATATTCGCGAATTACTCGATTATTGTGTCAGGAAAATGTTTATGGAAAAATTCCGTTGTGTTGTTCCCCAGTTCTCAGGATTTTCATGATATTTTTTTTCCATAGTAATTTTAATTTAAAAAAAAAACACAAAAACGGAGTATTTTTTAGATAAATAAAGTCTGTCGTATACGATGACCAAAAAAAGTTTAATTACACTTTCATAAGATTCACACGAGCAGTCCCGTCTCGAGCTTTGCTGGGTGATTTTCCTTTCTCATCTTTGCCTTTGTCAGTAGTACTGAAGCTGCTGACGGTGAGTTGAGCCTGGAGGCCGGCGACGAGAAGCCAGACGCCGATTAAAAGGTGATTTTGTAGTATCTGTGGAAGTACGAAAGAAGAAATAAAAAAATAGGAACTTGTTGGGCCGGGTGATTGATAATGAAGTTTGAAAATCCGCATCTCACATGTCCTCCGGCTCGAGTGCTGTGTTTGATAATATTCGAGACGAGTCCAAAAATCTCGAGACTTTTTTCGACCACCGTGATGGCCAAAGAGTCGTATTCTTCTTCGGTGCTTTTTGTGCTTTGACCGCCTTGAGTCGTGTTGGCTGTATTGGTGCTGCATTTCGGTGACACAGCGTTTGAAACTCCTACGATACTCGAGGCAGTTGCGTTTGCAATTGAACAGTACAAACACGACATTGTCAGAAGTGACAATTTCTCGAGTTTCGCCGGTGTCAATGGCTCGAGAACAGGAAGCGAAACTACGCTGTGAACGATATTTATATCGTTTACCACAAAGTGTAAACTGTGACGAATTATGTGCGCCTCTGCGTGATTCGCAGGCAGTGCGAAACCCTTTCGGTTCATGTATGCCTGATATTTTCGCATGTAACGCGACAAGTGAGGCAAGTTTGAACACATGTCCAGGAGTGTATCACCAGCTCCCATGCTCTGGAGAGTGCTTATGTTGTTCGCTATGAACATCATCTGAAAACATTTCATTGAATCTTGAGATAATCAGCAATGTTAGACTAATTAAAATCGTAGTCTCTCCGGTGTTTGCCTATAGATATTTCACAATTATTCTGAGAACATTCCACAACACGATTACATAATAGCGTGCAAAATTTTGAAATGTTTCACATTTTGCGCAATAATTCCTAAACTCTTGAACTGAAGAAATATCGTTTCGATAAATTGTCGCAAATGAGACGTTTTTATAGTATAATAATAATAAAGTTCATCTTGGTTGGCTATAAATTTTGAATTAATTGTATGACATACTTTTGTTTCGGAATTTTCACTGCTGCCTGCATTCTCCGAAGTTCCCTTGTTCCCTTCGGAAGCATTTTCTCCGCTGAGTGTGAAAGAAGGAGCAAAATCTTGTAGAGGCATTGTCAATTGTTCCAGAATGGAGCTCGACAAATCGCTCCTAGCTCTTTTTGATTCTTTTATCGGTTGCGGCGGCGAATCTTTTTCCCCGCTCGTCTGTGATGCTTTGACGCATGTTGGTACATTGGCATTTTTCAAAATTGCTATTAGGGCTACCTCCTCCGTTGCCGTGAGCAAAGATTGCCCTGTGCACAGCGCTCTTATCGGAAGAAGCAACTGTTTCATAGTCAAAATTGTTGAACTCCCTTCGGCCGGCTGTTTGCCTACCAGGTATGTCAATAATACCCTGCACGCTTGCCATACCGTTGGAATTTGATTCTTTGATACTAAAAGAAAAAAGAAATTCATGAAATCTCAGGAAAAACACTAAAAAAAAGGCAAAGTCATGGAATAACTGGAAAACTGCAATTTTATGTTTTGGACAAAAAATATTGCATACTAATTATGGATGTTGCATAAATATTTGCAACTACTTGATAAGTGTCATTATTTAGCGGTTATTTGATGTTGAATAATTTGTAATTTTTGAAATTACAATGAAAATATTAAATATACAGGTTTGCAACGTTTGACGAAATCACTGGAACAACTTTGGAGATACTTTTTTTTTGTTCGGAAAATTAAAGACAAGTTTCCGATGAAAAGAGGGTTCAATGTGTTTACAAACAAAGTTCAAAGCATTCTGGCATATGGCCATCATCACTATCTATATCAACGAACTTATTTTTTTTTTTTCGAAGATCCGTTAAGATACTGGGTAGGTCATTGAAAGAAACTCACGAGTATTGGCACAGCCACTGATGTAATCGGCAGCTAGGGCCGCGAATGACACGTAAAAAGCTTCGTACTGTTCCTCGTGGGAAACAAACTCAGCCTCGCTGAAATACGAAATAAATTTTTTTTATTCGTTACAATCGATGAAATCTAATAAACTGCGTTTGAACTCCGGGCTACAACGTCGCACGAGCATCCATTTCTGTACTGTCACCCAATACCCCCCCTGGGTGAATCGGCATCTGTCTTTTGTCGCGTATCAAAATTATATATTTTGCCCGTTTATGACGTAACTCACCTTTTTATGATCGCCTTGACGAGCTCAATTATTTCATTTTTGTTGTATGAACCATAGGATGCTGCTAATATTGGTTTTATTATTGACTGCCAATCGACAGTACCACCGCTCTTCGCTGCCATTTTGGAAACTGAATAAAAAAGTTTTAACACTTTCCTTTCAAATTTCACCGCAATATGGCGGATGTCGGGCTCGTTCGCGCGCAAGCGCACTTCAAAAAAGCTTTGTAACGATTCCTACAGACGGCGCTGTCGTTAGCGGTAAAATACGAATTATTTATTTCAGTCATTTTTATTCTGAACACTTGTGATATTACTGAGGAATCATTTCCCGTGCCTGTTTTTATAATTTATTAATAGATGTTTTTGTTGACATCCGAAAACCGGTCTTTTCCCGTCAACTGGAAAAAATTGACGGATTATCGATGGAGTTTATTTTCCGAGCGAAATACAAGTCACGTAGATAATTTGGAACGACTCAATATGATGTTTTAGAATTTGCGATGATTGAAGTCTCAAAATAAAAACCGCTGGTTTATAACTCTATTGAAATTGAAAATAAAGATCTGCAGTATAGGATACCGCGTTGAAACTCACAGAACCGGAAGTAGAACAAAAGTAGTGCAACGAGGTATCCGGAGTATCCGAGTATCTCCGTAAACCGGTGTAAATTCGCTCCGCGCCATGAACTTTTCGAAAGGTTTCTGGTTTCAATCGTTGTGTGTCGTTTGTAGAGTATTGTGAGAACAAAATAAACGTTTGTGAAATGAGTTTGTCGCGAAATAATAAAAAAATAAAAATTAGCGTAAAGCTAGCCTGTCCATTCTATTTTTTAAACTTTATGAGTCTAATTGTACGAAAATCAATGCGAAATCGTTTGTAGAATACGAATAATACAATTAAAATGTTTGTAGGACGCATATTTTCATGAAAAAGCAAAAACAAAATTTACATAAATTTTTCCGAACCAGTCAGGGAGACTGGAGAGAAGGAGTGGACACAGGAAAATAAATAGTCGAGATTCGCGCATGCGCAGTATGATTGCCAGTTTTTGGGATCGTCCAGTTTTATGAATTGTCTTTTTCATTAATCGAAATTAATTTTTTTTACTAATCCGGTTTCACTGTTTCAACGTATCGTTCGAATGTTGATTTTTATGAACCTGGATAGTTCTAGGTCCCAAGATGTGATTAAAAAATTTTTTCTTGTATAATTCTTCGATTTAATACATTTTTTAATTTCCTACCATGATATGCTGGGACTCGGGCATAGGTTCTGGGCACTTTGAAAGTTCCGGTGCGGACTTTTCTGGGAACGGATCTTCCTAGATTCAAAAAAACTGAATGAAATTCGATTGACGGTCTTTTTTTTGCTACCGGCATTTTCATGCGTAGGGAAAACGAAAGAATAAAACGTTGTTGAATTTTTATAGAATATTACTGAACGAATATTCATACGGTAACAAAAATGTGATCGCTAAATATTGGCGAATGAATGTCTGTAGCTTGTTTGGTTTGTTTACATTCGTGGAGACTCGACCGCCTCGACTCTGTGTTTACGTTTACGCGCTCTCGCGCTTGGCCTGCTAAGCCGTTCCGTAGCGGGGATGGTGGGGAGAGTTCACGCCGGGGCGACTGGAAGGGGCAGTCGCGAGGACTGGATCATGCGCGGGGCAACGAGGGAGCGAGCGAGGGACTCGCGTTTATTCAGTCGCCCGCGGGACGCGGGGCGGGGCGGCAAGTAGCGCGCGCGGAGAGAGTTGCACTAGCATCGGTCGGCTAGTGCAATACCGCGCATTATCGTTCGTTGATTGCAACGAAATTGATAAAACAGAGTGCGGAATATGAGTCGGTTAATGACGAAAATCTTTATATAAAATACTTTAAACGGTCTGAATTGTCGTTAAACCAAATAAAAATACAACGATGGATAATAAAAAAAACGGACAATCGTGATAAAATTTTTTATTATTAAAACCATCCAAATCTATAATTTTTACATAATTTTTTATCGCAATTTCCTTTAATTAGAGCTTGAAAATGTGCGCGATTTTTTGAAAATAAAAAATGCACGAAAATAAGAGCTTAAAAATATGCGCGATTTCTCGAAAACGCTATGAAAAGAATATTAGGGTCGTAAAACACAATTCGCTCGTTTGTCAATCGTAATGAATTTTCAATTTTTTTTTCTTTTGTCAATGAGTTTTCTCCTCGCAAGCGATATTCGACAAGTCGATAGGAAAGCCTCTTGCCCACGATATTATTTTTCGTGCTCAATTGGAGAACTAATTACTTTGAATATTTGACCGAATCACGATAAATAGCAGCGTGAGCAAGGGTCTTGAGTGACAGACAGTCTAGTGACGGCTGTGTTATATATAGCTTCGAAAATCGTGTGTATGCTCGCACGCACGCGTGTTCGCAAGCGGAGCTAAGATGCAACCATAACATGCGAGTCGCGCAACGCAACGCAAAGCACCAAACGCACGCAGGCCGTAAAGCCATGGGATTGTCGGCAAGAATGACGGAACGAAAGCTATAAATCTACTCTGTAGTTTGCTGTTTCCGAACGCGATACAGTTTCTGTATCGCATATCGAAGTCGAGCAGGCAAGGTCCATGCATATAACCCGGATGCTGCAAACGGTGTACGCAATGCAATGCAAGCAAGGCATGTATAACCGCAGCTATTGTACAGCATTGCGAATAGTTTTTACTATCGCAATTGCTAGAGTACAATAAAACGCAAGCGCCCGTGCACGCGTGCACCCACGTGAGCACGCACGATTTTCCACGAAACTGTGGCACAAGTTGCCATTACACTTTCTGTCACTCGTCTCGTCAACCGCTTATTCAATTGCTAAAAGACAATTTATTGACACAAGAGAAAAACATTTTTTGAGTCAGCGGAACAAAGAAACATTGCATGGATTTTATTATTTCGTGCAAGAGTTCGTTGACGCGAAAATAAAAAAAAATCTTGACATCTTCGTCATTCGATTACTATCTCCAAAGTATAAAAAATGAAATGTGTGTTGTGAATCAGTGGATTTGAATTTTGAATTACGATGAACTATCGTTTTCAACGTTGGAAAAACGACGCTGCTGCTGCTGCTGCTCGTCTGCATTCAAAATCATGGATCTGGAAAAAATCGAGTGGATATTAACTGTGCTGACTATTTCGGAAATGTGAACAATGATATTGATTTAAAATCAGTGCTATCGAATTCTGAATAATAGTGCGAGTCGCGAGTGCAAAATGTATTTAAACTCATTTGACGAAGAAACATCTAGTGTTAATCTACACCGGAAATGGATCTCAGCTGCCAAATTCTCGAACGGTTCTGCCAAAGGTAGGTTCATTATTGAGGAGGGGAAGAAGACATCGACGAGTGAGTACATAATTCCATCATTTTTATTGGTTTCATTTCTGTGCATAGCAATTTTCAGGATCAAACTGTTGGGCTTCCTTTGATTTTAACTATTATTTTTTGAAGAATCGTTAATCTTTGAAGGTTAAAACGGTTTTTCTCTTACTGACCGTGGATTGATTGATGAAACCAGGAATGAATACTGTATTTTTTTTGGTCGGTAGAATTTTTCCATTTTAACATTCCAAAATATTTTTATATAATTTTTTTCATAAAATAAAATTTAGGAATAGACCAGCAGTGGTAACATCTGAATCAGTTCAACAGACCATCCATATAATTTCGCATTTATGAATCAGTCTTATCGTTTTTAGCATTTCAGAACCTTCAATAAGATTCATTTATTTCTAATCAGTTGACCCGTATGTTACACACCAGTCTCCCTGCCTGGTTCGGAAAAATTTATGCAATTTTTGTTTTTGCTTTTTTATAAAAATATGCGTCCTACAAACATTTTTATTGTAATATTCGTGTTCTACGAACGATTTTTCATTGATTTACGTACAATTAGACTCATAAAGTTTAAAAAATAGAATGGATAGGCTAACTTCACGCTAATTTTTATTTTTTATTTTTTCGCGATAAACTCATCTCACAAGCGTTTATTTTGTTCTCACAATACTCTACAAACGACGCACAAACGATTGAAATCAGAAAACTTTCGAAAAGTTCATGTCGGGTGGCCAAGTTCACGTCCATCCGGAGTAAGTCAATAATACCAGTAAAAGAAAAACATGTTTCATCAGTAAAATGTACCAAAAAGTTTGTTGAATTTATCATGTCGGTAAAACA
Source organism: Campoplex capitator (assembly GCA_037576405.1). Classification (NCBI taxonomy): domain Eukaryota; kingdom Metazoa; phylum Arthropoda; class Insecta; order Hymenoptera; family Ichneumonidae; genus Campoplex; species Campoplex capitator. The sequence continues at coordinate 1,874,589 of JARBWI010000001.1, forward strand.
GATCTGGTATCAGGGCTGCTTCCAAAACACGCTATAAAATCATGTAAAGTGTGCCACCTAGGTATTTCTATAAGAGTTGGGTGTGCCATGATCGAACGCAACACAGACAGAGCGACGGGGGTGCAGTTTTTCGAAGGCATTCTTCATTCCTGGGTGAATGTGGTACAAAACACGGTGTACCGTGGGGTGGCGCGACAGTAGCCCTCTCGGCAAGTCCGTGTTTACAGATTTTGCAGTGAGTTCGTAACGTCACGTCAAAAAAAAACTGCACCACGGGTACTACACCACGATTTACTATGTAAAGGTGCGTTTATTCGATAAAATATAATCCTTTTGAATCACGGGTGTAACGATAAGGTGAAATATGTGAACAATCCGGTTCGAAGTAACGACGAATAATAAACGTCTATCGTGAGGCTTCTTATAACGCTCTCGGCAGTGCTAATCGTTAGGTGGGTCGCCATTTTGTTCCGCAAAGGATAGAGCCCGGTCGGGTGAACAAATAAAAAAAAAAAAAAAAAAAAAACAGAATATAAAAAAAAAAAAACGGGGCGAACAAAATAGTTTGTCTGCGTTCTCGACACCCCCTCGAAGATCGTTGAATTTGGTATGGGTACGATCTATGGCCGGTGCATCGTTGTGCAGTTTTCCTATGGAACGGAGTTTCACGGAAAAATGTATATATATGTGTATATCTATATGCGTGTGCATATATACATCATACACATATGAGTATACATATATATGCGTGTCTATATATACATATAAATGTCGAAAAGTCGGAAAAACCTCGAAAAGATTCATCGGACGTTTTTTTTTTTTTCTTAATCCCCGTTTAGTCTAACACGTCGTGCGCGTCTTACTCCCTCGATTTTTACGCTGCGACCATTATCCCTTCATCAAACCTACCAAAGTTTCGGCCCCTCTCGCGCAACTCGGTTTTAGATGGTGAAACAAAAAAAAAACGACTGCAAAAAAACCACCCGTGATATCCTCCTGACTGTTCGCGTTGCGAACAAAGAGTTCGCGAGATTTCTCAGTTTTTGAATCGTCATTGCGCCGAATAAATGGCCAAATGCCCGGTCCCACTTTTCCCGGCTTTACGATTCTCGCTTTTCTCGGGTGGGGGGAGGCCCTGTCAAATCTAACATTTTATTCCTTTTTATTCTCGCCTTTTTTTTTTTTTTTTTTTTGACAATTGTGCGGCCACGCTGTGTACGGACGACGTTGAGACGGGTCGTTGCACGACATTGTCTTCTCGTGTACATAGTTATATATTTCTCTTCTCCCTCTGTCTCTCTTACTCTCTCTCCCTCTCTGAACACCCGCCCCTCTGTAACCAGACCTACTACGAAATCATCCCCTCTAATCTAATTTGCGAACCGTTTTTCCGTTCACCGAAATTCTCGACTTTGCTCGTTCGGTTTTTGTTTAAATTTTTTTTTTATTTGTTTCTGACGTTTTGTACGATCCACTTTTTTATTCTCTGAGAAATATGATCCTTTTTAGATGCAATTTTGTATGTTGAACTTGGGCCTGTTGGATTTATGTTTTTGGGACAAAAGTTCAAAGTTTTTTCAATGCAGAATTTTTGTAATTTGATCCTTGGCGCGGTTATCGTTTCTCTGGATATTTTCTGGACCCATGACGAATGTTTTGTGAAAATCCCATATTTTATGAATTCTTTTTTTACTGGCTTGGATAATTGTTCCGTTTCATCATTTATTGTGGAATAAGCATAACCACATCTAGTGTGGAATTTAAATTTCCTTTTTAAACGGCTAATACGGTCATTGTAGTGCATACACGCGACAAGTCTGTGCGAGGATGATTTCTTCAGTTTTCATTATGTCAAATTTTTCATTATTATTTTAGTTTTTTCCATTCGAGAAGAAAATCCATAACGTTGTCTGAACAATTGGAATAGCCTGACTGCGAAGGAATTTTGGAAAAATGGAAAAAAATCATTTTACAGTTTATCTACGATGTGAATTTCAATTTTATCAAGTAATTTTGATGGCAGTGAAGTGAATACGCTATAATTGAAAAGTCGAAATTTCTATTGTTGTATATTCATTGAGAAGTAATGTAATGCCGTGTTCTTGTTTCCAGTCTTTAAAAATATAAAATTTGTATTTTCATAATAGTTACTCTCTTTTTTATACTTTTCGCAACGAATTGTGCAACATGTATTGAAAATCATTGAATAGATTTTCGTCTCCGATGTTTAAGTCTACATTGTTGAAATGTTGCGCATCGGTATCTCACGCTTCTCAACTGGTTCTATGAATTTAAGAGACAGAGATTTGTTACACTCACCTTCAAGCCTCTGAGAAGAACGTGATGAATTCATTGAGAAAACGTTAATCAATTGAGAAATTGGATGAGAAATAAATCTCCGTTGTATTTTGAGGAAGAGAAATTTTGATGTTGCAATTCATTTGTGCACCGGTCTAAAGGTTTCTGATTATACAAGTGTGAGAAATGCTAGCATTTTATCAAAGTGTCTGTCACATTACATTAGAAACATAACCATTCTGAGTTGAATGGAATAATCTATAAAAATATTGTTTTTTTATCAATTGAGCCTCATTAAATAAACAAATTTGGTACTTTTTTTTGAGATTTTATTTTGCATGGCTGAACAAAAAGTTGACTAATAATTTTGAGAACTTTGATATTCTCTGTGTTTCAGATAATGTAGTTATAGATTAATGGAACAAGGCCTTTAGGATATATCTGTATTTAATGTCAGTGGATGAGCTGGATGGTTGTTGTCGGTGGAGCAAAATTGTCAGAATCGGAATTTTTGCGGATATCAGTGTATACTGATTCGCTCGCAGAATGACGATTGCCACTAGAGGTCAGGGAGTTGGGATAGACCCTCCCGAAAGTCAGCAGACCACCCAGGTGAAGATTTATCTATCATTTTGTGACAGAAAGTGAAAACAACGTTTAAACAATAAATCATCATCGTTCACTTGCTTTTTTTTTCACTATTTTCGACAGATGCACAGTCCTCAAGGTCCGCAACAATTGACAGATGCTATATCAGGCCTTCAATTGACTGAAAATGTGGTCCAGAGCGAGTGCAACAACGAGTCAGGAAATTCCGTGGAAGACAGTAACTTACAACAACGTACTACTGAGCCAGACTTTCCTCATGCGAAGCTGGCCGTGTTGGATGACAAAATATCTAGTCCGAGATGGGTCGTACCGGTTCTGCCTGAACAGGAGTTGGAGTGTCTTCTGCAAGCGAGTATAGAGCTTTGCAGAAAAGGTGATTGCGCAAAATAATCAAAATAAGAAACAACCTTTCGATCGGAGTTTCATACGGAGACAAATTGAGATTATTTTTAAATCAAAAAACAAATTTACTTCCTTTGTGCATAATGAATTATCAAGTGTTTCATCAAATTTACAAAGTTTTCAATTATTATTTCTACAACTGACCAATAGACAGGAATAAATTCAATGAATTCGAGGAATCAAAGCTCGAAAATACTTCCACTGAAACTTGCAGTGAAAAATCGTTACTCGGTTGCTAATACGATCAAGCCAATCAATAAATAGCCATTATAACGATGAAATGTTTCATTTTAGGAATTGATGTACAGAGTGAGGCATGTCAGCGCTTTTTTCGAGAAGGCCTCACTATATCTTTTACCAAGATTCTCACAGATGACGCAGTCAACAGTTGGAAAGTCAACATTCACAACTGCATAAACGCAAATTGCGAACGTTTGATTGAACTGATTGTTCTTAAGCTGGACGAGGATTGGTTTCCTCTCCTCGATCTGTTGGCGATGGTTTTTAATCCAAACAATAAGTGAGTTTTATCTTTTCGACGCGTCATTTCATCCGAGTGAAGTTTGATCGAACATTCAAAATTTTTAAGAGTAATTAACACGATACGAATTATTTTCTTTTCAAGATTTCATACTTTTAATGCTGCGAGAGTTTCGGAAACCGTTCCTCCTGGTAGTAACATAAGTGACGAAGAGATTTATGCAAGACCGCCCCAAGATTCGCGAAGTCCACGGGGCTGGCTCGTCGACCTCATAAATGGGTGAGTTTTTTTACAATATTTATTTCTATTTAATATAGCGATGATTTTGAACTCGTATGCAAGAAGGAAAGAATGAAAAAAAATTTGTTAACGCAATTTTACTGAACAAGCCCTGTTTTCCGTAAAGTTTTTCTTTCTAAATATCCATTTATTTGTTTTCGTACAGATTCGGTATGCGTAATGGTTTCAACATATTGCTAGCAAGATTTCAAAGCGGTAGAAATTTAACAATACCAGTTATGCACGCGCTGCTCAGACCTTTTGGTTTGTGTTACGAGCTCCTTACGGTTCACACGATAGTTAAATACCTCATGCCCATTGTGGTAAGTATTCGACGATATCAGACGCAATCAGAACTAACGAAAAGACAAAACAAATGAATCTATTTGAAAAAAAAAAAGCAAAAAATAATCAACTAAAAAGTCGAGTTCTTTCGTAATCAACACGATTTTGCTTAGTCATCGTAACTTTGCGCATTGTTTGAAACGGACGAACAACGAGAATATTGATGATTCTTTAAACTAGGAAATGGTGCCTGTTATATTGGACAATTTGACGGACGAAGAATTGAAGAAGGAAGCTAAAAATGAATCGAAAAATGACGCAATATCGGCCATTATAAAAGCAATGAAATGCCTTGTTTCGCGTGTACCGTATCAGGAAGATATGATCAAGAATTTGGAAATATTGAAACTGAAAATGATACTGAGGCTTTTACAAATATCCTCGTTTAATGGTAAAATGAACGCTCTCAACGAGGTTAACAAAGTTATTGGCGGAGTGAGTTATTATCCTCATCGCAATCCGAGTTTGGAGGAAGAAGAATGGCTCACTGCTGAACGCATGGCTGTGAGTAAAAGCATTCATCAATATCTGATCAAAAGTTTCCCTGCAGCGAGATAAAAAAAAAAAAAAGGGCCAAAAAAATTTCCAAAATAATCGTTTTGGGATAATTACAGAAATGGATAAAAGAAAATGGCGTCTTGGAAATCGTGTTGAGAGACTCGTTGCATCAGCCTCAGTACGTTGAGAAGTTGGAAAAAATATTGCGTTTCATAATAAAAGAGAGAACATTGACCCTTGAAGATCTCGACGCTGTTTGGGCTGCGCAGGCTGGAAAACACGAGGCCATTGTCAAAAACGTGCACGATTTATTGGCCAAGCTAGCCTGGGATTTCAGTCCCGAACAACTCGATCATTTGTTCGAATGTTTTCAGGTACGTGTTTTCATATTTATCAAAATCTCGTAACAGAATTTTGTACTTTTTTTTGTTTTGTTTTTATCTCTTTGCGAATTCAATCTTTTTCGGGTGATGATCGCCCGTCATCTTTTCTTTTTAATTTTTTCTATAACTGTATCTTTTCAGACGAGCTGGAAGACTGCCAATAAAAAACAACGCGAGAAACTGTTGGAACTGATACGGAGACTCGCGGAGGATGACAAAGATGGTGTTATGGCGCACAAGGTTCGTTTCCTGTAGAGTATATTTTTCGTTCACATTTAAAAAAGAGATGTTTCTTTGACGTCATTTTTTCTTTCTTTTCCGTGATGTTTTATCTTCAATTTGAACTCGAGAGAAATCATGAATCATCGGTTTATTTTGACTTCGCAAAGTTTCGCATAAAATTCATAATCTTATCGATTCATCGCAGGTGTTGACACTCTTTTGGAACTTGGCCCATTCGGACGAGGTGCCTACGGAAATAATGGATCAAGCGTTGAATGCCCATGTCAAAATCCTCGATTATTCGTGCTCTCAAGAACGAGACGCTCAAAAAACTGTTTGGCTTGATAAGTGCGTCGAAGAATTAAAAACTAGCGACAAATGGGCTTTACCAGCGTTAAAGCAGATTCGCGAAATCTGTTGCCTTTACGAACCCAACCCGAATATTGGTAATAATCAACGTAGTCATCATGCATATTATAGGTGAGTTGAAAAAAAAAATCTAATCATTGCAAATTAAATTAATAGACGAAAAACCATCGATGCGAACACTACGAGACGACGAATCTTCGAATAATATTTTCTTTTTTCTATTCTATCAATCATTTTAGGCAAGAAATCATAGAACGTTTACAGAGTCATCATTCTGTCGTGATTCTCGTGACGAACAGCTTAACAAATTATATGGATACTGTGCGTGGCCTCGTAAAACAATTTCCCGAACTTGATGATACGACGCTCATGCCAGATGGCCGATACAATCATATTATGCAAGTACAGGAGAGACTCAATTTCTTAAGGTTCCTATTAAAGGTGAGTTCAAAAGATTTTTGTAATACGGTTTTTTCGAAATTTTATACCTTCATGGAAGCGTAAAAAGTTTTCCGAGTCTTTAGCACACTACATTTGAAAGGGAATTCAGTAAGGTGAATTTTAGGCTCTCTTTTATGATAGCTTCTGCTGAAAAATGATCGAAATCTCCAATAACGCTTCGAAATAATAAAAAATGAGCAAACAGGTTCTAAGAGTAGAAGAAACATTTTAACTATTTCCGAGATTTTTTGCTTGTGACTTACTTTGCCTAAGAAATTATAGTAAATATCTTACGTTCTGAATTACTTCTGTTGAGCTATTTTTGCATTTAGCGACAATTTGAAATTTTCAAGCTCATAAGCAATTGAATTTTTGAAAGGATGGACAATTGTGGCTCTGTGCGGAGCAAGCGAAGCAAATATGGCAATGTTTAGCGGAACAAGCGGTCTTTGTATCAGACCGTGAGGCTTGCTTCAAGTGGTTTTCAAAGTTGATGGGAGAAGAGCCGGATTTGGATCCTGCGATAAACAAAGATTTCTTTGAGAACAACATACTGCAATTCGATCCCACTTTATTGACGGAAAGTGGCATCAAGTGTTTCGAGAGATTTTTCAAAGCTGTCAACTTTAAAGAAAGCAAGCTCAAGCTCAAGAGGCGAACGTTCCTGATGGATGACGTTGATTTGTTTGGTACAGATTACCTCTGGAGAGTGAGTAATTGAAAAAAAAATTGCTTGAAGAAAGATATATTTTCTTTCTTTTTTCTTTTCACCAATCGAATTGTTTCTTGTTTAATCGCTATTTTTTTTCTTCTATACAAACGATATTCATCAGGTTGTAACAAACAGTCCCGAGGAAATAGCCAGTCGAGGTATCGAACTTTTAAAAGAAGTCAATACGAATTTAGGACCACGTTTGCAATCGTCCGTTCTCGATTTTCACGAGACTTTTATAGCCGAGTGTATGGATCGTTTGAAGGCACATTACGACACCGTTTCCGTACTGAACACCGAATACAATCATGAAAAAGCGGAGGAAGAAGATGTTCAAACGGCGAATACAATACGCTCGGAAGCTCTAAAAATGTGTCGCGTTATGAAAGTGTTACAGGAATATATAAACGAGTGCGATAATGGATTTCCTGGAGAGCGCAGAGTTTTACCTCTTCACAGGTAAATCATTATTGAAAAGAAAAATACAAAATATTGTTACTTGTTGTGTCAAGAAATGAAAAATAACACAACATCGAATGATCTAAATTATTTAATATTTTCCTTGACTGTTTACTAACCAACTTGATTTATTTTCATTTACAGAGCCGCGCGTGGCAAACATTTGTCTCTTGTTATACGTTTCGCGACTCCTGCACGTACCGTTGAAGATATTGACATTTTTACGCATAGCAATGATACATTGGCCTCCTTGAGGCGTCAGATCCTGCGCCGTATCAAAGCGGGCGGTACGAACGTTAAGCTCGATTTGCTAATCAACGGTGAATCACTCGAACAGCCGGACGATAGGAAGCTCTTGTCTCAAATACCGTTGAGAGACAAAATGGTTAGTGGAATCGAGGCAATCTTGTTCTGAGGAAATCGTTTCGTCGCATGGTGGTCAATACACCGGGAATCATATTTTAGATTGATCGTTGTTCGATGCTTGCACTAAGAGAAAAAAATGGTTTTGCTTCGATTTATAATTTCCCAACAATTAATTCAGTAACGGATTTTACATTAAAGTATTGATCATTTACTGAAAATTATAAATTAGGACCAAATCTTTATCGTTTTTTTTTATGATTAGATACAAATAATATAAGATTTTTCAACTCATTTTGCACTTGAATTTTCAGAAAAGTGCGTACAAGTTTTACTCAATCACACTTTTTTGCAGGTCGTGTCTGCAAAGTTGAGTCAGGTCAACAGTAATATGCCAAGTTCGCCGGACAGTAGCTCTGACAGTTCAACAAGTTCACCTCATCATACGTACGATCGACCGAATCTGGCAGCTGAGAATCGTTTACCCGGCGTGGTTAGCAAACTTTATTCTCTGATTTAAAAAATGATTTTTATGAATTAAGTGTCATCAACGAGTGTGTTTCATCGTCCTTTTCTCAGGTGATGTCCCAACGCGCTCAATACGCTCAGTTTTTCTTTCAATTGGCCGATCTTGGGTGCACGCTCAAGCTGGAACAGCTGCGCGACGGTGCACGTAATCTTTTGCAATTAGTGCCACCCGATGTACTTACGGTGATGCGACTAGAATGGGTTTTCGGGGTACACAAAAACGAGGACGCCACACCAAATCCGCCATGCGATGAGCTCAATACATCCGTCGAAAGTCTCTTTTTTGCTGCGAGTCCTAGCCAAGTTTTGTATAATTTAGAGGTTAGTTCAATTTTTATGTTCATTTCATTTTAATAATCATCTTCGAATCCAAAAAGTTTTTACACTCACAATTTGATTAGCTTAAAAAAAATGTGCACGTTTGCGAGTCGCATAAATAATGGACATTCAATTGGGAACATGCAAAAGATCCGTTGAAAATTGAAATATTAAAAATTTTAGGTATTGTACACACTCCTGATGCCAGCACTGGATCCGATGTCAGAGAGGGCGTACGACTTTCAGTACAACTTTATAAAGAGCGAGGAGGCTGTTGTCGTTTTGGATATGTTAACGAAAGGCAAATTTCGTATGAAGAATATCGACGAATCGACGAAAAGATCTGCGTATCTGACGATATTGAAGCTGTGTAAATTGTTATTAACGATTGTTGGTAACGTGATGGCATGTGTAATGGACGACGCTAAACAGCCAGCCGCAAATCCGGAAAATCACGAAGCGCACGCGAATAATCGTAGTCTTGTGGCTGTGCTGAAGCAAGCGTTACACAGTGTGCCAAATCAAAGTACCGAGTACATGTTACGAAGCGTAGCGGCAAAATTGGCTCAACATTTGAGCATTCAGATACTGATGGGTAAAGCCGAATCGGACGGATGTCGTTTATTGTTCGTCCATCGTCAAGCATTCTCGTGGGGTTTACCAGACACGACTACCATATTAGCGATAATAAAGGTAGCATGGGCAGCTTCGACCGGGAATTTGTCGAACGTCGACGAATCCGTAGACGTAATACACATGATGCACGAGGCCAATCAGACTAATCAACGTAACTTGGACCCTAACGATATTCTCGTGTGCAAAGAAGCACTCGAAGTTCTAACGATAGCTCTCGTACTGAATCCAAACGCTCTCGTTACCCTGACTCGCGACAAAATGTGGCGTACTTTTCTCATCGATCTCGTTTTACTGAGCACTTCAAAGGCCGTCAGAATAGCCGCTTCCGAACAATTTTTACTCATCTCGACGTGGTGCAGCAGCGGTCATCAAGCTATACAACAATCAATATCCCTACTAATGAGCGTTCTTTATACAACAGTTGTGGAAAATGCTAAGCAGTGTCACGAGTATTTCCAAGTATGTTTTCACGTTGATTCTTTTTCATAAGTTTTTCTTCTCTTCTTATCTCAGCTTTTAATTATATTTATTTTTCTTTCAGCTCTTGTGTCGGTTACTCAATTATGCTCCCATGTCGGGCTATCCTTTATCAAGCGCCGAAACCTTCTTGGCTATGGAAATATCCTGGCTCAAAGAAGTCCGGGATGCCGTGAAGAAAACCGGTGAATGCCAAGTCGAGGATGCCCTTCTCGAAGGCTACCTCAGCCTCACCAAAGAATTACTTGCATTTGTACCACCCTCGATCAAATACGGGATCGGTAGTGATGAAAAACGAGGCTTACATATGATCAAGGTTAGATTATCCTCAATTGGAATCTCCGTTCATAACGTGATCGGGAAAAAAATGGTTTTTCTCTAAATGTTGTTAGCACTCTCAAACTCTGGAAATCTCATCAAACGAATTATAGTCATTTATTTTTGGTTAATATTTTATTTATTAATACATTTTTTTTATTTATTATTATTCAGGAACTCGTAGAAGATTTTGTCTTTCCGGCATCGTGCATGATGTTGCAATTACGATCAACGGGCGAGTTGACATCGACACAGGCATCACCGGTATGCACGACACCTCAATCGATAAGCGCAGCATTCGATTTGCTCGTTGGTCTGTGCACCGGTTGTGTACCAAACATGAAACTTCTAGTCACGATGCTCACAGAAATGTTTTATTCGGACAAAGATGAGCCTCTCGTAGATTGGGATTACACGCCGCCCGTCGGTCCGAGACCGTTGAAGGGTTTCGTCGGTTTGAAGAACGCCGGTGCAACTTGTTACATGAATTCGGTGTTGCAACAATTGTATATGGTCGAAAGTATCAGAGTCGGGCTTTTGGCTGCCGAGGGTGCCGCGGTTGATCTTAACGAGGATTTCTCCGGCGAGGAACGTCTCGAGGTTGAACAAACGATAGAAGCGAACGACAATGATACTAACGAGGAAAAATGTGGAATTGACGAGTCTAGGAAGGAATATAATATTGGCATTTTGAAACAAGTTCAAGCGATTTTTGGACACTTGGCTTACAGCAAATTGCAGTATTACATACCGCGTGGTCTCTGGAAACATTTCAAGTAAGTTAAGCCAGGAAAACTAAAGAATGTAAATCGTCAAAAATTTTCAATTGATTCTATGTGTCTATTTTGAAACAGACTCCAAGGCGAACCCGTAAATCTGCGAGAGCAACAAGACGCTGTTGAATTTTTCATGAGTCTGGTCGAGAGCCTGGACGAAGCGTTGAAGGCTCTCGGTCACGAACAAATTATGGGCAAAATTCTCGGTGGTTCTTACAGCGATCAAAAAATTTGTAAAGGTTGTCCTCACAGGTAATTCAAGTTTTTCTTATTAAAACATCATCCGGAATCCAGTGAAATATTGATTAATAATCTTGTTCTTTCTGTGATTAAGATACTCGAAGGAAGAACCGTTTAGTGTCATAAGCGTCGATATCAGAAATCATAGTAATCTTCTCGACTCGTTAGAACAATACGTAAAAGGTGAAATTCTCGAAGGTGCTGATGCTTATCATTGCGACAAGTGTGACAAAAAAGTGAGCCAAACATTTTCATAACTAAATATGTACATTTTCTACAGCTACGAATCGAAAATTGTAAAGAACAATCGTTAATCGTGTCAACAGGTCGTTACTGTCAAAAGATTATGCGTCAAAAAACTTCCACCGATATTGGCCATACAATTAAAACGTTTCGAGTACGATTACGATCGTGTTTGCGCCATAAAATTCAACGATTATTTCGAATTTCCACGTAATTTGGACATGGAACCTTACACCGTTTCCGGACTGGCAAAACTCGAGGGTGAAGTTATAGATTGTGACTACGAGGAAGTTTGCAAACAAACTTGTACGAAATATCGGTTGAGCGGAATCGTTGTACATAGTGGACAAGCTAGCGGTGGCCATTACTATTCTTTCATTTTACATAGGTAATTATAATCTAAAATAAGAATTTTTTGTCTTTTTAAACCATTCCAAGCTTTTTAGAGTTTCAGTTTTCAGTTATATCATACACGTAAAAATTATTCTTTCTCGTGATTCTTACATAATTAAAAATCAAAAAAACCATTCGCGATTAATGATTGTTTATTCATTGGCGGCAACATGTTTTTCGACTCCACAGGCAAAACGACGGCACTGTAAAATGGTACAAGTTCGACGACGGTGACGTGACAGAGTGTAAAATGCAAGAAGAGGAAGAAATGAAAGCTCACTGTTTCGGTGGCGAATACTTGGGTGAAGTTTTCGATCATATGCTAAAACGTATGAATTTCCGTCGACAGAAAAGATGGTGGAACGCTTACATGTTGTTTTACACGCGACTCGACGTCGAAGCTGAATCTTTAACGAAAAGTGTTACCGAATTATCGCTCTGTAAGTTTATTATAAATAGATATTTTTTCTCTACAATAATGTTCTTATAAATTTCTCTGAGAAACAACTGAAACGAATTTTTTATGCAAATACAGATACGAAATTGGGTGTTATGAAAATGCCACCGGCGATTGAGAATAGCGTGAGGAAGCAAAACATCAAGTTTATGCACAATCGTAACCAATTCAACCCCGAATATTTTCAGTTCATTCGAAAGCTTGTGTCATGCAATCCGGTGCACACAGCTAATCGTCAGAACTTGAATGATAAACTTGTAAGTAATCGAATATTTTAATGCTTTCTAATTTTTTATTTCGTTTTTTAGATCATCAATAATTCCAATGATTTCTCAATATTTTCTTTACCTTCAGAGTCCGGAAGCCGAAGAGCTGGCGATGCTTTCTGTACAACTGGCCTCTAGGTTTCTCTTCTATACCGGATTCCACACAAAAAAAACCCTCCGAGGAACCGCAACGGACTGGTACGACATCCTGTGTCATCACCTAAGGAGCAGCAAAGCTGTTCGGTCCTGGTTCGCTCACAACGTACTGTTCAATCATCCACACAGGTGCGGCATAAAGTTTCATAGCTCTCTATCGATAATTATTACTTACGAATATATATGCTTCGCTACCTTGATAACTTTATAAATGTTTGTTTTTTTTTTTTTTTTACAGATTTTGTGAATATTTACTAAGCTGTCCAAGTACCGAAGTACGATCGGCATTTTTGAAGATTCTCGTGTGTTTAGCACACTTTTCGTTGCAGGACGGTCCTTGTGGTCCGCCGAGTCTGAATGCACCGAGTGAGTTTCCTTTTTCCTCATTATTTCCAATCTCCGATTTCCTTTATCAATAAAAATGATAAATTATATTATTTCGTTTTCGTTCGATGGATGAAGCAATTCTTTTAGATCCAACTGCGACTCTCAGCGATCAATTACTGCACGCTGTGTTGTCACTACTCCATCACGAAATAGCCGATCATGGACGACATTTGCCTCACTATTTTACGCTTTTTCACACGTACGCCTCGCTCGGGCTTGCTGCAAAGGCTCAGCTACTCAAGGTAACGCCAACATTCATTCGCTTTAAAACATTTTAGATAAACAACAAATTCGATTTTTGTTTTTCACAATTCTACATTTAAAAATATTCCTTTTTTTTCAGCTGAACGTTCCAGTGACATTTATTCTAGTAGCGATCGACGAAGGTCCAGGTCCAACGATCAAGTATCAATATCCCGAATTGACGAAACTCCATCAAGTTGTCAGCATGTTGATACGATGTTGCGACGTATCGCAAAAAACTCAATCGAGTCACGGAACTCCCGGAGCATTACCGCTGCCGAATCCTTATGGGGATCCGGCGTGTCAATCGGAATATTTAATGCCGATACAGCGAGAAGCCGCCGATTTAATTTTTATAGGAACAAGTTATATTAAGAAATTAATCGAAGACGCAAACGTCACGGAGGACACTGTTAAATTGCTGCAGTATTGCTGCTGGGAAAATCCGCATTTATCGAGAACTGTTCTCAGCGAATTATTGTGGCAAATTGGTCTCGCTTATACACACGAACTTCGACATCATACCGATCTTTTACTCGCGATGCTTCTCATGGAAGATTCCTGGCAGACACATCGGGTCCACAACGCACTCAAAGGTACACTCGTACAATTATACTTAAACCTCAAACGCATAGACGAGGTCGATATTGACCCGTAACGCATGTTCGGATGAGATAAACATTGAGAAAATGCTCTGCGTCAAAATGAAAAATCCAAAAATAACCAGAAAGTGTAAGATTTTTTGAAAACAAAATGCCATACACTTTGTTGAATCACTCGCGATATATAAACTGAAAAATATTGAGGATTGTGTTTGAATATGTAATTCAATTGATTTTTTTGTATGCATTTAGAAAACTTAATCTAATCTTTTTTGCAGGTGTACCGGACGAGAGGGAAGGTCTCTTTGACACGATCAACAGAAGCAAGAATCACTATCAGAAACGTGCTTACCAATGCATCAAGTGTATCGTTCAATTATTCAGTAAATGTAGACTCGCTCATCAATTACTATACCACAGTTCCGATCTCAAGAAAAAGTGGCTTCACGCGATCGATTGGTTGCAAGAAGAGCTGGACAAGGTAATCAGATTGATTTTTTTTTTCCATTATCTGAATATTAATTAATATTACAATTATAATATTTATTTCACATTATTTCTATAATTTTTTTTTCAATTTTAAATCGATTTTTAATAATATTTCTTTCGTAATTCTTCATGTAAAATTTTTAGCGACCTTATCCTTCGGCCGCGCCCTACACTCATCCCTACAACAATTGGTCACCACCGGCTCAATCGAACGAATCGACGACCGGCTATTTCCTTGAGCGCAGTAACAGCGCAAAAAAAACATTGGAACGAGCGATCGAATTCTGTCAGGATGAAGAACGTTCTTCCGAAATCTGTCAGGATGAGGAGCGAGCTATCGAACTCTGTCAGGATGAGGAACAAGAAATCGAGGACACGAACGAAGAAAGCGTTGAAGAAGTCGAAGATGGTCTGGACAAAGAGCCTCTGCCTGTGATCAGGAGGACACGCAATCAACAGAGAACGCAATCTCGATCGATAGGGGATGTTATTAACTCACGTCCAATGTGAGTAATATTCGAAGATTATCAATGCTTATACCGACAAAGTGCCCTATTTGTTTCCTTATAATTTTCAACGATCGTTCCCCGGAAAAAAAAAAACCAGGTGCAATAACAGATATTTTTGAACTCGTTTCATGCTTTTATCTAAATATTTGTCTTCTTTTTTGAAACTTTGAAATAACAGTATAAATAAGCAACGCTGATGAGATGTTACTAACATTGAAGAACAATTCGTCCGACGAATTATCAGAATTATGGCAAGATGACATGATTAATATCAGAATTTCCAAATTTCAGTATTCAGCGCGACAGATAAGAATTGAAAAAAAAATTGTCAATTCTTCCTAATTTTTCTTACTGTTATGTTAAATAAATTTCTTGATTCATCTGCATTCTTCTGAATTATGAGAGAATTTTCGTTCCGGATAGATTTCTTTTACGCGTTGGAGCAAAGATTACGTAATTAATTGTGTTATTAACAAAGTACTTTGAACGATTGGGGCTTTAGTCGTGGGCGATGGATAGAAAAATTTTTCTATCACGTTTGAAACAAAAAATCTAGTGAAATTCTTCGAAATTATGGAATATCGAATCACCCGAAGTTTCGACCTTTCCACTGCACAACATTTTTGCGTAAACATTTTTATAAATTTATCATTTCCGAAGATACGTATCAAATTACAATGAGCAAGATACGTACAAATTTTTTTCAAAAGTTTTCTATTGAAATGTATTTTTCTTTACTTCCACTTGCCTAATCTGATTAATTACTTTTTGCAGAAACCCTATGTTAGATGAGCTGAGGCATGAGATAGCGCGTCAAAATCTCCCGAAACGAGGCTCAGAGCAAAGTTGGCCCCAGGCTGAACCTCAACCTCAGCCGTTGCAACAGGAGCAACAGCAGCAGTCTGAAGTTGTATCACCGGTTCACTCATTGGCTCATGTAACACAGCCAGAACAGCAGCAGCAGCACTCACAAAGTCCGCAGAGTAGCGAATCACCGGAGCAAGGAATAAGCCAGGATCCATAATGAACGCTTAAAAGCAGCTACGCTTATGGGCATGCAGCATTCGTTGCCCCAGTGTGAAAGATAAATAACTGCAGCAACGTTATCGTACGTTCGAGATTGAGGAACACGATGAAAAAATAAGCGTTAACAGAAAAAAAAAAAAAAAAATACTAAACGACAAAACCAAACCAAGAAACGCCAACGTCTTCAACTCGGTCACTTATACGTGAGTAAAAAAACCGCATTATTTATTTTTTTTGTTACTTACGAGTTCGCAACGACCGAACGAGAGAAACAAAAAAAGAGTCCGGATATGCAAAACGGTTGATCGATTCGTGAAGAGAAAAATCGTGACTGCTATGCGATAATCGATCATTGCTGCGTTTTATGCTTGATAAAAAAAAAATAAAAAAATAAAAAAAAAAAAACAACAAAACAAAACGAATTACGAGTTTGAACGGAAAAAAAAACGAAGAGGAAAAAACAACGGAGGAAATAACAAGCAAGAGAAAAAATGAAATAATTGAAAATTGTGAGAACCCGTGAGAGAACGTTTAAAAGGTTGTATAAATGTATAGTGTGTAGTGTTTATTGGGATCCAAGTATCTGTCGAATGGAGAATAAACCGTGACTCGAGCGCAATTTTTTCCGTAAAAAAAAAAAAAATAAAATAAACAAAAGTAAATAAAAACTATGTAAATTTGAACATATTGTTATTAAAAGAATAAAAGAATGAAATAGAAAACTCTCGATAGACGCAAGATTATGAATAAATCAGAAAAATGAATTAAAAAAAAAAAGAAAAAAATGAACAAATTGAAAAATACATTTTTAAAAATGGCCAGGATACGTGAAACACACTTACTTGGCACGGGAATTGTAGAAAAAATTGAGAAAAACAGAAAGAACAATAGACACACACGAAAATTTCCGTGTCAACGAACAGAACGAGAAATGGAAAGAGAGAGAGAGAGAGAGATGGAGAAAAAGTAAGAAATGTAACGAAGCACCGACATTATAAATTCACTCACTACATTGTAATCGTCGTTAGCCGACGTTATAAAAGAGAATAAAGATTTTGTACTTAATCTCGAGAAACTATGACAACCATGAAAGTGAGCGAAATTTTCTTTTTTTTTCTGCTTTTTTTTTTTTTTTGTAATTTTATTTTTTTAATATTAGACCGAGCGTAGAGTGTGTTCTGGCCCTTCATCGCGAGTTGCGTAGTTTCAGCTATTTTTTTTACTAGGTACGCGATTTTTCAATTGTGTGAGAGAGAGAGAGAGAGAGAGAGAGAGAGAGAGAGAGAGCGGGAGAGAGAAAGAGAGGGAGAGAGAGAATCTCCTCCTCGAGATTAGGAGTCGTGCCTTTCTTTTCGCGCCCCCTCTGCCATCGTTGTTGAACGATGTTTCTATATTTTGATGCCATTTAGAAAAAAAAAAAAAATCGAGTTTCTTGTTCCTCGGTCATGTGAGAGTTGCGCGTGCTGGGCGAAATTGTCGATCGTAAAAAAAACCAACAACATATATCTTTGATGTTTGCAGATAAAAATAATGCTTTCTAAATTTTTTTATACAATGTTCATCAAGAACGAGAGAGTAGAAGGGAATTGTAAAGAAAAAAGTGGATAAAACGAAGTTGAATAGAAAATATAATGCCCTCGATTTCCGCTGGTTCCAAGTCGTTCGATTGACCCGCTTTAAGCATTCGTGGACGACGGAAAAAAATCTGTCCCTCTGAGATCAATACACGGACAACGATAAGGCAAAAGATTTGAGAAAATATGCCGAAGATATTGGCATCATAAAACGATTTTAACTGATACGTCGGAAAGATTATGAAAATACAATTTTAAAGAGGCCATTTGAGAGAGAAAGAGCGCGAGAGACGGGGTAAGAAAACGGAAAATAAAACACCAGTTTAAACGCTGTAATTAAAGAAATAATAACAATAAAAAGGAAAAAAAAAAAAGAAAAATACAAGTCATCGTTATTGGAGCTATGGTTTTTTCAGATAAAAAATGAAACATCGCTAAACGGTGCCGCGCTTCACGGTGGGTCTGGAAGTGTGCGAATGATTAAGTGAAGTTGTGAAACAAAAAAAAAAAAACAATACGAAAAAACGATATATTTCTCCGTCAAATCGTTTATATTTTTTCGCTCATCACTATCAGCTCTGAAAAAGCATAGTAGTACTTCTTCTCCCGAAAAAAAACATCTTTTTTTTCACACAAATCCAATTGGAAGTGCATACAGAGAGAAAGAGAGGAGGACAAAGATGAGAAGTTTTCTCGAACCGATAATAGCTCCAAACTTACTAAACAACGTGCGTTATATAGGTAGTATATAAATAATAATGAATGAAGAAAAAAAAGGAATCACTCGTATAGATGAGAGCGGGAATGTGTGTGTGTGTGTGTGTGTGCGTGGGTGGGTGGAAAAAACGTGCGAGAGTAAGATGAGCGATGAGCGTGTGCATTTTACCGTGATTGGAAGAATTCATGGATAAAAGGAAGAAAACGACGAAGAGAAATAAAACAACCAACGACTGTCCCTCCCCAGCCCCCTGAAGATACCACAAATTGATAACTTCGTAAAAGAGATCGTAACTCTGTATTTTACAAGCAAGATTACGCGTGACATTGCGAATAATATAACCGAGACTATAAAGATAACGTAAAAAAGAAAAAAAAAATATATATATATATGAAACAACAGGTGCAGCATGAAAATTCGACACATAGCTTCTGAAAAAAGAAAGGAAATAATTGATTGAAAGAACGAAAATATTAAGAAAACAAAAATAATAACAATGAAATAATAAATGGATGGTATCTAATATTATTCTGACATAATGTACATATATAACTGCTTTTTATATGTGATAAAAAGAAAAGAAAACAAAAAAAAAAAATTATTATATTCCTATTATACATTGAAAGAGCAGAACGCTGTTGTAAATCCTGGTTTTTGTACACAGACTCGTACGCTAAGTTTTTTTTTTTTTTTTTTTTTTTTTTTGTTTGTTATTTACGAAGAGGGTAGATGATAATTATTTAATATTTAATTGTATCACCGAATTGAGTGTAATCGTCTTTTATTTTTAATTATTACACCAATAGTTGAATGCAAAACGCCTCTTTCGTTAATTAATTCATCGTTGTCGATGTATAGCTTTGACTACGAAACGAAAAAAAAAAAAAAAAAAAAAAACAATAAATATATTTAACGAACGAGATAAATGCCATTGTGTTGGATACGACACACAAGAAAATCGAAAAGAAAAGGGACTTTAAAATATATGAAAAAAAATAAAAAAACTTGAAATACAGCATCGTCTTAATCGTTTCCGTTCTTCTGGTATCTGGGTAACCAGAAAACGTGCGTCTTCGTTATAGGAGAATAACGTTTACGAGGGTCGAAATAAAGAGGAAAAGAGAGTAAGTGATTGAAAGAAATGAACAAAATCGACAGGATTAAGAGCGACGAGGGCACGATTCCACTCAACAATTTATTATCCGAAAAAGTGAAAAGAGTAATAATCGTCACACGCTAAACGGGCCGAGTGAATAGAAAAACGGAGAATAGCGAAAAAAACAAAAAAAAAAATGACGAACAAACGAAATCTTGAATATTTATGATGACTCTATTGCCGCTGGTTGGCGATACGAGGTGTATCGATTTTGGAATGAGGAGTTGAGTGTAAGTGAAACGAAGTAATTGATGAGAAAAGATCTACCATTCGTAAGTGAGCAAGATATACACAGAGGAAACAAAATTAAAAAAAGAAAAACACTTTTTCGTTCATTTGTTTTTCAAACGCTTAAGAATGAATAAGAAAAATGAATAATGAGTGAGGGTTACGAGCGTGCGTGCAAAAGAAATCGTGAGATTCGAACGAAATGAAAGGGTCTGCGGACGCGGAATGTAACGAATAAATATTTCAAAAGAGAACAGAAACAACAAGAACAACAACAACAACCACCAATTCGCAAAATGTCGACGAAGTTTTGTTATAACGTATGAGTGGGTGGATGATTTAGAAGAAAGTTTATGCGAACGAACCATAGCGATGAGTTACTAGAAACAAATGTGCGATTAAAAAAAAAACTAAAAAATAAAACGTATTTATATGACGTCTCGTCGTGTAATTTCGGACATCGTTGAAATGATAAACAAAAAGCTAATGTAAAGATTTGAAGGAAAGAAAACTAAAAAAAAAAAATCAATATAAAATACGTGCAGCACGATTTTCTGACAGACACGCCACAGTTTTTTATTTTTTTAATTTTTGGTCATTATCAATGCCACTCCTCAGATAAGAAACAGAAGCTGATGGTAATCATGCATGTTGGGGTTAATCGGCATTCTAGTCAATGGACAGTGTGACACAGCGCTTAAAAAAAAAGGGCCAAACTTTATTATTTTTTTTTCTATTTTTATTTTATTTTTTTTTTTTGTCTTTCTCAACCACTGTTAAAGGTACATTCCCGTAGGATTTGCTTTTCATCCGCGTAAAAATATCAACGCGTTGCAATCCTTTGAGCAGATTGAAGAATGCACACTTTCACATAAAACACACGTGACACGAACACGCATACACACACACACACACACACACGCGTACATGACATAAATTATGCGAAGAATGAAAAATTTATACAAAAAGTTCTGAATTCTATAAGAAAAAAAATCTTTTAACTATCACGCTCACGCTTTTTCGCTTTTACAAGTTTCACCGAGTCTTGTTGTTATTATTATTATTATTATTATTATTATTGTCATTATTATTATTATTAATTATTATTAATGATTCATGATTATTGATACGAAAATTGTAACGTGCGAAAAGAAAAAATCATGACTGCTTCGAATCATTGCGTACACTCACCAAAATATGTCTGAATGGCGAGTTCGTTTTTTTCGAGATTCGTATCCGTGCTGATGATATCGAAGCGAAGTGTCATTATGCATCTTAGCGAACCGAATTATTATGGTAGTTGATCAACGATTGAAAAAATACAGACAAACGTTCGAATGAAAGAAAAAATAAATAAAACAACAAAAAATAAAAAATAAAACGAAACAAAAAGTTTTGCTATTATATGATTCTTACCAAAGCCAAAATAATTTACGCGCTACCTAATGCTAAATTTATTATTATTATTATTATTATTTTTATTATTATTACTACTACGAAACTAATATGCTTCGAGAATTAAGAATTATACGAAAATAGCTGTATGCTCCGCTTCAGAATTATTAGAAAATATATATATTTTTTTCTTTCCTCGATATCGTTCGTAGTTTTCGGCTGACGAGGGAGAGAGAGAGAGAGAGAGAGAGAGAGAGAGAGAGAGAGAGTAATCAGGCCTTATTTTAAGATCTTGTTATTTGAAATGAGAGAAGGAGAAAGATGAAAAAAAAATGTGAAAAAGCCACAAACTGTGGTAGCAAAAATGTCTCTTTTATTGCGATAATGGAGAAAATGGAAAAAGTTAAGAAAAAAAAAAAGAACAAAAATAAATGGCTGCGTTCGATCAAGATTAGCGCGAAAACGGTTGACATTTATATATGACAGATCGGATTAATGATAATCAATTACAATAAACGAAAAATACGATAAAATAAAAGAAACTACATTTACCATTAAACAAGAAAACGAAAAAAAAAAAACAAAAACAAAACAAAACCCGGAGCGAAATGAAAGCGTCATTACTGTAAGAAATCAAATACACATTGTACATAAACTCTATAAATGATACGAGATAACGTAAAGAAAAACTCTGAAGGACTAAAAACAAACGATTAATAAAACACTAATAGATATTAATACACGTGATTATGTCTTTATAAATGTGTGTGTGAGAGAGAGAGAGAGAGAGAGAAAAAAAAAGAGACATTGTTTTTCCTTTTTTTACTTTTATCGCAATTTGCGCTTATTTTTTGAAAATTATTTATTCGTAAATCTCAAAGCGATACGAATAATGAAATGATGTATATGATGGGCGTCATCTAATTTCTCAAAGCTCTGCGAAGATATTCAAAGTCGTGGATGTTTCTACGATTCATAATAGCGAATCTCTTATGCGACTATTGGCTTCGTGAATACAAAGAGAGAAAGATAGAGAAAAAGAGAAAATCACGTGAGAATTTGATGGTGAGACTGCTGCAAAATATAACGTGTTATTTCTCGTCGCACGCAATCATACTTATCGATTATCACTATACACTTTATCTTCGTCCTCGAGAAGAGGTTTGAGAAAACGAAAAAAAAAAAAAAAAAAAAAAAAAAAAAAATATAAAAAGAACAGGACGAAGCTCTGAACGATTCGCGTTTGAACGACAAAAACTCGAACATTTTCGAAACACACACGTAACCGATGTTTCAGTAATATTTATGATATTGATAATGTAAAACCTTTTCTACCTAAAGTCCTATTCTCTGAGATAAGCAAACGGTTTCTTCTCTTAGCGAGTGAACAGATAAATTATAAAATAATAATAATAATATGAGTAATAAAAGTACTAAGAAGAGAAGAGAACGAAAAGATACGAAGAGACAATTATAAGGTGTGTGCGTGTGTGTGCCATGGTTATTAATGAGAATTCGAGTGTTGGATTTTAAGTGGACACGAAAGAAAGAAAGAACGACAAAAAAAAAAGGTGAAAACATAAGAATTACCGAGTACGACATTCTCACTGTGCATTTCACATTTTTATGAAGAAAGGAAAACAAAAAAAAAAACAAAAAAACAACAAATAATAACCGCGTGTGTACTTTTTGACCGACGCTCTGTGTAAATAATAAGCAAATTTTTCGTGAACGACTCATGTATCGCTTGTTTATCGATATTCAACGGATATTGAATGCCTCTCGTGAGAAGGAGATAGCAAGAGGACGAATCAGTTGCGATATAAATTCATTATATTTCATTTTCTTACTTTCACACTTCCGCGATTGGATCAACGAGATTATAAAGCCGACAACATTTTTCCTGTATCAAAAAATTTGATAACCGGGTTTGTATCTTTTTGAACGATGCTTCGTGTAAATAATAAGAAAATATTTCGTTGACACTTGACGTATCGCTTGTACATCGATATTCAACGGATATTAGAGGCTCGTAAGAGTAGCCACGAGGACAAATCAGTTGCGATAGAATAATCTATTCGTTTTTTTTTTTTTTTTTTTTTTTTTTACTTTAACACTTCCGCGATTGGATAAACGAGATTATAAAAGCCGACGAGCTCTTTTCGTGTATCGAAAAAAATTTGATATTACGCAATCGAAACGAATCCGGTATCGAATTGATTTTAGATTTTAATTGATTATCCATTTTAGCTATTTTTGTTGAGAATGTTTTTTTTTTTTCGGTTTATCATGTAAGACCTCGTTAAGCCTGCCAGAGAGAAAGAGAGTCATGAGAAAAATATTCATCGACCAATTACAATGAGGGAGGAAAAAATAAAATAAAAAAGGAAAATAAATAAATCGTGAAAAAATACGATTTAGTGAGGCTTGTATTCGCGATACGCGATAGACGTTTGATATAGAATTCGGTTCATTTTAGATGCCTGCGTACATCAAATTTTACGACAAGAATATGAAGAAATTAGGAGAAAAAAAAAAAAATATAAACGCAATCACGTTTTTTGTTCAATTATCTGTCGTATAGAGAGCGCATTTATCTATAGAATTTAATTTCTCTTAGAATCCTCGTATCAGCGATATCTGCAATGCCCCAGAATTTTTTATTTTTTTTTTCTTGCATCGATCATTTAATTTTTTGGAAGATAGAGAAAAACGATATATTTACATCCGGCATTGCAGGCACCACTTGACACACTATTTTCGTTTCGTAATTCAATCGAAGATTAAAAAAAGAAGAAAAAAAAAGAAAGAAAACTGAAGCATACTACAAATGCGTATAAGAATAAAAGCGCCTTATTCATTTGGAAAAAGGGATTTAAATGAAGCAGCGTTTGTGTATTGTTTCTAACGAATGTAATAAAATGTTGAATCGTCTCGTTCGAATCCTGATTTCTGCGAGAAAGACCCTTCGGATAAAAAAAAAATCACACACACACACACACACGCAGCTGACCATTCATACAAATATGCACGATCCAATTGAGTCTAAAGACCCACCGATAAAAAGTCTATTATCGGAATTTAAATCTCGAGCAATTTTAGCATGAACCAAGCTCTGATGCTGTAACCCTTTTTTTTCCATAACATTTTCATTTGTCTTCTTTTCTATTTATTTTTCTGGTCTGATTAAAGTTTTTCGATAGACTGAGACTCTTTAACGTTGGATTTTTTCAAACTAACAGTGCTTGTCATTGTTTATTATTGGCAATAAATGTTTAATGCTTTTTAGTCTTTCCTGTTATGTCTTGAGTGAATATTGAGTGGAGACTCGCTGTTCGATAATAATTGCACGATGAATGAAGTCTTGTTTTATCACTGATAATATTTTCGTATGTGATCTAAATTCTGTATTCGTAGTTGGCTCTTAAGTAATGCTTTTGTGTGTACTCGTAAAAACAAGTTGGCGTGGAAGGGGAACTATGAATTATCTATTACGAAATTAACCCTGGAAACTTCAGTCTGCTCTTAAACTCAGTCCGAAGAACATTATTGTTTTTATCCATTCATCCTGCTTACAAGAGTCTTCATAGAATTTTTATTTTTTTATTTTTTCAATTATTTTATTCGTCTATCGAGTGGTTTATAATGATGGAGCGAATGATCACCGTCGATGATTACAAGCAACGAGCAATGAAAATTCTTCCACCATCAGTCAGGGATTATTATAAAAGTGGAGCGGGTGACGAGTTCTCGTTGAAATGGAACCAAAAAGCTTTCGATAAGTTTGTACACTTTTTAATTGTTGAATTATTGCAACATTTTTCTTAATTATCATATGAAAAAATTTGCATTATTTTTTAAATCATCTTTAAAACTTTCATATTTTGGACAATTGTCCGAATCTTCATAAGTTTTCGCAGGAAAACCTGAAAACTAAAATGTTTGAAAAAAAAAAAATTATGTACATTTAGAATAAAAATAGCAAAATTTATTTTACGTAACGAAAACAAATAAACATTTTTTTTTTATTTGTTACTCTTGAGATTAAACGTTTATAAAGTTTCTAATTTTCGTGTTGAATTGTAAAGTTCCAAAATTTTGCTTACGAAATGATTTTTAGCTGAGAAACTTATAAAAGTCGATTTTCATCATTTTTTCGTCAGACTTCGCATACGTCCAAAAGTATTGAGAAACGTATCAAACAGAGACTTAAGTACGATAGTATTGGGTGAAAAAATTTCAATGCCTCTCGGTATTTCACCAACGGCGATGCAACGGATGGCCCACCCGGACGGAGAATGCGCAAATGCAAGAGGTAAAGATTATTTGATAGAGATAATGACGATAAGAAAAAAATAATTTTTCAATAAAATTTTATTATACAATATCATCATAATTATATAAAAATACATATTAAATGCATAACGAATTTATCGGGCTAATGGCAAGATTGCACACATTTTAGCAGTTTATTTTTGCCAGTCGAAATTCATGTGTGTTAGGTCCAAAGAAATATCACGTATTTCTTTAGATTTACAATGAAAATTCTCGAAGAACATTAAAAAATAAAATCATTAATTAAAATATACATACAATTTGAATAATAAACATTGTTAGGTAACGATAAATTGTAAAAAAAAAAATCGTTCAACTAATATTAAATTGAGCAATTAAAAATTGATCCCACGTTTATTTGATCGAAATCTCAATTAGAGAAACTCCAATAATAATACTATTGTAGTATATGCACCATTGAATTTAAGGCACAAATGAGTCTTTTTTCAAGAATGGGTATAGATCACGGTGATGAAATAATCCAATAAAAAGCAATAAATGAAAAGAATTTATTGATATTTGAGTTTCCTTCGAGTGTGAAACTCGATAGTAAGAATCTTAATTCTTTGATCTCAATTATTTACACGCTTTGTTCGTGACGTTAAAAAACTAATTCGCCATGTTGAAAATCAAATGGAAAATTCTTGCAGAGGCAATAAAAGAAAGGTTATCGTTGCCAGTGACTAGTCGACGATAAAAACGTTTCGGTGCAAGAAAATAATTCTTGGCATTGTAAGATCGTCAATTCCGATAGCTCACCGAATCTTTACCCATTCTGAAAAACGGAAAGAATGTCTAATATAAATTGTCTAGATGTTTGTAAAAGTGTTTTACTATTGGTGTTTGGAGCCAATATTTTCCCAATTGTTTATAGCCTTCATGTTGACAGTCTCGATTCTCCATTTTTGCGTGGAGGACGCTGAATCGCAACTAGTTACAAATACTTTTTTATTTGAGGGATTGATGTCCAAGCATCTTTCGGAATTAACGTGTTTCAACCACTGATTTTCTACGTCGTAACGCCACAGTTGATTGCCATGTTGGCCATGACAAGGATATAAACTAATCGGCGATTTGGAATCGCCTCGTGAAACGTCCAAGCAATCGGCACGACTTTTCGGTCTAATGTCTTTGTGCCAAGTGAGACGAAATTCTTGTTCGCCCTCGATCGACGGATCGTCTTTCGAGCAAACATCGGCTTCGATCAACTCGTCCTTCTTTTTCTTTTTACTGTCTAAGCAGAGATTGGACGCACCGATGTTCCGTATTTCACCGTAAGCGAAATCGTCCGGTTCGACCGGTGGATAGACTTCTACGAGATCGAAAGCGATGGTCTCCATGAACCATTTGAAAGGTTTACAGTGGAGTTTCGCTCGAAGAGCTTTTTGTTCGGTAAGATTGCCAGGATTGAGAGCTCGAAGATGCGGACGTCGACGATAAATATATTCGGCGTATTCGTCCATCCAAACTTCAGCAACTCTTTTATAATTTTTGCCCAAAAAATCGCCTCTTCCGGGGTTTGGAAACGGTGGAAATTTTCTATATATGTGTCCGACTCTCGAACACGGAGCATCGAACATTTGACCCCCGCATTGCCAAATTTTGAACGACAGCTCGTACTGCTCACCTCCCCATATATCAAGGCCTGGATCGTATCCACCCAATTCCCAAAAATATTTGGCGCTTATAGCAAACAGTCCACCGGCCATTACAGGACTTTTGAACGGTTCGGTTGGACGTTTCAAGTCTTCGGGAAGCAGCGGAAGTCTCTTGTAGTAAAGTTCCCAGTCGAAAGCTCCGCGTGCACCTTCGTCCTGTGCTCTATACTCAAAAGTCTCGAACGCTATTACATCGATAAACGGACAGACACAAGTCTTGTAATCTTGAGCAATCGGCTCGAGCAACGGTGGCAACCAATTGACGTTTGCCTCTGTGTGGGAATCCAGAAAGACCAAAACTTTGGCTTTCGCTTGTTTAGCACCTGCCAATCTGCCTCTTATCAGTCCTGATCGCTTTGGCAAACGCACTATTTTCACCAACGGCAAATATTTCTCAACGTACTCCGACAATTGTTTCTTCAATTCTATTTTTGTGCTTGCGTCGTCCACCAAAATAATTTCTTCCAGTAATACTTTCGGTGATCTATTGATTACGCTCCAACAAGTTCTCAAGAGAGTCGTCAGATGCTCGTTGTGAAAAGATACTATGACCGAAACAGAGTCCAAGTACATAGAATATTTCTTCTTTTTACAATCCGGATGTCTTATGTCCGGAATTGAACGGTTCAGCGATATTTCGTCACTCAGAGCAGCGTTGAATCCATTCACTCGATACAACTGTTCTTTTTTCACTTCTTGCGATGCTGACAAAAATGCCGGTTTACCCTGCTCTCCGATACCTTTGAGATTTTTCTCCGTGTTGATTTTTTTGTAGTCGTGCCAATCGATTTTGTTCCCATCCTCCTTCACGTCGAGTCATTATTAATACAAAGGAATTGTTGAATTAATTTCAATTTCAATCAATTTAAAAAATCTAAATAAAAAATTTCTCCGAAGTTAAATTGAGTGGGTTTTCAATTTTCAATTTAATATTAAAATTATGTGACATGGCTGTACAATGGAGTATGATAAATTTAATTAGTACAAAAATGACTTTAAACATTATAGAATATTTTCACTTTGCGGTTGTCGTCTCACCAAAACATTATTTTATAGTATATTTTCCGATTTGAAAGTATTTTGTATATAGTAAAAAAGTTCATACCTGAACGTCGGTATTTTGTGCATTTTGGTTAGAGGAATTATCAATGACATCTGACGAAACATCGAGCGCCCCATTTTGTAGTGACAGCGAATGTGGTCCATTGCGAGATTGTGTACCTCGCATAAATCGAAAAATGATGATTGTGAGGAGAACAGTGAAGACGGCGAGAATAATAAATTTTATTAGACTAACTAAATTCCGCTTCATCATCTCGCCGTAATCATCGCGTTTTTTGTTAAACAAATCGAGGTTATCCCGATTTTCTATCCTTCAAAATCACTATAATACACGTGTCAAATACAATATAGCACGAATGTGAGGATCAAAAAAAAAATCACGTTTTCCGGTAAAATCTTCCAGCGGTGAACAAACACAGCTGAGAATCCCGGTAACTATGCAGACGTGACATACACAAGTACACACGTATCACAACGAGCATCACGCGCGTGATGGTCAAACCCTCTGCGGATAACCGGTCTCTGCTGACGGAGAAAAAAAATATATTCTTATATCTGCCATAAATTCCACATTATCCACATTCCTACAAAACGCTATCTCGCGGCTCGCGATATCCGGTATACGCGCCAAGAATATATATTCATTGAATAACCAAACAACTCATTGTTATCGAGGTATTTACCGAAAAATTATTTTGTTTTTAGATAGTGTTATCAACTTGTTTTTCTTTTGCTTTTCTTTCGTATACACATAAATATCAAGATAAATTCGACAGTTCCCATTCGTTGTAGATAAAATTGAACAAATGGAGAAAAAAACACAAGTTTCGACAATTATCTTCGAAAATGATGTTAAAATTTTCTTCAAATGATTAAATGAAACAAGATAATACAGATTTCAAATTTTGTCATTTGTTATCGCATATTATATTGAAATTCCAGCTGCACAAACCGCTGGTACTATATTCACACTATCAACACTATCGACGAGCAGTATAGAAGAAGTAGCTGCTGCAGCTCCCAAAGCTATAAAATGGTTTCAACTGTACATTTACCGGGATCGAGAAGTAACTCTCGATCTCATACGGAGGGCAGAAAATTCGGGTTACAAAGCTCTTGTTGTCACCGTGGATGCACCGATGTTTGGCACCAGACGATCTGATGTTAGAAACAGTTTTTCTCTTCCGGGACACTTGAAGTTTGTACACCACACATTTACGTAGCATTAAAGCTCACACCACATAATGTAAATTGGAATTGTTTTTTAATTTTACAATTAACTATTTCAGTTTGTTGTTGCGACAAAGATGCAATTTAACCACTAATCAGTTTATCTGCCTTTCCAAAGTCATGAATTTAATCATTTTTAAGATTTTTAAACTACAAAATTCTTGATTTACGAAATGAGAATTTGAGGATAGTAAAATAAATGTTGTTTTCCAGATTGGCCAACTTTCTGGATCATCCATTAAATAAAATTCATTCTACGGATAATGGTTCAGGATTGCAAGCCTACGTGAATGATCTTTTCGACGATTCACTGTCATGGGACGATATCTCGTGGCTGAAAACGTTTGTCTGGAGATATACTATTGAAAATTCATAAAAGAGACCAAAGACCGTGAATATCAATTTCAGAAATAAATTATAGTTTTATCTTTTGGATTTTTATAGTATGACAAAACTGCCAGTCATTTTAAAAGGAATTCTTACCGCGGAAGATGCACTTTTGTCCATAAAATACGGGGCCAGTGCAATCGTGGTTTCAAATCATGGCGCACGACAGATCGATGGAACCGCTGCAACGGTATACACATTTATATTCGTTATTCATTTTGTAACAAATTGAAAAATTAAGAACTTTTTATGTAAAGAGAAGAAATTCACTCCATTAACTCTGTCAACTTTATTTTTTTTAATTGAACATTTCTAAAAATTTCTATTTCTCATAGCTCATGTTCATTCTTGATCCAATGTACGCCACAAAAAGTTGTATTATCTGTCGAATGTTTCATTAATAGGAAAAAATAAGTATCTATGAGGCCAGTTGATTTTGAAGTTTTTTGGTGGCCTTTGGTGGTTTGTGAAAATGTCAAATTCCTCAATCAAATGTACACATCTTTTTTCTTTGACAAATATATTGCAATATTGTGAATAAAAAAAAGAGCAAATCCATAATAAGACAAAACTGTCGATTTTCAGATAGAAGTATTACCAGAAATTGTTCAAGCTGTAGGCGGTAAAGTCGAAATATATTTGGATGGAGGAGTGACGCAAGGAACTGACGTCCTAAAAGCTTTGGCGCTTGGAGCAAGAATGGTATAAAAAAATATAGTTTAAAATCGTAGTGAAGTTTATTCGAAAATATGATGAAAAAAATTAACGAAATTAATTAATGTCTTTACCGAGCAGGTGTTCATGGGCAGACCAATGCTTTGGGGTCTCGCGTGTGGTGGTGAAGAAGGAGCAAAAGCCGTATTAAAAATGCTCCGACACGAAATTGATCAAACTTTTGCTTTAGCAGGTAAAGAAAATAACAGGGAAATATTAACGAAATACATAAACCGGAATTTCAAAATTCCTAGTATTCTTCTCTTTGAAATAGAAAACTGTTTTCATATCAAAAGAAATTATACCAAAAATGATAAAACTAATTGCTTCAACAGGTTGCAGAACAGTGTCGGAAGTTACTCGTGACTTGGTCGTCCATGAATCGGTATACAGTCGGCTGTAATTATCCTCAACTATATCAGCTCTGTCTTAGAAAATAAATATTTACTCAAAACGTCAGAAGTAAATATTTACTCGAAATGTCAGAAGAATCTTAGTTTCTTTTTTACGGTATTTTTTACTGTTTAATTAAAGCTTGGTTTTAGAGAATTTTCGATCATAGTCAAGGCAATGTTTTCGGCAGAGAAAATATTCACCAGTAAATGGCATAAGACTTTTCGATACGAAGTTCGTTCTTGATACTCGTCTTGAGCATGTACGACGATCAAGAATGCCAAAAAAGTGTAACGTCCTGTGATAATAAAAAAGATAACGAATGACTGGACAAAGAGTTTTCACAACATGATTGGTATTTTATTGAATACACTTCGCCTGCATGTGTACGTGTATATATATATATATATATATCTGTATGTGTAGTACGCCCGAACGCGTGAGCAGGCCCATTCTTTGTTGAGTATACAGTCAATAACAATTCGACGTTTCTACATAAACCGAAAATTCGTGTATGCGCACATAAACGTAACATTTTAGTGGACGAGCGACCACCTGTAGTTCCTCTGATAGTGAAGTAAAAGCAGGTTGTTGAGCAAGTCGAAAAATTGCACCAAAATAAATTAACGGTCTGAAGAGAACGAAAAGCTTCGTCGATTCAATACTCATTTTTCCAAACTTTCACAGCACGAGTGGAGCCATTTTTTCATTTATGCGATAATAACAATCGTCAATAACGTATGTACACATGTGGAGATGAGTGCGACTCACGTATTTGGAGCTTGCTATAACTTGGAGGAAAAAAAAACATAAAGTGGATGCATCGGAAAGTTCGAAAAGAAAAAAAACATGAATTTCATGGTCGATTTTGTCGTTCGACCAGTCTGAACGTATCTTGGTACAATTATTTCGACAAACTTAGTCCTTCTGTACTTTGGCTTATTTGTACTCGATCAAGTTCAACGCGTACGTAATATCTCTTATCCCAGTATCCATTACAATAAAATGTTTCTGTTTCATATCGTTTCTTCTTATTTTCTTAATTTTCTTATTCTTCGTCACAATGTGTCAATTTACAGAGCTGCGATATCGGCTATTATATTTTCCGTTATTATATTATAATTATTATACACTCAACGCAATCGCTCACTCTCTCTTTCTTTCTTTCTCTATTTCTTTCTATCCATATTTATATATGTTCACATGTCTGTTTACATGTTCATTTTTAATGGATTTTAGGTTAAAACAACATCTGGCGCACGTTGAAAAGTTTTTGCGGCCGTTGGAACATCGAGTTTGATTATTTATCATCGCAGGAATGTCGTATTAGCAAAAGAAAAATTCAAGGAAATCGAAATAAAAGGAATCAGTACTGCCATATTTTTCGCTTGTGAATATATTCGATTTTTGTTTCATTTAATTTATATATGCTTATCTATGCATTGTTCGTTCGATGAGCAAACAATCAGCTCCAACGATATTGACTGAGGTTTGTGTATATATTTCTTCTTTTGTAGCATATATAGATATATATTTATTTGACAGATATTTATATATATCTAAGTCGAGGCGAGGCTTCACTAGATTCCGCATCGACGTTTTACGGCTTCATCAAACAACAAAATTAGTACACACTTTTTCTCATTCTGTACAGTACGAAGTGCAATTTTTTTTATCTTCGTAACGTGTCTTTCGTCTCCTCATTAATTCATCATATCTCTCCATTTTATTTCACAAACTTGGCGATAAGAAATTTAATAGCAAGCGCGTTTTTTCGCCGTAAATATATCACGTTCAATCACAAGTCCATCAACGTGCGATCAAAAGCTTCGATTCAAATCAGTTTTGTCCTCGAAAAATGACTCGCCGAATAATACGCTCGGGGATATAATATTGTGTGTGTGTATTTTTTTTTTTCTAATTTCTAGGCATTTTATCCTTTTATGACCTGCGTCTGACCCTCTAGCCACGATTTGGTCCACCATTTTTAACATCATTTTTCGAACACCAAATAATTCTCTGAGGGAAACGGATTTGATCACGATATTTTGAACAACATAACCAGATATCGATCGACAAAAATTCTCATAGATGTCGTGGCAGATGCGGACATTTTTCATCACAGTTTTTTCATTTTTCTCCTTTTTTATCGTTCAGGAAATTTGACTTTGATGAGTTTCAAATATCGTTTTGCTTGCTCAACAACATTTCGTATTGGTTCTTCGATTCTACATTTGATACAAGATATATATTTTTTCATAGACATTTTTGGAAATAATTATTTATATAATATCGGAGGGGGAGAAAAAAATAGTAAAATAAATAATCTTGGACCAAATTTAAGGGAAATTGAGGGTCAAATGTCGGTCATCTACGATATATGGATATGTATAGTAAATACGTGCGATTATTTTATATATATACATTAATATGCACACACGTTTTTTTTACACAACATATGCATATTTATTAACAATAAATTAGTTGTACTTTGAACCGTAAAAAAAAAAGTAATTGTGTACACATAAAATGACATTACCATTCGTGCATTTTCGTTTTTTATTCTCCATTTACGTGTGTATCTGTCGATGAGTTCTTGTATACCCGAGGAATTACTGGGAAAATGTTCGAAGTCTTTAGATATTCGAGAGCTTACCAAATTCTTCGTATTCCTCTACCCAAGCATCGATTTCATAATCACTATACACGTTACCAGAAAAATATTAGTTCGCATTCATCACGTTTATTATGGTGGCTTCTTTATCAGCTTTACATCGCTGCCAAAACTAACGTACTCAATTTACAGCGTCGAAGAATATTGGACAGCATCTCATTCCTTTCCATTTCATTGCTATATATATGTGCAAATTAGAACGAAACCCTCGAATCTACAATCACTACTTTTTTCGATACAATTTTACATAATTATATAGCTAATACAAACGATAATACATTGTTCAGTACAGCTCTATATTCTCGATATTATTGTTTATCATACATTTTCTGTATACGTTTATTTATATACGTGTTTTATACCCCAGTTTGTGTGTTCTCTCGGTTCCAGAGATATAGACGTGTTCAAGGAATTCTTTGGTTTTTTTTTTTGTTATTTTTTTATATTTCATCGATTTAGTGAGACGTACCATTTTTATAGAAGTGTAAAATTTATCATTGGTCCAGAGATAGCTTTTTTATATTTTGTTCTTTTCTATAGGGAGAATCAACTGATGGCCTCCTATATAAGCCCGGACCTAACATGTGTTTTTTTGTTTTGTTTTCGTTTTCATTTTTCTCTTGCACTCGTACCCCTCCCACCATTCTCCTTCGTTCTCGTCCCGGACGTAGTTTGGTTATAACTCGATTGACGATGTAAAATATTCTGTTTGATGTTTATTCTTTTATGACCCTGGTTATTTTTTTCTTTTGTCCCATGATTTTGTCTGAGTTTTAGTTTTTATTATATTGTGTGCCTTATTCCATTCAGTGTAAATTCGTGACAATTTTTAAGTAATGACAAGTCGATTAAAAATAGAAATATATTCGAACACGCGCTGCCGATATTCTGGAACATGCGATTTGTTGTGAAGTTTTTTTGCTCATCGTATTTATTGTGAAACTGTAGCCCAGTTATAAAGCAAAAAGAATCTGACATGAAGGGAAGATGGAAAGTTGTTTCAGCAAAATGTAAAAATTCTGTCGATATGCTTTTTATCTTTTTGTTCTTTTTGCTACCGATTTTACTCACCAGAAAATCGGTAATGCCGGCTCGAATACGTTTACAAAATGAAGAAAAGATATCCAACGATGAGACGAAATGGGAAATGAGTGCGAAGACGACGATGAAAATACGACGACGTTGACGAAACAGTTTTTCATAGCCACAGGACAGAGAAAAGTAGTTTTTTTTTTGTATCTGGCCCTTTCATGTGTTTTCATGTGTGTCTGTATGTTTTGTTTTTTTTTTTTTTTTAATCAATCCCTGCAGTCAGTCTGAATCTAATTGACATAATGGTCGAAAGGTCCACTTCACTTACTCGCTCATTTTTGTTTTGTTTTGTTCATCCTCTATCGTCGTTTTTGTTGTTTGTTGTTGTGTTTTCGTTTCTCCTTCGCTTTGTATATAAGATGTGTGTGTGTTTTTTTTCCGATGACTAAAGCACACGATCATTGGAGCAACTACTTGATTACAATTTACATGGGCTAATTCGTGGGTATACAATTCTAACCTCAAAATCAGCTGGATATACGAGATGAATTGGTCATCATTCGTTCGCGTTGTTAATGAATAAGAAGTGTCACATAGAGAAGCTCGCTTATTTTTATTTTGTTTTCTTTTGATGACCGATTCAACCGTATCAAAAGCTCGTGTTATATATAATTATGCCTTCGCAACACGACTTTTCTTCTTCGTTATTAAACCTCGCACAAAGAAGCTGCCAATCTGCACTACAGTGCAATTAAACCTGATCCTTCACCGATCTAACAATTTTTTTTTTCTTCATTTATTTGATCATCCCTGAAGTTGATTCGATTACGAATGCAACTAAATGGTATTTGTTATTTTTAAATTTACGAACACGCTGATGAAATTCTTCGTCATAATTCGAAACTTCTAAATTTATGTTCGGTGTTAGGACATTCAGTTGCACATATTTATCACAAAAAATCCTCGATTTAATCAACATCGAACTTTTCTCACAACCGCATTTTTCATTAACTCTTACATGTTTTTTCGTTTTTTTTTTGTTGTTTCTTTTTTTTTTTCTGTTAATTTCTTCGAGCGAGACACGAAGCTTTGATCAGCGATTCTTTCCTCGAGAGCTTTTCGGTGAAAAAGATTTTTTCCTCCAACTTTCTAGTCTTCATAAGAGCCATTAAAAAAAAAAAAAAAAAAAAAAAAAAAATCGTCAAGTCACATTGAATTCTACTCCTACATTCACGTAGAGGCAGTAGCACATCTGTTGTGTTGTTGTTGTTTTTTTTTCTTTTTCATTATTTTTTTTCTGAAAACGTATTTTTTTCGAACTTTTATTACGAGGCTTGAACTCCCAAATCCAATAGCTGCGTCTGATATTCTTGTCGAAAAGCATGCTCGTTAAAAATTTGTCCGTTTTTTCATAATTTTTTATTGACTCGATAGGAAGCTAGGTATTTTTTTTTCTCTTTTCATTCAACTGTGACTAAAATCAATGAGCTATCGCAGCTGGAAATATTGGGAGCTCCGATTTGTTTAGTATCACAAGATTACGTCTAGACATTACTAATTTTTTTTCGCCTATGTTTCCTCTTTTTTTTCTTTTTTTTTTTTTTTCATCTTTTCAATATCCTCTAAACAACTCTAAATTTTCGTTTAACGTTGTTACATATCGTTATGGCAATACAGTTGGTAAATATATTCATCGAAACAGTTAAAATCTACGAAGCAATATTTATTTTCCTCGTTCTCATTTCTAGTGTCTGGATAAGCTACTCTT
The DNA here is from genome assembly GCA_037576405.1 of Campoplex capitator. Lineage (NCBI taxonomy): Eukaryota > Metazoa > Arthropoda > Insecta > Hymenoptera > Ichneumonidae > Campoplex > Campoplex capitator. Next base: position 1,910,838 of record JARBWI010000001.1, read on the forward strand.
TAGAACTCTTTCTTCATTTATATTTGTGCTCTACGTCAGGTCTTTGTATTTTTTAAATCTCGCAGTAGCTTTGTTATAAACATACGTCAATTTTACATTTTTTCGTGTTTTTTTACAAATTCGATTAAGACGATATAATCAAAGCCCGAGTCACGTCATACATCATGTACGAATGTGGGGATTGATGCGACACGTGATAAAAAACAATAAAGCACATTTTTTTGCAACGAGATCCAATTGTTAGCCAGGCGTCCCAGATTTGAGAGTCCAAAAGTCTCTCTGGTCTTGGAGGGTTGATAATCAAATACGATATGTTATTATGAATTGTATCGTTTTTATAAGAATTTATGAGAAACGATGTGCGAACCATAGAACATTTGTTAGTTTCTAAAGAATTTTTTGTTTTTTTCGTGAAACGATTTGTTTCTATAAAATTTTTTTAAAAAATAAAAATACAAATATTGGAATAGAAAAAAAAAAATGTTCATCCTAAAAATTGGATCAAAGGTCCGATAACGTGATTATCAAGGCTCTCGTAAAATCTCACGATATGTGAATATTTTTACGATTAAGTAAGGTCGTCTCGAATCCAATTTTTTATTCGATTTTTATGATATCATAGGCCTGCATCTATTTGCATTATTCTTTTTATTTTGAATTTTTACAAAAAACCTTCGAGATTCAATAACGAAAGTAACTGAAATTGTTCCATATTCACGCATGCCTGCTACCGAGACCATTTTTACGCTTTATTACCAGCAGCAAATGTCGTTTTGTTTAATTGTCAAATATTATCAGAAATTTGTATTCTTTCGCAGAACAGTGTTGTCGATCAGTTCGTTTGTTGATACAGAATTCAAATGTGACCGCGGAATTATAAGACACGAGTTCGATGATCTTGAAAAATTAAACGTTTGTATTTATTTTCACAAATTTATGGAAAAAAAATCTCCTGAGGCAAATAAGATTCGTAAGGGGGAGAAAAAAATGAGTATAACATGGAAAAAAGTCTTATTTGAATTTGTAAAAGACAGCAAAAGTATATTTTTTTCTAATCTGATTAATAATTTTCGTCGAAAGTCGTAAACCCTTGCTTGCAATTATTAAAGTCCCTTTCAGATGTGTCGTCCAATCAGCGGATAAGCAGAAAACATAGCACGACTGTAATGATCGTAACTATTTTTTTCATTCGTTTTTTTTCCCATGGATTGGCATATTTAGTAACGAAACGTTTTATTATTATCCTGAGACGTGTAAGTTTCAGCTAACATCGATCAATCGTCATTCCTGTTTTAGGTCTCTGAGAAAAACACCGAACAAGCAATAACAAAGCTTTTTTTTTCGTCAGCGCCAATATGCTATGTGCACAGATCGCGTTAATCCCTCAACGTTGTCAATACCAATAAATATGCGTATACATGAACACGAGTGAAACATTTCCTGACAAATGGGTTAGTCTACGATTCGAGTGGTGTGATTTAAATTGCTGAAATATTCGAAAAACAAAATTGAGATATTAAAAAAATATTGAAACTTGCGAACAAAAGACGAGAAAAATCATTCAGTCAAGTAATATCATATTAGACTTTTGTATACAAATCAAGAATAAAAAAAGAAAGCTAAACTCGAAACTAATTATCGAAAAAACAACAAACGTAGGCCATTTCGGTTGTTACATTCTCCAAATTCCAGAAAGAATTTTTTTTTTTTAGCACAAATAAGTTCGGCTTGTTTTATGAGAAAAAAAAATGTATCTAAGAATTCGAATTTGCAAATTTATGTCCTTTTCCCGATGCACTGTGTTAAGGGTAAATTATTCAAGTAAGAACGTGAGGGTATCAATTTTTGAGTAAATTTAAAGGAAACAAATTTTAGTAACAAAATTTGTTGCAACGTTTTTGAAATTTCGAATAGGAATGAATTTTTCGCCATACGAATCACAGTAAAATCAATTGTACGAGAACTGCTTCACCGGTATGTATGCATACGTATGTATATTAGAATATAAATAACGCGATTGCACGACAGTACCAAAGAGGAGGCACATGTTAATCGTAGGGTGTTGAGAGGAATAAACGACTGTGAAATCGTTTTTCTCTACAATGCAGAAAAATAACGAGCGTTGAATGATCAGTTCGTTATTCCATTCGTTTTTTGTTTTTTTTTTTCTTGTTTCCTCGAGCTCGAAAATGGAGCGGCGTATGAGGATGAGAGATTGTTGGGGATGGGAAGGGTCTGACACACGCAGGCTCTGCTAGTGTTCGTTGTGTGGTCGGCTGATTGTAAATGTACTACATTTGACGTTTTTTTTTTTTTTTTTTTTTTTTTTTTCGTTTAATTTTTTTGTTAAATATATATTCATATATGTTTTTCATAGTATCATTTAACTCAGTGGGCAATCGGTTTACGATTCATGATCTTCCTCTCCAAATCTTCTTGCAATTCGACATTTATTAATCAACGTTTTTGTTGTTGTATTTTTGTTTTTTTTTCGCATTTATTAAATCGAGTACGGTTTTCGCACGACTTCTACACGCTACTTTAGCTTTTCAGATCCTAAATACTGGTCGAGGTTTCATCTCTTGGGGCACGCAGACCCTGGAGTTTTATTCCCCCTTGGTATATTTATACACACATATATATAATATATATTCATATTCTATATATATTTGTATATACATACACGCGTTATATATAATATCATGTACGATGTTACTATAAGTGTGTATATGTTTCTTGTTGTTGATGTTTAGCCAAGGTTATCTCAATGCAGCGTTAAAATTAATCGTATTTTCTTATTTTCTTTTCTCTTCATCATTTTTTTTTTTGTTGTTTTCAAATCTTTCAACACGATCGTAATATATATATTTACATTTACTATCTACAGTTATCTACACATCAAGAAACGGTTACTTGTCTGTTTTTCCTTACTTTTTGTTCAGCAGTTTCGTGGCATTGTGTTGTTTGTTTGAATTTTCATATTTTTTTTATCTCATTTGAAATATTATTTTTGTAGAGATTATTGATTAGCAACATCGTGTGGTCGTGGTGTTGTTTTTTGTGGTTGTTGTCTAGTTTATTGTTTGTTGTTTATCATAAATCAACTACCATGTGCTTCTTTTAATGCCTTCAAATTTCCGTATCTCGTTTTATCTTTGCTTCTCTCAATCATTCTCAATATCGGGACTTGATAATTATTATGTATTCCATACACATTCACGTTGGTGGCGTTGCAAAAAAAGACGTATTTTCAATCGCTCGACAATAATTATATATCTTATCCCTCCCCCCCTCCCCCTTTTCACAGGTGCTTTTTTCGAACAAATGCGCTCGCTAACATTTATACGCGAATAGTTACGAGAGGCTTACAAAAATAAAACAAAAATCATCGATACAATCGAGAAAATTTTCATCATATCATCATCATCATTATCTTCGTAATTATCATACTTTTATGGTGTCCATTATATAGACGACGAGAACTGCAAGTCCGTACATTCGAATGTAATAATATATAAAATAATAAAATAAATACGATATTAAAATTAAGGAGTATGAAGTTAATGGTACGGGAGTGGGGGAGAATTGACGAAAAAAGACCTATGGCGAGCCTTGTTATACACAATCAAATTGTCCTAGGCCCAAACGAATGGCGGATACATATGTAAAAACGCCTTCAGCTCAACTCATGTTGCAGGTTTTATTTTCTCCAGCATTCCCGGTCTTGCTGCCAATTTATATATTTTTGCTTTCATTCACTTCTTGCTCTCTTTCTCTCTTATTTTTTGTCTCTTTTTCTCTCTATCACTTTTTTTTTTCGCATGCTCGCAGCAGCAATCTCATTGTTTCAATTGACGAATATTCGAAATTCATTTGGTGAAGCACCCCGCCAATATGCCAATTAATCTCGCGTCTTTCTAGGCGTAATCAAAAGCTATCGGACCTACTGTCATCAATATCTACGAACGTCAGAGTGTTTTGTACACATTCATCCATGCAATTCGATTGTGTTTTTTTCTCTCTCAACTTCATCGACGGGCGTGACGTGACCGGATAATTTTCATCTCTTTTCTCTCAACGTCATTATTAGTAGTCTTCCTCTGATCTCTCCTGATACTTGGGGGGGACTTCGGAAGGGATCGAAAATTGGTAGGTTTCTTTTTTCATTCGTTTGTTCCTTTTCTTTCAATCTCTTTGTATCTTTCCCTTATGTTGTTGCTTCTTCCTTATTCGCCTCTTTCTTTATCTATGGACAACCGCGCGAATCCTAAGTTCAGGTAAGATTAGGCTGCGGTGTCGGCGGTGGTGTCGATGTTGACATTGGCTGCCCGAATATGGCCGTGTCCTATATGAATGCCCAACATTCCAACGTCTTAACGACAAAGTCTTCGTGCGGTGCCAATGGCTCGTTGCCGTAGGTACTGCACGATTGCGTCCTACCCTGGTACAGATCACCGTCCAGCCACAGACCGAATTTTCCGCTGTAACAAAATTTCAAACCCATTTTAGATTCATTTCATTTTCGTTCTATTTTTAGTTCAATTTAAATTATTCCGAAATCTTTCTTCATGTTTTCAAATGAAATTGAAACTTTTTCAAATTAATTTCTTTTTTATACAATTTCAAATCCAACTGGAACTATTTTCAATGCATTATAGTCTCATTTGATGTTATACGTACTCTCCGGCCCCGATAACCAGACTCTCGTTGTTTCCCTTGATGAAGTACAGATTGTCGCCGGTCCAATTGAACGCTTGGAACCTCGGTGTGAACCTGAACAGGAGGGATTCGCCCGTACCGTAAAAGTGATCGCTCACGTGGAGTGAACAAGAGGTCAAAGCACCGAAAACCTATAAATAAAACAAATTTTAATCATTTATTCTAATCTACTTTTTCTATAACACCTAGAACGTTAAGTTTTTCAAAACAGCGACGTCTGAACTCGTTTGATGAACCGATATGAAGTTCAATACTTTACACTTGTTTACTAAACCCCAATTCTTTGCAATCTTTTAAACCCCAATCCGCAATCTATCAAAAATCTAAAAAAAAATAATCATTTATCAACGAGATTGGACTCGATAGATAAGCAGAGCAATAACAACGGTGTGTGTAATCGAAAAGTTAAAAATGACTTACATTTCCTGCAGTGTCTTCGATGACAAGGAGAATAGGACTCTCAACTTTGGCCATTTTTCTGTACATGCTGTTGAGACTGAAGCCATGCTGGCTTGTGCTGAATACGAGAGTCCACAGATATCCTTCTGCTCTCGCGGGTAAATGGCGACACAGATTCTCTCTGTGTTCATCGCTGAGTATTTCCGTTGTACCGACGAGATCGGGAGGAATAATATCGACGTCGAGTGATATCGCACTGTTTGCATATAGTGCTCGCCTGAGCTCCTCGCTCATAGACAGTACCTGAAGATAATGGTAAATCAAAAAAAAAATTGTTAATTCACTTCCTTGCACAATATCGATAAATTCACAGACACAAAAGTTCGAGAAAATCATATCTCGAATCTAAAAGTTTCGTACGATTCTACCTACTCGGAAAAATAAGGGTGCATTGCATAGCCAACGTGATAAAAAAAGCATAAATAAATAATAAATGTCGTTTCAAATATATTGATTAAAGTTTTCATTTATTTTAGTTTCTCAAATTCATTTGAAAAACTGGCACAAAAATTTCGTAAATATTGAGTCTCTGTGAATGTAAATTTCGTTCGAATAACATTCGTTTTATTTCATCAATGTTCAATACTTTTTTTTTTACAGTTGACTACGCAATTAAGAGGACACTATCGACAGGTTCGAAAAAAGTAAGATTAACCAATAGTTATGAACAAAAAATATTATTCTCAGTAATGGCTTTGGGACATCCATAACTCGTTGAATTTTCTGTTATGTAAAATTGAATTTATCTTTTCTTGTTTCGATCCTGACCTACGACTACAACTGTGCTTAGGAGGACAACTGGTAATGTGTTACGTCAGTAACAATTGCGGTGCGATATATCGACGAGCCATACATATGTTTGTGTATATAAATATATGTTTATTTATATTTGTTTACGAGTAAACATTGAGCGAACCAACCCGTGGATACTAAACATACAACAAGATCTATATTTATTCTCTAATATCTAAACACAATTAGAGCACATTTTGTTCACCATGAATCCGTTTTTGTCTCGTGTTGTATTCAGAAATAGTGAAAATTTCAATTTTTCAATAACATCTCGAAGGAAATTTTTTTTTTTCTCGACCGGAATGTTATTTTACGATGAGATTAAATATTTCTCATAATAGTCACGTTCAAAACAAAAATCGTTTTATTTTCATCGTCAAATATGATATAGAAAAATTGAATTTTGCTGGCTGGCTTGTTTTTTTTTTTTAGTATGTCGGAGTTATTATGTTCCGAATGAATTCGTGTGTATTTTGAACATTTAAACAGTTAAACATAGTTCGAATATGCATAATATGTTGTTAAATTTCGTTGAGATGTGCGATTAATGAGAGTTAACGGAATATTGTGCCGGAGTGAAAGAACAAAGTTGTGCCTGAAGGAACGAGAAAGGATCAAGAGAGGGAGAGAAAAAGAATTGGAAAGATTACGATAGTTGCGTTTGAACATGGAAGAGTTGCCTTGCTTCAAAGTAGCAAGCTGTCGAATGAGAAAAGGTTCACGATCGAAGACGATTGTATCGTTACAATTAGTCAATAATGATTACGGATGATTTAAGTTGTTTCGTGAATGATGATGAACGAGAAAGAATATCGTTCATCATCGCTTAATGTCAGATTTTTCTGGATTCATTTTTGGGAATGAAAAATACGTCGTTCTCTTAATGAATTAACAATTTTATTCTCACGATTTAATATCATATTCTTGGCGGTTCTTTCAATCCGAGAACTAATGAATTACTGGCAGATGAGAACCGGTTAATCGCGGTTCGATTACCATCGTGACACGAACGTATCTTCTTTCACTCGATCAGCAACAGCAGTGAGTAATGATCTTGTTCGATCGAGAATAGAGACATCTTGCTTTTTTTTTTTCGCCCTCCAAAGAGACTCGCGTGACTGACGAGAGAGCTCGAAATTGCGTCAAGATTCGAATTACATCGGTTGCAATATCTTATTCATCTTTTTTTAGCTATTGTACAGAGATTTTTTTTTTTTTTTTTTTTTTTTTTTTTTTATTTTCTCTTTTTTGATAACCTGGGAAAAACGATTCTTCAAGTATTTGCAAAGTTCTTGAAATACGATACAGTTTTTCATACGCTTGAAATTTCCGATCAAAATATCGATCGAAATGAGATTCTTGAGCGATCGCGCTTATTGCGAGGTCGCAGAAATGACAACGTGTGAGCCTCGCTGGCCCTGTACTCAATGTCTCTCTTTCATAGGCTCGTTTGCTGCTCGACGTGAAATAAAAAAAAATAAAAAAAATCTTATAATTCCTGTCTGCACATCGTGTAACCCTTGGGATTACAACAGGTTTTCCGTGAGCGTTCTACTTCGAAACGTAAAACGTTTTTATTTTTTTTTTATCGACGTTTATCGAGGAAATTGGAACGAGCCTATAAAACCGTCCGATATTACAGTTCGAGTATGAAAAAGCGTGCAATATCGGAATCAAAGCGACGAGTTTTATATCATTGAAAAGATCGACGGCTGTGAATTATTGAACGGTACATATCCGCAGTGAGATCCAACCAGACGCAATTTCACGTTTGAGCTCGGTCGAGCTATTCGGACGAAAATAAAATAACAATAAAATTGTTCAATGATGAAGAATTTACAAAAATATATCTATCGGAATACGCTAAATCGTTTTAAACGTCATGAATTTTAGCAAAAATAAGAAAGAGAAAAACAAAACTGTTCGATCGCAATCGAGAAAGGTCAGGGTCCGGGGCTCGCGTCAATGGTTTTAGCACTTTTTAATTATTCTATTATTCCGAGCCTATAAGGCGATTGAGGCAAATGGTAATCCGGAGATATCCAGCTCTGCAGTTCGAGCTCTATCTGTACGAAAATTCGTTGATCGAAAAAAAAAATTTCGACAAACATCCAATTTCTTGTTTGATTTGAATCAGAACAAATGTTAATTATCGAAAATGGGTTTCAAAGGTTTTTTTTATTTACATTTCGTTCAGCGAAATGTAAATGTTCTTTTAGATGCAAGAATCTATTAATACTTTCGAGTTACACATCACACAGGAGAAGAAATTCATAAATCTGTTCGTTCACACCGTTTCATGACTTTTATTCTTATTACGTGTTAATCGGATCGACTCAATTAGCATAAAGCGTATACAGTAAGAAAATCGTAAATAAGAGATATGATTTACGATGGGATTGCTGCGCCAGGTATATTCAAAGAGAAGCTGCCGAAGAATTTATATTTATATGAATAATTGTTTTTATCTTTAAAGAGTTAAAGAGAGAAGATCGTTAATGATCACTGACCAGGGTTAATTGCGCGTTGATCTTGAATCGTGTGACCTTCCCTTGTCGTTGTTTAGAGTATTTTTATTTTCTGGTATGTAAGCGTTACGTGCTTTTTCCGCGTCGACGTATCAACAATTTTACACCTAACGATCGGTAGAAAAGGAATGTTCTTTAAATATAAAAATGATGAAATAAATCATTCGATATTTGATCGGAAAATGAGGTTTTTGCTGGAATTTAATTCGACCGAATGTGATCTTCGGAAAATTGAGATTACGATCAACCAATATTTCATATTTATGAATAGAATATTTTAAGAAAGAAAAACAAATTGTATTTATATAATTTTGCTCTGAAAACGCTAGACGTTAATAATGAATAACGCTTCGGACGTTATCGACGAAAGAATTTTCTGGTTTCAACTTCGTTTCATTGTTGCTCCGTCCAGTCAAATGCATTGTTCGCAATAGCCTGTTCGTACGAACGCTGAGACATTATGAAACCTGAACAATGGCTGACGAAAGCGATAACAAAAATATGGATAAAAAGCATTTCAGAATAAATCAGCTTCTCATTTGTACGTTCAAAATTGGGTGCATATCCAAAAGAAAAGAAAAAAAAAAGGAGTTTGCCCAGTTTTGTCGTCGATATGGACACGCCACTGATCATGTCTGATGAGCCAACAGCGTTAAATTACTGGCGGGCCTGATATAATGGTTTCGAACTGGTCAAATTTTATTTTATGCCCAAAGAAAGATTCTGTAAAGAGAAATAAATCAGGAGTTCATCAGAGTCGATGCAATTTCAGTGTTTTTTCAAACGTCATTATACGGAGCATTGTTTTTCATTAGGTTTCATAATTATTCGTATCGATTGTAACGAGTGTGACAAATAATTGAATAAAACGAGTTTATAATAAGGTGACAAGAACGATTGACGACGACGAGCTCATATCGACATGAGCAAAACACTAAAACTTTAATTGCATTTGACAGTTGATTCTTTGTAATTGAATGATTCAATGCGGAATACGAGATGCGTTGAGAAAAGGTCAAGGCTTACGATTTAACAAACTCCATATTTATTATATCTCAATTATTCTCTGTTATTATGCAAGCTGCATAATTTAACTGAAAAGTGGCACCTACTTCGTACTTGCATATTTTTTATTTCGTTAGAAACAACAAAAAATAATGTGTACAAGATGAAAACATCCTGGGACAGGCGTTCTGGCTCGAAAATCCATATGAAGGAATTTATAAATATAGAATAGAGCGTGAGTGCGCTGTTGCTTTGTCTATGCGGTCAATAATATAAAGAACCGGATGAAAGTGAAGGCACACTAACGGGTTTTTTTTTCCCTTCTTTTTTTTTTTTTTTCTTTTTCTCTTCTGTAGTTCGCGAGGGCGTCGAGTTCGCTCGGGAATTAATTACGCCAGCAAGTCTGAGGCAATAGTGCATATTGATATTATAGTTTTATGGCGAAAGGTATAGCGATATGATAGCAGCGTTTACAAAACGTTCTCGCTCGATGCATTTTTCGAATATTGATTTTCATCCTTCTGGAGGAGAGCTCGTTTTTTTTTTTTCTTTCAATCATTGTGTCGAAGCGAGAATGATTATTGTCTCTCGATCGTTGAATGAGTCATTGATAAATATAGTTTAAAAAAGTAATGATTAATCGAGATGAGAAAACGTTGAAAAGATCGGAAAGGTAAACAAGGAAATTTCGTGAAAACAAATATCGATATAATTAAGAAGAATTATTCGTGTGCATCGAGCAGCAGCGAGATCGATCGATTCGTTTCTTGAAATTCTGTCACCGATGGATCAACTCTCGATAAGAATGATGATACATTGATTATTATCGAAAGACATGCAAGATAATATCGCCCGATAAATTTTCCATCAAGATCGAGAGGCTTCCGGATAAATGAGTTTTTTTTTTTGTATTTCCGAATTTCTCGAGTACACTGGGAATAATCAGGAGAATATGTGACATTTCTATAATTATCTTACCGATAACATACGCGAGGAATGTTGAAAAACGTAATTCAATATGGAGAACGCGTGGGCTGCGGTCATCTTGGAAATTCGATGAAACTTTTTGAGAAAACTTTATATTCTGTTCGTTGGAACGAAAGAAAAATGTTGAATAAACGATTGTTGTTGAACAATTCGATTAGAAATTTTTTTTTTTTCTTTTTTCAAAGAATTTACGAATTACTGTTGTTACACTTTTTGCTTCACGAGCAATGATTGTGCCGAAGACAGCGAACTGTGAAATGCAACTCTGTTCGCTCCGAGGAGTGAATTGCGACTGAACTGGATAAGTATTTATCCGGGCAATATTATTCGTTCCCCAGGGACCAAATGAGTGTCAGGGCAACAGAGATCTCGTTTTGTCGAAGGTGCAGGTACCTCGGAATCTTTGAGGCGCGTGTGTACGTGTATTTTTTTCAATGATACACAGAGATTCCTCCCTACCATATTCGCGTGTGAGACTCCGGAGGAGAGCATTGAGTCCTTTCTTTTTCGAATGTCGAGGCTTTCGTCTCGATATACATCTTTTTTCGTCCCAGTATGTGCTCATGACTCTCAACCAAAGGATCAAGAAACTTGGCTGACCTCGTCTCGATTTACGAAAGTCTCGACGACAATGAACGTAGCAATTTCTCTATGTATATTTATACACGCGCGTTTCTCTGTGTGTATGTGTGTGTTTGTTTACTCCTTCAAATTTTTCAACTCCCTTGACTATAAAAATATGTCACATTAATAAGATTATCGAGATCGTACGTTTTACTTTTGAGAATTTATTCACGAAATTATACTCGAACGAGAACCTTTTCTATTCATCGATTTATTTTCATGCGCACAAAAAAGTAATAATTACTGATTTGAACTTATTTTCAGCCGATGAAAAATTTCTTATTTATGAGAATAGTCGAAAAATAGTCGTTTTAGACATGCTGAAACGACGAAGAGATTCCAGACTAATTTTCTTCAGACTTTAATTCATTTTCGGTTGAAGAATCGATTGGTTTTCTCGGCTTTTGTGCCGTGTAAATGATGCTGCGACCAATCGGACGTATTTTATCGAATTTTTAATCGAATATACGAGTTGCCTACGAGCTAAATTCGTTGCGAGCATTGGCGATCGTCCTTGTGGAAAAAGATTGTCCGATTATCGGTCATCGAGCTCGTTGTATTTTCTTTTCAAGATTAAACTTAATGTTGACATTTTCAACGAAGTTTTTCTCGTTAACTTAAAAGCTCGGAGATAAAAAAAAGATTATCTAAGAACGTTAGCCGATTAAATGAAATGTGAAATGTGAGACGAAGAAAATCATTCAATCGTTGAATCGCTACAAAGATTTTTGCCCAAATTTTTCCAGTTGTAACTGCCGAGATTAAGTTTGTTGGTTTTTTTTTTTTCGAAACGAAAAACAGCTCGAACGATTTATCAATTAAAGATAAATTTTAAAACGACGTAAAATCAGCGTCGATTTTAAGGATCGAATAAATTCTCGTGTATCCTCTCTCGGTTCGTGGACGCAGCTCGATCGAAATAGCGCAAATGGTATTTTTCGCTTTGCCCTCTAAAGCGAGAGAACTCTCAAGGAGATCAGGAAGCTGCGAGCTCATGACCCAAAGTCCATAGCGGATGAAAACCGGAAAGATATTTCGAAGCTGTGGCGCCACAGTCTTTCGAGGAGGACAGAAACAAATATCTGCGATCTTTTATCCGCTATAAACGATTTATTTTTTTTTTTTTCAAAGCCATAAAGAGTTGAATTGTTGAACCATGATTAATACTCGATGATATCAAATCAATAAACATACGATTAATCCAAAATTGAATAACTCTGAAAACTTTGTACACGTTTTAATGGATTTTGTGCACGAGTTGTAATGAAATATTCGATAAAATCACGATAAAAATTTGATCGTTTCGAAATGAGTCACCGCGACGAATATTTTCGTCAATTCTACCAAATTTTTTCATCTGCAACGAAATTTATATTGATTCACATCATTTATCAAGGTCAAAGCGTTTAAGACAGAAATGAAGACAAAAAAAAACGAAAATTCTCTTGAAAAAGCTCTTGATTCTGAAATATCAGCAAATCCATCAGGGATTTTCGACTCTTTTTCAAATTTGGTGACATCGATAAACGCGTATGAGAAAATGTTGAAAAATGTCGAGGTTAAACGAGAGTTCCTGCTCTCCACCGTATCTTTTGCGATCAATCATCAAAAGTGACATTTTCAAAATTAGTCACGAATAGAAGGAAAAAAAATGTTGAAAAATAAAATGCGTAACGATGCCAGCCAGCCAGCGTGTTGGCACATTCGGTGTATCGATCAGGGCTCGATAATGAGGTCGAATAGAAAATATAGAATCGATACAGAGCGAATGCTTGCATACATTTCACCGGGAGCATGAGAACGACAAACGCATACGCGTTTCAAACGCCCGGAAGAGCTTGGTCGATGTTAATTTTTCATTTAATCTTTCATGACATGTAAATGCGATCTTCGATGTAACTAATCGAGTTGCGAGAACGATAAGCCTCGCGATCATCGCCGCGATGACCCGAGTTTATTTTTATTTCCACGTAAGCGTAATACGCCACGGTACGCAATATTTATTCGTAAATTATGAAGCCGAAGATGCGAAGGAACAAAAAAGAAATAAAAAATAAAAATAAAATAAATAAGAAATAAGTAAATTACGTTATCGTGATGTATTGAAGCTTCATCGATGCGCACTTGCTCGATTCAACGTGTATACACAAAGCACACGTGCGAGTTCGATTTATCCCGAAAGCATAACAGAGTTCTTTTTATCAGATCTCGATCGTTATCGATTTGATTAGCATTTTTCTTCGAACATCACGGAACGATAATGAGCAATCGTGAATAATGTGACAAATATTTTTCGGGATTGCTTCTGCGTTGTAATTTTGGCGAAAAAAAAAAGAAAGAAAAAAATGTTTTTTTCTCCGAAAAAAGTTGGCATCACAGGTGGAATCTTGGTGTTTATTTTTTTTTATTTTTTTTTTTTCCACCTTTTATTTGATGATCAAACAAAATTGACGCACGTGGTTTTGAAACGTACACGTAAACGGACAAAATTTTTTAAATTCTTCTGAATCGTTAAAATTTTTTGTTTCAGATTTTTACGTTTAATCTCCACGATCAAACCGAACGTTGTATCAGTTGAAGATAATTTGAAAAAAATAGTCACGACGATTGTGCCCGTGAGAATTGCATCTTTACCTTTGATCTTTGCTTGAGAAATTTGGTGATTTTGGTGATCGGATTGGGGATCTTTGACTTCGGCATCTTGATGAGAATTTTGGGACACGTCGATACTATCGAATCCAGTTTGACTGGCCCGGTGTCACGATTATTGGAAAATCAGTGTTTTTTTTATTTTCCTTCTCAAATTCAAGTATTCGAGTTCGTTTGCTCGTTCGAGCTGGTGATAAGTGCAGTCGGCGACTATCGTGCGTTTTTACTCGGAGCGCGAAGCACTCTGTGAGCCTTTCTAGAACTTTTATTCCAACAGACGAGTTAGAGCTCACGCATACTACGCACTGAGAGCAAAGTTGATCTGCGTCACAAGTGTCCCGAAAGGTTTTGCGAGTGTTTTTGAAACGAGGAAAAACGAAGGAGTTTAAATGGTAGAGGGAGGTCAAAAATTATTGTTTTTTGTAACTCCGATAAATAAGTGTCTCTCCGAAAAATCGATTCGATCAATTACATCATCGATGTTAAATATGCACGCGATAAAAACATCGAAATAATTCACGAATTTGTTGCACCACTGAATCGTGCCTGTCGCATCACTGTTGACACGAAATATAAAAGTCAAAAATATAACACACTCTTTCGTACAGTTTACAAAAAAAATTCTCAAACGTAAACGAGAATCTGTCGATGTCTGTCGTCACTGGAACCAGTTTTGATCGGTCAAAAAATCCTGATTTTCGTGTCTATTATTTACACTCGACGATGTTTTTTCCTCTCCAATTTCATAGATTTCAACGATTAGGCAAAATGGAAGAAAAAAAAATGTTCAATTGTCCTTGAAATCGTTTGTTTTGCCAGAACGAAAAATAAAAATTAGAAAATTTCGTCACGTCACTCGGTGCAACAATTATTTTTCGGGTCGTTGGAAACGAACCAAATGTAAAATACACGATTTTTTCAATTATCGATCATTATTTGTAGAGAAATAACTTTGGTAAATTTTCGAACACCTTCGAATAGCATTAATAACGAATTATTTCGATTAATTAATGCAACGATTACGAAATATTGGATAAATAAAAATGTCGAAACGAGCTTCACTTCACGAGGACTAAAGTCGTACTGAGCTTGAGGTCTCGTAACAGCCGGTAGATATATAGCCAAGCAATACAAACTCACAACACACACGGACAATAAAATCGCCGGTTCGTCTGTGAGTGCACTGTACGACGATGGATTAGAGGCTGATTTGTGTCCTCGCAGTTGCTGCCAATGCGCACGGTGATACGCGCAGCACGTGCTTACATGCTTCACCTGCTTGGCTCTCCTTTACGCACGTGCTTTTCCATCGACTCGAAACAATACGATTTTCATCGGTGACGAAGAAAGATATGCCTGCAATAGCGATCGAATCAGGACAGAGAAAAGATCGCGTTTCTGGTCATTCCGAAGACGAGCATTTTTTCTTATCAATTTTTTTTTTTTTTTTTTTCCATTCGATGAAAGCTCGATTCAATGGATTTCCTAACGAGGGAAGGAGAATATTAACGATTAATAACGGGATTCGATCCAAAAAGGATTAAAAATTTTTTCTTATTTTTTAAATGATAATAAAGGAAATTTAAACTTTTGTGAATTGGCTTCCATTTTTGTAGAACTCGTTTATCGATTCGCTGACTGAATCGTCGTAATTCGTTGAAAATATTTTGTAATTTATAAATAAACGTGGATAACAATTGTATTTTGGTAACGGATAAATAATTTGGAAAGTTTTCAAAATTGAATCAAGATTTAATGAAAACACGTAGATAGAGATTATTTAAAATAAAATTATTTCGATGTGGCAATCGAGTTGTTGGCAAGGGAACAGAGATTTTTCATTATTCAAACGTTCGAGATAAATATTTTATACGAATAAAAGTGTCATATTCGAATATCGTTGAAAGAGTCTAATATGAGACGAACGAATGAGGCGAAAAGAGAGACGAGAAAGAGAGTGAAAATGTGTGCGAATGTCTGGAAAGTTATTTTAGTTTACGAAAACGAATAGCATCGAAAGGATATGAAATGTTCTCATGCACAGGGTGTTAAAGACATTACGAAGAGAGAATATGAAGTGCTTAACTCTACGACGAAACGAATGAGGAGGACGAAGACGGTCGACGACCTCGGTAAAATTAACGCGAGACTCACAGCGGAGTGTTGCACTGTATTATTGGCAGATCGAACAGTCCAGAAGATCGTTGAACAGTTTTGATTAGCATCAGTTACTTTCTTATCTAACGAGTTATCCAGGTCAATAATATGCAGACAATTTCATAGGATTAATCGAAAAAAAAAAAGAAAAAAAAAAAAAAAAAATACGTCGACATTTTATCGCGTCGAGAAATTCCAATTCATTGAGTTTCGTTATTTTTCAATTGAATCCCAGCTGTTCGAAGCTTTTTGAGAAGCTTTTTACTTTGCGTGTTTCTGTCTAGAAATGTTGATCAACAGAATTGAAGAATTTTTCAAAAGAAACTTGGATTTTAATCGATCGAACTGCTTTTCGCAAGAAAAATCTAGTGACGTATACAAATAAAATAAAATGCTAGAGAACGATAAGGAATTTTTAGCCATCCAGTTGAGAACGAAGAGGCAAAATTTGCCTTGATCTTTATGAACGTGTGCACAAACGATTCTCGAGACTGAACTTCCGTCGATGCACAACCGTTACGAGACTCGTGAATTCGAATGATCTTTCGTAGAATTAAAAGCGATCATTTACATACGAGAATAAGGAAAGAGTGTTCATAACCAAGGAAATAACAAAAGTGTTATAAAAATGTGAAGAATTGAGACGTTCCTCGTTCTTTCAATAGGTCAATGTCGAATAATATGACATCTTTGTGAATTATCAAGGCCAAACAGCAATACGATCCTTATTAATTCGCTTTTCCATGGATATGTATGCTCGTTTTTATACACGCTTACACATGTGTTTTAAGCTCTGTTATGGACGAATTATTCCCACCAAGAGATCTATTATCCTCTCGAGCAACAACTGTGCAAATATTCTCAAGCTGTCGCCAAGAGATACGCATTAATTAATGGGAATCGAGTGCAACTGACACTTCTGTTAATTTTACAACGAGGCTCGTATTATTATTACTGATAAAAAAATATTGTGACAATTTTTTTTTTTTATCTCTGGTTAAATCGAAATAATTCAAGCGAAATATTTGTCGAAGAGTCTAGCCTCGGATACAAATTGACTTTAATTAGATTGTATGAGATTTGAAAGAAGAAAAAAAAAACTGCTGTCAAAACAATCAAATTTTATGAACGAACATTCATTTATGCTTTTTTTATTTTTCATTTTTGAAACGGATAAAAAATAGATAAAAATAATTATTTTTATGACGAACACGAGAAATCGTTTGTTTGAGTCCACGCTCCATTCCCGTGAATCGAAATATTAAAACAACAGAGTTGAGAATCTCTGTCGATCGAAGTATTGAATAACAAGTGGGTGTGTATCGGAAGATCTTCAGGTTATTTGTTGTCAACGCGTAGGCAGCGAGATTTCGTGTGGGATGAGTATCGCGAGTTGTCGATAATAACGAGAAAAAAACAAGAGGACCAAATGGAAATCTAAGAATCAAGAGAATTTAGAGAAATTGATAGATCAGGAGGAAGAGAAACGCGAGCAAGAAAAATCATCGATGTAGTCCAAGTTTTATGGCGAAATGGACAACGAAATAAAAATCTTCTACCAAAGTTTTTGAGAACTGAAGAAAAAATAAGCAGCTATTTCGGAATTGAACGATTTTTTTTATTCCTATAAATACTTAAACTATTTTGAATCCATGAAAAAAGAAAATCGATAATAAAGTCCTTGAAATATTGTCGTAATATTTTGAATTAATTACACGTGCAAGCTGTTATTGAATGATTCGTCTGAGTCAACTGGAAAAAGAGAAAAATTCTCTGTATTCACATATTTTCAAAGTATTCAACTTTGTGACGCAATGCGCAAAGTTTTTTTCGGCTTTGACATTCAAATACGTGAACGAGAGTCGAAACAGAAGCATGGTTGGACGTGGAAAAAGGACTCTGCAAGGATCGTAAATCATCGATCACTGTGTCTGTTTCTCTTTCGCCTTTTTGCTCGCTATTCGGGGTTTGAGGCCCATCAAATGGTCAGTGCTTCTATCTCAAGTTTCTCAAAAGTCTTATGAGATTAAAGGAACATCCTTTTTCTCCTGTTTGCTGGAGGTACAATTGGAAGATTATGCTTGAAACTGGCGCTATTTATATTTTGTAGATGAAAATCGATATTTGCTGTGTAAAATCCTGAAAGGACAAACTGAGCAAGTGCGAAAAACGTATTGCAGGACAAACGAAACGAAGCCCTCCGTTATATGGGAATTCCCGAGTATCTTTTTTTTTTTTTTTATAATATTTGACGTTTCAACGAAATCGGGATAATGTTTATTATCGATATTACGAGATTTACCATTCATGGAATGAAACATTGTATCGGCTCTTTAACTCTCGAGATCCATAAAGGTTTTATTGCATCCTAAATATGACAGGTAAAAATGAACCACTGAATTGATCATAAATATGGGCGTTTCAGAGGCTACTTTTGGAACGTTGTTGGACGCCCGGTCACCGGAAATGGTATGATTAGTTTTTCGATGGATTTGATGAAGCAAGAACCTTTCGTGTCAAAGACGGGTCAGCCTTGCCAGGTCGTAACGAACACGAGAAATCCATCGAATTGGTTCAAGGTCACTCTTTTGTCCTGAAAGGGAAGACCGACTGATGCGGCGTACTTAGCACGTAGACGATTTAGTAGCGACGGTAGCGAGCAAGATCGTGCAGTTGTGCGTAATCGAGGGCACGTATTTAATTGATCATTAAAATGAAAAAATGTCTGAGATTTTTGTGCTCCATTTAGTTCTCCATGTTTTTTTTTTTTCATTCTTCTCAACTCTCGTGTTTTTATCAGGGTTCTTTCTACGTAAAAAAATTATTTATACGTACGAAACTCTCGTCCAAAGTGATTGAGGTTTTGATGAATAAAAAAATAAAAAAAACAACTGCATATTGGAACCCTCGAGGGGTCAAAGATTAAAGATAATGCTTACGAGATAAGATTAATTGACGGTGTTATTTTACTTTTGTATCACATTGTAAACGGCCCCACAGAGATTCTCTGGACAGCGAGCGATAGACACTTCGTTTGCTTTTTTTTTTCATCACGAGTTATATCAATTGATAATTTGCATTTCGATCTTTCATAAATTGCTTAAAAAACTACGTCTTTCGAATGATTATTGTTTTATTACATATACATTTTTTTGTTTGCTTGAAAAATGTATTTTTTCTTCAGTTTAGAAAACGATTGAGAACGTTTAAAAATGTTCTTTGTGATTGAATCGTTGAATATCGTTGCTCTCTCGTGAACGTGTTATTTTGCACGTTCTTGGGAGTCGAGCTCGCAGCGATAATCAGAAAAAAAATAAGCGTACGAAACATCTGTACGTGTTGTACAAAATACATAACATGAGTCATAATCTATAATGAAAAATGAGAGTGACAAACGCGATAAAGGAGCATTTACGGTTCAAGCAACCGACCCATTTTTTTTTTTCAGCTTCTAGACTTTTCTTTGGATATAAAAAAGCTATTTATTTTGCTCTCATTCAACGTGTGGCTCAGGTGTCAATGAAACCACGGATATTCGATTGGAAAGAAAAAAGTCTCTGCTGTTAAATATAAAAATATAAAGTTGCCAGTAATTACGAAAATAAAATCTTCGAAAAATATCTAATTGTTCTCAAGCTCGTTATTTTTGAATTTGGAGAAAACACAAAAGTTGGAGCATCATAAAAATATGCGTGTCTATCTTAAAACTATCATTTTCTTTGAACGCAGTTGAAAACAACGTCGAAACAGCCAAGAAACCCATAACGAAAAAATAACCGTTTGGCAAACTTCCAAAAATTCTCGTGCCACATAAAAATTCGAGCTGGTATTCCACTCTCGTGGCCTTCTTCGTTCCGCTTCATACGAAACGTGACAAAAACTTTAAGGGTTTTTGAGATTGAGAATTTCTTTTGTAGAATACGAATATGAAAGAGGAATCGAATAAATTTTCCTGAATTTCTGTCATTGGATATTTGAGCAAAAGCCCAAAGAAACCGTAAATAAAACATTTTTTTTAAATTACAGATTCTGTATGGTTTCGTGTAATGAAACCAGCTCAGAATGCACCAAAAATATGTGGTATGCATTGAAAGTTAAAGAAATTAAGCAGAAATAATAATTTTTCTGTCGCAGGGGACGAAAATCAACGAAAGATTGTGAAAAAGCTACGCGAGCAGATGCGCGAGACCAACGGAAGTGCATCGACCCACTCGAGATTGAAGTTTCGACGAGCCGTTTGCCGAATTCAGGAAACGGAAGTTTTATCTTTCCGTAAAGATAAAAAGTGCTGGCGAATACAATTTTTTTTTAATTTTTATCCAAATGAATATTTATAAACTTAATCTATTCCGAGTGAGTTATTTTTGCGCACGAGTTAAAAATTATTTCAGCTCGTGTTCTGATTCATTCGTACTACAATACATAAACTCGAGGGGTGATTTAAAGTACGCGAGATGTTTTTGAACGTCAATGCACCCAAAATGTACGTCACTCGGATGAGTTAAGTGCTGCACATTCTGAGCAAGTATTCGGTCTGCTAAATTTGGGAGTTAACCTTTTTATAGAAACATTGACGCAAATCTTTGGACATATTCCCTCGGGAACAGTTACTGAGAATATATAATTTTGGACGGGCCACATTTTAGCTCTTAACGTGAAAAAGAAAAAGAATTATAGGGAAGCGAGAAAGAAAAAGCAAATGGAAAGATTCGATTCGATCCAGAGATGCATCGAAATTTGAATAATTCGTGACTAATTCTTCTTACGAAGAATTGAATTCGTGCGAAAAATAAAAGTTCGAAAAATATGCAAAGAAAAGCAACATCGTTCTCGCTCGTCAATAAACTATCAAGCTTTTTGACTACGTTTGAAACGTGACAAATTGGATCATTTTCAAAAACATGATTTCGCCAAAACGCGCCACGTTGTCTCTTGAGTTTATTTTAAAATGCCGCTGTCAACCGTTTCGATGACGAATGACGATTTTTTTTTCCTGATATTCGTTCGAACGCAAACTTTGGATATTTTTTAGTGATAAAAAAATTCTGGCTGCAGAAAGGAAGGAAAATTCTAGAATAACATTTTTCTGTTTGAAATATATCGACTAATTTCCATCGTGAAGCATTCTCGAAAGAATTTATCGTGTTTTTTATTTTTCTTTCGATAGAGTGTTGCATGCATGTTTGCAGTGCTCTAAATTTCCTTAAGGATTTCGAAACATCAAAATACTCAGTAGAATGATAAAGAATCCCTACGACATGCTCGATTTTTCATCATTTTTTTTTTTACAGTTAATCTACCGTGTGTGATCTAATGACGTAAAATATCTATTTTCTACAATTTGTAAATATCATGCACGTTATATGCTTTACGTTTTTTTTCATTCCCTAAATTCGATTCGTGATTAGTTTTTGTAGTTAAATATTAATTTTTGTTTTGTATATGTTTTTCATGAGTAACGTCGTTTGATATAACTGTGAACGATATCCTGTGCCGAAAATATTGAAGTAATTCGGTGTCTCGTTTTGAACATGTAAAATAAAAGCTGAGGGGGGGATAGGGACGAAAAAAATTCATATATTAATAAAATATATAGTAAACGAGTGCACCCGCATTTATCTTTCGGGTAAATGTGGTGTCAGTGAGTGATAATTAATGTGCTGCGACATTGAGTTGTAAAGCTCCATTGACAATAATCCAAGTAATGGGAAATGAGTCTTTTTGTTTTTGTTGCTGTTTTTTGGTTTTTTTTTAAGGGTACCTCGGGGTCCTGGATCTGCTCGGAATCGGCCGATGCGCTCGAGGTCTTCAGAATGCTGTAGAGCTTTACGTACGGGGCCTTGATCAGCTACATGGATACGCGAATAGACTTGTCACTTGATTTTTCTTCTCTTTTTATTTCGTGCTTATTTATTTTCGACGTTACTATGTTTTTCTTGTTTCGTTTCGTTTTTTTTTTTTTTTTTTTTATATAAATTTCAATGCGAAGAAACCTTGAACGAAGCCCGCATCTTGAATTCACGATCTTCCCGGTTGAATAGATAAGCGATAAATACGGAAAACAAAGAATAAACTATCTCGCGATAAAAATCACGATTCGTTTCGGCAATCGTTACGGAAATGTTATTCGCTGTGACGAGAAAGTTATCTCCGATGAAAAAATTATGGAGATTAATTCACTAATTAGTTTATGTGAATTCCGGTCACGCATATACGACAAGAAGACGCTGAATTCACGACGCGAGATTCGTTGCTGTTTTTTTTTTTTGGCGCGTTTGTTTTTCAAAATGTTTGAATTAACCTCAAAGTTGGAGTTAAATTTTTCATTGATTTTTCAATTACGCGGAGTAAGATTCATCTTCAACTTGAGGTGAAAAAGTGACAGACTCAAGATTGAAAAAATCTTGGCAAACAGCATGTGTCACTGAGAAAAGCTCACGAACGATGATTCATTTTCACTTTTAATCGAATTGCATATTTTTAATGAGCCAATTCGTGAAAATTGAATCCATTGAAAAGTTTATAATTCATCAATATTTCCTTGCGTTGTAGCGCGAATGCCGCACGATTCTTGTCGCCGTTGCGATAATATCGGCGATAAAAAAAACGATCGCAATTAAAACAGAAAATCAAATGAAACTGACCTCCCATGATTCTCGAGTGAGCTCTGTGATTTCGCCACTGTTTCCTTTTCCCTCGTCGGTTGATTCGCCCGCTTCACCCGATTCCTGAGGCGAAAGCTCCGGCGACAAATCTGTGTCTGTATCCGACAAAATGTAGCCCTTTTCTCTCCAATAATCCTCGTCCAACTCGCCGTACAGGCTGGGCACCCAAGCATGAATAAATCTATACAGATCGTCCACTCTGAAATGACGAAAATACAGTTGAATTATAGAAATCTTTGTATCAAACTAGAACAATTATTTTCATCTCTTAATGGGAGAAAAGTTTTGAAAATCGTAAAAAAATCTTGAATTTGAAGTTTTTACAGATAAATGAATCGAACGATCTTTCTGTTGAGCCAAAAAAAATACTAAAATCGCAAGATAAAATGATAAAAAATGTAAAAATACCTTCGATTCAAAAAGGGCATTGTGTTTTCTACAATGTTTCTCAAACGTGGAACGTAAAAATAGTCTAACGTTCGTTCCATCGCCCCGAGAATGGAATTCATAATCTACACGATCAGATGCGTGTACGAGAAGCCGTGTTTTTGTGAATTTTAAGTGATACGGTCTGCATCAAATGGTAGATATGAGAATGTCACCAAATTTATCTTTGTCACCAGCAAACAATTGAAATTTAAGTATCGAAAGATCGAATTTTATCCTATAAATACGATAATCGTTAAGAGTCAAGATTATTATCGTGAATAGACATGATATGTGAGATTGAGATCAATTTTATGTGGAAAGGTGAATCTCGCTGATATTATTTGACGATAAAAATTTATAAAAATACATTACGGACAAAAATAATGATTTTTCTGATCGATTTCGGAGAAAGATTTTCAGAAAACGTATTTTTTGAAGCGTCACACTCTCGATCGAATCTCTATCTATCAGCTTCGAAAGACAAGAGCAAAAATCCACTGTAAATTATTGGCAATACACGATGAACGATCTTTGTGCAAAAACTTATAAATATTTCAATGTTTGTTGGTTCGAATGCATAACTGAAGAAAGTAATAACACGGATAAAAATGAAATAAATAGCCGGACCGAGCGCGAGTATTCTAAAGCAAACGACTGGTTTTGCGTCTCGAAATGTTGCATATATCGTGTGAGTATAATCAAATGAAACTAAGTTTAGAAAGGTTTGACCTGAATTATTTCTCGTTTTCGCGTGAGTTTACTAACTGAACAAGTGTCCGGGGTTTTCTCGACGTCCAAAGAATTGGGCGCACTTACAATCTTCTTTTTTCCCCCCTCTAAAAAAAGAGTCACGATAAGAAAAATTATCGCTGATTAAGTGATACAAACACTAAAGTTTTTGGTCCCAATTTCATGCAACCGTTAAGAAACATAAATTGTTACGAACGAGCACGTTTTAACGAATCAATGATTATGATATGTCGAAATCTACAATAAAAATTCGTTTTTTTTCCATGTAAACATTTGCTTGCCACGCAGTTAATCGCATGTATTTATTCGACGCGAACGTGCTCGCCAGAATTTCTCGCCACTAGACTTCGGCAGACTCTGGGCATGCGGTGTTCATGATTCTCACATCTTTTCTCGATAGCATTTGATCACATGACTGTTGGTCAAGCACGTGAGCCATGACGTGGCAGCAACTCTGTTACATACACCTTTTTTAAAACGACGATGGTAAAAACAGATCGCTTGGGAAGATAATTTTTTAGTTGGATAACGACCGCTAGGTGCGCGACGTGATCGCGAGATAGTCTACCATTAACTTGAATAGTCATTTTCGTTTCTATTCCCCGGAATCTCCATCGAACTTAGAAACGAAAAAGATTGACATTATTACAAAATTTAAAACCCCTTTTTTTATAAGATCTGCTCTCCGGAGTCGGAAACCTTTTTTTCCCATTTTTCTTACTATAATTGTCATAAGGAAAAAAGACTTTTACAAAATATTTTTGCTCCGCTGTGTGTCAAATAAATATTGATTTTTCAGGAAATGGATTTCGAGGAGAAAAATTTTTGGAGAATTTTTAGTTTGTAACTAGTTTTTCTATAAAAAATTTGCAGAATTGATGCCTATTCGTGTCTCTCTTCATATGCATTCGCGACTTTCAGGATGTCCTGAAGCTAAACTTCTGACTAGTCGAAATCAGTCGAATCAGAGGATTCAATTACCAATTTTAGCCTGTGATACTTTGGGTTATCTAAAAGATAAAATAAGATAAGAGAAGGAGATAAGAGGAAAAAGAATATTCAATCGAGAGCGATGAATTAATGATAAGAATGTATTCGTTACCGAAGATCGTATGGACAGAATGATGTTATCAATCGCTTATGAGATCGATCGATGTTATCGATGCGGACGAAAACACGTACAGAAAATGTAAATTTAAATTTGGTAATGGAACATCCATAATGTTTTTATGCGTTCTGTCGTATGACTGACGACAGATTGCACTGACTGGTAAAGGATTGATTGCATAATTCTGGCGATAAATCAATGAAGCAATGCAAATTTCAATGCAGGTTCTCGTTGGCACTTTTTTTATCATTTTCTTCGTGGTGGGTTGTCGAGTAACAATTTTGCATGTTTGGTATTTGACCAACAAATGGCTTATTTGTAAAAAAAAAAAAAAAGTAATTCTACGAAAGAATTCGTCCAATCACAAAACAATTCTCGTCTTAGATACGCAAAAATTACTTGAAAAATTGAGAATTTGATTCCACTACGATTGTCTCGACCTGTTATTTTTTAGCCCTGAGCAAGGGACAGATTTTCATTGCTCACCTGTCACGCGGAACGCTGAACCAATACTCAGGTCGAAGTTTCTTTTTTCCATAGCTCATAATCGGTGTTGAACGAGGTATTTTTTTGTCCTTGGGTCTGCCAGTTCGTAGTCTCAGGTACAACGGTGGATCCTCGCAAGATCGTGCTGGCCGTGGGATCAATTCTGTGTCACAGGCGTTCAATGAATTAGTAAAAAAAATCTCAAAAAAAAATTTCTGTTGAATCATTTTTCATTTTAGAATTTTGCCAACGAATTTGCGAAATAAGAAAACAAAAATGTTTGAAGAATAGAAAACGCACAATTTTATTGATTATTGAGACATCGGAGGTCAAATATTTAACGTTAAAAGAAATTAAAGTTCTCGCAATTTTGTTGCCACCTATCTACAGTGCAATCTTTGATTAAGCACACTCTGTAAAGAAAAATACTTAAAAAAAAGGAGGGCAATTGGACAATAAATAATAGTGAAACAAATGGCTGCACAAAAGTATAGGAATAATCTTATTTTCCGTTGAATCGACTCAGCAATAACACAGGGACAAGAGAAGAAAGCAAAAATATTCTGTATCATTGGGAACAAGGAGAAAATTGCAAACATAAATTGTTGATGCAATAAAAAGAAGAAAAAAAACAGTAACAAAAGATATTAACGTAGTGCACTATGTAGCAAGCTCGAGTTATGCTTTGAAGCTCGATCTCAAGTTTGATGAACCGTTTGGACATTGATTAATAAATATAGAATGAGAAAACAAAATGCGTCAGTCTCGAGGAAGTTTTGAAAAAAACAATTCCGCACAGTTGCACTGTTTCTACAACGAGTTATTATAATCATTGTGATCAAAAGTGCGATGATAATTCGAGTATTTAAACGGATGTATTTGTCCCAACTTTGATAAATCGTCATACGAATATGAATTCCGATTCGTTCGTCACATCGTTGTTTTTTTATTGTCCTACTCTTTTTCACTTTAACTACGATACAATGAGAATGGAAGCCATGGAATAAAGAAAAAAAATATACTCGACATCTGTAGCTTTCGGATAACAAAGGGACATAAACCCACACACATACACACGCACACGCACGAAAGCAAATATACGAACATCTGATCGTAAATAAGAGAACGTTTTGTTTTTGGTTTGGTTATTTTTATGCTAGAGACATTATGGGCTTTTGTCATGATTACAATGAACGATAGGGATGAAAAGATCATTCCTTAATGTATTTCTGAATTTCTTAGCTTTGTCCTCATTGTCGTATCAAAAGAATTATGAAATTCTGAGATATAAGTTTTAAAAAACTGAATATTTCGAGAAATGTCTAAAAAAAAAAAGTACATAATGCAGTAGAAAACTTGAGACCATTTGAATACGTGTTACAGGATTTCAAGAAATGTTTCACATTATTTGATAAGTGCCTGAAAAATCACAAAGTATTGTTTAAAAATATTCGAAAATCATTACAGCTTTTAATTATTCTGAGTTGAAAACTGGGTAAATGAAATAATAATAGATTCGTCGTTCAGAAAAGTTAACGAATAGTTGTTAATAAATCACAAAAATTGGAAGGAGTTTTACTGTAAACTTTTAATAAATATATCCACGTTGGTTTTAAGCAATTAAGTAAAACGAACTTTATTAATTATCTCAAAATTTTGTTTTCAACATCGCGAGATGATAAGAATAAAAGGTAAATGAATCCGAGGAGACCTCTCATCCCGCTCGTTATCGTAACATTGTAGCGATAATGACAAATGGTGGTGAGATGAAATGAAAGAATAAATAGTGTAGGATTGATTATTAAGTGTATGCTTAAAAGAAATTTAGTACAAGAAAGAAAGACTAAAAAATGAAATGCTCGGGGATACTAAGCGATGGCTCGGAATTGCTGGGAATGAACGATCTCGATGTTTATTACATAAAGAATAAAATTGGGGTTACGAAAAGTTATTAACTCTCGTGACTAGAGATATATAAGCGTGAAAAGGGGGAGAATATAAATAAGCAATTTATGTATTTGGGGTGAGATACCGTGAGATACGATAAGCGAGAGTGTGAAGACGATGCAGAAAGAAAAGAGTCGAGACAGAGAGAAAGAGAAGTTTCCATTCGTGTTCGAATCAGAGTGGTCCAGAGCGGTACAAAAGGATTGTTTTACTTTAAGAATATCTTTTTCATTAGAAGAAGTGGAAGAAGAAGAAGAAGAAAGAGTCGAATAGTTAGAGAGAAAGCAAGCTAATACAGTATGAACCTACCGAGGCCTTCGAGTTCGGGGAAATTGGGTGCTTGGACTAGAGGGACAACAGAAAGAGATGATATTACTATTATTAGTTATGAGACTGAGAAAACCTGTTCCTGTTTATTGTTTTTTTTTGTCCTTCCTATGAACGATCGTGCAGCAGCTTTTTCGAATATATTTGGACTTTTGGTTCATTAACAAAAGTGATGGAGTCAAAAAATGTGTGTAGCTTTGCACAGAAACACTGTAGACGTAAAAGTCTTTCGGATGCACGAACTTTCATAAAGAATGAAAATGTTCCGATTATTTGTTCGAGTATAATTTTTAAATATCAAAGTGTTCATATATCGTGACAATATTTGTACAAAAAAATTCCTGAAAGCCCGTTTTCCGACATTGTGTTTGATATGTTAAAAGTGTTATGTAAAGAGTATTCTTCAGACATCTTTTGTATTGGCAAATAGTATTTAACGATTTAGCATCTACTTGATGATCAATGGACGAAACGATGCTTACGAAGAAAATAATTGTACAAATAAACAAGCTGTCTATGCTGATAGCCGGTGCAGTGCGTTTTACGATAATCTCAATTAATATTCAAATCGTTCATTCATAATCAAACTAGTAATTCAATGGCTTTGCGAATTAATAATCCAACGCGATAATGGATAATCAATGAATGACTAAATAGCCTCCGACTGCAACTAATGATCAACGTTTCTCTAAATATTTATCTAATATCGTAGCATTTTGAGAAAAAAAAAAAAAAAAAAATCTATTTTTATGTACAGAAAAACGTTTGGAAAATAATCCTTTAGAATAAGGATCCACGAGGTAAGAGAAATTCGTGAATTTCGGGGGGAAACTTACTGTCGAAACTGACGAAAAGTTCGGGCATGTCGTCGACCGATACCATGCTGCGATAATCGAGTCTCGGTGGTGCTGTTGAATTTTTGTTGCTTCCTCTGCTACTGTCAACGCTGCTGCTGCCCGAAGATGTTAGAGGTTGTTGTCGAATGAATGTACCGACTGAGGAGCGTCTGAAATAAATATTGCACCATTTTTATTCGTTTTTTTTTCTTCTCTCGTCGAATTGAGAACCTCAAAGTTTCGAATTTCCGAGTGATAAAAATGTATTTACAAAAAAATAAGGTTGTTTTAAATGTACAGAAACTTAACAATAGCATTTGACGATTTGTAACCAACGAACTCGCAAGTTCGAAACCAATTTGTCTCTATATCCGTTTACAGCATTAACATCAAGGGGATACAAATAAAATGTATTACGACAATCAAGGTAGATAAAACGCAACGAGCGTTGTGCATACAATGAGAAATAGTAAGACGAGAGATTCATGTTTTCAAATCATTTTAGTTGTTGTTGTGTTGTTGATGTTGCCTGTAAGCGATGTGGGGCACACAAAGGGAAACATCTTTTTGTCACAAAATCTCGAAAGATCTCTTTCATACCCTTGCGGTATTTGCTGAAAAGATTTCCTGGAGAAAGCGATAGGGATTAGTGGGGGAGGCCATCAATTTTTATAGGAAAGAGGGGATTACATGTGAGGAATACAAACGTTTAGTTTCGGCCATATAAATTATGTACTTTCTACACCGATTTTGGAAAACACATAAAGCTCCCATTGTTTCATGTGCAGAATTCCAATTAATGTACGAGTTTTATAAGTTCAATATTTTTAAGAGTTTCCACCAAATTCACACCTCGAACGTTATTAAATACTCCAAAAGAAAATTTAAAAAAATTGCGGAAACAGCGACTCTCCGAACGAGTATTTTCTAGTCACAAATTTGATTATACTGGACAAGAGAGCGAATTCTCATGTGGAACTTTGAAGAAGTCGAATCAGGCGAAAAATTGTAAATCGATTTTCTCACGACTGTATTTACGAATCAAATTGCAGCTAATGGCTGAAACAAATAATTTTCAATGATAATTAATTGGAATTCAATGGAATAGTGTATTTGTCGTGATACTACAAAGTGACAGTTGCATTCGAGTAACAGTAACAATTAATAATCAACGAGATAGAGAGAATAGACATGTATAAAAATAACATTATTGAAAAATAGTTGAAATAGCTATTGAGATCGGATTGCAATTGATAGTTCAACGTCAACAAAGTTCATCGAGGATATTCGGAAAGGATGAAATGATAGGATTGACAAAAAGTATGGAGAAAGATGAGAGGGAATGAGAATGTGGCCAGGATGAGACTCACCCGATGAGACCTCCTGGGCCCGGAGAAAACTGGGGATTGCCGATATCCTGAGAGAGAGTGGACGCGGTGAGCGGAGGAGTTCCTCCGGCTCTACCGGCACTCTCTTCGCTCGGCGTTTTGGCAAAGAGGCCCGAGCTAAAGTCACTCACCAGGTTGATCGGCGAGCTTTATTATATACCCAAACACCATCATTACCACATTACACATTCAGCGGTTAGTCACGTTTTTATAAAGAAGATAAAGATGCACATATTAACCCATTTTCATTTAACGCTAAAGCATCTATGCATTTTTTTTTTCAACTTTTTTTTTATCAATCATCCAAACCGGCAATTTGATATGTCAAAACTGGTAGATTTGAAAAAAAAGATACAAATATACAAAGCTTTTTCTAGGCCACAATATTCGCGAAGAAAGAAAATCTTTTAAAACGAGTTTCCCATTCTTAGGTATTTTTCGTTGTGAAAAAAACAAAATTAAAAATTACCTATATATTTTGTCAATCCATCGACGATTAACAGAATTATAAATATTTGTGTAAAAACTTAATTTTTCAACCGTAGAATAATATAAAATGCAATATCTCTAATTAGTTAAAAAATACTTTCGAACTGCCGTTACAAACGATTTCGTATGTTATTTTGAACAAATTAATCGACAGCATCGGAAAATGGATTAAACGAGCGTAACAAACTTTGTTAGAGAAACGTAGTTAAAGTATAAAGAAAGCGTCGATTTTCGCGCTCGAGAAATATCTCGTCACGATTGGTTCGTCGATTTGTTTATTTTCCTCCATCATCCATGAAATTATACGCACTTGGTATTTCTTCGCTCGTTCCTGTATCCGGGAGCGATCGTCTTCGTAATAATAATGTAGATAATAAATTTAAAAGAAAACTTAAATGTTCGCTAAAGCTGCACTATCGAACAAATCGATCTAACGAAAATGCTGTCACGAGCGAGCGATTTTCTATGTTTTCCCATGTCTCACTAGGCATTAAAGAAAAAAAAAAAGAATTTGCGCAAAGCGAGCTCGCTGCGTTTATCAATGTTTCGAACCCATCGAGAAACCAAGCGTGACGAGTTATCATTTTCGATATCCTGACCGAGATATATTTAAGTAAATGATTTAATTCACCCTATTACCTTACGTACAAGACAAACAAATTGATGCAATTTTCTGTCAGTTAGTACAGAGTAAATAAATGTCGAAGCGTTCCGAATGTCTATTATATACGAGATAAATGCGAGATAAAATAAGATTCAATTCGCAACGGCGAATAATTGTAATTAGGATAATTGATAGTAACGATTGTAAAAACAGGCCTTTTAGCTCTCAAATCTTCAGGAGAATATCTCACCTTGAAAAAACTTTACTGAAAACTGAGGAGTGATGACTATCGGCGCTGTTAGGAAGGCTCGTATTTTTATCAGGTACTGATTTATTTTCGTCCTCTTTTTCACCGGTTAAACCTTCCATCCATGACAACGGATACGATAGCCTTTTAAGCATCTGGAAAAATAGAGTTTTGTCAATACGGTATCGCCGAGGAATAAGCTCTTCTAATTCTACAAATATTTTGCCAACTTAACGTCGACGAGGTGTCTTCTTTCCTTCCGATAACCTTTTCGGAACCGAATTCGATCAATAAAATCAGTCTTTTCGTCACCTTATTCCTACGCGTCTCCTGCTTGTCCTCGTCCTTGTGCTCGTCATCCTTTTCCGGTTCCTCAGCATTACTATCTAAACTGAACGATACCGAAGAAGCCTTCTTTCTTCCGTTGATCGCCGGGGTCGCCTCCAGCGTTGTCACCGTTGTCGTGATGTTTGTCGGAGCGATCGTTATCGGCGGCACCCAATCTGAAGACAATACTATGTCCGCGTCCGAATATACTTTCTTCGACGGGATTGGCTGTACTACCGGAAGTGGAGGGTTGGGTTCGCGAATGTCGATACCTGAGTCGTAGCACGACTGCTTGACTAGAGATCCTTCCTCGTCCTCTGGGATGGCTATCGGCTTTGATGACTCCGCCTGAAAAAAATACGAAAAATTATTTTAAATTAATGGCATTTTTCAAGTAAAATATTATTTCTGTTTTCGACAAATTATCTCGAATTTTCTACCACTCTGGTAGCACATTTTTGTTTTCTCGCTCGACCATTTTTTTATCAGAAAAATACAACGTATTTGTTCCATGTATACCTTGTCCGAGTTGAGAGAATCTTGCTGCTCGTCGTCAACCGAAAAGGACAATCGATCTTTGCTCGGAACAGCCCAGTGGTGATCCAGCATCGAACGTCTGCGTTCCTCAAGAGTCCTGTTCGCTTGTCCAGTTCCACCGCTGCTCTCCTTTCCACTGCTTTCGTTGTCGTCATCCTTATCTTTATCTTTGGTTGGGGCTGAACCTTCGTCCTAAAAATCACATAAAATAGTAATATAGCAATTTTTAATTTTTTAAATTTGATCGTTTCATCAAATCAAAAATTGTTCATTTTTTAAAAATGGAGCAAAAAATTTATCAGGAATTGAAAGAGTTCTGAATTATTGATTGTTCAATATTGTTCAAGAAAACAATTTTATCTGAGAAAGAAATTGTTCGTTTCGATATCGAAATGTATGTGAGTTCTTCAATTTATCTTTCAAGACTTACGTTTTGAAGAGTATTCGGCGTGACGAGTTGCCTGTCGAAGGCTTTTGGAAAAGCATCACCCTCGCGCTCAGCGCAACTGCAAACACTCTCGTTGTCATCGACCACAAGCTCAGGAAAATGTTCATCCTTACCGGGGGACAAACTCTTATCGGAAACAGATGGTTTTTTCATGTAATAGATCTCAGGTTTTTTGTCAACGGTACTCGCATTTGTATGACTGACACGCATGTGAGCGATGTCGTAATAAATAGCGGCGTTCACGACAAATTCCATAGGCGCTATTACACCGTAGGATTCAGCACCGTGCTCGATTACCAGAGGATCCGATACATTGGGATCGAACATTACAGCATTCGGTGTTACCAACAAAACTCCACCGACGACACCCTGCAAAAAAAAACACCACGTTGTCAATGAATTTCATTTTTGACAGTTTGAAACATTGTAAAATTTATATAATCCTGCGAAATACATTTTTATTCGCTGTAAAATGGACCATCGATCTTAATATACTTTGTATCAAGTGCGTGCTATCAGTAAAAATTATTACCTGTCCATCTGTAATGTGACGAACATTGATTTTCAAAAATCGTTCCCTGTAGGCTGGCTCATCCTCATCCATGGCTGCACTGGAATTTTGAGGAGTCTTGATGCGTTCCATGTGTCCTGGTTTTGGTGATACAGGCCGCAAAGTGTCCAAGAGATCTGCGAAGAAACAAAAATTCAAATTCACAAATGTAATAATGTGTTTGTCGTTTGTTCAATTTCATCAACATTTAATTTCCACCGCACGAAACAAAACATCAAAGATTGCTGACGAGAGTTCCTACGTTATAAACTTCAAACGAAATAAATTTGAACTACCAGACAGAAATTATAGAGTAGCTGCGATTGGTGTTTGAACAATCTCACTGATATGAATATACTTTACGACAGGCAGCATTGCCTCGAAGAAGCAAAGAACATGAAAAAGTGATGTTTCACTTTCCATATCAAGAAAAAGAATATACATATTCGGTCTTAAAAAATATATTGAAATATTCCCAAAACAAGTTCAGCAATTTCTGACACAATGAGAGCTTTTCAAGCGTTTTTTTACTTGTAAGAATTTCGAATTTTAACAAATGATGAGAAAAAACAAACAATCGAAAGATCCAACATTCAAAAAAGAAATTATATTCAACCTTTGAAACTGACTGAAATGAATAAATTATAAAACCTAACTGAAAAATGGCAGAGTTTCAAACGATACTGTCAATATCAAGTTAAAAACGCATATTTCGACAATCATTTTTCCAAATAATTGTCAAACATTTTCTAGAGTTGAAAAATTCCCTTATAAACGCACCTTAACGAAGGTAATATCTCAGAGAAGATTTTTTTCACATCGGTATACATTGTCCAAAGCCACGTGTTGTTTATAAAAGATGAGTGTACTTTAAATCGCGATAAATGTGAAAAGAAATGCAACAATATGTCACCTTTCAGGTACGCCATAACCTCACTTCCAGCCGATTGAAATATAGTATACATGTCGCGTATTCAACGAGAGGAGAATCTTCTTGATAACTGTCATCGATCTGTACACTAGCACAATTGATCTCACGCGCGATATCGCGCTCAGAAATAGTGATAGATAAGAATTTTTCATGTTTATCCTGTTCATCATGATTATTATTGTCGCACCGCAACGACGCCATTCCATCATTTTTATTGTGTGAGTGCGTGAGCGACGTCGTCTGCAGCTTGAGTCTCGACCAAGTTCAAACAATGAGGTGTAATGAACTGTCACTTATTATTAATCCTATTATTATTATTATTATTATTATTATTACTATAAAAAAACAGGTTCTTTTCCTTCAATTTTATTTTTCAAATAAATGTTTTCTATAAGCGGTTGTGTTCAGTCGTTTCTTTCATACTTCAGCAGTTTCCACAATATTCTTTTAATACGTCAATTTGTTATTCACGTTCTTGTTGGTTCGCATTTTTTGCAGTCTAATCCCAACAAAGAGCTTCAAAAGTAATTATAAATATGAACTTTTCAATTTATTGAACTCGTTTTGTTATAGGCTACGTACTTCGAACAATTTGTACGATTTTACTGGTACAGGCTGAGTAAAATTGTGTACACGATCGAATTCGATATTGGCGAGCTACAAGGCACGAGGATTGGTCAGCGATGAGTACAACTCATCTCTGATAGGCTTTTCGCTTGTCGATATCGAATTCGATCGTGCACATAATCCCACGCCAGATTCGAGTCGCTTTCGTTTTTTTAATCATATACATTGAGGTATTATTAATTTTAGGGATTATTATGTCATGGTTTATCAGATAAGAGTGAAGCGAGTGATAAAACATTGCGTAGATGATAAAACAAATGTTCGTTAATTCGTTATTGTGACGAAATGCTATATGCAAAGAAAAAAAGAAACAGACGCGTTTATTGCGAGACTCTTGTGTGTGATTGCGATGGAAAAATGACTCATGGACGGCAGTATACGATAGTCATTCGAGTGCCAGTGTAGGAATTCAACGATTAATAACATTTTAACTCGAGAATACAATGACAAAGAAATTTATAATTCAAGTTGGCAATGTTGAAATTTGAGAAAAATTATATCGATCCTCATTTCGATTGAGTGTAACATTGCCAGCATTTTTTCAAATGGACAAAACAACCAATTCTTATAGTCAAAATCTCTGCTGATACAAAAATTCACGAGTCGAATTTTGAAATGGATTTATTAAACTTTATACAAAGATAGAAAACAAAAAAGTAAGCAAAGTTTGCTTCTGCGTTTGTTTTTAAGATAATCCTATCGCGGTGACTAAGTCATAGGATTTGTGTGAAAAAATTTAATCCCGTTCTTCATAGATCAATTATTGTTCTCACGAAAATTCAGGGTCGGTTATCGACCAATTAGGAGGGAAAAAAATTACTAAAAATAGGTGTTCTCCGTGACGGATTCCCATGGTGACATAAGAAAATCCGATTTCCAGTCACTAAAAAAATATATATCTCAGTGAAAATCCATAAGATATTTTACAAAAACGAGATTCGATTACTTCAAGCTTGTAGCGATTCAATGGTCTCCGAAAAAAAAACGATTTTCGACCCGGTTTTTATGGAATATCGAGTTGAAATTGAGAACTTCCGGCATCGGACATTGTTTTGACACTTTAGAGACGAAGAGGTTGAACCCGCGCGTATCGGCGCGGTCCAGTACCACGCCAGTCACTGAAACAACTATTATTTCAGTTTTGTAATAATATACAAATTTTTATAACCGATCTTCGCATTGTGACAAATGTTTTTTTATCGAAAACTATTATTTTTACAAGCATGAAAAATTGGGATAGGCATAAATTTTGAATTTAGTTACTAGTACGACCGGTCAAGACGACAGGATTATCTCAATAACGTCATTTATATTCCCGACAAATTTTTGGAAACATAAATTCAACAATTGTTCGTTGAAGTCGTTTATTTGATACATTCGACCTCGGAGACAACAAGAAAACTCGAGCGAATGTGTAAAGAAAAAGCACAACGAATTATTTCCAATGTTAGAATCTGTGCGCGATCGTAAGGTGATTTTAACGTTGACATTGAACTCGTGGCGAATAAAATGAAATGTTGATTTTCTCAAAGAAGACTGAATCGATGTATTTATAAGAAAAAACGTAATTTACCTCTCTCCTCGGCTGGTAGATCGTCTTGGGAATCATGATGGTCGCGACACGGATCCGGACTCGGTGCATCGGGTCCAGATCCCCCGGTCGAACGTGCCTCGCCTTTCGTTGGCACCCACAATTGTTGGCCCGGATATACGAATGTGCTTCCGAGTCTGTTTAGTTTGGTTAGTTCGGATGGCGTAGTGTCGAATCTCGCCGCCACCGAAATGAGAGTGTCTCTGTCACCGACCTGCAATTGAATAAATAATATTGTAAAAAATGATTCTTGAAAATACGTTTAAAATTTCATCAACCTTTTTCTCCTTATTTTATTATTGCTTGAATTTTTTATTTCCTTCGACTTTTATTCGTGCGCTTTTTCGAATAGATGAAAACAAATTTGTAATTAAATTTTCGAATCGAAATCCGTACAACGAAAGTTCGACAATGGAATCATATTAGGCCGTGGGTTTCAACGTTTCAAACTTCAACATCATACATTAAAACTCAACCTGCCTCCCGGGCTACGCCAAAGTTTCATTATACAGAAATTATTTAAACGATGGCAAAATGAACTGAAATTTCGGTACGAACTCTGCTATTCCCGATTCAGATATCAAAATAAAACCAACTCTGTTCTCCAAGTCTACTAAAATCAGTTCCAAAACCCCTCGGAAAATTTTGGCTACTCAAAGAAATTGGCTCTCACGGTTTTTTCATTTAGAAGTAAAATCCTGTTGGGGGGGAGGGGGCTCGTTCGATTCGTATTCGAATCTCCTTCGAAGCGTCGATTCCTTCATCCATAAATCTTTCTATTTTCGATTCATTACCAATTTCTAAAATTCGTAATAGTTTTTTAATCATTTTTCAGCCAAATCCAAAAAAAAACGATCACAAAATTGAATTAGTTCTCAATTTTTTTTAAATTTTACAGTCGAATTTTTAATCCGGAATGAAAAAACCGAATTGGATCAATCGAACGAATGAACGATGAATTCGAGGTTAGTGAATAAAAAAAAAGTGTCCAAATTTTATATTTCTTTTTTGCTTCAGAATTTTCTGTAGCGAATTCGATGAATCTCCATGAACTCGTAGAAACGATAAATGCAACAGCGGAATGATGGGATTGAGGTAAAAAAAAACATCGGGGCGATTTTGAAGCCGTGGTTAATGATAAAGCCGAACACACGCGTGTGTCGAACGATACGTGGCATATATAGAGGAACCGCAATTTCACGGATCGTTGCTGATGCAACGTTATAAGCTCGTTCCCCTCCCCCATACTACGAATCTATATCTGCCCACATCGCTGTCTCTCTCTCCTAAGTATTCGCTCGAATTTGCATGTTGCACTGGTTCCATCCCCGTAGTGTCGAACCCTCGGAGCATTTCGCATTGGTTATTGGAAACTCTCGATACACTCGTGTGCGATTTCACGAGCACAAAAATTCTATTCGCAAGGACCTGGAATTCTAATGAAAATGGATCATTGACAGCTCGTCGAAAATACGAAACGATTGAAAATATTGTACTTTGTGAATGAAGCTTGAGACTTTAAGAACTTCTTCAGGCTGAATATCGTTAAATTGTATAGAACAAACTCGAATAGATAAAAAAAAGAAGAAAAAAAATGACTTTTGAGCTCCAAATCCAATGCACCGAGAAACGTCAAAATTTTCGCAATGAAATTACAGAGTCGAGCTTTCTGTGGAAACGTTCGACCGGAAGTACCGTGAATACGGTTCTTCTTTCCCCAAAATCCATGATTAATCGTTGAAAAACTCGATTCTGATAAATTGGACATTTAAAAAATTGTAAAAAATTTTTTAAATCATACTTCTCTGGCTTATTGACGCAGTAATGTTACAAAAAAGTTTCTACTTCCGGTTAAAAAGGGAATAACAGAGTGACTTGGTATGATCGTGCATAACAGCTGATGAGATCGGTGAACCTAACCTCTCAGTCGTCTGTGACTCCTGAGTCGTTGAGAATCCGATTGGTCAGTTATTATTTTTGTGGACTAATTATTAGCCACGATTGTCGCAAATTGGAATCAACAAAAATGAGAAATTTGGATACTCGACACGAATCAGAATGGCTTCGAGCTTTTTTTTTTTAATTCAAGCTCATTCTTGACTCCAATATTCGTACTTCCTTGATGATACAAGAATTATTCTGATACATTAAAATGAAAACTTCGTCGAATGCCTACGGTTGAAATGCACCAAAAGATAAAAATGGACAAGCTCGGAGCTGGAATCGAGATGAACAATTTTGATGATTACAGCGAGTCCGTCGTGGTATTTACATGTGTTTTCGTAGTATTGAAATTCTATTAATAAAATGGCAGATATGTGCTAAAACTTGATATTTCAGTCGACCAAATTCACCAGACCGCAATATAATTAGGATAACATATCCGACTCGTTTCTCCTCGCGGCGCACTTCCTCTCTTTCCAACATTATCAGAGTTGGACGCGTACCGAGCTTTCGCGGTCATGCATTTCCGATACGAAAATACGCGGTTTAATACGAACTAAACGCGAAATATTATTTAGCGAGGATGATCGATGTAACTGAATTCTATTATCGAATTGCGATTAATTAATTTTGGTACTACAGTGTATTAGAAGCCATTTCTGGCTTCATTAGCTTTGGCGATGACGACCAGAAGCTCTGTTGATGTCTATTTTTGTTTTAATTCGCCAGTAACTTTCGTCAATGAGATATGATCGATTTTCACAACGGATAAACGCTCCTACTGTGCACTGTGATCGATCACGAAAAATTTTTGACAGCCCATGCAGGACGATGGCAAAAATGGGGGTGTCGAAAAATTCAATTTTTTCAAATTTCCAGCCATCTTTCTGGGACTCACGATGACGATTAATAGAGAATGAAATATCGAAGTGAAAGGATCGACGTTTCGTTAGCCTGAAAATATATTTTTCGTTCAAGAAATTCGTAATTATTCAAATTTGAAATTTACGATGAATCGAATGAACAAATGTGTCGAAAAATAAAATTTGCTTGTTGAAAAATGGTGCTCGAATCAATTTTATTTGAAAGAAATATCGCGTCGTCACATTTTTCAAACGTAACGTCTCCATGCACTTGATAAACGAAGAGTGAGCGAAACGAAGACAAGAGAATACGAATGAAAAGTTAGAGAAAAAGAGAGGCGTTAAGAGATGCTATTTGTCTCAGAAACTCGCACTGGAACCGTTTGTAGGAAAACTTTCGTTACGACAGTGTCAGATGGGCTGCAACATTTTTTCAGCCCTTCAAAGAGGTGCATTTCAAAACGATAATTTCTTGGAACGATGAAAGTTTTGATTTGTCACATTTATAAGAAGCTTTTCACATCGATTGTGGGTTGTCGAAATAATTTTTTTTAATTTTGAAAACGACAGAAACTTCTTAAAAGCAACGATTATTCGTCCTTCGAAATTCGTAAAAATTGACTTGTAAAATGAGTGAATTGATCAGCAAACGAGGCCGTTAGTCAAGAACCGAAGGAATCTTTATAACGATCTCGAGGATTAAAAGCAAGAATGAGAAGAAAAAAAAGAATACAAAACAAAACAAAAGATTAGAAAAAAAAAAAAAACGAGAAAGTGGAGAAGGACAAAAAAGCGAGAAGCTGGGAGAGTATAAAAGAGCGACAGGGAGGAAGGGAGAGTAAGGATGTGTCCCGAGAGAAGAGGTCGATCTCGAAGCTTGAATAGAACGAAAAGAATGAGGAAGAGAAAGGAAAGAGGGCAGGGAGAAAGGAGAAGAGAAAAAAGAAAAAAAAAATCTCTTCAAGAGGCTATAAAGAGTCGTGTGCTATGCGAGGGACAAGAGGATGAGGGCCAAGCTGCTGGTCTGAAGGTAAGAGGTTTGCAGATCTATGTATGGATATAGTGTCGCATTAGGGAAAGCAGTGAATCGCGAGGGGCGAGGGTGAGAAGGTGTTTTATGGAATGGAGAGGCCAGAAGAGAGACATTGTCTTTGAGTCTCTATTTTTTTTTTTTTTCTGGTCCTCTCACTCTCCTCTTTCCTTTCTCTCTCTCTCTCTCTCGATCTTCGTGGTATATCCCCTCGAGTACGACAGCTCTTCTATTTCTGACAAAAGAGAGGACTGGGAAAATCTATCCATCCTGGTTCACCCTCCGTTCTTCCGACGTCCCATGTGCATCTCTTAGATTTCCAAGTCATTTCGCTAAATGCTTCTCTCCGAAACATCCAGCATCCGAGGATCTATTTTCCCACCGATATATAGATATTTCAAATTAAATGCTTTTTTATTTCTTTCGAAACGACCGTTACGATTTTATTGTGATTCTCGATCTATCAGAGATCGATGGCTCAACGTTGAATCATTTTGCGTCTTTTATAATGTGACATAAAAAGCTAAGTATTTTACTTTCGACGAGAAAAAAAAAAAGGAAAAAAAAAAAAACTGTTTTCCGAGTAAAGACAAGCGACGCGTTATTGGGAAGCTTTTCTCGTCGCTCGTTAAGCACTTTAAGTTCAATGACCAAGTTAATTAATCGCGTAATTCAAATAATCGGTTCACATTTCCTCGTATAATGGTTCGAGAGAGCGCCTTTGAGAATCTGGTGCCGGGGATAATTCATTGCAGCTTGAGAATTAAGTAAGACCTGTGGGGAAATAGGATACCGAGGAGAAACGGAAGTGTGCTAGGAGCCTTGGGAAACACGAGAGAATCGTTTTGATGAAAATTGTCGGTTCACATCGAGCCGAAGAAATTGAGCTTTCCCGGGGTGGATCGCACGGGATAATTCACTTCATTAAGGAAGCTTGGTTTTCTTCGTAGAATAGCTTCGTATTGAGTCAGGGAAAAAAAAGAAACAAATAATCTTTTTTTAACTAATTACGACACTTTGACATCATTGCATCGATCAAAATCATTCAGCAAATGGTGATTGAGACGAAATATCAATGGGACCATGGAGATAACGATTATTTTTCAGTCTCGTAAGAGGATCTTTGGGGGTTGATGGAAAAAATTGATCTCATTTAGCTATGAGTCTTAAGGTTTAGCTCTGAACAGAAAAACGAAATTCAAGAACTTTTCGAGGATTTTTATGCCATTTTTCAGGCAATAAATTCACAGTTCAAAAAAGAAAGAAAATAAAAAAATTAATGTTGGTAAAAAAAAATCTTCAACACTATTGTATTTCGAAGAGAATGAGAAAAAAAATCAAGGATTCAGGAAAAAATTTGAAAACATTTCCAGGCAAAAGTGAAATTTAAGGATTTCAAGGCTTTCAAGGACTGCTAGATCATTATTAAAATGGTAATCGGTACAGAATCGACGTCGATAATCGACATTATAAATACGATTGTTTTTTCTTCTAATTTTTCTTCGATATTTATTCCAATTAACTTTTTTTTTTAAGGAGTTTCGGTACAGGCGATACAATGTTGCCATGCTAAACCATGTTAAAAACACAAAAAATTGTCAAAAAGTTAAGAATTTTATAAAATTTGCTCAACATATTCGTTTAGTGCCAAATTTGACAATAAAAATTTTTTCAGATTTTTCTTCTACACAGTTATCGAGTAATCGAAGACTAAAGTTCACGTGTATAAGCATAGCCTTTCCATATATATAGGTATACACTCCGGGCATAAGAAATCTGCTTTAATGCATAATTACTCGATGACTGAGTAGAAGAAAATTTTGAAAAAATTTGTCTTTTCGTACTTGATGTTGAAGAACATTATCACCAAATTTCATTAATTTCTTAACATTTTGACTTTTGTACCGAAACTCCTTAAAAAGAAAAATGAATTTTTTATTCCAAAAAGCTCTAACGAGTAATGCCGAGCGATTGGACAATAACGAGTAAGGAATTCACGAGGTGTTTCCGTTGTGTAAAATCGAGTGTTGAAGTTCGAACAATATTCAGCTGTTAAGCATAGAAGAAGGAGGTCGAATAGATTAAAATTAATAAAGATCGAACAACGAGGCTATAGATTTTTCGATAATAATTTACGTTTCGAGCTGCTGATAGTATTGTGTTCTCGAAATTTGCAAATAGCCAGGATAACAGATAGAAGAGAAATAGAAGGAGGCGAAAGAGAATGAGTTGCTCTACAAAAGTCTCTCTCGCTCTTCGTTATACACTTCGATAGAACGTTAGTAATTCCATTAGCGTGGCTAATGCAATATTGCCCTTGTTCAATTAGCTCGCACACGAATGAGTTGAAATAATGGCAATTTCTGCGAGCGAAACTTGCCCATGATCATGAGTCCTTTTCACGAGAAAAGCTATAAAAAAAAAAATTTTAATCGCGTGCCATCTCCACAATTACATCGAAAAGGTCGAAGAACTGCGTTTTAGAATTTTCGAAAGTTTGGCCACATCGACTCGCGGATTATCCTTCATTTGCATACTCATTTTCTACGCTTCTTTTCGCTCGAACACGGATCGAAGATAGTCAGAACTATTTGAAATTATGATGATTGCGCCTCTCGAGAGGATTATACGTGTAAATCAATTACAATTTCGTAAAAAAAAAAAAAAGAATTTCACTCGATACCGAATGACAATTTATTCTTTTTATCAACAAATTTCTACGAATCGGAGCACCTCCGAGCACGAAGACAAAAGTCTTTTATTTTTTCGTTAAACTCATTCTCTTTGTTTCTCTATTTTTTTGATCGCGGTTCTTGTCTGCCCGGAAGAAAATTTTTGGAAAAAAAAACTAAAAAAAAAACACAAAAGTTAGGAAAATTGTTTTTTCCTTTGATTCTTTTTTTTCTTTCTACGAAATTTAACGTTTGATTCAGTTTTTTGTACGATTCGTCAAAATAATAAAAAAATTGACAAAGATCTGAAGAAACGAAAGTTGAAAATGACGAGAATGAAACGAAAATGCACGCGCAGAATTTCTATAATAAAAGTTCTACTTGTGAAAGCAAATGAAATGGAAAAAAAAGTAGAAAAAATGAATTAACTGTCGAGAAAATTGAAAGGAAGTGTCGATAAACAATTGTTTTCAGAATACCCTCACTGTAACGATGTGAAATAGAAAAAAAAAAGGAAATTTATAAGTAATTATGTTCGCGAAAGAATGTAGTTGAAGTAGTCTTCATTTTATTTTTGTCCCGAAGTGGACGGCGCGACGATGCTTAATTGTCGAGTCGTCCGGATAGCATTCTGCATCATTTAGTTTATCACGAGAAAAGGAGCGAGCGATCCAATACCTCGGAGATAATTTCAAGAGCGTGAGCATTCGAAGAAAAGAGAAGTAGAAAAAAAACAAAATAGGAATCGCTGCAGCAGTGTAACGATAATCTCGGGATCTTCTATCACCATGAATTGACCCGCGTTTCATTTCCTTTCAAAGGTAATTAAATGATCGTTTGAATTATTCGAGCGTTAATATTTCCTCTGTATAATTATCTGTTCAATTCAATTGTTTCGATGAATCGCCATGAACGATGGACAAATATAGATAAACGATACTAAAATTAAAAAAATAAACTGCTCTTTCCATTTTCTCGTACCGTTTCCAATAATTAATAAACACAAAGAAAAAAAGCAACTTACCGTGTAGGCGATTGTGTTTTCCGGTTGACAGAGACGACTGTGTTTTTTCTCCGTCGTGATACTCCCATCTTTGCTCTCACTGTCCGAATCTGCAAAAAAGTAAACAAAACTAATTTACTAAAATTGCTCATGTGACGTTTTACGTTTTTTTTTGTTGTTGTTTTGTTTCTCTCTCTCTGTTCGTTGAAAAAAAATGTTAATTGAATGAATCAGTGGGATGAGGATGTTTTGAAAAAGTGTCCTTGACAATTGCACCAAGGGTAAAATATCGATAAGTTCAAGAGCATTATCGAGAGCAAGCAGCCTTAATAGATAAGCCAGTATATATGTCTCGTGTGCTCTCTCTCTCTCTCTCTCTTTCTCGTCGCACGTGATCCACGT
Organism: Campoplex capitator; assembly: GCA_037576405.1. Taxonomy (NCBI): domain Eukaryota; kingdom Metazoa; phylum Arthropoda; class Insecta; order Hymenoptera; family Ichneumonidae; genus Campoplex; species Campoplex capitator. Next base: position 1,954,959 of record JARBWI010000001.1, read on the forward strand.
ACGTATGATCAATATTTCAAGTCCTATGCAGAGATGTTGCATAGAAACGATGAAATGGCTTATAGAGAAGGATCGTGTCTGGCTCGTGGTACGCCTCACTCTCCTTCAGTTTCTCTCCTCGTTGGAGCACAATAAACGATGATGGAACGAGGCAAAAGGACAGGCAGAGAGAGAGAGAGAGAGAGAAAGAGAGAGAGAGAGAGAAAGAGAGAGAAATAAATTATAATTGTAGACAATTTACGGTTCTTGGTCAGGAGCGATTTATCGCATTTCATGAACTCGTATCGTCAGGATTTATAAATTCAATGATCGTGAACGAGGATCGATTCGTTATTGGTTTCGTGATCGAGAAAGCAATGAAATTCGAACCTTCGAAATTATTGGTCGAGCCCTGCGCTGAGCAGAAAAAAATGTATTTTCTTCAGTCCTCTTCGCTGAGATGACAAGAAATAATGAGTTCATAAAATAAAAAAAGCTTCGTTGACTAAAAAAGTCCGGTAACATTTTTATGAGAGGCGAATTGATTAGGGAATTCTCAACGGAACTGTCCATGATAATTCTTTTGCGGAGGGCCGTATTTTTTGGGCGCATAAGCAGAGGACTCTCGTTCATCATTATTACAATTTACAGCAACCAGGAATCAACATTTTTTTCCTAGTAGACCACTTTGCAGTGTTCTTTGCTGCTCGTCACTATTTTTCAACATTTATCGTTGATGTTTTCTTGAAACGGTCGGTTACCCCTTACTAATTGAATAAAAATTTAGTGATAATGGAATCTCTATGAGCTTTCAAATAAATTTTATGCTTTTTAAGGGAATTCATCTGCTAATCGAATTAACAAACAGATATTGATTAAAAAATTTGAATACAGTTATCAATATCAACTAGATGACCTGTCAAAATTTCAGGTCCTTAGAATACTTTGTTTGAGAGAAATTAATAAAAACAGATTTGCCAATTTAACACGGTTCCTTATGCGTTTCTGTGGTTTTCCCGTCTGTAAACATTAAATTCGCAAGCATTGACAAACAGTTTCGTACGAAACTTTTATAAATGCTTAAAAAATATCTAAAAAATCTTTTTACCACTTCACAAAATCCATTCGATACTTATGAGGTTCGGAATAAATTAATTTATCTCGAAGAAGGAGGTTAAACTTTGGAGGTTAAACACACTAAACATACTGAGCCGACTACGCTAGTCGTGACAGTTTTGGGTTTTGACTTGCTCGGTACCAGATGAAGAACTCCCTTAAAGCTGAAATTCGTTGACAAACGTTTGGTAACGTGGCTTGAAATTTTTCCAGTCTATTGGCATGCACTTTTACTTGATTATAAATAAAAAAAAATCAGTCATTCGTAGAGTGTTTGGGTTCGTAAGAAGAATTTCTTGAACTTTATGAGTTTTCGAAGTAATGAGACAGCGAAATTGACTCAGGAATGAATAAAATCGTTGTGTTAAATGTAACGAAAGAATTGGATCGAGAGTGTGAATGAAAAAATCTTGAGAAATCGTTTCAGTACGATCGTTCCGAAAATCACTTTTGCTTTTTACACACACACACTGAATAACAGAATAAAGTAAAATCTGTATGCATGTGGATGAGGATATGTAGCACGATGAAGACTTGCGTGTTGCATTCTCGATCTCGTAACTTATGTAACTCTGGCACAATATTGGTTTTGCATCGTTATTATTTACAGTTACGAAGCAAAAGTAGCTTCGTGTCACGAACACTGAAAATGCGCTACATGCGCACCGACACAGGCTCGAAGAAAAGTGCGAATGTTCCACTGAACGGTATCGCGATTAATCGTCGTAACGAGACACGCGTTAGTTTAACAAACGCGAAGAAGCACAGTGCTTGAGGTAAAATCCTATCGGGGTGACAAGGTCACAGGATTCGTGTGAAAAAATTTAATCCCGTTCTTCATAGATCAATTATTGTTCTCACGAAAATTCAGGGTCGGTTATCGACCAATTAGGAGGGAAAAAAATTACTAAAAATAGGTGTTCTCCGTGACGGATTCCCATGGTGATATAGGAAAATCCGATTTCCAGTCACTAAAAAAATATATATCTGAGTGAAAATCCATAAGATATTTTACGAAAACGAGATTCGAGTACTTCAAGCTTGTAGCGATTCAATAGTCTCCGAAATAAAACGATTTTCTACCCAGTTTTTATGGAATATCGAGTTGAAATTGAGAACTTCCGGCATCGGACATTGTTTTGACACTTTAGAGACGAAGAGGTTGAACCCGCGCGTATCGGCGCGGTCCAGTACCACGCAAGTCACTGAAACAACTATTATTTCAGTTTTGTAATAATATACAAATTGTCATAACCGATTTTCGCATTGGGACAAATGTTTTTTTATCGAAAACTATTATTTTTACAAGTATGAAAAATTGGGATAGGCATGAGTTTTGAATTTGTATGGAGACCAACCAAGACGACAGGATTATCTCAAGATTCGATGGAGAATGTAAAAAAAAAGCGATGATTGTCAGTCCAGGATGTCAAATAAATGAGAAAATTATTTCAAAGCGTAAAAAAATCCACTAAAATGTCCAATTTTTGTTAAATTTCGTAAAAAATTTAATAAAAATCGATTAAATTGAAAATAACGATGAATTTAATGAATTTGATTCGAATCATCATTTCTCTAGATTCGTAGCTGAAAAAAAAAAAAGAAACCAAGTATACCTAATTTGATGTGGACGAATTTTTTCGGAAACAGCGAAGGTGCGTCTCCTTCGACAACGTAAAAAACAACATAGTCCCGATATTCAATTTCGTAGATGTGAACGTTGTTGATAATTTCATAATCGAATAAAATATCAGGATCGATCCTCGATCCTGTGATTTCACTATCACTGTATTCCTCGCAAGCCGGCATATTGATTCCCGATTTTGGTCGATCCCTCACCAGTGACGATCACGGCCGAACTGACTCGAGGTGCGAGACTACAAAGGAAAGGGTCGACGCTGCTCTCTCTCTCTTTACTGTCACTGTTTACATTCGTTCTGCGAGGAGACCGGACACTTTTGTAACGAAATATTGTGATAAACACGAGCTATGCTCGACCGTACGAATTAACTCGTGCGTGAAAAAAAAAAACGTTTGCCAAGCGATCGTATTTTCAAATGAATTCTTTTGTTCGAGCCGAAAACTTATGGTTTGCCAAATATTCGTTTATCGACTGAGAATAGCAGAGTTTTTCGTCGATTTTTCACTCAATATTATCCGAATAATTTTTCACTCTGCACCGTTTGAGGTTTGTCCTCGAAATGACAAGAAAAATCGTCGAGACAACCCGCCGAGTCGAACTCGAGTCTCCTACTGTATTGGCGTCCGATAAAGGCGATAAAAAATAAATAAAACGTTTCGTTAGCGAGTCCAGAAGGACTTGCACACACTCATCTCGGGATACAATGTGTGATTCGTGCTTTAATCTCCTCGACAAATAATCCCATAAGAAATCGCTGCGAGAATGTGCTGATGAAGAGAGAAAGACGGGGGTAGAGCTTAGATCGAAATGGACCGGACGTGACAGTCACGTTCGTGTAACGCGAGAGAGTTGAACTATCGATATCAATAATCTCGAGAAAAAAAAAACAAAAAAAAAAAAAAAAATTCTCAACACCTATGAGCGAGAGGTATAATTAGCATAAAATATATTCCATAAGCTCTTTCACTTTCGAACATTTCAACGATTTCATCGACAAAAATTAGTTTCATTTGTCCGAGGCTATATTATTATTTCGTAGAAAATAATTCGTCGACTAAAAGTGTTCAAAAACGTTCAAATTATCGAGTTTACGAAGATTCTGAATTTTTAAACTTTCACCAAAAGCTCATTTTTCTCTAAAATTTTGTAGAATAAATTCATCAATGGATCACTTCATTTGAAAGAAAAAAAAAAAATCAAAGCAATATTGAAACAAATGCGAATAATAATTGAAAACTAACGAAAAACTCAAACGGAATTCGAGTGAATGAGTATCGAAGGTAAATGTACACGGAAGGTCCCATACAATCGTATCGAAGCTGAGTCAGACGTGCAGCCGGGCTAATATGTATATATATATATTTTTTTTTCTATTAAGTCACTCAGCTCTCGGTGACGGAGGGTATTTATAATGAGTTTGATAAATAAGTTTACATTGATACGTACAGCAACACAACGAGAGACTCGAATATATAAGTGTTTATTCGTGTATACGAATGAGCCATTGACCGTTAAAATGTGAAACGTTTTAGACGATTTGTGTACGCTGAATGTGTCAACATCTTGATAAATAGTCATGAAAACGATGCAGAGAACTCGACAACGCATTATTTTTTTATATTCTTTTTCACGCCGAAAGATATCGAGTCGAAAGAAAGATCGATTGTTTTTTATCGGGATTAAAACGTTATAAATCGTGATAAAAAAAAGTCTCGAGAGAGTAAAAAAAAATGAAGGATGAAGATAGAAATTTATGGGGGAGGAACAAACGATAACGCGATTAACAGAGCTGAAAGCCCATCGAATTTATCGACGAGCGAAGTTCATTTTCCATTTATTCATTTGATCGCTTTTGTATTGTCGAAATATCGATTCGAATCGATCAATTGCCGGGGCTAAATTCATTGAAATTACGAAGAAAATATATTTATTGACCGAAAAAATTTTGAACGTAACTTGAACGTTTTTTATCAAAGATAAAGCAGCGAGAGAACGCGATTCGCGATAAAACGTTCCAAGAATCGTCTGGAATTAACCTTTCTTTATCCGGCACTCATCTTATCGTGTCGACCAATCGGATTGCCTGATTTTCTGCACTTAAAATATCACTTTTTCTCTGCAAATAACGTTTGACAAGGACACGCTGTCAAAATCGCCTGTATTTGAATTTCGCGTGAAGAAAAATGATTCCGGAAGTAAGGAGACGTCGACGAGGCGATAATATGGCGGCAATTATCGCTCGTTAGTAGGCGAAAAAAAAAAAAGTTTCATGCAGTTAAACGTCATCGCAAGTGTCAATAGACTGACCCCTTGTGTTTGCTCGTCTGGCAAAACCCCATAAAATCGTGGCTATTAACTATCAAGCCTCTTACTGCGGAACAAAATAATCTCTCGAATGACTCATTAAAGTGTCAACGATCAAGTATTATGCAACGCAATAATACATTGTGATCAATCGTTATCCGGAGAATGAAAAGAAAAAAATTGTTTTTTTTTTCCATCAACAAAAAACTGTCACTGTGAAAATCGTTTGAGAATAATTGCTTAATCGTTTGAGTCGATTTTTTGTCGTCACTCGAAATAAAATGACAAAGCTCGATTAGGCTTTTGTCCACTCGAACGATCACTTGGCAAACGCGTTCTAAATAGCACGTGAAATAAAATTATCGTCACAGCTGTGTTACCATTTTATTTTCGAATGAACTCGAAACACTCGGGAGCGTGTAATTCACGGGATCGAAAATCGGTCAATTTTGGGATTTCGATAAAGCCACGAAAATTAGTAGACATCGTTGTTAGTTGTATAAAACTTGGAGAAAAACAATGTTTTCAGTTTTTTCATGGACGAGAGCTGAGCGAGACACTCGCAGTGTGACGAGTTACCGACGACTAGTAAAGCAAGCCTTCGATTTCTTGTTTTTTACTGTACAGTGAAACTCTCGTACAATGTGACACACGAGGAGTTTATCGGCGACACGCGTTGGTGACCGTGACGGCCATATTGAAATTGCGTCACAATAAGATCTCGGAATTGTTGAAAGTGGGGAAAAAGAAAAAAATCAGCAGTGTCGCTTCGATGCGTTCGGACGCGGCGGTAGCGCGAAACATGGAACGAATCGACATAACCTAATCGAGTTTTCTGTTCGTATATTTTTCACAATTTTACAACGCTTCATTGCCGACCGAGCTTTCGACTTTGACACGCGAATCATGGACGCCGATTTGCATCGAAATCTTCAGCAAATATACGTACAAGTAGAAAAAAAAAATAATACTAATGAAATATATAAAAATTAATATCGAGCAAATGGATGACGTTCAGGCCAAAAAAAATTTAACGAAACGAAATCGAAATTCAATCATTTCTGAGTCTTTACTCGTGTACCGAAAGCAAAAAGACAACAAATTTTCACAAACGTTTCAAACAAATTTAGTTCCTCAACCTGCCACACATGGCGCATCAGGCACTAAAACGGTCGAACGTTTTTGCAACTGAAAATACTGACAGTAACGATGATATCTCGTTATGAACACAGACGCTGGTCGAATTGATTCGAATTCGGAGAGAAAACTGTGAGCGATTGAGGGTGCAAGTCAAAGAGGTTGTATACACAGAGAGATAACCGAGAGCATCGACGAGAGAAGCACGGTAGAATCACATCCGGAATTTGGGTCAGACGCACGTGTTTGACCTGGCTCGAGCATTTCGTCTCCGTGCTTACATCCCTTCGGTGGTACACCTGTATAAAGGGAATGATTTATCGGACCATAATGACGAATCGGTCATCATTAAACCCTCGTAAATGTCATTATCCATGACTGTATCTGTCTGTATTTAATATTAAACATCAGTGTTGTCTCTTCGATTGGATTATTACTTCATTTCCTTCATTCGGCGAAAGCAATTTTTGTTTTTTTTTTTTTTTGATCGAGTGCATCGGAGCTGGCGATGAAAAAAATCTGCAACATCCGTTTCGAGAATTTTGTTTTTGTATTTTATTTCATTTTTTTTGTATTATTATTATTTTGTATCTGTATTTATGGTGCAACGACAGAGCGTGGATGATCGAGAGTGAAAAATTTGGAAAATAATTGTTCAACGTGCTGGTTGGAAACGAGCTGTAAGTAGGCGAAGAAATATTCGATGATAAATTGACAAAAATGATGCATCGACGAAAAATTTACGAACGAAAGAGTTGAATTTGTTAGAGAAGAAGTTGGAGGTGAAAAAAAAGTTGAAATTAAAGATGAAAGTTTAGTGATCGATGTCAGGTTTCGAGACACAATGGATTCGAGTTTCCTTTTGAGCTGAAAGTAACGAGATCTTTTGAGGAAGATTCGGGTCGAAGTACCGCGAAGAAAATGCACACTCGAGACGAAGGAGAGGGAGTTCGATCTTGGGAGAACAGCAAAGAGGCCTTTTCCATTGAGATCGAGGCCAGCAGCGTAGACCGGAAGCCAAGCTGTGCTTTTCGCAGTTTGCCAAAGTTTGCAAACTCTTGCGTTTGGTGGACTTTCGAAAAAGCGTCGAGAGCAAGAGAGATAAGGTTATGTCGAAGCTCATCGTGCTCTGGCAAAGGACTTTACAGAGCCAAGGGGCTTGAAACTTGATCCTAGCACAGTAAGGAATAAGCCTCTGGGGAAGATCAAATTCGGAAGTTAAATGACGAGGAGCACGCACCAGTGTGGAACTTAATATCCGGTGTATGGACACGTACCGAAGTTATAACGGAGAGAGGCACACGCGACGCCTCGTAAAATTCGAACGAGCGAATTTACGATCATTTTTTCTCTCGTTATTCCTTCTTTGCACCTTTTTATATTTCTCTGATGATACAAACACTGCGAGTCTGGTTGTGTATTTTTTTAAAATACGAAATCTTAAGGAGTTTCGGTACAAAAGGCAAAATGTTAAGAAATTCATGAAATTTGGCGATAATGTTCTTCAACATCAAGTACGAAAAGACAAATTTTTTCAAAATTTTCTTCTACTTAGTTATCGAGTAATCATGCATTAAAGCAGATTTCTTATGCCCGAAGTGTGTACCTATATATATGGAAACGCTATGCTTATACACGTGAACTTTAGTCTTCAATTACTCGATAACTGTGTAGAAGAAAAATCTGAAAAAATTTGTATTGTCAAATTTGGCACTAAAGAATATGTTGACCATATTTTATAAAATTCTTAACTTTTTGACAATTTTTTGTGTTTTTAACATGGTTTAGCATGGCAACATTGTATCGCCTGTACCGAAACTCCTTACACCATCGGATTCGAAGAGATTGACTTTTTTTTGGCGACTTTTTAGCTACTGCTACGATTTATATAAATAAAAATGACCAAAAAATCAATTGAAATGGGATGGAGGATCAGAAATTTGATTTTTCTTCAATTTTCTTGCTTCGAGCTGTCAAATTGTGATTTTTTTTTTACTTTTCCTGTCTAAAAGCGTATCGAAAAAATCGATAATACGGAATAACGTTTCTTCGAGATTTCAGTGACGTAAATCTTAGCCTCGAAAACATGGTGAAAGATTGAAAATATTTGGTGATCTGGACCAAAAGAAAATTGATGTTTTTTTTGAATATACAGAAAGTTGAGTCGAACATCTCGGATGATTATTTTTCTTCGTTTGCGGTAACGAATGATATATATGTAAAAAGTTTATCGAGTCAAGGTCACAGCGAGGGTTCCTAGATGATGAATACATATGTAACGAATGAGAAACGATGTCTTCGAACGCGAGAATTTTCCAACGAAGGAGACTAACGTTTTCGAAGAGGGCCTCTATGCGTGTATGAGACATTGACGCGGAGTAAGACGGGAGCTGTCGGAAGTGACACACATTTGTGTTCGTCTTTGAAAAAAAAAAAAGTAAGTCAATGAGATTCAGGCGTTTGGAATGCTCGTTTTTTTATACGCTAACTCGATAGACGTCACGGCGTCTCGTACAGTTATTTTATATCCAGTGAACCTTCATCTACTCTGAGCTCTTTATTGTAAAAAAAAAACAAATATGGAAAAATATGACTGTGATCGAATGGTTTGGTGAGAAATTTCACGAAGATCTGACCTCTTCTGATGATTTTAAGGAGTTTCGATACAAAATGCAAAATGTTAAGAAATTAATGAAATTTGGTGATAATGTTCTTCAACATCAAGTACGAAAACACAATTTTTTTCAAAATTTTCTTCTACTCAGTCATCGAGTAATTATACATTAAAGCAGATTTCTTATGCCCGAAGTGTGTACCTATATATATGGAAACGCTATGCTTATACACGTGAACTTTAGTCTTCGATTACTCGATAACTGTGTAGAAGAAAAATCTGAAAAAATTTGTACTGTCAAATTTGGCACTAAAGAATATGTTGACCAAATTTTATAAAATTCTTAACTTTTTGACAATTTTTTGTGTTTTTAACATGGTTTAGCATGGCAACATTGTATAGCCTGTACCGAAACTCCTTAATTGAAAAATAAATTTCGTTTTTCTGAAATTTCGAACGAATAACTAAAGTTCATAATTCGCAAAAAATGGAATTCGAAAAGTTCGTCTATCTTCGTATATTTTTTTTCCCAATTTTATTAAAAATGTAAGACTCACCTTTGGATAATTTGTCGACCGATTCGAAGCGACTCTCGACTTTGTTTCGTAGCGAATCCAAATCGTAGGGCATCGTGAATCCATGATCGACGCTCCGGCTTTTGCTCCTGTGTAGATAAAAAAGAGCAAAACAAAAATTGTACGTTAATACGAGAGTATTAAGGAAAATTTGAAATTTGTCGAGGGGGATTGTTCGATCGATAAAATCGTGAAAAAAAAAGCATTACGAAGATCTATACGACAAAAATATTAGATGAAATGTCTCGATACGTGTACAGAGAAATTCAAATGCAAATCAAAAACAAAACTATTCTAAACAAGAAAAAAAAAGAAACTTTGAAGCACTGAGAAATTGAAAAAAAAAAAAAAAAAAAAAAACCAATCAAAAATGCAAAAAACGAACGTGCCGAACTTACCTGAAGAATCCAGGAGCCGTAAGATTCTCAGTGGATCTCGTGTGAGTAACATCCTGTTGGGACATCCGTCGTGACCTTATGGGGATGCAACGAGATCGAGCCACGAAAAAAAATAAAGAAAACAGAAAAATGCAAAATAAAAATTCATGCGAGCAGGCAAAAATCAAATTAAAAAACAAATCATATAACAAGAGCAAAATAACTACGTCAAACGAATCGAAAATCATACAAACTAAGAGTAGCGAATCAAAGGTTTGTACAAACTCAATGAAGAAAAAAAAAAAAACTGTGTTATCTCCATGCCAGATCATCGAAATGATATAAAAAAATGATTGAAAAAAAAGGGTCCATCGCTTCGAATATGGCGAATTGTCAATGGAACATTCGCCAAGATTTTTCAATCGTTCGATCATTCGGATCGTTTTCGAAGTAAACATTTATTTCGACGCTTTGATACGTCAGCAGAAAATGCATATAAATGTCAGCACTCTCACCACTCGCTCGATCTTAAAGTTTTGAGGGGAAAAAAAAGAAAGAAAAAGTACGTCGGTCAACGGTTAATTTGTATGTAGATGAGATCGAGCGGTGGCAAGAACCCCACTGAACTATATACGCATGAACGTATATATATATCTATACGCCATGGCTTTATATAAATATATGTATACAGGAACTTTCGGGATACGTTCGTGGCAAAGTTTCATGCATACGAATGTCCAATTTCGCAGTAATTCAATCGTAGCGAGAGACTTATTTCGCTCACTCTCGAGGATCCGATCACGTTCGAGTTATGCGAAGGGAGAGAGGCAGTGTCGATGCATATCCAGTAAATTTCGTAAGATATTGAAGGTATTCTCAAGAGAAATAAAACTCGTTCGATCGCAGATGGAGACGTTCGTGTAATACGTGTGTTTCAGTTCTTATTTTTTTTTTTTTACACATGTATATCGAGTATTTCAATCAAGAAATTTCATTTTTTCGATCGAACGACCGTTCTGATAGGTAGACTTGGAAAAAAAAATTTTCTTCTTCGAATCAAGGAGTTTCGGTAGTTCAAAAGGCAAAATGTTAAGAAATTAATGAAATTTGGTGATAATGTTCTTCAACATCAAGTACGAAAAGACAAATTTTGACAAAATTTTCTTCTACTCAGTTATCGAGTAATTATGCATTAAAGCAGATTTCTTATGCCCGAAGTGTATACCTATATATATGGAAATGCTATACTTATACACGTGAACTTTAGTCTTCAATTGCTCGATAACTGTGTAGAAGAAAAATCTGAAAAAAAATTTTATTGTCAAATTTGGCACTGAAGAATATGTTCAACAAATTTTATAAAATTCTTAACTTTTTGAAATTTTTTGTGTGTTTTAACACGGTCTAGCATGGCAAAATTGTATCGCCTGTACCGAAACTCCTTAAATTCATTTTGTCGGGCTAAAAGTTTGAAGATCCAACTATTTTTTTATGTTAAATGTCAAATGATTTGGTTTATTAAACCGAATCATGATAATTTCTCGTAGATCAATCAATCGAATCGTCGAAACCAAATGATTTTGTTTTTTTCAGTTGCTTCGATAAATATTCGTTTGAATCCCAACGATCAAATTGAATTTGGATGAACAAATGAATGGATTTATTTCGACGATATTTTGTTGCTTCAACATGAATTTGTTTGGCTGTCAAATCGAACCAAAAAACCAAAATTTAGTTGGTTCGTGACCAATAACTTGTTTCAGCATTTACAAAATATTTAGAGTCACATTCGAGAAATATTTTGTTGTCCCTAAATCGAACTGAATATAATGGTCGAAACGAAATTTGTTTCGATCAACAAATTTTCGAAGAAACGAAACAAAAATTGCAGCCGAGTTGAACAAGTTTACCGAGCAATCCTAAATTCGTGACTCCTCGTCGGCATTAATCAGTATAAAAAGAGCAGAAAAATGCAGAAATACAAGTGCTTCAAGAAGTTTGAATAAAATTATTATTCGAAGCACGCGTTCGCCCAGCACGTGTGTGTGGTAAGGAGAAAGGGCACGCGAAAACGCGACAAACTCGGGCGTGAAACGTGTGTGTTTGTACCCTCGCTATTTTTTCCGAAACAGAAGTGTTGCACGCGAGTTGGCTAAGAAGCACGTTGTTCAGGGGACCCAAACGAGTGTACACTGGCACGTATACCACTCCGAACAAACGAGGAAGCATAAATCTGAAATTTTACACCGCGTTCGTCCAGAGAGTGTTCCTCTTTCCCTTTCTTTGTACAAATCTACTTTTCGTCTGTACTCTTTTCTCCGGTGCAAGAGACAACCGAATTTTCACGATTGCGTTGACTCACGATTGCATTAAATGTATTCAGACGATCGACCAATTCGCGTCCACCCGTTCGCCGTGGGAACAATTTTCTCTTCGATAATTCATTCGTGCAATTTATCCAGCAATTTTACGCATAAATATACGTTTAAAGAAAGTCTCGATATAAGAATTTTCCTGAAAAAGTCATTCCCATTTTAATGGCCTCGCGACTGACTTATACTACCGCGGTATAAAAGTGCAGCTGTTAGTTTCATGCATCCGCGAAAGAAATCGTTCTTGTCCGAGAACAAATTAACGTTTGTGTGTGGGAGGATTACGGCCATTTAGCTCTTTCAATACGACTTAAACACACCGTTAGTCCTTGTAAATTATGTGACCCCATTTTGGTCAAGTATTTCTGGAGTTAAACTAAAAAATATTGGAAATATAATTCAGAAAAATATGCCCACTCGAAAACAGTCTTTTTGACAGTCATTTGTTCAACTTCAGGGTCGTAAGTTTTTCGAAATTCCGCATTTTTCGAGTCACTAAGCCCCTCACCTCTTTGACTATAAATAAAAATGGTCAATTAACAGTTTTATTCACAGTTCATTAACCCTAAACCCTTGTAATTAATTTTTTCTTGAACGTCGAACGATTCACTTTCATTTTCCGTTTTTTTCCACGAGAAAAAGAACGAAATGAGATAAAATCGTATTCAATGGACGAGAAAATTCGGAAGAAAAAAAAGTTTCGAAAGAAACGGAATCAAAAAGTTTTTTGTCCGAGATATTGAGATTATTTTCAAAGCGAAAGTGACGCCCTAAGATTGATAAATCTCGACATTTTGTGAGACACATAAAAATAATGAAATCAACCAAAAAAAAAAAAAAAATAGAAAGAGCGAAGATACGAAAAAATGTGAGTGGAAGAAAACATGTGGGAAATGGGGCGAGTGCTCTCGACGCAGGTGCATATTTATCGTGCGCCAAAAAGTTGTTCCGAGTTTATAATAGTTTCGCATTCACCTGTTGGAATCGATCAAAAAATCTGTAGTAGAAAAACATTTGGGTGTGCACGCGTCTTCAGTCTCGGAGAAGAAAGACTGTTTGTCATTTTGACTTAAAAATACACGCTTCTAAAATATATATATGTATATTGTCCATCGCTTTCGTCACTCGGTATATCACGAGAATGAAATATTGTTTTGGCATCGTGCCTTTTCTAAGCGTCTCGTAATGCATATCCGTTGAATTCTCGTTCCGTCAATCTTGTTCGTGAGAAAAATAATAAAAAAAATTTACAAAAGTAGGATTTTAGCTCGGTTTTTTTCGAAAATATTGATGAATACTGTCAGGAGTATTTTTCTTTTTCTTTTCGTTCATGAATATAAATTCGAATCAATGGTAGAGTCGACAGATATAATTCCATTGAAGACTAGACACGAGGAAAGAGCTGTTTTTGTTTCAGCAGCGTTGCTGAGTACGAAACTGGGTTAAAATGATAAAATACGAAGTGATTCAAACGGGATGAATCTGCTCTGAATAAAGAGAGAAACGAATGAAATTTGTACAAACTGCATAAGTTAAATTTTCATGATTTCGTGTTGCGTCAGCAAGCCAATTTCAATGCGGTAGGCCACGTGCCACACTAGGAAGCTGCATAGTGTCTCATTCATGTTGCACGAATGACCTTACAAATTACTATACGAGTATACAGGGCTGTACCACGTTCCCGAAATTTTCTTAGACCGATTCCCCTTCCCCCCGGATGGTGAATTTTCGCGTAAATTTATTTTACGAGAAGCGTGTAGTGCGCAAAAGTTTATATTTGGCAGTGATATTGACAAGGAAACTCTCTTTCTCTCTGTCTCTAATAAAAAGGTTTGAATGCTACGAAGCCATCGGTGGAAAATGATTATTCTTGAATATCAATTGAAAAAGTGCATTGAAGAAACCGTAAAAAACGAACGAACGACAATGATATTAAAATAAAAAAAAAAAAACGATAAAAGAAAAAAATTCCCTTTTTAGCTCAGCGTGTATTTTGTTTTCGTGCTCAAAAACCATTTTTCTCCAGATATAAAGCAAAAAACGTGAAAAAATGTGTGTGAAAAATGCTGCGAAAGAAAATGAGAAGAAAAAAAACGACTGAAAACTCTATTTCTATTTTTTTTGTTGAATATTTCAAACTTTTTTATTCACTAGAGAAATTTTGAGTTTCAGCTTGTCACCGCCGTCATCATTGCCTTTCGAAAATAACTCAAATTTATCAGGTTAAAAAACTTCCTCGGCATTCATTCTTTTGAAACTGTTTTTCGGTTGGAGTTTTCATCGCCGAATATCCATCAAAAACGATTTCAACATACATCGTTCTCTTCGTTATGAAAAAACGAGGAGAACAGTGTATTATTAAACATTATTATGGCATACGAGAAAGTGTTTATGAAAAAGAGAAAATTAGAGCAAAAAAACCAGATTGCAGGAGTTCTATTCGTGCAAAAAGAGTTGACCTTTCCAGAGACCTCAAAAATCCCTGGGATTTCGTAATTAATGACGATTTACCGAATATTTGAAGCGTAAAAAAACGGGAATAAAATATATGAAAAAACAAAAATGTAATATTTGCAACGATGATTTGATTTTTGCACGGATGGTTGATTCGATGGAGCCAGCGATGATAAAAATGGTCGAAAAGGGAGAATTTATTCGAATATTTTGACGCGCATACGTTGACGCAGCGGGTGGTCCGTAGAGCATGTAACTTTTCTACTTACGGTTGGTGAGGTCGTGGAACGAACGGCCGTCATTTCGGCGAGGAACGAAAGTGCCAGAGAGAGAGAGAGAATAGAAATTCACGCCAGTAGTGTTAGCCATTTATGGTCGGACATAACGGCCAGACGGGGGCTTTGGTGCGCCTGACAGCCGCGACCCGTCCGGCTTTATATTACATCGCTCCGTTACGTACGTACGTATATACATATATACGATTCGGACATTAACATTAACAGAATTTAAGCTCGACTGCGCCTCGTGTTGTACAAGAGGACGAAAGCTTTTCGTACGACCTATTGTAAGCATAGAGGCGTTAAAAGCCTAAACGTACAGAGTCCACCTTGCGTTTTAACGTCCGAGATATTTCTCTGGCATATTGACCGGTCTTTCATTGTGGTTGCGACACGTGCAAATACATTCCAGAATGTTCGCGAATGTATTTATATTTTTAAGTGTAAACAATCGTTCTAAATCTCGTTTGCTTTTTTTTTATTTCCTCACTGAAAACAAAATTTTGTCCGATCGAAAAAACTTCGAAAATTGCATCCAAACTTGTTTATACCGAAACGAAACTTTTGTTCCGCGATTTTTTTTGTTCCAACAAAATTTCGTTTTTAGTTTCGATCTCAACGGAATGAATAGACTCTGAACTATTGATGTATTCTCATTTATATTAACGAATACGCGTATATATGTGCAGTCGTACACTTTATAACCAGAAATACAGTTGGTTTACATTGAAGAGAACGGATTATCGTTTGCCCAGTAACGAGAACGTATTTCGATACAATTTCTGTGGTTCTCGAAATATTCAGCTAATTTGAAATTGCTCGGGCAAGCGATTACGCGGTAGCGAGTGGACCGGGAACCAAATATTTGTACACGAGAGAGAGAGAGAGAGACGAGCTTGTTATATCGAGTAACATTATGCGAATTTTCGTAACTGTTATGGGAATTGAACGAGAGACCACAGTACATCAAACCGCTAATTATTTAAAATTATTATACAAATTTCGAAAATGATGGCTCGAAATATCGTTAAATGCTGGTTTATGCCCTGATTTCTTTAAGGGGGGAAACCAGTTTAGGAGGCCGAAATTTTGTTGTTTTTCGTGAATTTTTTACATATGGAATAAATAAACAGAATTTTTTTTTAATTTGAAAATATTTTATTCATGGTTTGAAATAGACTTGAGAATTTTTTGAAGCGATTTCCGCCGGAAACAGTGTCGCTAGATCGTGCTGTCCATGGACGATTGCCATCGGAGTATTTTGCTGGTGGGCATTCCTGTGGTTTCAATTTTCATCTGTAATCATCACAATTTTTTTTTTTCGTTAACAACATATTTCCTAAGAATATGAACCTGATTGTGTAAAAAAAAATTGAAAATTGCATTTTTTTGAGGTGTTTGAAGACAATGTTATGTTTTTATACCATATTTTTTCACCTTTTTCGCATAAAAAAACATATTTTTAATAATCATATAATTCCAGAATTAGGTTCATCTAGATTTGAATTGAATAAAGAATGTTCACACCAAATTTCAGAACAATTGGTCAATAACTTTTCAAGCTAGAATGCCCACAAGTGGAAAAAAAGTCGTTTCGAGAAAAACGCGTTTGAAATAAAATGTAGCGAAAACGAGATTCGAGGCAGTAATTATTTTTTCTTAATTATATAAAATTATTAATTTTATTAATTTTATTAATATATACATTTATTAATTATATAAAAAAGTTAATTATATAAAAATGCTCACCGATTAATCAGCTATTCCAGCACCATATAACAATCCCTCTTCTTGTTCGTAAGCGTCATTTCGGGCTTGCATCTCCTCTTGACGAGCTATACGAGCTTCCT
The DNA here is from genome assembly GCA_037576405.1 of Campoplex capitator. NCBI lineage: Eukaryota > Metazoa > Arthropoda > Insecta > Hymenoptera > Ichneumonidae > Campoplex > Campoplex capitator. The sequence goes on from JARBWI010000001.1 coordinate 1,971,657, forward strand.
TCGTCTCCAACGAGCTGCGCCTATTCTGTCTCGTCACGCGTTGATTGTCCATGTTTTCGGCAAAAGTGAAGCTCTGCGAGCCAACTACGAGTTGTAATTCGTTCATCACCATTAGAAGCGCTGAATTTCCTTCATTGAATAATGCAGCAGCCAAGAACGCTGCAATCTCGACTATTTTTAGGCCAGCATGAAGGTGCTTTGGAGCCAATCGCCAAACGGTCGAATTAAAACTTTCATTCGCGTTCTGCGTATGACCGCCTAAACATCTCGTCAGCAAATCGTCCCTCGATAAATCTTTATATATCGGAAGAAGTTCCTTTTGAACGTCGGGGTGTAATGGAGCAGGGTGCGGTCCAGGCTCTGTTCCAAGTGCTTTAGCTTTCTGCCACTTGCACCAGCTGTCTTCTCCCTCTGGACAATTGTCGTGTTGTGGATTGTTATCCGTGGATATCATGTGGTGAAAAGTTGCCATTACAGCCTTCTTCATGTCTGTGACACTGTTTATATTTCTGCGAATCGCTAAGCCATAATACGTGCTGAGCTTTTTCACCAAAGCCTCCGTCAACTTTCCTTTTCCGCCCAGTTTTTTAGTTTTCCTGACGTTTCGGAGCCGAGTTCCCATCCTCTTCTGAACATGGCCTATGCATTCACTTTTAACAACTGTCAGTTCATCATGGTAGGGATTCAAATTAAGGATTGCTGTGAACGTTTTCGAATCTCCATCACCGATGTAATTGCCGTATTTTACACCATACAGTTCCTCCGATCTCAAGAACATCATTTTTACAGATTCCACCTCCATGCTTCCCGCGGAGCCTTCATGTGTGTTCATGCAACTTTCTTCGTCATGATCGTCTTTCCATGTGAGATATTCTGCTGAATTTTTCGGTTTATCTTTCCAATATATGCATGATTGGCAGTAAGAGCTTCGTACAACCAGATCGATGACTTTTCCGGAGTAATATCCGATGAGCGTTGTAATACCAAACAGTGATTTGAATCCTCGTTTTTTCCACGTTCCATCACCAGATACTTTCAAATTCAGAATAGGTCTCTCACGTTTCTCGTTCTCTTTCTTTTCTTCTTCAACAGCTTTCTTACAGCAGAATTCATACACTTTTCTCGCAGAGGTGTGGATGTGAGTGCAAATTCCGTTGTAAGTTTCCTCAGCCATACCACTGCTGATGTCCATATAATTACAAAATAAATTCAGTCCTTGTTTGCCAACACCTAAGAGCCGCATGACAAATACAATCCTACGATTTATCTCAAATCCAGTGTTGATTAAAGGACCTGAATTGATTTGTTTCGATCCACAGTGGCAATTGACAACAAGCTTGAACCCGAGGCCACGTTTTCCAGTTTCGAGAAAATTAACTTTTTGTTTACACTGTCGACAGATAAGAATTTCCGACAGAGTAGTGAATACTGTGAAAAATTCGATGAGCCTATAACAGTGTAACGGATTTACAATTATATTGTCGCTCGTAGCACTCGAAAGTTTTTTTGCACTCGCACTTCCATCTTCTTTGCTGACACTCGACTCACTCCTGGTGTGTTGATTACCATGGAATGATCTCTTACGTGGTCTACCACGTCGTTCGGTAAACTCACGGGAACCTTTCGGATACGCTGACATTTTGACAACACTCGGTAAGAAAGCCGGAGCTGAACTAGCCAAGCTCGACGCTCTGTCGAAATATCGTAAACTTTCGAGAAAGTTCTACCCCAGGTCAAACAACAATATCTGCCGACATGCCCCCCTCTCTATTATTCCTTAGTACAGCGGTACTAAGGAATAATTGAGGCAGGTAACCGAAAAAGGGTCCCTGAGCGACCGCTCCGTTCTAACTACCGCGCGCTTCGACTCCGGACCGACGGGCGGTCACTCAAGTCCTCATAGCATTGAAAATAATGCGAATTTTGCTTTCAAATTTTGACCACACATTCTTGACGAGTTATACTAACGATTTATGCAATAAAAAAAAAATCGATTTTTTGATCGGTCTAAACTGGTTTCCCCCCTTAAATTCTGTAAAATAACATAATATTTTATGCAAATTTCAATATTTCAATGGCGCCATAACGTAATGTCATTCGTTTAAATATTTTTGACAGTTTATTTATACACGATCGTTTAGTAAACAAAATTCGATGATTTTTGGTCACGAGTTATCTTCGGAAAAGAATATTTCGATACGAAATAAAAAAATTTTTTATTTGTAACGATGATTCATGACGAAACGTATCGTTGATACGAGGAATCAAAATTGTTAATCGAGACACGTAAATTCGACAGGATATGAGAGACGAAATAATAGCAATTGAGTTACCAAAAGAGGAAGAAGCGCAAGATAAACGAGTGTGTAGAAAGGGGTCGTGAGAGGTAACAGGTTGCAACAATTACGTTGCTGTTGTGATAATTATTCCAAAGGTGGGTTACACAGAGCGAGTCTCTTGGTTCGCTTCGAAACTGGCTTACTCGTTACACCATAAGATAAGTTTTTTTTTAACGCTAAGTGTATTACGTTGTGCACAGAAAGTCAGGGAAATTCGTTGCAACACAGGATTCTATTAAATTCGAGTCACGTTAAAACGCGGAGACTATCGAGAGACACTCGATGAGCATGAGCTTCGTCGCACGTTCGACCTGCTTATTCATCGCTCCGTTTATACAGGTGAATTTGCACCTCATTCGTTGTTCCGTAAACGTGAAAAATGAAGAAACTCGCGGGGTGAAAAAAAACAAGGGTGGGGAAGAGTTCAATTTGCTCGAATGGAAATTCGAGAGAAGAAAAATGGCTCCTGTATACTCGGATGATTATTCGAGTCGAGTCCAACTCAGTTTATCTCCAAAGTTCCTTCGAACTGAGTGAAAAAAAATGGAAGAATCAACAAAAATTTTAGCTGCGTACTAAAAATATTTTGTCGTCCGTGTGCAGCTAAAATTTTTTTGTTGATTCCGACATTTTTTATTAAATCTCAGTGCAAAAATAATAATCGTACGATTTAAATTTTGCTTCCATCAGAGTCCTTCGAAATGGACTGTAACATCAGCATTTCGAAAGAAACAAAATAGATTTCTCGACTCGCTGAATTTAAATGCAAATTCATTCCGAATGGATCCCATTAAATAGCTTCGGATTTGAATAAAAACCGGTCCAAGGTCCGATCAATTCGTAGTCTAGCCTCGGGGCGTTCGCCAATTTAGACAGGATGTGAATACCTTTCGTTAAAATTTTCCTCAATCGGGCGTGGTGTGTCAAATTAAAAAAACAAATTTATGTCCTTCACAAAAAATTCTGAAAAGACGAAGATTCGAGTTATTTTTTTTTTTTTTTTATCGAACACGTTTTTTTTCTTGAAGATCATCATTCCCTTGAATCACCAAAAAATGAGCGCTCTCGTTGACTCCCATTCAGCCGATCAAACGAGCAATCGTTCTAGTCATTTCGACGTTTCTTCAGTTTAGAAATAGTTTTACAAACAAAATTCAAGCAAAAACAAATCATTTTCCAAAGTAAATTGAGATTTATTGCCTGTTCGGAGATGAAAATAGTCGCTCAGGATCTAGACGTTGTTTAGCTCCAGGTAAACAGAATTTTCGTGGCCTTCGACGAGCCACGACGACATCAGATCAGTTCGAAGATCCATAGATCTTCGAACACCATTGATTTCCATAAAAACAGAGAGAAAGGATTCTGTGCATAATGCGTGGCATGATTCACGTGCGTCTCTAATTCCAGCATGTGCGCTGCTCTCCCTCGGCGTTGTTAGGACGTGTGAAGCAAAGTTTCGAAACGTTTCGAGAGTTTTCGCGAAACATTGTGTGGAAGGAGGTGAGCGAGTAAAGTGGACTCGAACGCGGCAACCATTATTACACGAGCGTCTGTAGGTCTGCGCCGCAAAGTTGCTCCGTACATGCGAAGGACGTAACACTTTGCTCGGAGAAGGAGAGACCGAATAAACACACAAATACGCGGTTCGCGTCGAGAAGGATTATCGAGTTAGTCTCTGTTACGTTTTGTGGTTATGGAGATCACGTCATTTCAGGCTTCCGTATTAAATCAAGAAACGTGATGACTTATTTATTCGAACGAAGTTATTATCAAAAGAATAAACACCTCGATAGAATACTCATTTTTCTTTTCAATTTACATGTGCTGAGAGAGAACATTGCTTTTTTTTTAGGATTTATGCTAATTACTTTAATTAGTTGGACGAGAATTTTGAGGCAGCAGCTCAGGTGCCTCCGGCCAGCATGAAGCTCGTACGTGAATATGATTTTGTGGACACGTAATATCGTGACGGTGACAACTTTCGGTTTGGTGCTTAATGTAATTGTCTGCTTGCGTACGATACAGCAATGTGACGTAATGAAATAATATGATGAAAGAAAAAATAAGCAGTGAAAGCATCCAGTTCAGTTAGAAATTTCGTCATTGATAAATTGACTATTGTTTTTCGACTCAAATGTCATTGAATGTGTCGGCTTAAAAAATAAACCGTTTCAACTGCGTTTTATTTATTGAAACTTAATTATCTTCGTATGAGTGGAGTTGGATCCTCGGTGCAAGAGAAATTGGAGTTAAAATATTGAATATTTAAATCCTTTTTTAATGAATTTCCTCGACGCAATTGATCATTTTACCGGATTTGGTGGGCCGCACTGTCGGGAGAAGGAGGTGCTCGGCTCTCAGGACCCTCGACAGGAAGCTGAAGCGTCGCATTTACTTTTTCCTCCGCGACTGAGAAAACCGTCGTTATTTAAAATCTCTCGGGAATTTATTTCTCGTGTATCTAGTCACGCGTCAAAACGATCGGCATCGAAGAGTTCTCGAAACATTTAGAAAACGAATGCACGTTCGTTATTTCTGTTTTATTAAATATGACTGTGAATAACATTTTAAAATTGGTATATCAATGGAAAAATTTTTACTCAAAGTTTCGTCGAATATCCGTTTTTAACGAGCTACTGATATTAAAATCTTCTCGTATCATCCGATTGAACGAAAAAGAGGCAAATGTGTACCGAGTCTTTGAAGCAGTTGGATAAAATGCACGAACTCTTCGTTTCTAATATCCATGATTATTTATTCAATGGAAAAGCTTTAAAAAACGCACGATCCTACCACCGAGGCTGCATCGCAGGGTGGTTCGGTGAATTAATTTGAGGAATTTCTGGATTCGGATACGTGTCAAGATATCCGTCGATTCATCGCGGGGTAAAGACCTCTTTGAGCGATCTAGGAATAGGGATGCTGCGGGACGTTAAAAAAAAAATGTTTAAAAATGAAGAAAAAAAAATCACATAAACTTTCAAAGGGTTTGCAAGATTGAAAACGTTACAGAGAAATAAATAAATAGGAATAAGCAAATATCTCGTTGCTCCGGAGCTAACGAGTTGCACGTTCCAGAAGCTTTTTCAAGCCTCTCGTATTTTTTTTTTTTTAATGCATGTAATTCGTGTCGCGGTTGGTTCGCGCCCTCTATATAATTTCACCGGGCCTCGAGGTGCGCGTATGTCGCGGTTCTAACGAGCAACCAACCAGACAAGTATATACTTCAAAAGTTCATTCAATTAAAAAAAAGTCGAATATTTTTTTCATCTCGTTTCGAACGTGTTCATCTATATACGTTTAGATATGATGGGATAGAATCATCGTCGGCAACGACTCTCATGAAAGCTCTTCCGCCGAAGTATTCGAACGGTCGTTGACTCAAATTCATTTTTTCCAACATTGAAAAATGATTGATCAATTTATTTCAACAGTCGACGAAATAAATTCGTTCTTAGGACGATCGAAAACCATTTTATTTTGTCGTCAAGAACACTCACGTTTTTCAAGTCAGACTATCGTTTCTCGAAGAGTTTTCGAGCGATCTCTGGAGCCAGGAATCGCAATTTCGAGAGCAAGAAAATGAACACAGTTACGACGTGTGTATATATACATATATATTTCACACAAACATATAACTATTGAAGTTAACGATCCGGTTCCAGTCGGCGAAACGAGAATTCCCCGAGTCTCGGCGGGGTTTTGCTCCGTCGACGAGAGAACGTTGATCTTTTGGTATCTCGGTCTCTTCGAGTTTTATTTTGGTGCAAACGCTCGACAAGTAGATCCAACGACACGGATCTTCGTTTATCTAAACTTCGATTAGTCCGTTGACCATGAGAGAATAAAAGCAAGAAATTTTCGTCACGATCAACCAAAATTTTGTACCAACCAACACTTTTTTTAAACCCAATTTAAAGAGGTTCAAGCTTTTTCCATTAATATTTTCAAGTATTATGTAACCATAAAAAAAGCCTTTTTCTCTCCAACTTTCCTGAAGAAACGAATATCGAATAAGTGCGAGGAATTCCGGAGTGTTTAATCGAGAAAAAAAAACTTTCGGTCTCAATGACTAATCGCGATCGAGTTGATAAAAGAAAAAAAAAATAAAAAATAAGTGATCGAATCGTTCCTTTGACTGGTCATCATTTTTACGAATAAGAACGATTGCCGAATTGAAAAGTGGTCTGGTTAATGAGATGCGATAAGCTTTATTAGGTTTCTCGTGTTGATTTCCTGCCAACGTCTACCGCGTCGTGTCTCCGGACAAAAGTATCTCTCTCGCCTAATTCGCTAGCTCGATGAGGCTTGTCGGCTCGTGCGAGACTCAGACCTTGACTCGTTGTCAATGTCCGACTGTCCGGAGTATTTTATTTTTTTTTTATTTTCGGATAGAGTGTGACAATGAGCAACGATCGGATGAAATACGACATTCTAGTTTCGAAGGCGGAAAGAGCCTTGCACGTAGAGAAGCGTGATGTGAAGAAATAAATGAATGGAGAGTGCATGTAAATCCGGTTAATGATTCAATAAAATGGGAGGCCGAGGGACTTGCTTAGACGAATGAAAAATTCATAAGAAGGTTTATTTATCGATGTTTCAAAGTATATTAAATCGTCGCAAGATCTCTGATGGTCCGTATAATGATTATTCCATCATCTGACACGTGTTTGTCAAAAGCACGAAACGAAATGTTTTATTTTTCTCTCTTTCAATGCCATTGTATCCAATCGCCCTGAGTGTCTGACTCGAACTTCAAAAACTTCGCTATCACACGACACTTTGATAAATCTTTTTTTTTTCTCCTAACTTGTGGTGCTGGAAGTACGGTGAATAAACAAAGAAAGAAAAAAAAAGATGATAAAATGTTTTTGACAAGTTCGTAATAGAATTTTGCAGCACGAGAGTGTGCTTGTAGGGAGTGAAAGTTATGGTTAGTCCTCTCTGAGCTGAAGGTTTCGCTGTCGAGGAGTATCGAGGAAATGATGCTAGCAGGCAGAGAAGGAGAGAGAGAGAGTGAGAGAGAGAGACCTCTTCCTTATTTCACGAAGACGAATATTTCATGTAGTCAATTCCCTTGAAGCCTGTACATTAGTTTTCATATTTTATGAGTTACAACAACACGTATGAGAAGTTGTTTTTTTCCTCATTGGAGTATTCAAACGGAAGTTTCGACCATGAGGAACATCTTTGGTGGAAGGTCATTAGTGTTTGACCTTAAGAGTCGTCTCGCTCGATGCCCATGATTCCTGGATCGTCATTAGCAATTAATCAATATAAATTGTGGTTACTCATGCCAGTTCTAACAAAACTAACACAGCAGCAGAGAGAGAGAGAGAGAGAGTAGTTTGAGGATCGATGACGATGTTCAAACTACCAAAGCAGACTGCAACGAAACAGAAGAGCAACTTGTGAAAACTTTTGGTCCTCGATACCTAGCGAGAGTCTACTTCAATACATATAGAGTTTCAACGCTGGCAGTGGGTCTCGTTATGAGTAGACTTCAACCTCGAATCCACTTCCGTTAGGTAATGGTCAATTCACTTGGCTGTGTAGCGGAGGAGCTAAAAAATATACGGTTTTATCTGTACATTGAGAAGATAAAAGTCTGCGACACTCTCCAGTTTTCTGCTGTATAAACTCGAGTTTCATTGGAATTCATGACGACATCTGCCCTTTGACCGTAGCTGATAAGTTACTACGTACGTGTGAATTAATGGAATCACTTCCGTTCAGAAAGGGCTGTCGATAAAGTCGATTTTTCAAACTGTCTGTTTTGGCTTGCCAAAAGAAATTTCGTTGGTGTCGTTTTTCATGACTTTCTCAAGATTAGTTGCACAAATGAGATCAAAAAATGTATCTTAATTCGCAGGCGGGACTGAACTTTCGATACGACAATGCGAAAGCATTCTGCCGAGAAATACCTTGAGCCACACCCTTGGCTCCAACTGATCCATTTTCTCCGGTGGTCAGACATCTACAGAAAGATCAGCGCGATAGCTCCAGGATCTCGAGAATATACACGTGTGTGTTCTCGAGAGCGAGTTATTGTCGGAGTATAATTGCCTCAGCAGGGCTGATCCGAGGAGGATAATTCACTCAATTTTATTAATACTCCCAGACTCTTTCTCGTCCGATAGGAAAATTATACGGGGAGAGAGAAAAAAAATAAATTAAAATAAAAAAGGAAAAAGAGAGCGGAAAAAAAAAATCTATGGCAACCTTCCTCGAGCACGGGGGGCCACACCCAGCGTCATGAGTTTGCCCGGCACAGCGGAGCGTGCCTGGGTCGAAAGTATGACAAGGTTTGTACTTTTTTCTTCCCTTTAATGCCGCGCTTCTCTCTTTGACAAAGAAGAGTATTAAGCTCGTATGAATAAACATGAAAAAAGTATCCAATGTTTTCTGTATCTTCTTATTCCTTTTGTTGATTTTTTTTTACAATAAATCAGGGACACTTGGGACCAGTGAATTGTAATCGCGCTGGACCGTGAGAGGCAAATGTCCCGGCGGGAAGTCAGGGTAACCAGTGCATGACCGTGGATGCATCTAGGTACATGGACGCTAATATAATTATATATGTGTTTACAGATATATGCATCACGCTACGGTTCGCAGTCACCTGGTATCCAAGCTTTGCACAGAAACCAGAGGCTTTGAATCAGCCAAGTTCAAGACTTCGTTCACGGTTATTTAGCGTCGAAACTCGTCAAAATAATTGCTTCTGCTTTCGTTAAAAAGTAATGTTTATATTTCGATGAACAATTTAGCAAAAGATTCGCTCGAATCTTTTGGAAAGATAATGGATTCGAGGAACAGAATATGCATTTTTTCTTCATTGACTATGGACAGTATCGCTTCGGAATTTGCGCGAGTATCAACGCGAATTAATATTGAACGAAGCTCTCGTTTATGAACGATCTACTAAGCTCCGGCGTCTTTGCATAGGACACAAACGTTTAAGTCGTGCAATTCTCGTTCGGATCAACGATCATGAGAAAATAAATTTGCTTACGCGATGTACGATGTTAGGCAAACGCTACTGGTTATGGAAGCTGATTTCGGGATGTGTACAAGGCTCAAAATTACAAGCATATCGTTATCTATCTGCAACGTTGCTTATCAGTGATTCAAGCTTTATTGCAGTTTGTCATGTGCCGATGAGTGGAAGATCGGTTGGTGCTGATTGGAATGAAAAAAAAATAAAAATGTGACGAATACACAGACATAATGGGAGAAAGAAAAGCTGAAGTTGCAACAAACGATGTAAACTTATCGTGGAATTCATAAGCTTCGATAAAATACCAATGTTCAAAGCTTCACGAAATAATTGAACATTGAACTTTTTTGTTTCTACATTTTCAATTATAAAGTCAGTCAAAATGTTTCTTCGTTTTGTCCAGTTTCAGCAATTTACTAAACTGAATATTTTAGTTTCCGGGAAAATTCATCGACAAGCTCAAGTTCAATATTCATACATCATTGTTCCATGCACAAGTAATTTCTACGTTGTAACCGTGCATGTAAACTCATATGACGAAGCGAAATCATGAATATTCCAGCTCTCATTTATGCAGTCTCTCGACGTTTCGGTGGTCAGTATCAATTCAAAAATGTTGAGCGAAACCTGTTTTCTTCCCCTTTCTCTCGTCTATCGTTAACACGATCCTCATAATTCAATGGCTGTTACGATTGATTGGCTGGAATATGACAGCGACGATTCAAATAATTGAATCAAATCGAACGAATTAATTAGAAGCAAGAGAAATTTGAAAAAGAAAAAAAACGGTTTTCGATGGAGCAATGTTTCGGAAAATACGTTGCTCAATATCCGTTCTAAGTTTGAGCAGTTCGTTGTCAATTTGGTGAATTTTTCAATTATTAATTGGCTAATATAATTGAGCTTATTATTGATCCAGAGAGATCATCATGAGAAGATAATGTTGAGGGACTTTCAAGGCAGATATAAACTGCTCCATCTGCCTGCAGAGCTGACGAAAAACGCGTTTTTCTCGAAAGGAGAGTTTTTTCAAATTTGCTGCCATTGTAATTCGAAGAACAATTATCCGATTGACTTGAAATTTGAACCAAGTACTCTTGAATATATTTACTCTGCCATGAACCAGGATATTTTTGATTGGATGAAAATTGACGATTTGGCATTGGAAAAACGACCATTTTTATAGGCAAGAAAACAGAATTTTTTTTCACAACTACGCCATTTTGTTAGATTTTGATATTTTTCGAAAATCCTACGTCATTGCACAGGAAATACCTTCCGGTTGAACGACATTTTTTTGTTTTTCGGTTTCAGCTACCCATTCGGCCGGAATCGTGTCAGCAGCGGAGAAACTTTTTTGTTTCGGCGCCTCCGAAGGCAGCGCATAAGTCGCTTGGATCTCAATATTTTTCGACGAAAAAATTATGTAATAAAGGTCAAATATGGCCAAATATATTCTCAATTTTCCGAAACGTTTGATTGAGTACTTTTCTTCCAAAAAATTCTCTAAAATCACCCAAATTTTCATCGTTCACATTGGTATAGCCCCGTAACGCGAAATAAAGAAGCGACGAGACTATTTTCGTCGGAAACTCGATTGGCTTTTCGAGATATTTGATAATTCACGCTTCAGTAAATTCGGTTTGATTTCAATGAGATGATTTTTACGATCGAGTATAGAACATTATTTTCTTCAAAGAAAACGTGACACATGGACCATCTCATAGAAGCTCTTGGCACTGACTTCAACTTGGCAGGATTCGATAAAGAGTAAAAACCAATTTTACGCCACGCGAGTTAACAATTACAGGATCATCGAATAGCATATCCGAGACATACACGAACCGAGTATTATGGCCGAGCAAAGAAATCTCTGACTTTAGAAGCGTATCGATAGCCCCTCGTGCTTCTCGGCTTACCCAGGCAAACTCATTTGACACACACACACACACACAAATAGAATTTTTATATCTATTTTCACTTTGGACGATCTCGAAGTTATTTTTCATTCAAACATTATCTCACGAGCTTGAACCTTTGGCGTCTTCGCTGGGAAAGAGATATCGATAAAATTCGAAAAAAAAGAAAGAAATAAAAAAAAACTAAGTAATCCGACGGATTCAATTTTTAGTAAATCCAAGCGTTGGAGGAAAAAAATAACTATCATAAGAAAAACATCGTAAAAATTCGACGATGCTGATTAAAAAGCGTCTGCGATTGTAATACATCGTAAAAGTTAGATGACGAAATGATAATAAAATTTATCTAACGTTCCTCGATTAGGATAGATTATTATTTTTTAATTTTTTATTCGTTTTACGTGCGCTAATTAATATATGTACGTGCGCGCGTATCAACGAAACATTTAACGTCGGTTTAAAAGTGTTTCGTTCCTCTCGTACAGCTGTGTGTTCCTCGTGAGCTGTATTTAAACGTAAAAGTGAGAGGTCCATGGACATATACGACGCAGCAGACTCTCATAACGTAATAATAATTCCACCGGGAGAAAGTATATTTCTGGTGGAATACCAAAAGCTACGGATCGTAAAGACCGTGATTATCGGTAGAATCTTTTCTCTTCTCTCCATTTCTTTCTTCTTCTTCTTCTTTTTTTTTTTCTACAGAAATTTAGCAAAAGTCATCCGGAAACTTATTGGCCGAAGATACTTTTCAATACCGTGTTAACGCGCTCAATAAATCCGGCGTATCGGCGAGTCGAATCTCTCGAAGAAAACACAACATTTTATCGTCAGGAATTCACTTCACTGAACGATAATGTTGGCCAATTTATGCAGCACATAATCCTAGCAATGGTATCTCATAGAGATAAAATAATTACATTTCTCACATAGTTGGAGTTTCTCTTAAGGGAGTTCATCTGGTACCGAGCAAGTCAAAACCCAAAACTGTCACGACTAGCGTCGGCTCAGTATGTTTAGTGTGTTTAACCTCCTTCTTCGAGACAAATTAATTTATTCCGAACCTCATAAGTATCGAATGGATTTTGTGAAGTGGTAAAAAGATTTTTTAGATATTTTTTAAGCATTTATAAAAGTTTCGTACGAAACTGTTTGTCAATGCTTGCGAATTTAATGTTTACAAACGGGAAAACCACAGAAACGCATAAGGAACCGTGTTAAATTGGGAAATCTGTTTTTATTAATTTCTCTCAAACAAAGTATTCTAAGGACCTGAAATTTTGACAGGTCATCTAGTTGATATTGATAACTGTATTCAAATTTTTTAATCAATATCTGTTTGTTAATTCGATTACCAGATGAACTCCCTTAAACAAAAATTGGTTTTAAAAATTCACGATTTTTAGTTGCGATCGTAAAATACGTAAATTCGGAAATCCATATGTGAAATTCCGAAAAACGTCATAAAAAAACCCTGATGATGCGTTGGTAATCCCGTTTTCCTGGAGTTTGACACTGTTTCAAGGTTTCGGTGTCGAGGAAGTCGGACTTGAACGAGGTATTTGCTCTCTTCGAGAAAGAGAGAGAGCGAGATAACGTTGAAGGAAGTGCGAAATTTCTAGGAAGCAATTCGCAAAGTTTATTTAGCAGAAATTTGCTAATCCAATTATCATATATTTTCATTTATTTGAGCAATATTTCAAGCTTTTGGATTTAAGACCGTTTTTCATAAATCCTGAGAAAAAAATCAAATAAAAATAATTTTTATTCCGCAGTCGTTCGCACCGAGCCAATTATTTTATAGAATTTTTCAACCGTTCAAGTATTCCGAGCGACTTCCACAAGTATTCCGTCGAGTGACAAGAACGGAAAATATCATTATTTGGTAAGGAGATCGACTCGTTAATTTGATAATTAGCCTGAAACAATCGATCTGCGAAGTTAGTTGTTTGCAATTGCGATGCTCGATATACATCGTTTCGCTACTCGGTATACAGCAAGCGTAAGACGATTTAGATCGCGAGACAATATGCGATAATTCGAAATATTTGTACGAAGCGATCACGTAATGGATATGGTATATATGCGAAGTGCATTTTGTGCAGGTGTACCATCTGTCGTCAAGGTCTAATAGAAAGACAGGATCGTGAATACGTTTCACTCGAAACCGACGCGTTAAAGCTGAGCCGCACGAACTTGGAACAAAGTTGTTTCTGTTATTGCCCCGCGATCACCAGACGGCGAACGAGAGCATCAATTAAGCGCACGCTCATCAAACGAATTGAAATGTGAGCTTCTTGTATTCTTAAGAAGGAACGAAAGGAGAAAAAAAAAAACACAAAACGAACGAATTCCATGCACGAACAATTGTGCATTTATAATTTCGTGTTTCTCGTTTTCTTTTTTTTTTCTTTCTATACAGCGTGGTTCGTTCCAACATTCTTTCGGATCGTCGATCAATTTTTTCACATTTTTTTTTTCTGCCATATTGAAATGTTCTTCTTTCGCTCGACTTCCGCATTGAGTCAAACTTTTGGAATAATTCTTTTAGTTCGTTGACAAAGTTTCGTACAATTTCGAATAATCGGAAAACAGTAATTAAAAAAAAAATGGATCAGTTTTAAAAATTATTAACACGAAATGATTGAAAATTCGTATCAAAAGTACTGAGGTTTTCGTCATTTCAATTTTATATACGACTTGAAAAATAGCACGAAAAAGGCATGAAAACGCAAATACTCGCATTCCGATATGACGAATAAACGAAAAAACGGTCGGAAAAGCGTCGGTATGTCTCCGGTCTGTAAAATAAGTGAAGACGTAACAGCACAGAGCGAGCGTGTAGAAGAAAATTCACGTAATAATTTCAATGAGTTGCGGAAGCCGTTGTGCTGTTGCGCCATTTTATTTATTTTTGTTTTTTCTAGAATCAGCGTAGAAGTCTGAAGAAAATGGGAGAGATTTTGAGCGACAGGAAATGATTGACGGAGACCGGTGGGTTGTCATTCGAGGATACGAAACGCGTTCGACCTGCTCCATATTCCTCGTCGGAAAAATCATTTTTCGTTTCATAAAGATAGATGAACTTAGTGAAAAGTCGCAAACCGCAAGTCCATTGAATTCTAATCCCGCAAACAAATTTCCCGACGCCGGTTTTTCCCCGCACTTTTCATTTGATTGAAAACCGAGATAAAATGATGGGCGTGTGAACGAGATTTTTAAATACTCGGTGCTATAAGCTCGCCGAGAATACACGAGGAAACGTCATCGTTGGCGAACTGGCATCGAATTTGTCCACGTCATCAATTAAAGAACGTTTGCGTCCGTACTGTTGGAAACGCAACGAATATATAAATAAATATCGAGCATTCCAGCTCAAAAGGAGAAGGCCAAATCGACGTTGGCGCATCCTCTTTCGAATAATATATTCAGCACAATTAGAAAACAAACATCGACAAATGTTTCAATTATTCTATATTCAGCAGATGCTAATTAACGAAGAAACTAAAAAAATCACAAAAATTGATAAACGACCGAGAATATTTACGATTTTATCAACAAACAGTTATCACGAAATGGTCAAACAAATTTTATTTTCATTTTCAAAGTCTCTCTCTCTCTCTCTGCTTCGTAAAAAAGCGAGATATTTGATTCGACTGAGTTTTTAATTGAAAACGTGGAATGTCTGATATCTTTTTTAAAATGGTGTATTTATCGGATGGTATTTAGCATCAACCGGTTATTGCATTCCGGAAATCCCTTGTGTCTTTCTCAAGTTCATTACTATGCGGTATCAGTGTAATTTACATGAACCCATTGCTGATGCTTTATTTATACGAACGATTGGATTTTTGTGTGGGAGTATCAGAGAGGATCGTATAGTTGGTACATGAGTCAGTCGCCGACGATCGGGAAATTTTTGCGTGATGCGAATTAATTTACTGACCTATGCAACGTCTCTGGTGTATCCTCATTTGCATTTGAATGTGTCTCTCCCTCTCTCTTCGAATTCGTTTAATGTTTTATTCTGTGCAATCATTTTTATTCGAGTTTCCTTTATCCCAGAGATTTGATACGACACTAAAACCAACGTAAGTTTAATCTCTTCGGTTGCTTTTCTAACAGGTGAAATGCGGCCGATAAATTCGAGGGTTTGATACTGATTAGAAATGCGAAGTATCTTTTTATCGAAGGTAAAACGGGTCTCTGGTATAGCGGTGTGGATTTTTCTTGAGTATCGTCCGGTTCGAGGTCGACACGAATCTCTCACTTGTATAAATGCAATAAAGAATACGTTCAACCTGGAACATTCTCAGTGCTTGAGTGCGTACTGCAGATTTTTAATGATTAATAAAAATACCGATTAACGAACGAGCCTAAACGAGGAACAATGCCTGGAACTTGGCTACAAAGTTCACTCGATCGAATGGTAATGAATCCGGTCGATTAATACAGCTGCGAAAAATTCAATCGAACATGCAAATGTCTGGAGGGAGAGAAACATTTTTTTTTTAAATTATCGAGCTCTCCATGGCGAACTGAACGCGAATGCCTGGTACCGGAAAATTTGAAACAAAAACTATGCATTTTCATGGTGGGGAGAATAAAAATTCATCTTTTTTTTTCTCCAAATTTTTCACTCGTTTCTGATAAATTAGCTCATCAGTGGTGCAGGGCACGGTTGTTTTCGCAATATTTGTTTTCCCTCATCGTTAGAAAACTTGAATCATTTATTTTTGACGAGAAACTGCGACGACTCGATTATCCGCCATACAAAAAAGTTGAATCAGTTTAATTGAAAAATTCATTTATCTTCTGTCACGATTATTCGCCCGAAAGATTCTCGATAAAATTCAATTCAAACACTAATTCCGAGCGTCACGAGTTTCCACTCAAAAGTGCACCGAAACGGCCCCAATTTTTTCTGTAGACTGTCATTTTCGTTATCTTCTGCTATGGCCCGATAAAAAAACAAAACAAAACGGTTCTTTGACGATGAACCCAAAGAAAGTGTTTATTGGCTCTCGACAGGAAGTTCGCGAATATTGGGTCAAGTTTCAAGAAGTCTCTCGACGGATAAGCAAAGAGTTAGCTAAGCCGCACGACGAGACGTTCGGTGTAAATTAATTTTAACACTGCATTCGCTGTATAGAGTGTTTGTTGAGTGGTATATGTGGGAGGCGGGGGGAGGGATACATGTGTGAGAAAGATGTTATACAGTTATATAGAATCGCGAAGAGTGGACGATGAGGTCGGCGACCCGAAGAAGCCTCCCCCCCTGCACGTCAGGTCTCGTGCTCGAGTGGTTCCGTCTCTTATTGTCGAAGAGAAGAGACGAGCGAACGTGCCCCCCGCCGGGACTCGGGGCGACCGATGGCTCGGTCAAGCTCTCGTGGTATCTCAGCGCACTTCGCAGCATCAGCGAGGTATAGAGAAGAAAGGGTAAAAGGAGAAAGAAAGAAAGACGAGAAAAAAAGAGGCAAAAAAGAGGAAGAAACGTATGAAAGAAGGAGGCAGGGTGGGGGGGGGGGGGGGGGGGGAGAACGACGTAGAAAAACCGAGGCAGACTAACCTCGAAACCGAGTGAATTACGCAACTCCGAAACCGGAGCATGAAAAATAAACGTCGCTCCGATATTATTATTTTTTTTCTCGAACCGTTACTGGGCCGACGAGAAACTCGAGATTTCGTGAAGAAAACAAAGAAAAAGTGAGAGCAAAAAGACTCGGGATTTGAATCCGTTGATGAAAATCAATCGAATAATAATCGATCGAAATCGATTAAATTCACGACGAATAAACACTCTGACAGAACGAAACTTGGGCCAGGCATATATATAGACTCGTCGTTGAGCAATTCGCAAACGCGCAACGACAATCGAGAGAAGGATAAAAATTCCTCGGTGTACACGCACCAATCGTTCTTTTGTTTCATTACCGTCATGAAAGACGATGACTACGTCGATGTTGGATTACCGCTCGATTTGTTATGCGAGAAGCGCGCTCGCATAATTTCGAACGCGAAGGGAATTCAGACGTACGCGTCTCGTCAGAGGCCAAGAAAATACCTGACGCCGCTATATCCAAACTTCCGCCGCGAGTGCCAAGAGTCTGAGTTAATGGAGGATTCTATCGTTGTAGGGCGAGAAAGTACCTTGAAGTACTTCTTAATTGTGTAAACGTGTTAAGCATCGCGTATTGTTAATGCAAACTGTTAAAGGAGGAAGCTTTCAACGTGACTGAAAATCAGTTCGGATATTGCAATTATGTATTTATGGATTGAATATTTTAGAAGAATAATCAAATGTCAACAAGCAGCGTGTAAAGATGTGACCGAAAAATATCATGAAAGTTCCTCAAAACGTCTTTTCTCTCCTTATTTTTGTGTGAACGTTTTTCCTCTCGATGCTTCCTCGCGCGAATCAAATCCTTGAGAATAAAGCCGAACAATAAATTATCAAAAATATCAACAAAATACGAGAAAAATAATCAAATTTCAACCCAGCGAAAAGACACGTGCAATAATATCGTGAAAGCTCTTCGAAACCCCATTTTTCCCTATTTTTATATGAACATTATTCCTCGACGCTTTTCTACTCGAATTAAATCCTTCAGGATATGCTGAATAATGAATTGTCCCGAGTATGAACAAAATACAAAAAAAAATAATCAAACTCAGTGTAAAAATATGTTCAAAAAACATCATCAAAGTTCTTCGAAACGTTTTCCCTCTCTCTCGATTTTTATAAAAACATTTTTCATTCACACGCCTTCCTACTCGAATGAGATTCATAAGGATCCAGCTGAACAATGAATCGTGACGAATCAAAGTACAATTTGTCAGCGATAAAGTTGATACGAAAATGATCGATATTTTATAGTCTGACAGTGTACTGGCTGTTTCCACTGACACATCTATACTCGAGTTGTCGTTTGTTTTGATGATACTGGAATAAATCGCTAGCTCTAGAAGTAATAATGCGTATTACCGATGTGACAGGAGAACGAGAACACGCAAAGTATAGAGGATGAGAGTACAAATATGTAAGTTAAGATTCATACACATCGTTCGAACATTAAGGTTCATGAGAATAGTCGTGTGTACGTGAAGTTCAATTCCATTGAATGTATTTATAAGTTGTACAGGGTTCTTTCGATCAGATTAACAATGTCATTTGCTAAACGTATGTTTACGTATACGGACAATGAAAAATACGAGATCTCGACAACAAAGACGAATATAGATGACGATGATCCATAAAGATAAAAACAAACGTAGCAAATACGAGCTGAGTCTGAACAATTTAAAAAAAGCTTTTGCAAAACGATCGAGATCGACAAACGTATATATACCGGAGGCAAATATATATATGTGCCTAATGATCAGCCAATTGACCAGTAGGTCATGACGGTCATGGCGAACGCATGACGATATAATTCCAGCAGGAAGTCATAAATGTTTACGAATTTGCAGCAGCAATTATTCAACCTTTTTCAAAAGTTTCTCGATCATCACGACATTGATTCTCAATGGGTTAAATGTCATGGATGATAGTTTTGGGCTCTGGACGAAATTCAATTTTTTCAATGCCATTCTTATTCGTTAGTAATCCATGCTGTAATCAATTTCACCAAAAGTTAATGAACTTTTGGTGAAATTGATTACTCAATGAGCTCGAGAATTAAAAAGACAGAAGAATACGTCACGACGTGATGCCGATAAATTATTTTTATTTTTTAATCATTTTCGAAAACTTTTCGTTCCTTCATTTTTCCACGTTTTTTTCGCTAGTATTTCGCTAGTAGGAAGATCTTTCGTTTATTTGGATTTCGTGCTCTCGCGAGTAAATGGTACGGTCGAATGGATTCGACCCTTGAAAAAAAATAAAAAAAAACAAAATAATAAAATAAAATGGTCGTTGTGCAGTACCTGCCAACGGAATCCGGTACGAATATGTTCCACCAGGAGAGTCTCTTTTGTCGTGAATTATAAAGGCCCTCGGTGCTTCCGGTCTCGGAAGCTGAGCCCCCGCCTGCGACTCCCTTGCGTCTTTTTCTATCCAATTTCGGTGCTTTTGCCAACGGATGCCAGGATTTGCGTCGACCTTTTTTCGCGGCCATTTCAATCTCCGCTTGCCTTATGACGTCCTCGTTCCCCGAAATATCAGTATTTTCTTCGAGCAGATCATCAGATACGTAAAAAACGGAGCCTCTTCTGTTGGTATCGCTGCCCCGACGTTTATCTTTGATTTTTTCTTTCTCGTCTGTACCACCGTCGTTCTCTTTCTCTTCGAATATACTGCCTCTTCGAGCACGTTGAAAAAGACTGTCGCGACGTGCTCGCAGATCATCGAGAACGCTGTATCTTCGTGCTTTCGGTTCACGAAGTATTTCAGGACTCATCTCGATGCTACCGGAACGTCCGAGTATCGAGGATTCCTCGACGAGCGCAGGTATCGAATTTGTCGAAGCAAATTTCGGTGTGCCCACACCCCCTTGACCGTTACTCTCGGTCATGTACATCGCGCTTGCCATTTTTTTTACACTATCGATCAAGTTCCGATATTTCACGCGCGATCTTACTTCCCCGCACTTTCTTCTTCTTCTTTTTCGTGGGATTTTTATTTTTCAACCACCAAAATATCAGTTTTTTCACGGCTTCGATTCAATCATCGTGGAGTTTTATTATATTTTTTTTTTAATATATACATTTGTGTATTTATTACTGTTCCACCGGGTCTCCCTGCACACTGTGCCGTTGCTCAACAACGAACCTGAAAAATACCGATCCTGGATGACGCTGAAGTTCGAATAACGAGAATGCAATCAACTTTATTATTCACTTTGTAAATTTACTATTTTCGTAAATATCCGCACTCTTTTGTTTACTTTTTCAGTGAATCTCTGGTAGAAATCCAATTTAAAAAATTCAGACCGTTATCATCGTCGATCGAAATAGCAACGAAACCACGAAATATTTCGAACTGAGGAAATCGTTGCATTCAAATTACTATGGAGCTTCGAGCAACTCGTGGACATTTTACTTTTTCGTTTACGAGCATTTCGTCAGCACTTCTGTAAGTATATTGCAGTAAAAAAAAAAAAAAAAAAATTTTTTTAGACTCCAATTCGTTCGGGTTCGTTGTGGGGTTGAATTAAAACTGTTATCTAATCGGTATTAGGAAATACCGGAAAGACAGAGAAAATTCATTGGGAAGGAACGGAAATGATGAAAATTTTGCACCGATTTTTTGACAGGAAATAGCTGCAAAGTTTTGACGGGAAGCCGAAACCGGAAGTCCACGAAAAGGGCAGAATTAATACGTAAAAATATTTCAATCCGACTCTGAAATCTTCGTTCGCTATGCTCGCGGACGAGTTGAAGAGCATGTACAGGTTGTTTAAAAAAAAAAAAAAAGAAAAAGAAAAAAAAATGTTTATGTGTACGTAAGGAACGAGAGGTAAACGAATAGCGGCGAGCGCAGCGGTGTTAATCCAGGTGAAAGCCGACGAGTGTCGACGACTTACGCATACACGTACACAAATACGAGTCAAACCGCGAGCGAGCCGAGCGAGCGAGCGACCGCCTTTTCACAATAATACACGTCTACGCTCGCCCGATCCCGCAGTAATATTCGTGGCACGCTACTTTGATGCTTGTTTCGCTTCGTGGATCTCGAAAATCGTGAAATAAAAAGAAGAAAAATAGAGGAAAAAGAAAAAAAAATGGTGAATAACAATGGAAAAAACTGCTAGAAAATCTGCGTTGTTTCAATATCAATGAAATCGGTACAAACGAGGAAAAAAAAACACACACGCAGGCATCGACCGCTTTTCTAGAAACTGTAGTTTCTCATTATGAAACGTTGGCGAAGTATTTCCGGTGTAAGGACGAGAACCTCTTTCTCAGGTTTCAAGGTTTTTTTCTTCTTTTCAATTTTTTTTCGTCCAAAGCTTCGCTCGAACGAATTATAATTCGTAATTCTCGAAGAATCTCGAGCGCAGCGAATCAACGACTTGAAATCGCGAAAGAATTTGAGGCCAAAATGAAACTTTGAATCTCACCGGTGTGACGAGGAGATAGAAAAAAGGTTTTGAGTTAAAAAATCGATGATCCACGATTTCGATAGTTCGATTTAAATCCCAGTCGATCAACGACCGCTATCATCGATTCGTTTGAATATAAGAAACTCTCGTGATTTGCGAATTGGCCGATGTCATCGGAAACGAATAGAAAAATGCCAAGGAGAGTCAATCGCGACCGGCATAACTCGAGGTCTGGAGCCTCAAACCGGAAGTTATGTATTTCGTCGAAGAATTCTCCGGGGACTTGTCGATTTCGTGATTCGTATTTTTTATTTATTTTTTTCTGATTTATCACGCGCACTCTGTCGATCGTCGTATGACGAATATCGCACAGTCACAGGATCGATTTTATTTTATATTTCTTTTTTCACGAAAACTCGACGAGTTAAAAGAAAAAAAAAAAACTAAATAAATGATTCGAGCGCGTCAAACGAGAAACGATTCCGATGAAGGCTCGGCCGACACTGGCGAGACTTTCCTCGAGTGCTTCGGCTCGTTGGCCGACTCGCGAGGCTTATAACAGTCGGTATGGCACTCACAACACGTTTGGGGCCACGTATATACACGCGCGAACAATATATACGCTCGAAAGACCACGGAACCCCGAGCCCCTTTCGTTAACTCGGTTTTCTTCGTCGTCGCGCATATACAACGATCGTTCAACCAACAATAATCTAGTTAAATAAAACCGATTCGATCTCGACCTTGGGAAGGCCACCGCGACGACGATCCCAGGATGGCAGGATTCTTGGACCCGATGTTTCGGGCGCGGTGTAAAAAGGCTTGTCGCGCCTCCATCTTCTGCTCCGATTATCATCGATTTTTCGGTCCTTTCGTCAGCATCGATCTTTCCATTTAGTTTATTTCTACTCGATAGACGATTTTACATCGATCTCCGGTGGATCATTTTTTGCTGTTCAATTTTTCAAATACTTTTCATTTTCTCAAATTTTGGAATCAACTTCCGCGACGTTATTTTTTTTCTCCAAATAAAAATTTGTCACTTTCGATTGGATCGAGTTTTTTTTTTTTCTTTTTTTTATTTTTTTTCTCATAAATATGAGGCCCGACAAGATTTAAACCAGCGTAGGGAGAGCGAGAGCGCAGAACGACGAGGCGGTTTCGAGATGTTGCCGATCCGGCTGACCTTGAAGGGTTTCACTCCTTCGAACAGGGAGCGCTGTCTTTCCGGTGACCGAACGATGGGCTATAGGCTCGTAAAAAATTTACGATCAGGGCAACAGATTGAGGAGCAGCTTCAAAATTTTTCTTATTAATACTCGGGGGAGAGGCGCGTGAACATTCAAGATTTCCATCGCGTTTTACATGCCAGTTTATCGACACTCGTTTCATACTTTTTTTTTTCTCTGCCGCGTCAAAGTCCTCGGTACTTTCGTGAATCTAACGATCGACCATGGCGCTTTGGAAGCTCTTGAAAAATAAGAAAGATTTTGGGTCTCCTTTCCGCAACCCTGGAAATCGGAGCCGGTGATCCGTTAACGAACGGAGCGAGATTCATGAGGAGTGTGAAGAAAAATCATGCCTCAAGGCAGATGTTGATAAGACACGATCCGATTGCGTGCACTCATCTGTATTTATATTTTGTATAAATATACGTAACGAGAGTCTATGATACGGTTCGTTTTGTTATCGGTAAAGGAATATTTGTTGGCTCCTTATCAATCCACGTGCTTTTCATTCTTTTTTTTTCCATTCTTCAATGCGCCTCTTCTTCGTCGTAGTATCGTTGCTTTTTTTTTTTTTCGCGAGAGAGACGAAACGGTGGCATGTTTGTTTACACGCGCTCCGTTTCGTTCTGGATCTCGGGGGGCAACGCTAAATTTGCACAGAGCTTGTGTCACTCGTGCCTCTTGGATTTCCCCGTCACTCTTCAACTCTTAATAATTCCTCTCCCTCCAGCCCTCCCCCTCACCCCTCTCTTTCTCAGTCGTGAAAAACAATCGAGAAACGAAGAGACTCGAACGAGTGAGCTTCTTCAACGCTTGGTTCTTTCGACGCAATTCTTCTTTGGTCCACACTTTTATTTTCTTTACACGATAAAAACGTATAATTCGTCGTACTTTTTAGGTCTTTTCATGCTGTTTTTCAAACGAAAGTTTCTCGGTTACGATATCATCGAGAGGAAAAAGGAATGAAAAGTTTCAGAATTTTGAATCGATCGATTTGAGATCGAGTGACAATTCAAAATGTCAAAATGTCAGATTTTTGTTTACAAGCGTTTTCAATCTTTCTGTATAAAATTCGTTTTCATATCTTTTCTCTTTTTTCTTCGGTTTAATAAGCTTCCGCTTTACTCTTCTCTGATTTAGTTTCACGTGATAAATGTACTCGTAAATAGCAGTTTGAACGAAGATTTTTTTTTTCCAAGTCTCGTTCAATTGTTAGTGGAATGCTGGTTCGTTAGGCGAATTGTGTATATACGAGGTTTATAACGATCGCGAAATAGTTATAGTCGAAAGACGAAGCTCGATCGCCGAGAGTCGCTTCTTTGGAGCATAAAATACGGCACTAAGCACGAGTAACCGAGTCGGCTTGTATTTATACGGTAGTGCATCAGCGAGAATGCTCGTATACGCTCTCTTGGCTTTGACTCTGGCCGCTGTATACCAATCAACAAGAGGCTGCTGCTGCATATTCCTAACTTAAATAAAAAAAGAAATAAGAAAGAAACAGCGATTCTGCAAAACAGTGGCTGCTTTTTGCTTGCTCGTTATTTACCGCATTATTTCTTTTTTTTTCTGCGTTCAACTCGAATTCGCTTCTTTGCTCTACCGAATAATCGTATGTGGGATTCCAGAAACTTGACCTCAACGTTTCTCTCCCAGATAAACGCTCAACACCTAATGGACGCCTGAAAAAAAAAAATTGGGCCAAACAACCTCTGAATCGACGTTGAGAGTCGATTTTGTGCTGTAATTAAAAATCATTTGATCGCGATTAAACGTTCGATCGAAAATGGTGGCCTAAAAATATAATTTTATTGTCCGATTTGACTCTGTCAATTGAATTTCTTTCGTGATTGAAATTTTTTTTGCAATTGCAGCTAAATATAAGTTTGTTTAAAAAATATATGTGAATGACGAAGTGAATTTGGTTGACGGAGAGTCGAGTCGAACAACGCGTGATAGACCCCCCGGGGGTAGCATAAAACAAAGAGACGAACGAGAAGGGCGATTGTCGAAGGATAAAAAATTTGAATTATTTCTCATGCCTGTATCGTCGAGAGTATTTTGAGGATAAACAGAGCGAGCGTGTGTACAGGTCTTATCGATACGCGAGCTCGCGATGAGAGTTTCATTCGTCGCGAATTGAATGATAGCGAACCGAGCTTTGTCGAAGTAAATTATTTCGTTTTGGTTTCTTCAAATTTTATTGCAATACGAGATGTCTCACAGGAATCATAACAGGTGAGCAAGCAAGCTACCGTCGCATTGATTCAGTTATGAGCTCGGAAAAACACACAGAACAAGGATTGATCGACTATTTTTCGAAGCATAAATCACGAAGGATGAATATCGTTTCAAAGTTCATTGAAAAATGATGAAATTCGAACGATATTTGTGAGCAAATTTATCTGTTGTTGTCGTCGACATTATTCGACTGCGGTAAAATCGTTTTTACCTTTATTTTCAGTTTCTCAGCGTCAACCGTATACGTGAAAAATTCGTTTGTAATTATTTTAATGCGATGTTATTATTATTATCGTTTCGCCGTTGTACCAGTGGGATATATATATGTATAATTAAATTCGAAATATTCGGGGTTTCCTTTTCACATCAGATTTCATAAGAGTCATGAGAGAGACTCGACCGAGAGAAGCCTGGCACAACACGCGATTATCCGGTAAATACAAGGTGAGAAGAGACTCGAGGCCACGAAAATAACGTATAGGACAGACAAAGTATCTGAGATGAAACTGATCGAGTTAAATAAGCCAAATATTCGAGGTTGGTATACTGAATGGGAAAAAAGAGTGCCGAGTGCTCTTACATTCATATTTATCGTCGATTAGACCGTATTCATATGGAAAAAAAAAAAAAAAAACTGTTATTTGGCAATCGAACAAAAGTGGAAAAAACGTTTGTGACTGCAATGGAGAATAAAAACTCAAAACGGGACGACCCGAAGCGAGAAGCAGCTCTTGTTCGTGGTAACGAGATATACGACCGCGTGCAAACCGGTGAAAACAATTTGTCAATTCGTAAGCGGCCAATTATGAAATTGCTGGGAATGAAAAATATGAGAGAGAGAGAGAGAGCACGCGCGAGCTACAAGGCTTCCAGCCTCTTAATTCGATTGAGCCAATTAACCCGAACCCGCGCGACGACTGATGTCCAATTCGTTGTTGCGCGCTTACCGGCTCTCGTTATTTTTTTTTTTTTTCCCAGTTAGAAGTCGGTTAGAAGTCACTCTTTTTTTTTGGCGAATTATTTTATCCGGGCGGACGATTAAATTTTTTTAATAAAATTACGAAGGATGAGCTATCGAGAGCTCCAGCATCCTCAGCCACGATACTTTTATCGACGTGGATAGAACGAAACGTTCATGGAAAGGTCACGATAACGCTCGAGATAAAATGGCTACGACAGCGCCACTGAAACAAGCCGAAACAGCATCTTGCACGAGGAAAATTTCAACGAATAAAATCTTCTAAAAATAATGAAACACGAACTCTTTCTTTTCTTTTTTTCTTTGTCATTCCTTTTTTTTTATCGCCAGTAGCCAAGAAATCCGTTTGCCTTGTTGCCTGATTGTTTTAGCCGCGAAAGATGCACCGGCAGAGCCTCGAATCAGTCGTAAATCTGTCGTATTATTTCTGCGTGAGGTCGTCAAGAACGATAAAAATTGTGTACCCGACCAAAGCCGATAAAATTCCATAGCAAACTCCGCTCTTCTCGCGATCACATAATCATGGAGAAACGCACTTTTTTATTTTATTTTTCGTATCAATGAAACGATGATTTTTAACGATGGAGCAGGACAATCGTGAAAATGACGTTTGCCAATTCATTTTTCTTAATTACAAAATTCATTGTTGTTTTCTATACCGAATTTGTTGATTTTGCGAAGATCGCTGACAAGCTTTTTCTTGCGAACATGGGGGACTTTTCCTGAGGCACGAAGAGCACGGTTTCATTGTTGAAACGATCGCGTTTTCATTTTGAACGATGATACCGTATTAAGGAGTTTCGGTACAAAAGGCAAAATGTTAAGAAATTAATGTAATTTGGTGATAATGTTCTTCAACATCAAGTACGAAAAGACAAATTTTTTCAAAATTTTCTTCTACTCAGTTATCGAGTAATTTTGCATTAAAGCAGATTTCTTATGCCCGAAGTGTGTACCTATATATATGGAAACGCTATGCTTATACACGTGAACTTTAGTCTTCAATTACTTGATAACTGTGTAGAAGAAAAATCTGAAGAAATTTGTATTGTCAAATTTGGCACTAAATAATATGTTCACCAAATTTTATAAAATTCTCAACTTTTTGACAATTTTTTGTGTTTTTAACATGGTTTAGCATGGCAACATTGTATCGCCTGTACCGAAACTCCTTAAACGAGAACCCTTTTGTCATCGTCGTTTTATATTTACGAAACGTGAGATTGGTCAGGGCTTTGAGCCGCACTCGGAGCTGTCATAAATACGTACGAAAATGATATTTATTTACCGATGTCACGGTCCCGTCAACACCGGGTCTAGTCGTCGTGATATATTCCAATTCATTTAGATTACATCTAATCGGATTATTGATATCTTGAGATTCGCACGAGCGATTGCTCGACCGAAGGACGAGGGTGAATGTCATTTTTTCCAAGTATCTTTTCGAGCTCCTCTTTATTTATTAATTCACGATTAATCTTCAACTGGGAAAAGAGAAACAAGAGCGGGTACTTCGAACGATCGATGCTAACCGTTGATCAGTAGATTTTCGTCGTAAAGTTTTGAAGAAATGAATAAAATCGTAATGCAAGAGAGGCAAGCGAGGAAGCGAAAATGTGCTTCGAATTAGAGGCTTTTTATTGGCTTTGACGTTTTTGACGCGATCGCTTCTCGTAACCTCGGTTAAAAAATCATCAAGTATTCTCGTGTTTACACAATCATCATTTTCGTTCTCGTTTGCCCGTTACTCATGCGCTCAACGTGCACACTCGTAATCGCACAAACATTTAATGTTGTTAGCAAAAAAAAAAAAGAAACAAAAAGTATAAACGTTCGTTCGTCAACGGCAGACTCGTACTCTCGAGTCGAGCAACGATAAATCTCTTCTTCGTTTGAAGCGAGCCCTTTAGACGCGTGATAAATAGGCGTTTAGAAATTTTTTTCGTTCGAAGGTGATAAAATAATCGAATTATTTTCAAATTTTTACTTCAATTCGTTGATACTTTCAAGTTTTCGAAAACACTTGTTTTCTCTTGTGAAAAACCAAACGGTGGCGTTATAAAGACTCTTGCTGCAGCTGCAGCTTCTTTTTTGTTGATTTGAAAAATAAAAAATAAAAGTTATTCGATTACTGACATGTTCAGGGGATAGATGTACCTATAAAATTATAGAAAAGTATAAAATCGAAAATTTAGGAGACTTTTTAATCAAATTATCGAATTTTTGACTATTTTCTCGACGAATTTTACTCCTTCGATGATATTACGGACAGCGATTTCCCGAAATTTCATCCAAATCGATCGATAACTTGTTGAGCTACAGCACGAGCAGTTTTTGAAAAAGTGGTTTCGAGATAATCACGTTCAAAGTTTGTTGTCCCTGACCATGTGCTGTTCCTGTGCTCTCGACTATGTGCGATGATAGCTCCATAAATATTCGATATTTCGATTTTTGCTTTCGACGATATCTGTTTATCACATTTTCGAAAAATGTGAAAAAAAAGATCGATTTTTTGTAAATTTTTAAGGAAAGGAAAAACAGTGAAATTTGTTCGGTGATAACGAAAGATTTTTACGTATAAAAAATTGAAAACAACAAGTGTGAAAAATCGTGATGAAATAGGGCAAAGTGTACGACGATTAAAAGAAAAACGAGAGAAGCTGATGGGACTCGGGTGCCGAGTCAATATTTGACTTTATAATCTAATTTCTAGAACTCCGAGACTGATGTTATGCGTTTTTCAAACACTCGTAATTTTCTTGCCACGTTATCCTCCGAGCGCTAATCAAACAATGTTTCTACCTCTCTCTCCCTCGATCCCGGTGGATTCGTGGAAAAGAGTGAGGAATCGGAGGAAAATCGTTGAGAAATTTTCTAATAAAGGATTCGACCGAATATTTCATCCGAAAGAATTTCGTTGATAAAATTTTTCGCATTTATTGCTTCGATAAACGTCTTGAAAGAAATTCGACAATATTTCATAGAAATTTCGAGATTCATAAACTTCATGATCGATGGAAAAAAAAAAATGAATGAAGAAATAGTAAAGAACGGTGAATCGCATGAATCAATGAGGATTTTGCATCGAGATATTTTGATTGGAAAACGGAGACTCGGGCAATTGATATACCAGGCGTGAAAATTTCTAATTTGATTCCAACGAACGAAACAATTGCAGGAGCATTACACACGGTACGGAGCAAGAGCGAAGAGCATCGTGCGGCGTGCATCGGTGTACGGAATGGTCTGTCACAGCCCTTGCTGATACGTGACCATGGGCACGTTCTCCTGCACGAGAGACGCGAATAATGAGCTGCGAAGAGAGATCGACCAATCGTGAGGTTTCGAGTCAGCAAAGATATTGCGAATGCGCTAGGAAGATTGGAGTACTCGTTCGCGTCGTACAGAATGTCCCAAGGAAATATATGGTCGCGGCTCTTTGAAAAGCGTTGAGAAAGACTCGATCGTGAAAACCTCGAAAATTGTCAAGTCTTTAAAGAATTGTTTATATTTATATGAAAATTTCGAAATTTTCAAAACGTTTTTTTCATTTTTTAGAAATTATTATTGAAAAGTTTTAAGGAGTTTCGATACAGGCGATACAATGTTGCCATGCTAAACCACGTTAAAAACACAAAAAATTGTCAAAAAGTTAAGAATTTTATAAAATTTGGTGAACAAATTCTTCAGTGCCAAATTTGACAATAAAAATTTTTTCAGATTTTTCTTCTACACAGTTATCGAGTAATCGAAGACTAAAGTTCACGTGTATAAGCATAGCGTTTCCATATATATAGGTATACACTTCGGGCATAAGAAATCTGCTTTAATGCATAATTACTCGATAACTGAGTGGAAGAAAATTTTGAAAAAAATTGTGTTTTCGTACTTGATGTTGAAAGAACATTATCACCAAATTTCATTAATTTCTTAACATTTTTTGCCTTTTGTACCGAAACTCCTTAACAGCTTTTTTTTTCATGATTCCTCGATGAAGGTTCATCGTTGAATTTCTTTTTACGTCATAAATGTAGCCGCTTACCGTGCATTCTCTCCGAACAACGACGTTAATCACATGCGCGTTTAACGAATGACATATTCTCGGTTAACTTCAAACGAGAGCGTCTAGACGGATATTTATAAAGAAAGTGTTTGGTAGCGTCGAGTGAGAAGCGGAGAAAAAAGAGGGGTACGGGGGATTCCATAGTCAAGAAAAGCCAATCTTTCTACTCCCTGAAACACACGCGTATTACGTCTATGATCCACTTTATTCTGTGAGCGGAATGAACGCGCTTACGTCATTGTCAATCGAGACGATTAGGTCGATTACACTCTTATGGTCATATGCAGCAATTAAATGTACGTGTGTATACTTATGGCTTTATCCCTGCGTCAAAGAAAGCGAGCCGCACGATATCCCTATTTTTATTTTTTCAAACGAATGAAAAACTGTGAAATTAATATTCAAAAGTTTTAATTCCCAGCATATTTCCAGAGTCACTTATTTTTAGAAGAATCAGCATTTTTTCCGTTTAATCCAATAAATATTTTCATTCATTTTGCACGTTCGATCGATCAATAACTTTTTATTTTATCATTTTTTTTCCCCATTATCCAATCGAATCGATTATCTTGATAAGAAAAAAAATTAGAAATGATTAAGAACGAATATCTAGATTGGCTGAAAAGCGAATATAAAAAACGTATAATCCATGAAGCGATGACAGGTTCGAAGAACATTTCAGGGAAGAGGGATAAAAAGAATAAAAGATCAGGCGACTCGAATCTCACGAGTGTAATCTCAACGAGAGTTGAAATGGTGCAAAGATTTATCATCGATTCATCGTTATTCCTACGAATCGAGGATAACGAGTAGTTGGCATGATTTGTCCGGATCAAGCCGAGTGTGCCGCGAGAAGCTTGGAGTTGGGAAAAAAGAAATGATGATTGTGATGATTTCGAAGACGATTACGTTGTAGTATCTTTTCGATAAGATTATAATCGCGAAAGATATATATAAAAAACGTTGAATTGTCATTAAAACGATTTTTTGGTTTCCGACGTCAACCGCGCGCGAGTGCCGGAACACTATCATTTTACACGCGAATTCCCCGGATAAAAGTAAAGACTTAAAATTTATCTGACTCCGTATAAGATTGAAGGAGCGCGATTGATGCACAAAATGGACAAATGCATCGATCGACGAATTATCTCAATCGCTGTCGTTTCGATGTTTTATACCTCGAAAGACGAGAGAGAGAGAGAGAGCGAGAGCAGCTCGAAAGATAATTTCGAGGATAATTACGGAACGTGCGATTACCATGTTTCTCGTTTAATTTCATTCGAGCGTTAAAATCGTAACGACATTAACGACGGATGCATCGTAATAATAAATGCATCAACAGTGGATTATTTAATCGATCATAAAACTCGAAATTTCAATCAAATTTTCACTCGTGTTACGAGCATTTTTCTCTCTCGCCTATATATATCAATCCATCTTTTATAAATAAATATTGTTTAACCCTCGTTCCAACGAACCGGTCCATTTACACTGTTGCTTTTTACTCTCGAGCTGTAAAAATCTCATAAATTTAGAGTGTATCATAAAGTCTATTTTAAATAGGAAGGAAAAGAGTGAAAAATTTTCAGTTTTACTATCTCCGCAACAGCCCTCAAGACACTCGATTCTCGTTCGAGTCTCATCTCTCGATAACTCCGAATCCCCGTAGGATAAAAATCCAATAAATCCACTCGAGTTGAGCTTGCGTGTTCGAAAGAATTAGTCTGGTCTATGGGAATAATGTTTTTTCGATCATATTGCCTGCAGGGGCTTACATCGCTCATCCCTCAACGTCGAATTTCGTGTGTATTCGTTTATAAGCGTGACGCATGCGTATGCACTGCGTTATCAGATTGAGAAGAGAAAAAAAAACGAAAAAAATTGAAAGCTCTCGAAAGCGTAATACCGAAGGAACGGCACGTGTTTATTTTCCCTTATCTCGAAAGTTATTTTTTTTTCTCTCAATATTTTCATCAGTCATAAAAATGGTTAAGAAAAAAAAATACACGCATTTGTTATCGTGTGTATTTCATATCGCGCGAAAGAGCCTTGTTGAGAATAATTCCACCAGAGCGGAGATTCGAAAAAAAATAAAAAAGAAAACATCGAAGAAAATCGTTTTAAAACGATTTACAAATTCCTTTCAACGACGGTATACGGTTAAAGGATAAAAAGAATAAAATTAATAATGATTATTTACCGAACATCGATGACGTCGAGAAGCGTCTGTGCATGCGAGAGAGCTTTGTTACTCTCGCAATATATATATGTTCACTTTATGATAACGAACTGAAGCGAAAAAATATTTGAGCGAGGATCAACGTCACTAACGAATTCCCATAACGAAGCTCTTTGCCTCGTCAGCGATATAAGGCGCGAGTGTTTTATTCCATCAGCATTTGTGTGAATAAAAGTTCCTGTATGTGTGTGTGTAGATTCGTGGGTGTTGATCCGACTCGCGGATGCTTTTTCCGGGTCAAGGTTCTCTGCGCTATCGATCGTAGCTCACCGTAGACTGCGAGATAGCCGGAGGAGAAGAGAGAGGTAGAGAGTAAAAAAAATGATAGGCCTACTCCCTTGAGAGTGTTCGATAAGCGATCAACGATTTGGAGAGTCGAATTTGTACTTAAGGCCTTAATCTAACGCTTTAGAAATGTCGACCCAATTCCACTTGTTTGATGATTCCAGACAATTTATGTATCCCGGATCAGTTGACCTGAATATCGTTTGCAAATTCGATCATTCTGAGGTCCAGAAACAGAATAATCCGCGTGTGTGCATCAAATGGGAAAGCTTTTTCGAAGGATCATGACGTAAAATTTGCATGTTGACAGATAAATATTGAAGGAAACGAGCACAAAACAGAGAGGAAACCAAAAAAATTTGCAAGCTTTTTGTCGAATTACAGAGGATACAGCGAGAGCAGCATTATTCTCATTTCGAGATGTAACAATTGTTCTCTTCTCGTCGTGAAATTGTAACGAAAATAAAAATATAAAAAACGTTCTGTACAAAGAGAGCTGGAGAAATAGAGAAAAATGGAACGATTTTCCATACAGTGGAAACGACCACGAGGTATGAATGTTTCAACGTTTTATTTTTATTTTTTTCCTCGATGCTGCAACGAAGAGCTGTGGTAACGCTTAGGTTCGTTGCCGAGTAACACACACACACAGGTGTACGATTTTATTCTATATTTTCACCGCTCTTTAACGTTTTCTTCCTGGTGTGTGCAGTACCCTATGGAAAGTGTAAGCTCGCCACAGAAAACGATAATACTTTTCCGGGAGCGGAGACGAGGCGAGGCGAGGCGAGGTTGGCACACGTGCATTGAAATTGTCACTGGCAGAGAGTGCACGCAAGAGACGAGGGAAAATACGGATAAGCGATCATCGACAATAGAGAGTGTGCTCGGCGAGAGTTTCGTTCCACAATTTCTGTTTTTTTTTTAATTCTTTTTATTCTTTCTTTCTTTTTTTTCTGTCATTTTATAGAGATTAGAAAAAAAAAAGTTTTGTGAGCTTTGACTCGAGTTTCAAACGAGTTTTTTTTTCGTGGGTGAATGCGAAATAAGGTTGCGACTCATCACGTATCCGATCTCTCAATTATTGAAGCGAACTTCTCCTTACGACTTCGCACGAGTGTCGCGAGAAAAATTTTCTCCAAGAGTCACTTCCTTCGTCGCATGAAAAATCTCTATTCTTGGAGTCAAGTTTTTCATTAAGAGATCAAAGTTTCGTGTGAAATAAGGTTGAAACGTTTCGAGATTTGAAAAAACAGCACAAGAGGCGTGTGGTCGTTAGGGGGACACTGCGTGTCCGACGATACTTTTATTTGGCACTGTTCGTTCGAGTGTTTCGAGCTTAATTCATGAATTTTGCTGCACTACAGAATTTCCTACGTCTGTAAAACGTGTCTAAGCTTCTCTATGGCTTGATTTTTTTTTATTATTCATATATTCCCCAGCTGTAAGCGCAGTTGTACGCTCGTCAACTTGAAAATAAAAGGAAACGAGCAACACGTTCCGTTTATGCGAGAATTGTTGAACGCTCTTAATAAGAGACAGCAATAAAGTGATGAAACTCGTAAAAAAAAAAAAATACAACGAGAAAAAATCTCCGGAGAAAAAGGAAAATGTGACCTCGTCGAACGAAGCTGAAAAAAAAAGTGAATTCTTTTTACATTTTTTGTAACTATAACCGAGACGTTCAAGAAATTGAAAGAGCAGAGAACAAAGTTTTCGAGCAAAAGAATTTTTATTATTTCTCTGTGTTGAGATTCATCTTTGAAAAAACTTCTAATTGGCTGCTTTTACTCCGTATTGAAATTCATAGAAAAATAAAGGAGAAAATTCGCTCGGGGTATGTGCATCAAAAACTTTTTTTCAGTCCAATATATTTGCATTGAAAAAAAAATGTGATCGGATACGTTCCCGAATAAATTCTGAATAAAAAAGTCTCTAAATGTTACCGATCGAAATTCGTCGATGTGAAAAATGTCGAACGAGTGAATAAACAGCAAACGTGAGTTGTTTTTTTAATAATTTTTTTTATTGTTCAGAGTATAATTTAAAATGACAATAAAATTTGTCAGTCACGGTCGTCACTATAACGATGAAAAAAACTTCGAACGGAGCAGCAGCTCGTCGCATCGCAATGGGATTTAAAGTGACGAAATTTTCTTTTAATTAGCTGTCAGTCGAGATTGTACGTATCTCGTCATCCCTTTGAGTTTAAAGAGACCGAAATGAGAGTAAAAAAAAAAGGAAGGAAGGAAGGAAGGAGAGCGAAAAGGCAAGCTCGATGCTGTTCGAATCGCAGCGAGCGATTAAAAAGGACGGAGAATGCTCTCGTCTCGCGACAGACCTTTGCCGATACAAAGTGGAGCACTTGTCAAGGTCCTTGGCGGTTTTCTCGCGCGAAACCTGTAACTGACTTTTGCCAATGCATACATGCGCGAGTGCGCTTGCTCTCTTTCTCGTATTTTTTTACGTGTGTATTCTCACCGTCGATATAATATGCCGGCGGGAAGTTCCTGTACCGGGTACACGAATCCCTTTGCACCGATGCGAGTGCAATATATTTCGCGAGAGATTAATCGACACGCCCTTCTCTCTCAACTCGTTCGTATCGATTCTCATTATTTCTCCAGCGACGAAAGAGTTCAAGGCAAAAATTATTCTCAAATTCGTTGCGAGAGAAGAATTTGTTTTTTCAAATATCATTCGACACAAAACGATTTTATTGTGATCCTCGAACATAAATAACGATAATTGCTTCGTTATTATTCAATTACGAAACGTTTGAAATAATTATTTCAGCAATTTTAGCCTTCGACTGCTGTTTTGTCTCTGGTGAGCGAGGATCTTTTGGAAAAATCTGCGTTCGATGGCGTCTTCAACCCTGATAGCCTCGTTCGAGACGTCCCAAAATAATCTCAATTCTCGTGTAAACTTTCGATTTACGACGGTTTCCAGTGCTCGCAGTGGGGAAACGAAAACAAAAACAATATTTCAACGGTTTCGTTCAAACTGCCACGAGAATCATACGATTTTTCGACTCGTCTATTCCTTCCGTTCTCCGATTATAATTGTTATAAACGAAACATAATTCGGAATTTGGCCATCAACCGGTATGTACATACGCGCGTAAAATATGCTTTATTTGTCTTACAGTGCACTCAATATTTTATGACGATCAATTAAATTTTAACTTCGCCGAATTTCTTACTGTTTTTATCGCACGTGGCGTTTATTCATAAATCGACTTTGCCGAGTCATAAATTTTGAGAAAAAAACAAGAAATAAGTGAAGGTGTCGAGGGTTTTCTCACGTCGAAATTTATAATCGCATCTAAATCCACCCGATGATAACGGAGTCTCTAAAAACATTGTACTCGTTGATACAAACTTGGAAGAAAAAAAAATCGCACAAGAAGAACATATTAAGGAGTTTCGGTACAGGCGATACAATGTTGCCATGCTAAACCATGTTAAAAACACAAAAAATTGTCAAAAAGTTAAGAATTTTATAAAATTTGGTGAACATATTCGTTTAGTGCCAAATTTGACAATAAAAATTTTTTCAGATTTTTCTTCTACACAGTTATCGAGCAATTGAAGACTAAAGTTCACGTGTATAAGCATACCGTTTCCATATATATAGGTATACACTTCGGGCATAAGAAATCTGCTTTAATGCATAATTACTCGATAACTAAGAAGAAGAAAATTTTGAAAAAAATTGTGTTTTCGTACTTGATGTTGAAGAATATCATCACCAATTTTGATTAATTTCTTAACATTTTGCCTTCTGTACCGAAACTCCTTAAATCGACGGTACTTTCGATCGGGTTATAGATGAATCGGTTTATTATTATCCGACGCAATATCAACGAGTGGAAAATTGTGGTTTGTTTATACACCCAACGAACACGATTAATCCCGGTACGTTATCGCGCTTTTTTATTATTAGATATTAAATTTATAACTCTATTTTTACTTTTCGTATATCTGGAATTTGGATTAGTGTCGATGTAATAAAACGGATTTTGGACAGCAAATTGTTCATCTGGAATTGCTGCTTCGGTTTCGTAACCTCAACGAATACGTTTATTTTCGTGGTGAAGGATTTGGAAAAAACGAGATCGAATTTTCTATTTCACAGTGTGGGGAATTTGAAATATTTTGTATCGATTTTGAATGCATCGAAATTGGTTTGAGGGGCTATACCAGTGCGAAACTTAAAAAAAATGGATTTTCATACATTTAGGAATATCTCGAAAGTATAAACTTGAAATATCTTGAAAGTAAAAATAATTGAAAGAAGAATAGCGTTTTTCCGGAAAGGAGAGTTTTTACAAATTTGCTGCAATTGTAATTCGAAGAACAATTATCCGATTGTTTTGAAATTTGAACCGAGTACTCTTCAATATATTTACTCTACCATGAACCAGGATATTTTTGATTGGATGAAAATTGACGATTTGGCATTGAAAAAACGATCATTTTATAGGCAAGACAACAGACTTTTTTTTCACAACTACGCCATTCTGTTAGATTTTGATATTTTTCGAAAATCCTACGTCATTGCACAGGAAATACCTTCCGGTTGAACGACATTTTTTCGTTTTTCGGTTTCAGCTACCCAGTCGGCCGGAATCGTGTCAGCAGCGGAGGAACTTTTTTGTTTTGGCGCCTCCGAAAGCAGCGCATAAGTCGCTTGGATCTCAATATTTTTCGACGAAAAAATTATGTAATAAAGGTCAAATATGGCCAAATATATTCTCAATTTTCCGAAATATTTAATTGAGTACTTTTCTTTCAAAAAATTCCCTAAAATCACCCAAATTTTCAGCGTTTACACTGGTAAAGCCCCTTAATTATTTCAATTGCGAGAAGAATCGACACGAATTAAACAAACGCATTTTTTGGGTTTTCAGCGTCGACCACTCTGATGGCCTGATCGTGCTGTTCCAGTTTGATTTATTTACGTTCGTTATTTTGCTTTCATTTCCAAGTATTCGGTATCGTTGAAAAACGATTGATGTTTCAGTGGTTCTGGCTCGTTAAATCGATAAGTTTTAAAAATTGAATGATCAGTTGGAAAGTATGACGAATGATGTTATTAAAAAAAAAAAAAAAAAGAGTATTTATCGAATGTAAAATGTTGATGGAATTGTGTTTTTTTTTACAGATCAATTCGGTTGCCTCGTTACAATAAGTGGAAAGTTAACGAAGAAAATCGTAAGTGCTCATTATTAATAGGAAACTCAAATTAATTATTTCTGCAACAAACCTTTATTCATTCATTCGCACACTGCGCGGTGCTGGACTCCAGTTTATATTCATTACCAAAGTATATACGAGGTGAGCTCCATTAATGGAACGAATGAGAGTACGAGCAAAAAAAAATGTGCACAGCGAAATAAAACGAAAAAAAAAAATGGTAATTTAATTGCAAACATCGAAATAAAAGTTATTTTACTCACGAATTCGTCGTTTCATATTTACGGGGATAATAACGAAGAAAAAGCCGTAACATGGCATATCATGTCGAACGAGTACTCACCTGAAACAAACAATAAAAATATTTCATAATTACCGAGCTTTTTAATTCGCCTTAGAATCGCGTTAAGCAGGAGGAAAGTAGCGTTGGAGGGAGGTCGAGTGTGTCACTCGAGAATTGGAGAAAAATGGCTTCAACATTGAAAATTTCGTCAGAATAATTGTGAGTGATTCGGAAACGAACATTTCAGCAGGCTAATATATCTGCGTCCAAAAATTTTCCGGACTGAGAATATATATTCAAAATCGTATTCACGTGTATCGCGAGGGACATTAAATTCAAGGGTAAAATTCTTGAGCAACGATGGAAGCGCTAAAGTTCCGAAATAGATTTGACGTCGTAGAACATATGGGGAAGAATGTGATGGTACATCTACGAATGTAAATTGCGCATTGGCAATCGACATTCCAGTCGCATTGATAAACGTTGAGAAGCTAAATATTTCTGAACTGGTCCATATGAGGCTGGATGGAAATTCTACTGGAGTAACGAGTCGCAGATATGGAGAATCGACGCTAGAATATCGGGATTCGATTAATAATTAACGACTCCGCAAAGCTTCTTGATAAGATACAAGTTCGCGGATGCCTGGTTTAGAAGCTTCCAGATTTCGTCATAAGAGATGATAGAAAGTGTGAATCTTGCAGCTGAAAATATCTCGTTGTAAATTACGTTGATCAGTGGTTTCCCCACCCACGAATCCTGCAAAAAAAACTTGCAGGCTGATCCTCAAGAGTGAGAAACAAGGAGAGAAAGAATTCAACGTCGAAGAACTTTCTTGCATGCCCGATTGAACAGATCGGCTGCCAACAAATGTAGCGAAATGTAGCCAAGTCTGAGGCGTGATGAAGAAGGACGGAGAGTGAGAGGAAAGGAAGGAGGGAGAGAAACGAGGATAGAAAGCAATGGAGAACTCGTCGTAAAACCTGATCGCAACGAAAGAACCTGTTTTTCAACGAGCCACAAAAAACGACGACGATGAAGAGGAGGTGGAGGAGGAGGAGGAGGGCGGAGACGACGAGAATATGTAGAAGAGAACGATGGAACAGACTCATTCATTCAGGTGTATCCAAGACGCACGAGGTGCGTCTTCTATAAATAGAAATCCCGGAAGGTGCCTCCACCTTTCTTGGCCACGCTTTGTGTGCGCT
This sequence comes from Campoplex capitator, assembly GCA_037576405.1. Taxonomy (NCBI): domain Eukaryota; kingdom Metazoa; phylum Arthropoda; class Insecta; order Hymenoptera; family Ichneumonidae; genus Campoplex; species Campoplex capitator. The sequence goes on from JARBWI010000001.1 coordinate 2,010,689, forward strand.
GCTCGAAACGATCGAGAAAGGTGAGAAAAAGAGAAAGAAGAATAAGGATTGCACCGTAGCAGCGATCCGGGACACGATCGACATGTTTTGCTACCAGCGAGCGTATGCTGCGAAAGACTCTCCGTATCTGCTGCGTATTTCAGCCTAAATTAGTGAGCAAATTTCTCTCCATAGCATTAATTATTGCCGTCTTTTCTGTAGCGCAAAAAATCTTTTGTGAGCGTTCTACCATGAATAATTGTCTCCTCCCTACTATTTTCCGCATATCTGCACAATTATAATACAACATTCTTCGCCACATTATAAATTTATCCAGTTACGTGCGAACATTTGTTAAAAGAAAACATCGCTTATGCCATGAGCGAATAATTGTATACCGTCGAAATATGCAAGTTACCTGAAGTGAACTGAGGCAGCAGAATCAATAACAATTATGTCAAAAATACGTTGGACGGATTGCCGTAATCATTACATAGACAGCGTCGATGGCTTTCAACTTTCTTTTCAATACTCCTCGTCGACACTCGATCGTTGCTCTCAATCCATAAATTTTATGCGTCTCTGAAATTCTAGTCCCCTGATACAACGGTAGGACCATTGATTATCATTTTTATGTCCAAAATCATTGCTTACATTGATGTTATCGTACATGGAAGCCACGACATATTTCTATGGAATGTCGAAGAAGCTTGACCCTCGATTCCGGGAGCCCTGTCAGTCCTACGTCATATTTCTGATATTTTTTTCATCTAAAACCAAAGAGTTCTGATCCCCAGTGATAGTTGGAATAAACATCAACACGAATGATCAACTTCCGACCAAAGGTTGTCTCGAATCATTCCAATAGCTGACTTATTTTTGAGATATTATCGATAGAACCATGACCAAAAGGCATCGAAAGTCACAGAACTGCATGCCTATAGAGAAAGTACCTGAATCTTCAGGAAAATGATACGCTGACGTCACCAACATCAATAAAAATCAAGAAGTATTAACGCAGTCCGCTACTTCGTCGTGTTTACATTTCTCATGCTAATGTTTCGTGCCCATTCCTTCGAGTGTTATGAAATACTCTGTTTGATGTCTCATTCCTGCCCAAATGCGTATCGAATAAATCAGAGAACTCCGGAGAAGCTATTGGCCGTAAATTTGGTAGACAAATTGCTGGTACTCGGTAAATAGGATATCCTATTCGTCACGTATGGTGTAGCGATTATTGACAGGGTTATGACGAACGAGAGGGTTATTCAATTTGCAAGAAGATATATGCACGCCCTTCCATGTACGCGATTTATATCGCAAAGAGAATCGATCTCTCCGAGGCAAAGCTCGTTTAGATGGAACCCTGACACGAGAGAGCACGTATAACAATAGATGATACAGATAGCAAAGTCTGAAATTATAACAAACTTCGGTACAGGATAGGAGACGGTTATAGGTATATATTTTACCGAGGATACTGTACGTCGTGTTAGCTCTCTGCCATGCTTCACAGTCAGGCCAATAAGTCGATGAAGTATAACATCTGCCAGACACGTACAGTAAATCTAGTCACGTTCGATATTATGAAGTTGCTTCATCGCAACTTCCACTATTGGGTGCAGCATGAATATCACAAAATTCGAACAACTATTCATCGCTATATAGGCACCCAAAGTGGCGATTCGAACGTGCTGCTCAATTGAAAGCTTAAACAGTCTCGAAGGTGACTGATGCTGATACAGCATCCAAGATATGGTAGATTTTTTAATGGCACTTTTGTGGAAAAGGCGTTTTTTAATGAAAAGGATTATTGCGATTCTCGAACTTGTGGAAAATCTGTACAAATGATCTTTACAGATGAATAAGCGAATTCTCGATGTAATATCGTCTCGGTTCGTTTTCATATCCTGATCGGGTGTAAAAGTTTATTTTTCGTACAAAGTTTTGTTTATTTTCAGAAAACATTGATTCAAAATTTGTAGTGAGAAAATGACGAAATCAGAAGACAATGACAAATAATTAAGGTGACCACTTTCCATGGTCGGCTAATCGGTCAATTTCTCAACTTTTCATACAATGCTTTCATCAATTTGTTGATAATCACAATAATCTCGTAGATTATAATCAATGTAAGGCGGTGCACTCTCCAAGGAACTTGAATTACACTGGGGATAGAAGATTGGGAGAATGCTAGTTACGCTTCGGTGAATATGACTGTACCACTTTCATGAACCACGGAGAATATGGCTTCCGAAATTGTCGGTCTTCCGCACCACCAGGCTGGATGATGCTCCCAACTGTCTCGGTCTATCTTTCAGCCAATTCCCCCTTGATATACATCCGGCATTGCTCTTTTGTTCCCTAGGTCATAGTACATCGTAGATAGGTTCGCTTGTCCCGTATTTTGAAGGTTCATTCCTTAAGGTGGTTTCGTTTTATGGTCTCAAAAATAGAAGTCCAGTTTGCGAACTTCGGAATCCCCACTGGTTGTCATTGCTTTTAACGGATATTAAACCCGATGATTTTCAGGCTATTTTGAAAAGGATTCGTGTCACACATCTGTGTGGTGAATCTTTTGATTTGATATTTCTCTGACAATTCTCGAAACGAAGATCAGTGAACGAAGCTTTCAATCGCATTCGGTCCTAGAAATTTTTGTGCTCATCCCATAAGAGGTGGACACCGAGCTGTAATCGTGACTTAGCAACTCTAAAATAAGCCCGCTGCAGTCAGTAATCCTGAATAATCTTAGCCAAATATATTCTCGTTGGCATATAAACTATTTTGGGTATCCAATCGTTGTGGTTACCTTCTTCCATCGCCCTGGTAGAAGAGGCTTTTATGTACGATGCATATCATATCCCGGTGTATAACATATCCATCCCTCTTGCCTCGGGTTTAGGGATAACCAAATTGGAGGCACCGAGAGCGGTATGAAGCGGTTTAGCTGGGCAAAGAAAAGGTTGTCTGCTCGTCAGGGTAGGATATCACAGGATCGATGAAGCCGTCATTTCCTTTCGGTATCGTCTATTCGTTCCACTTTGAGCAACGCATGGATGTAATATATACAAGCCTCTCGCTCTCCTGTCTTTGCCTCTCATCTAAACCAACAATTTCGTGGTGGTTGCTGTCGCAGCAACGTCAGAGTGAAAGCTCGTCGAGCGTGTAAAGCTTGTCGAAGCAATTTTCAACGAAGCTAACGTTGAGAGCTTGTCCTCGTCTCTCTTCCCTACACGGTAGAGGCATGCCGCAACCAAGAGCCAGAAATCTCTCTGCGTTTACCCAGAGTCCATAGAGAACTAGAAATAACAGTGATGAGGTGAAGAGCAGCGAAGAGGAGAACGGGAGACGAGAATATGGGCGAAGTGACGAAGAATGTGAACAACAAACGGTGGCTCATGTCAGCAAACATGAGAATAACGGATCGCGATGAAAATTACGCTTCTACACCATGATTAAATCCTCTGCTTTATTATTATTTTCTTAATTACTATAATTTTCGGATTTACCAATATCTCCTTCGACAAATTCTGAAACCGTATAAACGGAACGTCGAAATTTATAGACCTTCGACTAATGTATTGGAAATTTCCGTGAAACCCTTCGTAGGGAAAAAAAAAGACTGAGCGAAGCGAGGTCACACCTTTGTGTTGGCTCTGCGTGTTGGAATATGTACTCAACGAATTCCTGAGGTTCACAGCTTTTAGAGGGATGGAAAATCAAGGTTAAGAGGGGATGAACGTTTTTCCGAAGTCTTTTTTTCTCCCACGAAATGTGATCGCTTGATCGAGTAAAAAATTACTTTTCTACTATTCGTTTAATATCTCCACGAACAAAAATTTCTGCAGAATGAAATTTGTATTTTGTCCATATCTGTCCATGAATTCGACTATTATAACTCGAGAACAACGCAGCAGATGCGATCGAATCTTTCCGCATTCCGATTCATCATTCATTCTTTACAAAAAAAAAATGAGAAAAATCTTTTGAAAAAATGCTGATCGAGGAAAAAATTCAATTAAATTTGGAAAGTGATGAAAAAATTTGATGAAAACTGATCCCTTCTAATTATTTCTGTCGAGGAAACATGCTAACGCGTATTACAAAGGATTCAAACGTCTAACCCGACACATAGCTAAACATTTGTCCGCGGTAATACGTATCTGGTATTAATGCTAAACCTCGCTCTCCGAGAATTCGTGCAAGAACGAAGGACGTGTCTGCAATGGAGATTCGTTTATATATATTTATATTTGGAAGATATGTATGCCATACTACAGGATACGTGAGAACCGCAGAAGGCGCAGGATTATCCTGCGAGCCTAATATCGACCAAAAGCTCGGTCTCCTACATACGCGAACTGTTGTCGCGTCTCCGTGTATTCTCTTAGTGCTCCTGGTATGTTTGTACTCGTTTCCGTATACAGTACAGTTCGATCCACAGTTCTTAATGCCACGGATAATTCTCTACAGAAGTAATGTTGAAAATCTTGGTTTTGTGACATTTTTACAAAAACGCGACTATTTTGACGACGAAGCAACTTCCGATGAAAAAATTCAATCAAAAAGAGCTTTTTTGCGATGTTTCATTCGTTTTTCTTTCATTTTTATAATAAAACGGTGACGTCTGCTGAAAGGTTCAAAAGCAGAAAGTTTTTTTAATCTTCTGAACTGTATTTTTCCCATTATTTCATGAACGCTTTTATATTTCGTGAAATATTCCGTTGCTGTCCGGATATTTTGACATAAGTAATGAAGGAACAATTGAATTAAATTGATTTTGAGTTAAATTAACATTAATTTTGGTTGAGCCTGTACCGAGAATTCGTATTGGCGATGCAGCTACGTAGACCAGGCCGCGGTTATAGAGGTGGAAGTTTCTCGGTCTGTTTCCGTCTCGCTCTTCCCTCCCTGTATGGATCGGTTATAGGGCGGAATAAGTACAGTCGATATGTGTATATAGAGAGCTGAGAATGTTCCAGTGCCACGTTAGTGGCAAATGCGATGTTTCGTGAGTATGGAATGGGGACGAAACGCTGTAACATCTGATTCGGGTATCCTCTGTGCCGAATGGAATTCGGTTAATGTCATTTTTCAGACTATTTCGATTTGTTGTATCGCACGAGATGAACGAGTGCGAGTGCGGCCTTTTAAATCATCTCTTTGAACGAATACAACTTTAACAGAACTTTATCACTCGCCGCACAATGCTCCACGCTATTCGAGGCTCAATCGGGGAATCTCTGCGCTTCAAATAAAATCAATACAACCGACTCAAACTCATCAGTTTCTTCAAATTCATTAAGACTTCATCAAATAAACGTTACGACGAAACCGAGCAAACAGCTTCGTTGGCGTAATTATTTTTTGGAATTTAATTATTCGAGTCATTTCTCGAATCATTATCGCTCTTTAACGATACGAATTTTGCCTCGAAGTCCTTGCAGATGATTTTTTTTCTGATCCTTAAAGTTTGAAGAAGAATACTTTGGCGTATTTTATTAAATTTTGTTTTGAATTTGTTTTTGGAAGACTTCGATCGCTGTCAAATTCCATTTTTTTCTTCCCCCCATGCGTGAAACGGTTTCGTGATATTGGTCGATGAGTTCCGCACAGTCGAAGACGCCCTTTCAAAGATTTTTCGTCTCAAATTTTTTGGACCCTCGGACCGATGAGAAATATTTTGATCCACGTGCTTCAAAGGCCGAGAAAATGTGGCAGCACCGCCAAAGATGTCTCTTCTGTCCGGAATCTTAGAAATTCTACGGAGCTCAACGAAAATACCTCAAGTTCCTGGCGACAATCTGGAGCCATAAAAATAAAAAGTCGCTCTCCGGGTATCCAGGTCACTAAACCGGAAACTCTTGCGGAAAATTCAAGTTCGCCCCGACAAGGAACACTCACGCATTCTTCCTACGCGACCCCAAGTCCGAAGAAACGTTTCTACGGACTTCGTGCACGGACACATACTCGGGTAAACCTCCGTTCATAAAGGACACGAACCTAAAAAGTTCTTCACAATTCCGCTGTTATAGTTTTTAATGAAATTGACGAATCAGCAACTTCGGGAATTGGCAACGGAAGAGGGTCGAGTAAGTCGCTCACACGAAATGTCGAAGTTACGTCTATGAGAGTTCTTGATGGCCCATTGGAGTTCTCAGTCATAACAAACAAAGGATCAACAAAATATAAATATAAAAATCAATGAACAAAAACAATATTGCAAATAAAAAATGGCGACAATTTTGTTGATGATAATCAATGAATCTGAGAGTCAAATCTGTACACGAAGTTTCGTTCGGAAAATTCAGACAATAACAAAATAAAAAGCAAGATTTGATTGCATTATAACGATGCACTTTTAGTGTGAAATAAAACTTCTGGAATACTGTCAGTTTTTTTTTTTTAAACACCGTTCGTAAATCCCTGCACATGCGATCGTCCAGTGAAAATTCTCAGTACGAAGGTGTATATATTTACAGTTTAAGATCCCGACGATTTATTACACACACCGAGAACATGTGCAGGTAAAACCGAGCACATGAGATAAAGTCATCTCGTCTCTCTCTCTCTCATTCTCTCTGTAACGTTACATTTGCTCTCTTGAATTATTGTGTCTCTACATACATGCGCGTTTCAAATGTTGTTACGTTTGATAAACAAACATTCATTTTATTTAATGCGATTTTCCTCCGGCACATGTTTCGATGAAGAGCCAGCAAGTGTCTTGCGTCTGTTATACCGGATGTAATTACCGCTCGAACGTACAGCGCACCGTTACAACTTTATTTCACTATGAAGAGAGACGATTAAAAAAAAAGCTGCGATTAACTTGGAAGCCTGAAATTAAAAAAAAAAATTTAATCGCTGCTCCGGATCAGCGGTTAACAGAAATCGACGACGAGACAACGAATAATATAAATAATTTTTCTCCTCGTAACAGCTCACCTATCACTCTAAATAAGTCGCGAAATATCGAAAAACAAAGCGATAAATTATGAGCGCGGCTACACCCGGCGGTCGAACGACCGAATGACAATTGTCCGGAATCCTAAAACACGGGAATATTCGAGTAAAAAAAAAGAATAAACGATTTGTGTGAAACCGGATAAAAGCGAAGCGATGCGACTCTGTTCAGTGTCTTTCCAATTCCGCGATAATTGTTTGACCAGCAAAATCGAATAAAAAGCCTCGAAAACACCTAGTTCATCGTAAAATCGATAGAGTACACTGCTGCTGTTCTGCGTTTCTCAATAATTTCTTCATAATTCAATTGAAACTTACAACGCCGCACAACTTTGCCCGATGAATATTTGATCAAAGTTCGTTTTTATTTACACCCCGATAATCTAATTTCGGAGCCAATTTTATTGTCTCGAAGCTATCACTTCTTAGATGAAATTCCGCAGAGAATTACTCCGTTGAATCGAGTCCGTATCACCCTTTCGATAACATCGTTTGGAAAAATTCATTCAATTTTTTTTCTTCTTTTTATCTTCATAATAAAACGACACAGATGCTTCTCTTCTTTACATTTGAAGATAGTGAGACATTGGAATTATGAGTTTGAGGCGCAGAATTGTGCTTATGCAAGTGGAGCCTTGGGCACGAACTAAACGTTTTCTTCAAGCCTGGTTGTCGTTGTTTATTGGGAAACGAGCGGGGGCGAGACACGCGGTTCGTTACCTCAGTCTGTATCTCGATTATTATGTCACACGGCGAAGATAAAAGCAGAAAAGAGTCAATGCTTTAAGCGACTCCAGCAAAAATCTTTATCGAGAATTCTTTCTTCTGTTTTTTTTTTCTCAATGTCATCGATGCGGAAATGACGACATCCTGCCACTTTGATCCTCAGTCTTTCGATAATTACAACGAGATATTAACAACAAAAAAATGTAGAATCGACCGGATAACTGAAGCAGGATAAATAAAAAAATCGCATCCATCCAGTGAAATTTCAGCAACTCGATCGTCTCGAATTCTGTTGAAATATTTTGACACTGCCCAATCAAAAAGAGCGACTGTTGCTCGACCTTTTGCAGGAAACAAAAAATACCTCCGGTCGTAACCATCAGCGAGCCTTCTGTCATCCATTATTCCGGGAATGCACCAACAAAAGATATGATGAAAGAAACGAAAAAGGGAAGGGAGGAGATGAGAACAGGAAAAATAATAATTGAAGTCTGATTAAAACGTAGAAAATAGTAATTGGCAGTTTCGTTTTTGTTTTTTTCGGAAATTGGATGAGCGTAAAGAAAACAATGTCGGAACTGTCAAAGGTAACGATGAAAACTGGTGCGTAACAGAGGGCGAGACTCGAAAGGGTGATGCAGCAGCGTGAAAAAATAGGGATGAACTGTAACGATGAGAGAGCAACCGGATAGAATTTGTTTGAACCGGTAAATTGCTGGTTCGGATTCAGGCGAGAATATATGTGCGTGTATCTACAACGATTTATATCGATTTATATCGATATATATCGATATTGGAGAGGTCATGTGTATCAGAGGTGGAAAACTCGGTGATAAATTGGCATAACGGTTAATTAGCGACGTTCCAAGCGTTGGCGTTAACGTTACGTCACGCGTTTGACAATGCTTCGGATAAAAACGACTGCAGCGTATGATCCTTGTTTTACGCGGTTCGCTTCGCTTCCAACGAGAGTCTTTGGACTCGTTAGTTACGTATTACCGTTACGTGCCTTTTTGTGCTAGGGAAGATACACGAGCGTTCAGAAACTGGCTATTATTTCAACGTTTTTTCTAACGAGCTATTAATAGTCGAGTTACATTAAAGTTGAAAATATGGAAAATATGAATTATTGAGGATATAACGTTTCATAAATGAATCGATCGATCAGGTTAGGATCAGAATTCTCATCGATGAGACCATTAGACGCGAAGCTTTCTATTTTTTGCCTCAATTCGTTGATTCCTTCGATGATCTTTTGATCGTAAAATTATCGTTCGAGTTTGCAAATGATTTCAGGAGATGGGGAATTTTAATGAAACGTTTCTTATGCTTAGATCTCATTGAATTTTCAAATTATCTTTAGAAACAAATTAGAAAAAAGTGTTCGATTCAATTGTAAATCCAGAAGTTGGAAGCTTTCTGTTACTCGTGCATTATTCATGACAGAAACAAGGGGACGATGATCTCGATAATTATATGCCGCGTGTATACAACACATGTGACTTTTGTTTATTAATCTTTCGATTAATTAATGCCGAATGTATACGATTATTTTAAAAGCGATTATGTTGAACGTATAAACTTTGATAACGAGCCTACAGCTGTCGTAATTTGTTGAGCCATAATCGCGTGCGTTTTTTCGACATTTAATTGCACCGGATATTTTATCGCGTCATAAAATTCCCAAAAAAAAAAATAAGAAGCACTGACCCCGGTATTATTTGCAGAGTTGATAAGGTTCGAATGTTATAACGAGACTTTATAATTGCTAACAAATTTATCGAGTCGACTGACCGTTTAAGAATTAATCGGGGTCCATTATTCGCTGGTTTATTGATTAAATGAAATTTTCGGTTCGAGTGTGCCCAACGTGAAAACCGGTTGTTGCTGATGGCTCAAGAATAAAATCGTTTATCGATTTCGACGCTAAACGAGAGAATTTGCCGGATGCAGCTCCAAGCATAAACGCACGCGGATATTGCATTTGAAATTAATGATTTTTTCGTTACGGCCCATCAGTTTATGCAAAAAAAAATATATATAAACAAAAAACAAAGTAGAAAAGAATCGTTTACCGAAATTGCGCTTTTGCCGGGCGTTCCTACAGCTGACAGAAAGGACGACGACGACGACGACGTCAACGGCGGAGGCCATCGAGCCGAATCGAACGACTCGACGTTACGTATGTATAGCGTTGCAAAAAAATATACATAATCTGTACGTGATTCTTCGAACGAGTCTCTCGATCGACCGTAAAACGAATAAAGTTAATGGAGCACATGTACTTCTCGGAATAATATATGTGCGCGAGATATTTTCTCGAGTTTCGCGCTTAACGGACCAATATGTTGCAGCTACTAAAAATTTGCTCTTGCCACGATTATTAAAGACCGGAAGGGTAATAAGGTTTGATGATACGACGCTCGTAAAAATGAGATTCCCATAATTACCGTAATGTACCGACTGTCCGAGTCCGACTAAATACAATTTATTTTATTGGACCACTCAGCCTCCTTCATCTTACTTGGTCCTCGTTTTTAATTCGCAATAATGAAACAACTGCTGGGAAGTTGAAATTTTATCGAATGAAAATTCGCCGAGGATCCGGATGATCAGAGAATCGACAATTTCGACCGATTTCAGCCATTTTTATTCGAAGACCAAAGAGCTCCGTCGAATCGATATATTACGAGCTATTAAGGAGTTTCGGTACAGGCGATACAATGTTGCCATGCTAAACCACGTTAAAAACACAGAAAATTGTCAAAAAGTTAAGAATTTTATAAAATTTGGGGAACACATTCTTTAGTGCCAAATTTGACAAAAAAATTTTTTTCAGATTTTTCTTCTACACAGTTATCGAGTAATTGAAGACTAAAGTTCACGTGTATAAGCATACCGTTTCCATATATATAGGTATACACTTCGGGCATAAGAAATTTAATGCAAAATTACTCGATAACTAGGTAGAAGAAAATTTTGAAAAAATTTGTCTTTTCGTACTCGATGTTGAAGAACATTATGACTAAATTTCATTAATTTCTTAACATTTTGTCTTTTGTACCGAAACTCCTTAAAATTCGAACGAAGGAAAAATAAAAAAAAATAAATATGGGAGTGTCCAAAGGAGAGGACGAAGGTCGTGGAGTCTGTAAATGCGAGTGCATTGAGCAGCTGCGGTTCTCGGTTCGTAACAATAAAGCACGAGCCACCCCACACCCGTTAGAAATGGAACGGATGACGTATTTTCTTCGACAACGTTCGTACACAAAAGTCAACTTCATTCGTGTATGTATATATACACGTGCAAATAGCCTATGTATAGATAAACGCTTCGATTATCGTGCCATTTGTGAAATAGCAGAGACTCCCAGAGATCGGCGAGAGGCAAAATGCATCGTGGTTTTGCATCGATAAAATTTTATTTACCGATTACCGGAGCCAACCGCAGAGATGAAGAAAAGAAAGAGTGTGTGTATATATATAAATTCATTTCTCAACGAGATATAACGAGCGATTTGTCAAGTTATTTTTTATTGATATTATCGATGGTCAATAAATCGAGGATCAAAAGTAAGGGGACGATCGTTGACGGCACGTTTTACTATAATTAGAATGGAGCGTTGTTTTTTTTTCTTTTCTTTGTTGAACGAAATCATCCGTGAGCATATGCATGCATCGAGGTCTTTTCGAAGAACGTTTCTAACCGTTTATTTTTCTTTCCGAAAGTAATTTAGCGTTTAAAGAAAAATTGTGTTGCTGCTGCTGCTGCACAATAGCTCGTAAGCGCGCGCCCGCGGATGTGCGCAACAGACACGCCGCGAGAAACGTAATTCATCTACGTAATTTGCAGAGTCTAATTATTCTCGTTAAACGTTTAGTCGTCGGGGCGAACGAGTGGCGGGGAAAAGGGAAGAGAGAAGGAAGTCTACGGAGTCGTCTTCGTCGAGTGGCTTGATAAATGAGACCTGAACGCTCGTCTATTTCATTGACACACACTATTCCTCCAAGCAAACGATAGCTGAATATCGAAATAATACCGTTCCACTTTAATTTACTTTCTCGTGAGATAATCAATAGTCAAATGTCCCGCTTCGAGCCATTTAGATCTCGAAGCTTCTCGAGCGCGAGAATCACATTTTTGGGCGAATACGAAATTTGGCTTAATTGAAGGAAGAAGAAAAAACTTTTGGATGCGAAGGTTCATCGAACAAATAAAATTGCAAGAGAAAAGTATTGGAATAGAGAAATAAAAAATAAAAATAACTTAAAAGATCGACGAGTACGCCCTCGACCTCGGGGATTCCCTCGAGGCTCGCACTCATCTCAACAACCGAATTATATAGATCGCGCTCGGAAATCTTCTCCAGCGACTCTATCAAGTCGATGCGACGGTTTCGCGTTCCAACGTCTATAAATCTTGGCGCGATATAATAATGCAATTTTCTCTTTCTCTTTATCTCGCTTCAACAAAAGTTTTTTTTATTGTGATCGTTCGTCTCTCGTTTCATATCTCATCATCCTATCGTGGAAGAATATATTTTTTTCGGTTGACAAGCTTATAGGAGGAGAGAATTTCGTGAAATAAAAATAACGGCACGTGGACGTTTGGTCGAAGATACGAAGGTCATTGTCATTGGGGAATTGTCGATGGCATCGTCGAGAGGCAGAGACTGAAAAGAAAAAAAAAATAGGCACATTTCGAACAGCTATGTCAAGAGTTGGATTTATTGCGAACTGGAATCCGGGGACTGGTCAGCATCGCGACGATTCTATGCAAATGTAGATATGCTCGATAATATTCTACTGACCTATATTCCTCAGGGTCGTTCCTGTCTATATGCTCGTTGTATTGTTATCTCCAGAGTTCTATTGATCTACAGTCGCAATAACGAATACGAGTGTCGAGAAACGAACGAAAGAATGATCGAACCGGTCGAAATTTAATCGAGTCATCATCGTACGAGTAATCGTAAGATTATTATCGACTCTCGTTCAAAATATTCGTCAAAAATTGGCTTTGGTACAATTATCGAATGCAATCGAAGCGAGTTCAGCTTTTGATTCGTCCTTCGAATTGATTTTCGTTGGAACCAGGACTCGAGAACCCTTGAGAAAGTTCACCCGGTACCGCGAGCAAGTGAAAACAAAAAAACTGTACAACGCAGTCGGCTAGTGTGGGTTCAACCTTCAAAGTTTAATTTCCTTCTTCGAGACGAATTTATTTATTCAGAACCTCATAAGTATCGAATGGATTTTACGAAGTCGTAGAAAAAGTTTTTTTTTGATATTTTTGTTTTTATTCAGCTTTTATTGAAGCTTCGGTTGAGGCTGTTTGGCAATGCTTGCGAATTTAATGTTTACAGAGGAGAAAACCACGGAAACGCACGAGGGACAGCGTTGAATTGGAAAATCTGTTTTTATTCATTTCTCTCGAACATTAGAGCTTGAAATTTTGACAGATTATTTTGTCGATATATCGATAACTCTATTCAATTTTTTATCGACATTTGTTCGTTGATTCGATTACCAGAAGAATCTCCTCGAATGTCATCAGCAATTGGACTCTAATTATTTATTTTTCTTCTAATCCTGTAAGTTCTCAATCAGCAATTGAGATGATTTGAGTTTCATTAAGTTCAGTTGATCATTCATCGTTTGACATTGAAGTGAAAAAGAATAAAAATTATTCCACTCAAATGATCCGCTGGCAAAAATCACGATCCAAATATTTGACGATCTCACTCATCCATTATTTATCGAGAAAAAAAAATAAACTTCCAGTCGAATGTGAGAGGGGATTCGAAGAAAACATAACAGGAAGACGAAAGACGCTGAAAAAGGTAAAGAGTCGCTACGAAAATATGAAGCTCGAATCAGCGTTGTAATCGTTAGACTCTACCGACCGGAAATCACGTAGCAAAATGTTTGTACAAATATACATTGAATCTCTGTTTGAGTGACAAGGTCGAGGAATCTTTTGAATTTTTATTTAATTTTTTTCTTCATTTAATTTTAAGAGGAGTGAGGGGGGGGGGGGGGGGAGGGGCTACCAGGCAGTAGGAAGGAGCCTTGACATCGATCGCAAAATCAAGGAGAGCCTCGACGATGAATGGTAATATTAATACACGAGAGAGTGAGAGTTCTTCAAAAGTTGCTTCATCATTAATGGGTCTTGTCAACTCACGTTCGCACTGTTCTATGGTTCAACGTACTCATAACCGGTACAGAACAATTTTCTAATCGAACTCATTAGTCGGTGTGCAAACGTTAACGAGAGTGGGCGTCACGTTTGATGATTTTGTAAATCAATTTACATTTTTTACAGGCAAATTCGTCTCGACTAATCTTTCCAATCAATCAATTCGTCGGACGTTAGAGTCCGATAGATAAAATCACGCTCGCCATTCGATGTATGATCTTGAAAAAAAAATTTAAAGAGCAACGACAAAAAGACGATTAAATTTTATCTCAGGATTTCACCAAGTTTATTCTCGACGTAAGAGCCAAAAGTCAAATTGATTTATGCGCAGGATGACAAGTTCAGTTTGGATTCGACGGTATTAATAATTCGTTGCGAAAAAATGAGAGAAAAAAAAGGAAAAGAAATCATAACTCTTAAGAATAATCCGGCGCAAAATATTGAACGATTCATCATGTCTCTCCGTGAAACACAATTCGATACACTTGTGCTTTCGAAAAATCGACGAAGATAAATATACGCGCAATACGAAGTATGGGCACAGCAAATATGCGAATTGAGAAAATACTTCGTGTGTGATTTATCGAACCTTAAGGCTATATATATATACACTTGAGTCGCGAGTGACGGAACCGGGAGGAGAAAAATTGCGATGTTTTTTCGCCTATTTCTTTATTTTTTTTTTTCCATTTCCCTTTCGCCTCATTTTATTCCAGAAAGAAAATGCCTGGGAAAGAAAAAAAAACGATGAAAGGTTGGATAAAGTGGAAAAGCTAGTTGAAGAAGATAGAAAACTCGCAAATGTCAAGAGGAAACTTTTAATTCCTCAGGGAGAGAAGAGCGCCCGGAAACCGTCGAGAAAATTCGCCTCATAAAATTCTACAAACACTCGTTATAAAAGCCTGCTGCTTTCCTACTTTTTTTCCGTCGTTCCCGACGAAACAACGACGCACATCGATCGAACCTCCCTGAAAGATGAACTTTATTTTCTTATCATAAATCCCATGTTGTAGCTGGCTTCGAGAAGAAAAATGAAAAATGTGGTTCATTGGGAAATTCTGTGTTTTACTTTTTTTTTCTTCCTCCGACATATCTCGCGGATAATTTGTTCCGATGAGCTGATCAAGACTCGCAAAACGGAGTGACAAAGTCTGAACAGGGCCAAATTAACAGCGAATAATGACACTTACGATCGTATATTCGTGCGCGAGCTTATCGCTGTTGCGTGGGTTATCGGTACAAGTTAGGCCGATCGCACGTGCGATCGTTCGTGTGCGCCCGAGTCTTTGTATACACACGCGTTTGCCCTTCTCTTCATCCGCCACGGGGCAGGAGCTTTGTAATTGATTAATCGGTGATTATCCTCGAGCAAAGTCGCGGTGTTTTTTCTAAGCAGTGCACAATGCATGCGTTTCGCATCGCGCACCGAAGCCAATTTCAAACGAACGATTACGAGGCTCGCAGCTCAAGGTTTCTTGGTCGCGAGAAAAAAAGAAAAATCATTTGAATTTAACGAAATCGAAGAGAACCCCATTTTTGTCAAATTCATTGAACGAATAAGTTATTTCGCTGCACAGCATTATGACGGGGAGATTCGAAAAAAGGTCAAAATAAACTTTGACAAAAAAAAGGCTCCCGGAAGGAAAAAAGGAGCATCGAAATTGAGCGAATCTCATAAACAAAGTTAACGGGCGACTAAAAGTTCCTGTTTAAATGTGAATTTGTTAAAATGGGAATAATTTTTTGGAGAAAGTTGAATAAGTGTTGAGACGGAAGAGCAAGTCAGCGAGAAACGTGCTTATACCGAGTAACCACGTACAGTTTGTTCACTCTCGGGAAGTTCATCGACAATCAGAGAGTCGCAATTTATCAAGCGCCAGGAGTAGAGAATAAGGACAGAGAGAAAGAGAGAGAGAGAGAGCGTCACGTTCGCGTTTCAACTTGGTTTAAAGCTCTACCGAATAGCAGATTGAGGGTTTGGGGGGCTTTGGGTTTTGGGGTGGAGGGAGGGAGAGGCGAGGGAGAAGGAATTCACCGAACGAGTTCTGGATGTTAGACTCCTCTAAATTCAGGGCAACCTCGCGATGAATATTCAGGCGATATCGTGTGATCGTATTTGCCCCCCGAACATAGACATATATATAAAGCCTGTTTCCTTACTCTCTTGCTTTCTCTCAAGGGCTAACCTCGATTGCCCACTGTTCCGGAACAGTGTCACCCGGTCTACGATATATAGAGGCGTCAAACCTCGCCTCGCATTGCACCCTCTCCTCCTCTGCATCCCACTTCTTCAACGTCATACAAAAGTCTCGAGAATCTGGAGGAAGAGCGACCTTTATGAATATTACGAACGAGACACAAAGCTCGATCAAATTTCGTCAGGAATTCGCTCAAGTTTCTTACGAGTGCATATACATGCTGACAATAAAATGACAGTTGGGTCGTTACAATTTACAGGAATTACCTTCTTCGACTCGATTGAACACATGGAGAATGTTTTCAAAGTACTCGAAATTAAAGAAGTTTTCAACACGGAGGAATACGGAATAAAAGAAAAGTATCGTTCAATTACTACGAAATTTCAATCGCTCGAGCTTTTTATGGGACTCGAAAAACGATTTTTTTTTTTATTTATGTTTATCGAAATTCTGTTTGCAAAACACTTATACGAATTCCGTTTGAAAGTTGAGTTTTTACTCTTTGAGTAGTTTCTAGTGTCTTGAAGATTCTGGTTTTAAGATACTTATGGAAAAAAGTGTATATTTGTTTATTTATAATTAGTTATAAATAATTCAAACGCAAAAAATTCGTTTTTTTTTTTTCAGAATAAATTCAGCTATTATCAAAGGACGTGTCGAATTGCTTTAAAATTTTTTCGACAAATACTTCACGTCTAGTACTACTGTATATGATTTTTCCAGATTTTTCGGCAAGCTAAAATTATCGAAAAAAAATTATCGAATTCCGAAAAAGAAAAGAAAAAAAAAAACAAAGTGAAAAAAATGGAACTAGTTTTTCCTCAGGTCCACGTCGTTAGTTCTGGGTCATGCTGAGAGGGCATATATTCACCTATTTTTAGTGTTTACGACACTCAACGAGGCCTGTGTATAATTTTTTACTAATTGTAAACGCCATATTGGGTCCGCCATTTTTTATTTTTCAATTCTGACATCAAAATCGTAATCATCGATCCCAAAAATCGTGAGAAAACCTATAATTTTGTAAATTTGTTTATCAGAAAAATGTGCCCCTCAAAGAGTTAAAAAAAACTAGTGTGATGACTCGAATACTGGAACACACAAATGAAAAACAAAAATATGAATGATTTAGATCGAATCGTTGATTTGAAATCAGTTTACATCGAGATTGTGAACGATTGCGGTTTCTCCAAGATGTTTTTATCGAGTTTCAATGTTTTTATACAATTTTTATTGATTGAATTTAGTCATCGTGAGATGAAAAATTCACGTTCGACGAATTAATCGTTGTCTGATCAACGTCGAGTATTTCTACTGAAATTCTAAATCCACCGTGATCACTACGAAATTTCATGAGTTTGAGAATATTTAAATAAATACGTTGAAAAATGTATGCCATTGAGAGTTGAGAAGCTCGAAAATTTATGATGAACTGAAGAGTATAAATGTTGGATAGCTCGAACGAGAGAAAAGGCGTTGACAAAAAGCCACGAGAGGCGTTGCGAGCTTTAGAAGAAGAAGAAGTGTCAGTTCTCGGTTAGTCTGATCGGATAAGAGAGAATCTACTGATCGGATTACCGTCCGTTCCTCCTTTTCTCCGCACCGAGATCTCGACTTTTCCTGAGCTTACTGATTCTTTTCTAAAATTTCTTTATTTTCTATCTTCATTTCTCCTCCTCCTATACATCTCTGTCGCGTCTTTAATATCCGCGATTTCTCGATTATTATTTCTGTTGAAAAACGCTGCCGACAATTTTGACGACGAGATCGAGGGAATAAAATTCGAAGAAACGTTGCTGAAAATCGGATCACTCGATCCTTTTATATTTTTCTTCAATCTTCTCACTCCCGCGCAAACAATATTTCTCGAGAGAAAATATTTTCACTGCCATACTGTTGATCGAAAAATAATGTAAATCAAACCCCGCCGCGGTACACACGATTTGAAAAGCAAAAAGAAAACACAAAAAGCTTGAGCAGATAATTCGATCGTCGACGTACGAACGAGATCGAATTTTGGCGATAAACTTCTGAAACGAGATGAATGTCGTGTCAAGTTCAAGCGTTACGATACTCTCGGGAATTCTCATATACAAAAAATACGCGATTTTTATCCACAATACACGCGCATGACTTCGTTCAGATGAATTTCAGTCAAAACAACGTATTCTCGTCGCACAAAAAACTCGCGTAATTCTCATACAACCCGAACGAAAGTTCTATATATATTTTTCTCTCGGTCTCGGGCGCATTCACGTTCGTGCTAATGTCCGGCTCGCATTAACTCGTGGGGTGTACGAAAAAAAGTCTGACACGTGCATACATAATCTACAAATGTACACAAGTAGGCCCATAAGAGGGAAAGTATCTCACGCGTTTAAAGGGGGCCAAGGTCTCGAATCGCGGTGGTCCGACTTGTACCGCTCCGCGAAAATTTCGGCTCGCGAACGAGACACGCCGAACAAACGTCGGATAATAAATTTTCGTTAAAAACACCCCACTATTATTTATCGTCGCGTGTCAAAGATTCATTTAAAACTTTAAGCACGAAAAATTCGTTTGAAAATCTTTCAAATTCATTTTTTTGTATTCGATCCTTGAAACGAGATAAATAATTAAATTGAAGAATTTGAAACGGTGGATTCAACTGTTCGTTTGTTCGAATGAACTCACTCGTTTGCCATTTTGAAAGAAAATAGTTGAATCAACTCTATTTTCGTCCAACTAAACGAACGTTGTTCGATGAACAAAATTTATTTAATGCAAATAAATCAATTACTTGTATATTATCCAGTAATTCATGATTGGCGTACAGTAAATATTTTTTTGACACAATCGGTCGATTCAATTCGGTCAAATAAATGAATGATTGGATAAAAAATTTGACTGCATAGTTCCATAAATTGAACTGTTTCGTCGATCTCAATAATTCTTCGAACCGACACAGGTAATTCGCTATTATTTCGATCAAAATACTAATTATTTGGATCAATGATTTTATTTTTGTAAGAGAAACTCACTGGATGTAATAAACGTGAATGACTTGTTTCCGATGCCCTGAGCTTTTTTCCAATAAAAAATATTACAAATTTCTCGTGAATAATATTAATTCGTGTTTGAATAAAATATTCCAGCCAGAAACACGAATTACCTGCAATTAAAATGTTTGGTTTGTTGTTCGTACCGAACGCACACTGAGAAAAAAAATTTGAAATTGTGGCGAACAAATTAAATTTGTTGATTCAACAAAACTTTTGTTGATTCAACGATATTTTTGTCGTGGTGAGAAATTAAGTATTTGAATGAACCAAATTTC
Organism: Campoplex capitator; assembly: GCA_037576405.1. NCBI lineage: Eukaryota > Metazoa > Arthropoda > Insecta > Hymenoptera > Ichneumonidae > Campoplex > Campoplex capitator. The sequence continues at coordinate 2,030,079 of JARBWI010000001.1, forward strand.
GTTTGGGTTAACAAATTTCATTTTGTTTGCTACGATTCGTTGAACCAACAAAAAAATTTGTTGAACCAACAGAAAATTTGTCGAACCAACAAAAAATTTGTTGAATTTACGAATTCATTTTTCTCAGTGCAACGCATGATTTTATTCAATGCAAATGAATATTGCTTCGTCTCCAGTAAATTCAATTCAAATAATTCGAATTACTCGAGTCAAGATATTATTTTGTACCAGTGTATGGGAACGAAACATAATTTCTCATTGTTTTACGGTCTGATATTCGCGGGTGAAATTTCGGTCGAATGAACGGTGGCGTTAAAACGACGCGAATTTAAGCTCACTCGGAAGTTCGGTATCCAAGACGTTCCTGCGGGCAATTCGTTACCTAATTACAAAGAGTTAACCCCATCCAGTATTTCGGTCTCTCGGGACAATGAGTTTGTTGATAAAGTAGGTAAAAGATTCTACGTATACTAAGTAGCATTAGGAAGAATTAATGCTCGAGTGTGCGAGAGTATAAGGACCATTTATAGATATAAATGTGGGCACAGGTACATGAAATATAGTCGATGTCATAAATCCCGAATTTCATACAGTTAAAGAGACGTACGTTTATGAACTGAGGATTTGACCTTTCGAATCACTCAGTCAATATAAACGAGTATAAACTTTATGCAGTAACACTTTTCATACACTTGTACGCAATAGTTTGCTGCTGCTGGGCTCCCTGCACAGTCGTAGCGTGCTCCAGACTCTAACCACTTGGCCCATTTACCCAGTGACCTCGGGAAGCTTACTGCGATCTTTCGAAGGGAATTACTATCTTCTGGCTTTCTCTCTCTCTCTCTCTCTCTCGCCCCCACACTTCATCATATTCTATATTCACAACTCTCAACTCTTATGTTTCGGTATTTCTCTCTCACTCAGACTTTTTCAACGACGCGAGCTCAAGATTGCCTCTCGCAAAATTCGCGCCCGTCACTCATATTTTTCTCGAATTTTTTTTTTTTTTTTTCTCTCATTTCAACGTCAAACAATGGACGCCACTTTATTTGCCAACTACTGCGAACGAGCTCGTGAGTTCCGGCGTCCGGAAGACACGAGAAGAGAGAAAGGATAGTGAAATGACAAAAAAAGAATCTTCAATTATCGAGGATGATGGGGGAGAGAGAAAGAGGGAGAAGAGCGTCGTGTGGAGTACAAAAATCCACGAAGAATGTTAAGCAGCAGCATTGTTATTTTCCTGTGAAATTCTGTAGCTAATTTCGATGGGTTTGAAACTCGGAGTCGACTGTTTTTGGCTCGACCTCGAAAATATCGTTAGTCATTAAAATAAAAATTTTCGATATGCAAAACGGAGGCTTGAAAGTGTAAGAAGGTCGCGAAACTTTTCTGTGTAGATTAATCAGCGAAACTCTTACTTTGCTTCTCCGCACTCGCCTCGTTGCTCTCTCGTGCACATCGCGATTCGTCACTCGGAGTACAAGGTCGAAAGTAAATTCCTGTGGCAAAGCTCTGTTTTTTTTAAATCCAAATTGTAATTCAAGAGCATTTCTTTCGTTGGACAATTTCCTGTCTCATTACCATTTGAATAAATTTCATACGTTTATCCGGGAGAGCATAGATCCGAGAAGAAGAAAAAATGATGTTCGAAGAAGACGATAAAGAAGCAACAAAATTTGCCACCGTTTTGCTGCTCCCTAATAAACTCGAATGTTTCGTCTAGTTTTAGTGTATTTGAAGATACGCGTTTGGAAAAACGATGAGATACTGTAGGATAGAATATTTTGGCCGAGCGCAATTGCAAGTCGAACGGAAGTTGCTGGTCTTGAACGAGAGAGTTTTATACAGCGAATGGCCCGAAGAGTTCCACTATCGGGAGAACGAAGTCGATAATTTAATCAGTAAACTTTTTCTCGAACGAGCTTCTCCTCCTTCTTTTTATTCTCGGGCACACCAGACACTCGCTTCCTTATTCTCGTGCGAGCCTCTTCTCCCGAGCGAATCTTCATCGAAGCCTTCCTTCTTTCTTCCCTGGTTGTAAGACTTTCAAGAATTTTTCAAGGAATTGAGATATATAAGTATTTCGTTTGTCGAGGCCGCTAAAACCTCGAGGTTTGCTGGACCACTATTCTTCCCTCTCTCTCCCGCTGTCTAGCTCTTCCTTTCATAGCCATCAAACTTCTGGCATCCAGAGTTAGAGCGACGCACACATTTGTACGTATTTGTGTGTGTTTGTAGGTAGCCTAAAGCGTAATTCTCCCCTTTCATGTCATGTTCCTTCGTCTCTCTCTCAGCCCTCTCTGTACCTCTTCATCCATCACAACCGGAGCCCTCCAATCATCTCGATCTGGAGCATCGGAAGGCGTTCGAGAAAATCGTCGTCGAGCGAAAAGCTCCGCAGTCTTTTTCTCTCCCGTCCTCAATTCTGCCTTCTTTTTTCTTCCATTTTTTTTTCTCCCCCGGCCCCCTTCGAATCTTACAGCGACGTGCTTAATTCCCGGCTAAAACGAAATCGAGTTTTTTCTCTCCGCTCGAGAGAATTATCGTTAAAAATAAAAAGAAAAACGCAAGAGAGAGGCGTAGCGGAAAAAAAGGCCGAGTTGCGGCAAGTTGCGAGTAAAAAAGAAAAGAAAAAAGAAGGAAACTTCATTGGCGGCACGTGAATTTGGGCTTGGCGCGCGATGCGAAACTTTATTTGCTTATCGATAAAAGAACACGGAAGCAAATAAGAAAAAAAAGGGAGCAGGCTTTTTGTTAAATTGGATCGAGAGCTCTGCGGACGGGATATAAAATTTTCAAAGAAAAGTCTTTTTCCATCGAAATTTTCTAACGACTCCGGGAATTGAAGCTTTTTCAAATTATATTCTTACTCGCAACATCCGGAAAATTTGTTATTTTACTAAACATCAACGCTGATGATCATAAAGATTAAAAAAAAAACTCAAAAACATTGAAAAAACGTTTCCTATCGACAGATTTTGAGTAAATCGCAGAAGAGAAAAACGAAGTTGAATGTTCGAAGACGAAACCGCAGCCTACTCCATGAGCCAGAGCCATTTACTGATGCTGTAATAAACAAAAATATTATTTCAAGAAATCAACGAAGAAGATAATCGAAAGAATAAATCCAGGGTATGTACAGCCCCCTCGTTGTTGCTAGTAGTAAGATAAAAGCTGGAAGAAACAAAAGTGAAAAATAATCCCGAGAATAATGGTTGCGGTGTGAAATTTCAAATCGAAAGTAGGTTAAAACTTAACGAGCATTCAGGGCATTGTTACAGCATCCAATGAGTCTGTATATACGTTGCGCATGTCGCTCGATAGACGATACGACGTGTATGTCGTTACAGAACGTATGTCTTCTCGTATACGATGACACAAGCGTATACCGTTGTCCCATAGCTTCCCTTTTCTTTCGTATCTTTCACGCTTCTCTTCTCGCGTCAATGTCATTGTCATCCACACACACACATGCACAGCCATACACGTGTCTCTACATAGGAGAACTCTCATTGGAAAAGCTCTCCAAGTTTCGAGACGCGAGAGTGCCAACTGCCAAAGCGAAAGTTCTCTTCTCTCGAGGGAGTGTAGTTTCCAGCGATACATTGTCAAGGGTTTGTATGTTCCATCGCAAAATACTTTAGCACGATTCAATATCTGGATGATGAGAATTTCAATAGAAAAGAATGAAAATAGTTGAATTTTTAAGAATTTCTTATTCTTCTGTATTCTGACGATTGAGCTCGAAAAAAAGGATCAAATAAATCGCGTCGAATTCATAAAAACATTAAAATAAAAACATGACGTTTTACTCCGACTATTTATCGGAGCATTGAACTTGGAAAGGCCGAGTTAAAACCAAGGACCAAGAACCAACACTTAATTATGATTTATGTATGTCCAACGAGACTTAAAATTTCGAAACGACCTGTTGAACGATTATTGCCAAGGTCTCGCGCCATCAAACTCGATCGTCAAAAGCCCTTCGCGACTGGATGCCAGCCATCTCGTCATAATTTCAGCACCGCAGACCAAAGTATAATAACGATCGAGAACTTTCGAAAGTGGCACGGTTACCACGCCAGGATACAAATTATTGTGATTCCGGATATATATAGCACTGTTTTTTAATTGAAGCACGAACCAGATTTTTGTTTTGTTCTCAAAAATCCATTTGGAAAACGTTAATTTATAGCCCTCTTTGCTTAATCACATTTTTTTATGCTTTAAGCGTTATGACGCTGTAAATTATTTCTGATATTCAAACGCATGCACTTTAGAGTTTTTACGAGTCCATCTCGTCGCTTTATTCTCTCACTTTATTAAGTTTAATGGTCCCAGGAGGCTGAGAGTGTTGCCAGCCTTTCCTTGTGGACCACGACTGTGTCTGATCCTCGAGACGTCCCAGAACGACTGTGAAAAGTCCGGTCAACACAGACGCCTGTACTCGGTGAATTTCAATCGATTCTCATCATATCCAGAACTCGGTAGAATCGTCTACCGATCAGCGGTCAATGAGCGACCGGATTCCTGGCTAAGCGGTCACCGACTTTAATACAGCTTTTGCCGGAGGCTGCTCAACGCGACGAATCACCGAAATTAAAAAAATATATATAAAAAAAAACACCACCCAAAAAAGTTAGTTATTATTTGATGTTTTTCTGTGGGACCGATAAAACTAGCGACCAAATTCTTGGCCGATGGATCTCGAAGGTAAAATTATTTTTACTGGAAACCCTGTGAAAGAGGAGAAAATACGCAGGAACTGAAGAAAATTTAAATTCCAATTATTTAAAAATTTCGAATCGAAGCTCGTTGAATGCTGAAATCAGGGTAACGTGAAGGGAGATGAAAATTTTTTCCTCAATTCATAATCTGGTCTGTTTTTCTTGTGCTTTTACCACAACGAGCGAAAGCCGCAAGCTATAATTTGGCGGAGTGCAAAATTGAAGAAACTTGAAAGAAGCTGTTGCGCTGAATATTTTTAATTTCTTTCTTCGACGAATAACGCTGCGGGTAACAGTTTGAAAAAAATGTGCATCTGACAGATGATTCTATCTTCAATCATTGTTCATCCAGGTGGCTGGATGCAGCTAGAAGGAATAGATTTCACTGGGCGTAACTGTAAGCATTTCTTTGCTGAGATACAATTTTTAATGAACGTGTATCTGGCAGCCTTGTGATGTGAATAGAAAAAATAAACAAAATAAGAATTGCACCGATCAAAGAGCCTGACAGGGCACAGAGGGCTCGAGCAAGCTGTGCCTTCGGGCGGGTTACCTTCATAGACCGAAGAAAAGTAATTAAGCTCGCGTCTCCGAAGCCATGGAATCATCACGTCGTTATACATCGATGCAGATACAAAGGAGCTTTTTAATATAAAAAAAAACAAATTGGATTTTCGAATCATGTTTTTCTCCTAAGTCATTCATTCAATTGAGCGTTTTACTGGTTTCTTTTTTATTTCAATTCTGTCCAAATGACACAGATTCAATATCGAATTGAATTCGAGAGTATCTCGAAACTGCAAGTTACGCGATGTAGTTTCGGTGAGCAACGAATCCAAAAGCTCCGCGACAGCTCTTTTTCTCGATCCATAATAAATAATACTCGAAATTTCTATGGCATAAATCAGGGAGGGTTCGCTTCAGAACGATGGTGAAACTCGTAAAGTACAAAAATTCCAGAGTATACGTGTATGTTAATAATTTCAGTCTGGTGTGTTAGTCGGCTCGATGGAGATGTTTGTGCCATCTACCGATGTTCACCGGGAGCTTTTATATATCTCGCGGTCTATAAACTCGATGACGCAAACCTCGCTCGGTTACTGGGAGCACCGAATTAACAACGGAGGCATCCGAGAGACTGACACGCAACATTCTCGTAACCGAACAAAACAAAGTAGAAATTACATGCTGACATAGCTCTCAGAATTCCACTGATAAACCGAGATAAAAATCGTAAACTAATCATGTTTCAAGCGCAGATAACGAAAAAAATAAATAAATAAAAAAGAAAAAAACAAATAGGGCTGAAGGAATTTGTATGCTAACAATGACGATCAAATTCAACGAGCTCTCTGTGAGGAGGGAGGCTACAAAAATGTAATTCGTGAATGAAGATATTCCGATTTTTCAAAAGTATTTCAATTGAGTATGAAAAAAAAAAAAAGAAAATAAAATAAACCGAATGAAACAATGTCGGGCGAATTGAAGTTGCGTGGTATTTACATAATTTTTCAATCCAAACCAATTTTTGTCGCGATTACGATAGAAATTACTGGACCGAAGTTGCTCTCTATCTACTCGTTGGCTCAATTGAAACTACCGGAAGCATTTTCAACGATCCCATAGACAAGAACCGCTGCATTCAACCGGCTCTTCGCGCTACCAACCATTCAACGACATTTTATTTTTAAGTGCACGATATACAATTTTGTCCATGAAGTTGAAACAATCAGAGAATTCACAGAGCTTCGTGAATAGTTGTATTTGATACTTAGAGTTCTTTGAGTTTATTAATGAAGGAGTTTCGGTACAAAAGCCAAAATGTTAAGAAATTAATGAAATTTGGTGATAATGTTCTTCAACATCAAGTACGAAAAGACAAATTTTGTTCAAAATTTTCTTCTACCTAGTTATCGAGTAATTATGCATTAAAGCAAATTTCTTATGCCCGAAGTGTATACCTATATATATGGAAACGTTATGCTTATACACGTGAACTTTAGTCTTCAATTACTCGATAACTGTGTAGAAGAAAAATCTGAAAAAATTTGTATTGTCAAATTTGGCACTGAAGAATATGTTGACCAAATTTTATAAAATTCTTAACTTTTTGACAATTTTTTGTGTTTTTAACATGGTTTAGCATGGCAACATTGTATCTCGCCTGTACCGAAACTCCTTAAATTGTTCTTGACGAAGATTCATTCGTGAATTGTTCGAAACTCTCCGATCATTCTCATCAAATTGCAAAAAAGTGATAAAACAGTTCGGAAAATCTTCAAGCATCACTGCAGCGGGCGAAAAAAAAAACAATGTTTTTTTTTAGTGAATTAAAAATATTGTAGTAGCAGATCGTTCGAGGCACTGTACTCACTGCCAACTGAATCCTCCAGCGATTCCTTCGCGAAGGCGATCCTTGAGGCTTCTTTGTCTGGCTGGTCCTCCAGCTGTTCCAGGACACTCTTGGTGCCCTGGACTTGGATTGTGTGCTTGTCCAGCAGGAGCGCCACCGCCACTACCACCACCACCACCACCACCAACACCACCGGAGAACAACGCCATTTGATAGCGATCCAACGATTTTTCGTCGACTAGCGAACTCGTTGAACGAGTCTCAATTATTATGAATATAGGAGAAGCGAGGCTCTCTCTGAACCACGAATTCTCGCAGTTCGAGCCCTTGAACTTTGGCCGCGATCTTTCAAATCGTATCTCAAGATGTTAATTTACTGTGAAACAGTGGTACGTAACTAAAAAATTCTTCACGCCGATCTGGCAACATTACGGTTAGAACAGATCACGTATTCCGTTCACAGAGTCACGAGAAAAAGAAATAAAAATAAAAAAACTCTTCAAGTTTAACGAATTGACGAAGTTCAAACTTTGTCTGTAAACAAATTTTGTTTAATTTCATTCACAATGACTCGATCGACGTATATTTTCCGATGGTCTTATTACCGTACGAATTCATCCACAAAAATTATTTTCAAATCACTTCCAATTAGTTTTTCACTGAAATAACAAAATCAACAGTTTTATTCAAAGATTTTTAACAACGTGATTTTGCTTCGTTAACTAGAGATTCTGTATCTCTCGGATCGTCTACGTAGTTTTTTTAATTTTCTCTACAATTACGTTTTATTCGTAGCTTTTTGGCTCAGATATCGGCTCGAATCTAGAGAGCGACGTGTCTCTGGTAACTACGCGTTTCTGACAAAGTGCCAGCGATCCCGTTCGATACACAACTGATGTAAAATCGGGGAGGGAGATTTGTCTCTAGCTCGATTCTCTCTCGCTGAGCGAGCGAGACTCACCGCAACAAAGACAAAATACTACGAAATATTTAATCCTTGTTAAACGAAGTGATGAGACAACGCATCGGGATACATTCCCCAGCGTCTTTTAATCCCCCGCTGTAGACCGAGGAGAAAGATCCACGAGATCTTTCTTAACAGCTGTTCTACCTCAACACTTTTGCTTTCGTAAGCTTTATTCCTCTCGTTATCTAGCTCCTGTTATTTTTCTTAAGCCCGCTGATGCATAAGCTCTGGCGAACTAACGCCGAGCTTATGATACAATTCTCGACGGAGATACACGCCTCTTATTTTGGATTACGATCAACGACCCCGACGCATTCACGAATGAAACGATTCTATCTTCGCTCGAACTTGGCCTTTCGATGCTTAAGGGAGTTCATCTGGTACCGAGCAAGTCAAAACCCAAAACTGTCACGACTAGCGTAGTCGGCTCAGTATGTTTAGTGTGTTTAACCTCTAAAGTTTAACCTCCTTCTTCGAGACAAATTAATTTATTCCGAACCTCATAAGTATCGAATGGATTTTGTGAAGTGGTAAAAAGATTTTTTAGATATTTTTTAAGCATTTATAAAAATTTTGTACGAAACTGTTTGTCAATGCTTGCGAATTTCATGTTTACAGACGGGAAAACCCCAGAAACGCATAAGGAACCGTGTTAAATTGGGAAATCTGTTTTTATTAATTTCTCTCAAACAAAGTATTCTAAGGACCTGAAATTTTGACAGGTCATCTAGTTGATATTGATAACTGTATTCAAATTTTTTAATCAATATCTGTTTTTTAATTCGATTACCAGATGAACTCCCTTAACGCGTGTAGAGATTCAATTTTGTTAGAATTTTGGAACGAACTGCTCGTACAAACTGATAATAATAGTCGTAATTAATGGCGAATCGAATGGATTCGATCAGCTGTTTCGATGCCTGGTATCTCACTGACTTTTTGTTCAGTGGATGGAGGTTTAAAAACATTTTTTATTCTCCACCGTTACATCATCAATGGAAATTTTATACGACAATTGTTCGAAATGTCCTCGAATTGTGCGTTTCTCTCGTGCTTTTTGTTCCCGAAGTTGACAGAAAACCTGAACAATCTCAAAAATGACACAGGATTCATCAGGAAAGATTGAATTTTCTTGTAGAAACTTTTTTTCAATGAAATTTCTTCTTTCTCGATCGAATTAAAAGATGATTCTCGTCCGAAATGCAAGCGCGTGTTCGCGGCATAAAAATAGTGCGACGAGTGAATTTAATTTCCACAACAACCGTTTGTAGCGGAACGGTCGATGTGTCTGACCACAATCGAGAGCAATCTGGATGGGAAGCTCGCGAGAGATTTACTACGCTCCGGCACTTTGATACTAGCCATAGAAGCGAAAGACGCGATAATAGAGAGAGAGAGAGAAAGATAATATATCGATCGGCTCGTTCGCTAGATTTCTATATGCACGATCGAGCGTGCGGTTTAATTAAGGCTAGAGAAGCTCATCCACAGCCAAGATTATCACACGTCGGAGGACGAAGGAAGTGCAAGGGGTCGTATACACAAGGATAGTAGACTCGGCGTACAACGCTGTGTATCACGTAACGACCCTTTCTTCCAGCTTATCCCAGACAATGAGAAAACTAACTATCGAACTCCTTTATACGTAAAAGTAAAACTTGCCAAGTTCATAACATCTTGAACAAACGTATAACGGATTCACCGGATTCTCATAAAACTGCGAATATACTTTGAGTCATGAACTTGAACAAGTATATTTCATCCGAAACTGCAATATTTTGAGTGCCTTGGAAATTTCATTCCATCGGATAAAACGTGCTTAACTTTCCTGAGTTTCAGCAATCTAAAAGTCGATTACGATGCGTCAATACCTGAAATACATTTCTTGGCATCGATTTGTTCCTTTGTGTCGATCTAAAGACCAAAAAAAGTGTTAGGAAATAGAAATATTTTAACGAATTCCGGACTGTCGCTACGCAGCAGAAACATGGAGAAAGAATCAACCATTTTCTTAAGCTGAATGTCTAAACAAAAAGAAAAAAAAATGTGCTGGATTTGAGCGATACGCATTTTGATACGAAAGCATTTGCTGACTGTTCGAACGCATAAATAACCCGAATTCATCTTCAGCGATATATAGTAGGTCAATAAAATCGAGAACGATTAAAGCGAATCTTAACGCACTGTCATCACGATCGATTTATCTATACCGTATGCTACTTAAACATATTTATTGGCTGCTTTCTCTCGTTCGTATATCTTTCGTCATCTTCGTCGAAGTTTATATACGCAGTTGCGGTACGAATCGCTTCGGGAAAATTGTAAAGACGCTGAAGCAAGCTATAAAACGATCTGGTGCTCGCTTAATCCGTCTCTGGTTCTCATACGTACAAGGCTAAGCCTCGGATAAAGTGAAGAAAAAAAAAAAAGGAGAAAACGATTATCCTGGGATCTGGAGGGGAAGAACGAAGACAAGGAAGCTTTTTACGAAATTCAACGTCAGCTCTTGGAGATTTATCTATAAATGTCATGTCCCATTTTTTTTTCTATGCTTACTCTCTCTCGTTTCCTTCTTTGTGGATTACATTTTTCATTTATATAGAATTAAACGAATGAATTTGTCATGAGAAAGCAACAATAATCTATTTCTCCAGCTCTGAGGTTTACACCTTTTCCAAACAACCATTATTTATTGTGATTTTACGAATTTCTTAATGCGTTTTTGATGGATCAAGTTTGCGATCCAGTTTCACGATCCCTTAAAACTCTGGTCGATTTTCGTCAATCACTTTTATACAGAGAAAACACTAAAGTTCAGTGACGTTTGAACGAGCCGAGCTCGCTCACCGTTAACTTGTCGATGCTTTTTTCGATTCGACAACGTTCGTAACGGATGACATCGAATTTAAAGTGAACTTGGATACGAAATAAGTATTTCGATGGACAGAATTTGCAATAAATCGCACGACAGCATTAAAAGATCGTGATTGAAGTTTCCCTGGAATGAGAGATCCCAACGCTTGACGTTTCGAGCTTGTATCGAAGTCAAACCCAAATTGCAGACGGAGCTTAAGCGCGCTTCGATCACGGTGTATGGTTGAGTCGCGATGCACGTTCACCGAGGCAACCGTACAGCTTCAATTTCGTTTTATCTTCTGGTTAAAACAGGCGTGGACCATAAAAAGGACCCTTTTGGATTACTCGGCTCCGGGTAGCTCCGTTGAGAAAAAGAGAGAGAGAGAGAGAGACCAAGTGGGAAAGAGAAAAGAAAGCTCCGAGCATCGGAGTCTCACTTGTTTTACTCACGAAGATCCGTAACTTGGTGCGGAAAAAAAGTTTCAACGCGGGGGGGTTAAGCGAGGCACCGGAGGACTCGGAAAATTACTGTTCCGGTAGAAATTTCGCGAGTGTCTCGAACGCGTTTGTACGTATAAAGAGGGGGGCGATCGAGGAAACGCTAAGAAGGAAAATTGAAACATCGGGTGCTTCGCGAAAGTTGGAGAATTCAATTCTTCTTTGAGTATGTCATTCATTCTCACTCGTAAGATTTTCTTTGCTCTCTCTCTCTCCCTTTCTTTATCCTGCTCAAAATATCATGCTTCGACAGAAGATATTTCTCGGAAAATCTTGGATTTGTGAAAGAGTTCTCGCTGGCTATAAATTCTAAAGAAAGTTCGCCTGGATTCTTCAACGGGCGACTATATTAGTCGCCCATAACTTTACAAGCTCCGTATAAATATATTTGCTTCAACTCTTTCGTTCAATAATTCTCTCAGTCAAAAACGACGGATAAAGCGTTTCGAAAATGCCATTTTTACTGAGTCTATGATATGTGAAAAGACATGTGCGTTTGGCTGAGTTCCCTCGATTGATTTTCCGATTGATTTTTCAACAAAGGATATGACCTACAGAATTCTTCGAATAAGATGACACTCGAAAGCTCTCACGTCTCGTACGGAATGGCTCGCTGATAATTTTGATATTTTCGAATGTTAGGAAATATCTTATACAAAATGAAACCAACGAATTTTATTACACCATCAGCCCATTTTTCATTGGCCAAAGTTCTGATAAACGTCAAATTTATTTTTCGAACTCAAACGATTCGATTGACTCGATCAATACGAAATCCTGGGAGTTTCATTTTATAATTAAAAGAGCTCTTGATACGCAGTTCATCCGAAGGTCAAGTGTTTTGAATATTTCGTTTCCAATTCATAGAGATAAGAAATTTCCATAAAGCTAGTGTTAGATAAGGTGACTTTTGGCTTTGAAAATATTCATTGAAACAACGTTGCGACCCCCATAACGAATCTCGAAGGTAATATAGTTCGCTGGCTAATCAACAGCGTGTGTTTTCAGTTTCGAATCTTATCTAACAATCGCTCTAATAGTGGAATTACCTTAAAGAACATTTTTTCCTTTTTATACCGATGTAAACGGCGATATATCGCTTGAAATTATAGTTATTCGTGTTCATGACCTATGTTACGATTTTTAGATAGGACCTATACGGCTGTTTTCGGGATGAGAAAATGCGTTTGGCGTTGAATGATGGATACAGATCTGCGTTAACGTCTGCGGAGGGGGATCGAATGGCTCGATCGAAATGATTTCTAGGTTCGCCAAGGTTTGCTGAGCTCGTGGAACGATGTCTTTTCATTTTTTTTTTTTTTTTCTCTTTTATTCTCTCTTTTCTCTCGCGCTTTCTCGTGCTCCGGTAACGAAGCTCAAGTTCTGGGCCGACTGGTATTAAGCAGCAGCGGAGCGAATGTTGAAAGAGAGAGAGAGAGAGAGAAGTGAAGGCTTGTAGGCCGTGTCGAAGGGACGAGTACAAGGTCAAGCCCACAGCTGTTTCACCCGTCCTTTTCCTCGTTCAGTTGAGAGGGCTGAAGAGGGCAGAATCTTCCTCCGCCTCACTCACTCACTCCCTTTCCCTCTCTCTCTCTCTCTCTCTGTTTCTCTTTCCTTCCCCATCCCCTACCGAGCGAAAGAGCCGTATTGATCCCCTTTCACCCCGAAACTCTCAACCAATCCCAACCTCCATCGCGTGGGAACCAATACGCGGTCGTTTCTGCAAGGCCTATATTCCGCCCTGTCTTTCCCCCAAAATTATCCAATGTCCGGGTACCCACCAACTGAAAACAATTAATTATCGTTTAAACAAACCCGGCGAAGCCCTATTCGAGCCCAGAATCCAGAATCATTTCTCCATTTTCTTTAGCCAAACTTTTTCAAAAATTTTTTTTTTGTTTTTTTTTTTCATGGATTCAGCTAGATGAGTGTCAATCGTGAATCTTAATTGTCACTGTAATTCTCCGTGCTGCATTACTCGAGAGGCTCGATATTATTTTTGGCAAAATCCATTCTCGTTTGATGTTTGAAAAAAAAAGTATCGAGCAGCTTTTGCTTAAAAAAAGGATGCTCGTTACATTGGAACGTGTCAAACTTGAAATTATTTTGTAATATATAAAATAAATAGGCCGCGAGGCGCAACGGAATACGAAAAATAGGGAGGAAAAAAGAGTCGACGAGCTTTCGAGAGAGTACGGAGGTGTCCTCGTTTTTTTCTCTCTCTCTCCTGGCTCCTCGTTTTCTCGGGAGATGAAAATTGCCGGAGTGCTCTTGACTCTTTAACTTTGTCAGGGTCTAGGCGAAGCGCGCGCGACAGCATCGACGTCCGAGGGCCAAGTCTGAGACGAAAAAAAAAGCCCCGAGAGAAAGTGGGGAAAAGACTATTTTTTTTATTTAAAAAAAAATTCAAAAAAAAAAAAGAGGAAAGTAAACAAAATGAGATAAGAGATCTCGGCTGAGGGCGCGAAAAAGGATGAGGCTCTTCGGGCAGAAATATGTTTCAGAGTAGAGAAGGTGGAGCTTTTTAAAAATGATACATTTTTGTAGATAAAAAAAAATGTAATTTCGCGTACAAGTACAATCGCGATCTACCTATTTCTTGTTCAATTTTTCATTCTCGGAAAAACGATATTGTCCGATCAAGTAGTGACAAAGTCGTTTTTTTTCTCCTTTTTTTTCGAAAAAAGGACGATGATGTACGAGGGGTTTGAAATTCTCTGCATAATTCGAACGTAGAGACCTGACAGGTAAAATGATAGATGATCGTGCGTTCAATCTTCTTCGCGTTTAACCGCAAAGCCTGGTGCAGGCCTCTGTCGAACTTCAATGTGTGTTACTAAATTCCGTAAACTTCAGACACACCTTACTTTCTTCCGTTTTTTTTTATTTTCTCCCGGGTCGTTCTTTCCCTCGTCTCCAAAGTTCTCTCGCACCGTTGTGACGGCACCTGTCTTCTCATCGATCATAAATAAACGACAGAATGATATATATATGTATGAACGAGTCAAGAAGGAGCTGGCGAGAACTTTTTTCTTTTTCCATAAATACTTTTTGCTTCTTTTTTTTTTTTGCATCAAATTTTATTGCAGCGTTAACTTCGGGAAGTAATAATTTGAAACTCCGAGAATTCGTTGTTTCTCATTAGCGAAAACTGGTGGAAGGTCCTTTCCGTCCGTTTTCGAATTTTATTAAAATTCAAATTCATCGCGATGCTTTTATCAAAAGTACAGCTCTCTCTCTCTCCTTCGCTCTTATAGATAAAAACTCTCTTTCGTAGCGTTATCATTGACGGAAAGATCGTAACGTGCTTTTCGTACGTCAGTTTTCAACGAGCCGCGTTATTTATTATTGGACGATAAACTCGCTTTTGTTTGTTAATGTATACGCGTTCATGAGAGATTCCCAAAAAGAATTACGACTCGTCATGTTGAACGGGAAAGGCAACTGCTGGGAAGGGTCGAGGTAGAAATAAATTATTCATTCCCAACTGATCATGCCTCTGCTGACCCTCTTTGGATACGGATAAGAGGAGGCCGAGAGGTGGTTTATGCATCATAAATCGTGCAATAAGGACCGTTGGAAATAAGAACGTAACGCTTAAAGTCACTCCCGAAATGTTCTAAATACCGAAAAATAAATAAAGAATCGAGGTCTCGAAGGATCATCGGTTGATCCGACTGAACGCTCGCATAATAGAAAAAAAAATATATATATGCCGAGACAGGCCAACGGGAGAAACGTATTTGAAGCAATGAAAAAAGAGAAGAAAAATATTTTCGTTAATGTCGCCAAAAATGAAATGCCCGATAATCCTGGAACTGGATAAAATTGAAAGATCGGGAATATAAGAGAGCGAGAGAGTAGAGAGTTACGAAAAAAATTATTCGACCCGTTGGTATAAAGAGGGGTGTATATTGTAGCGAAAAATTGTTCCATAGCTCGAATATTCCAATGGAAAAGCTTATGGATTAAGTTCTCAAGGGATTAAGCATCCATTTAGCTAGCAAACTTCCTTTCTCGATCGAGGTCAAAGTAAAAAAAAAAAAAGAAAGAGAAAAAGAACGAGAGAAGGGTTTTTCGTTTTTAATATGGTGGTCGAACGAATAAACAGTTTTCTGTAAATTATGGATAACGGAGATAAAAATATCATTGTTTGAAAAATGGAACCTTGATAAAAGGAAGAGCGAACGATGGATGGATCTCGGATCGAGCGGCAGAAAAGTGTGTCAAAAAAATGTAAGTGAAGCTTCCTCGAGGACTCGGAAGATGTATAATTTATGTATAAAAATGTGTGCCACACACGGAGAGGGGGACACGGGCGAATAAAATGATAGATATAAATCCGTATCAAGACGTGGGAGAAATAAGATGCAGTGAGGGAGAGAGAGAGAGAGAGAATATGTACGAGAGAAACGACTCGAGACATATATCCTCGAAGAGCGTGTCGCGAGCGCGAGCAGAGATGGGCGACAGGGATTGAATGAGATGAGACGACCAAGGCCGCCGCAGAGCCTAAGACGAGCACCCGCGTGGAAATACCATATTCTCGAATATGCATCACGTGAAAGAAACTGATAAGTGTTATCTCGTTCATTCGTATGTGCCAGATATCGCATTGTAGAGAATAACAATAAGTATATATGATAATAGATGTAGAGAAGAGGAGAAACAAGATTTATAAAAAAATCGAACAACGAACGTCGTTCTTCTGCGGTTCGTTATTACCAGGAGAATATGAAAATAGTTTTTTTTTTTTTGAATCTTTATCTTGTGGAGAAAATCTAAAAGGAAAATTTAGAATTTACGAAAAAATGCAACAAAATTTTTCGAAAATGTTTTCAGACACAGTGAAAAGGAGATTTTGTTGAAATATTCAAATATTTTCTTTCTTCAGGCAACAGAATTTTGAATATTAGAAGAAAAAAACTTCTTTGGAGTGAAACGAAACTTTGTTGAGACGATAAAATAGTTTAAGGTTTCAACAAAATTAAGTTTTCGGTGGATAAAAATTGATGAGAAAATCTGCAAGTGTTACGCGCCGAACAAGCAATTTGATTCGTCTTCATCAAAATTCAGATTCAATCCGCAATAATAATCGAATACGACAGAGATCCTATTGGGAAATTCGCGAAACTGCGTAAGTACATTAAACAAGTTATAATCGAAGTATCAGCTCCAAAAGATGTTTGCGTTTCCTCGTCGAAATGTAGGCGACAATCTCATTGGACACGTCAGACAGGGGAGAATGAGAAAATCCATTTTTCACTAGAATTTGAAGGGGTTGTGTTTTTTTTTTCTTTGTTCTTTCATTTATTCAGACCTTCGTTAAGCTGTCACGATTCGATTAATCCCACCGGAGATGAGCATATCGGGAAATTCTGAACTGAAAGCTTCCGCGCGAACAAGGGAGATTCCTGATGAAACAATTGAACCGGAAGTTGTCGGACGGAAAAGATCGGAATTCTCATCTTAGCTTCAACACTTTAAACCCGTTTTTTTAATCCACGATCCGTACGCAACGGTAGCTCAATGTTGAATGGAAGTCTCTCGAAAAAAAAAAAACAGTGAAACTTTTTCGAGCACATTCGAATCAACGTTTCACTTCTGATCTGCTCGCACCTTCCCTTGATTAATGGAAGATAAAAGAAAAGAAAGAAGCAAGAACAGACTACGAGCTTCACGAACTGTCGAGAAAAAAGGTTGAAAACAAACGTTTGAAAATCTAAACTGATACCGGTAAGTAGAGCAGGGTAATAGATGTCGTTACGGTCGAGGGAGAAAATCGAAGGATCCATTATTAATTTCACGGTCGCGCCTGCTGCTGTTTTATTCCGCGGCGAATCGCGGTCTCTGAACGTAACTAAAAGGGGTAAAAAATCGATAGATCCATCGAGTTATAAACTCCTTGGTTAAATCTGCCTTTGCGGTTTGAACTCATCGAAAGAGTTCATCAGAATATTGACTCGAGTCACTTCATCGTTGCTCGTAATAAATGATGAATCGTAGCTTCAACGAGATTCTTATATAAAAAATGAATCGGAAGAGAAGAAAATGAAAATTTGTTTCTCAGAAAAAAAAAAAACACGCGTTATCTGTGTATTATATTTGAGAGGAATACGAATGAGAATCTGTCAGCTGGGCATACAGACATTCATCCATGCCTATATATAGAATCAGATCACGCAGCTTTTCGAGCAAAGTTTTTCCAGCTTCGGAGCGGATAGAGACAGAGAGAATATATGAATGCGATTGTAGGGAGTAGATTGTGACCGTGTGGCGGCGGCCTAGTTTGGGGGAGACAATCGCACAATGCCACCAGGGGGTGCCATCGTCAGTTGGCTGCGTTTTCCTTTTTTCCTCTCTCTCTCTCTCTCTCTCTCTCTCTCTCTGTCTCTGTCTCGTTCTGCTTTTTTTTCTTCCTCCGCATTTCCATTTTCTATCTTTCCGTTGTTGCTCGCGCCGTTGAAAAGTCACGGGAATCCTGCCTACGAGCGAAGGGTCGCTGGAGGTAATGTCGAGGGAATGTTTTTCCTCGTGTCGTATGTATCGCTATTGCTTCCACTGGCAAAAGAGAAAGGAGGAGAAAGTATATCCCGGATGGCATGTGACGTCAAGGTCGACGAGAGGCTTTTTTTTTCTCATCGAGTGATTTACCTCTTCGCATGAAACGTATGAGGAAACCACCCTTCATTTTCTAGTCACAATTCTGCCCCAAAAATATGCCAACGTGTATCTCTACATGTGGAATATGGAAAAGACCTTTTTCGGATGTGTTTTTAGGCTGAATGATAAATCGATATGCGCATATAAAAATGGTGATTTCGATAAATTTATATATTTTTGTAACTAACACAGCAACGTTAGTTTCCAGCTCCCAGTTGCTTCGAGCGTCGAGTAACATCGATAGGAACCAACACAGCGATGTCTCCAGTCGTATAATGAAGATAGCGAAAAAGAGTGAACCTGCTGTGAGCGTTTCTGGCTCCTCGGATATGTTTATTCAAACTGATCTATTAGAGGACTTTGCTGACTTTGCGAAAATCACCGAGGCCTCTCTTTCGTTAACTTTTATTTCTTGGGTTTCATCGGCGCCAAGACACTCGCTCGAGTGTTCGTAAGACAAGGAACCGATTGGAGTTTCGTATTTTATGTATCCACTGTCAAGATATACAGAGAAACGGTAGCCACCGTAGTGATTCACTCTTTTATGTTCTTTTTCTACCGTGTCTTTTTTATAGGTTCCGACGAACCTGCTATCAAGAATCTGCCGGTTTTTTTTCTCTCTCTATGTCTATGTAACTAGTCACCGGTACACGTGACCTCATATTGGATTACAAGGAATCCTCTTACCATTCCCGAGCTCATTCTCCCTCAATTCCGGACTTCGTCAAAGCTTGTCCAAGGCCGTAATGATGACCTACGGCTATCTTTTTCTCTCTCTCTCTCTCTCTCTGGGTCTCTAAATAGCTTTATACCCATGTTGACAGGCGGACTCGCGCCCTCTCAACAAATCTTCCGTCTCGTACAAACAAGACTTCCTGGTCGATGCGTCAACTCCCCTATTTTCTCTAATACTATTTTCATATCCATTTCATTTCCCTCAAAGATACCTGTCCGAAAATATGTATCAGGCCACATTCTAAGCCCGAATTTTTCGAAGTATCTTGATATACCCCGTTGCGTGTACAAAATTCTACGTTGGAATGAAAAATGCGTTTGGTTATTCGTAAGATTCTTTGGAATATGAATTCGATCATGAAAAATAGATCGAAGAGACTCGCTCAAAATCGTATCAGTTCACGAGTGTGCGTCAGAATCGTATAACGGACATGGGGCTCGATGTCATTTCCTACTCCAGAAGTCGTTGGTTTTGTTTTTCAATGAAGCTAGGAGCGAACCAGTACCATTTGATACATTCTTTGCTTGATTTGAAGAGGTCAAGGCGATAAGGTTGAAATGGTTCAATGAAATTGATTATGAAAATGAATTTTCATTCATCAATGGGCTGTTCAAACTTTGATGAGAAAGTGGTTTCTCGATCGGTATTATTCTCATCGATAAAAATAGTCCAAGAGAAATACGCAGCGGTCGTGAAGAGACAATCGTTGATGAAAAAAAGAAGAAAAAGAATGAAAGTGAGAAGGATGTCTCAATCAGATCTTCGCTCTGCTTTGCGTCGAGCTTTATTTCATTTCTTTATCTCATGTTTCTTTTTTATTTTGTTCCTCGTGCTATCCGTCGGATATAAAAGAAACCAGTGGATTTGCAGGTCGGTGATTTATCCCGGCTGGAGAAAATGGACGAGAGCGTTTGTGAAGAAAGGTTGTGTACAGCAATCAGAGAGAAAGAATATTTTCTGTGTGCGTGTGTTTTTTTTTTCTTCATACTTTTATCGAATCCACAAAAAAAAAAGGTCTGAATGAAAACGATTCGGGTTGACAAATGGGCGAGAATTTTTGCGGTGTTTTTATTCGTAAAAGGATCGAAACGTTTGGGGAATCCCTTTAGCGAACATTTTTCTCGTTCCATCAGCCATACAATAATTAATCCCATCGAATTAAAGTGCCTACCCCTTAAATAACGTAATATCGTAAAAAATCAGACAAACGTATGAATAGATACGTGTGCGAATAAGTATTTGAGCCCCTCAAGGATTAATGACAGCTATAAATAAAGGCTGAACCGAGAGGCTCCTCTCGTTTACTATACAGAAGAAGAAAAAAAAAAGGTATTTCGGTACTTTTAGGATTAAGGGTGTGTTTCAAGAGTCACGTGAAACCTTTTGTAACGCTCGTCTCTCCCTCTTTCTCGCCAATATGTGTCTGAGCTTGTTACACTATTCACGCGTGTAATTGATAGCTCAAAACGTGGGTGTGGTCACACCCTTAAATCTCGACGTCTCCTCTCTCTCATTCTCTCTCTTACTCCGTCGATCCTCCAGCACACTCGCGCACAGTTTCGCGAGTGCGTGTGCGTTTATACCAGTGTGCATATATATCGGCGTCATTAAGCCTTCCCACCGTTCTTCCCTCCCTAATTTGCGGCAGGCTGCTTCGGATTAGTGACAATCCTAATGGGCCATCGATCATTGAGTTTGCGGGTCAGCACCATCAGCAGTTGCATAACACTTACACCCTCAAAGCTCGTGATTATTGAACGAAACCTCTCATTGGCAGAATCCATCGTTTATCCAGAGTCTTCCACGTGCCCCTAAATGCAATAGCCAAACGAATATGACAGACGAACAAGATGTTGACTTTTCTCCAAGAAACTTGGCCTGAACTCTTTTCTCTAAAGCTTCCTCAACGCCGACTTCCCTTTCATATAAAAAAAAGGCGACGAATCACCCGAAATCTAATTACCGTAAAAAATCTGTAGGAAGCAACGTTCCTAACGGTATTTACACCTCCGCTAGCGACATTGATTACAACATGGACCTCGCGTCAAAGCCCAAAAAGTCCAATTTCACTCCAGAAACAACCGAAAAGAATATTCTCGCGAAACTGATCTTCGAAGAGAGAATACGTTCGTATATCGGACTCGAAATTGAGCCGCAGGGATGAGAAAGGACCTCGACCCTCGGCCGCCGACGTGAATCATCGAGACGCGCGAGGGCGGCGCGAGAAGCGATGTTTCGAGAAGCTCGAATAAGCCAGATCGAGGAAAAGAGTGTGCGGGAGCAGGGAAATGAAAAGTACCGAGACGATATATACGTGGACAAGAAATCCTGAAGGTTTTAGTCCAAAAGATTTTGACATTTGCTGGGCGTGAACGATGCGGGCTGATCGATCGATGTGTATATCCACAACAACGGCTCACGATATTATATACACGTTAAAAGATATCTGTACGCATATATATATATATTCACAGCAGTGAACGATAGGGGTTTATGTATACAATCAAGAATCGCCACAGCAGTCGAAAGTGGGACGCGTTAATGAATTTCCTTATCAAATCGTGGCGGCCTCGTCTCTCGTGCGCTACTCTCCTATATAACATTTCACTTCCTCACGTTCGTTCGCTTAACTCTCCAACCTATTATTATCTCCCTCATCGATCAATACGTCTCTAACCGCGGTGCATACCTTTTCACATAGACACACGTTCAATGAATAGACGTGTTAAAAACAAAAAAAAAAAAATCTCTGTGTCAGCCTCATTTTTGCAAATATCCAAGCGACTTTGTTTGAACGATAAAATTACGGATTTTCTGCCTCGAATCTGCGAATTTTGCCAATTTTCCGTGTTGGACGACCGTTTTAATTAAATGGCGGATCGAATCTTGATGGATTGCGAAAAAAAAAGTAATTAAAAAATGGAATCAGTCCGAATGTTGAATCATCATCCAATGATTAACCGTTGTGTCGCTTCAAACATACGAAAATCGTCTTCAATTTGACCCGAGAGTACCGGAATTGTTTTTTGTTTCTGTCAAAACGTCCCTTGTAGCTGTAACTCAGTTGTAAAGAGCACGAATCATATGAGATACGAGGTCGAGAGATAAGGAGTTTGACGATGAGGGATGATGGGAGAGAGACAGGGCTGGTTGTTTTGTGAGTTTCGGATGATATCGGAATCCATTTTATGCTCGCAGACCTTGCTAAACTTAGCGCTATCTAATCCTCGCAACACTTCCTTTGCGAATATAACCCGAGGGATTTGTCAAGTTGTGCGCCGAGGTCGTTCCCGCCAGGTATACGATAAACGTTTTCGACTTTGTACCGCTGTGTGTGTGTTATAATCTAACGTGTCCTTGCTCATCTCCGAAACGTAATTTGCATAATGTACATATTCATGTACGCATTACCCTCTCTATTGTGGAATTAGAATGAGCCTACGTCATGAATTATCTGTTTTTCCAAGCCTCCCCCTCCCCCACTCCTTCCCCCTAACCAATTAAGCCTATTTAGCCCCATTTTCATCCTTTTCTCTTCATTAATGCAACATTTTTTTAGCATTAAATTAACATGCTAGCTGCTTAAAGGAAAATTAAGAAAAATCCAATTAGCCTACAATTCTCCGGGAGTGCTCTCTCTGATATATATGCCGGCGGCCAACGTCTTGCCTGATAATTAAAATGCAAATAATGCTTCCCGTCATTTTTTTCGAATTTTTTTCCTTTTTTACGAGTCAAGTCTACGACTGTAGGTGGCCACCTGAATATAATATAGCTCGAATAAAATACAGCACTCGGGGTAAGTAGTACGCGACGTACAGCTGCTGGCACGAAGCTAAAACTACGCCTATCCGCATTTTTTAACGCCTTCGATTGTATATTACGAGAATAGACAGAAAAAGCCGCGGTCTTTTCAGTTTTTTTTACGATGTGACGTAAGAATCGTCAAGTTGAATAAAATTAGGGGTTCGTGTAACGAGTCAATAATGAAGGGTTTTGAAGAAATTATATTTCAGGGCTATGAACTTTCTGGCCTCGATCGATTCGTGCGTGAAAAAAGTTTTATACACAACTTCAAGCCACTCTTTTCTATCCGATGGACGAAATGATCGAAAAAAATCATCGTTTTTTTAATGCTCTCGATAAAAAGCAGCCACTTTGGCACATTCCGTGATGAGAATCCAGGGGAAAAGCTTGCGACGAGATAATCAAAAGTAAAGTAGAATTTATCGTCTCTACAGTTTTCACTTGTGGTGAGAAAAACGAGGGGGGAGGGAGGGGAGAATCAGCGTTGTAACGTTTCTTTGAAATTTTTCGATTCTCGAAACTTTAATTTCAAGTTCACCGTTCCTGTGTGCCCTGCTGGCTTTGCTTATTATTTTTTTGCACGCAATAGAGGAGCCCATTTATAGCCACCCCATACGATACTTTCCAGTCCCTCTCTCGTATAATAAGTATATAACCGAGCATAAAACTCGTGCAAGATGTGGCTATAAATGGGCTAAAGCTATGTTTTTTTTTTTTTTTTTTCGTTCTTTCTTTCTTATTTTTTCTTCGGGATGAAAATCACGCTTTCCACACATTTCTTCTTTGTTCTTCATATTTTTCTACCTCAAGAATATTTCTCCTTTTTATTTCTTACCTTTTTCACATTTCATTTCTTTTTATTTTTTTTACTTAGCTCGCTGCTTATTATTTTGTTTTCACTGTTCGAAGGCCTTTTCTGCTTTTTATCGCGAGCCGGATGCTGCTGGAGCTGGATTTATCGGTGAAATTTTAATATCGAAGAGTGACGAGTCTTGAATTTATGTATTCTTTAAACCACGGGATGAAAATAAAGAGAGCTCGGCATAACCGTGACGCGTTTTCATTCGCTGCAACACGAATTTCTTTTTTTTTTTTCTTTTTTGAAGAGAGGAAAAAAAGAAATTGAGAATGGAAGTGAAATGGGAGAAGTATACTCCGCTGTTATAATTCGAGGGTAATACGAGCACCGGTATGCAAGAGCTACTGGAATTGTCTGATGGGCTCTACGAGGGTGAAGGTTATCATCCCTCTTCCGACGGCTGCTGGCACGCTTCCAGTCAGTCAGACAGTTCCCTCCCTCTCTCTCTCTCTCTATCTCTGTCCCCTTTACCCTCGTTAAGCGTCCTATATGTTTTTGGCAATCTGCTTCGACAGCCTATATCTGAATCGTTTACCTAAGATTACCTATTCCGAGTCCAAACAGAAGTTCCACCTTCATTAACACATTGCTCGCGAGTATCATACGAAGGAAACATCAGAACCTACTTCGATCTAGCAAAATTATCGTTCGGAATGGAAAATATTTGAGCGTAAGAACATATTTCGACACGAAAGTTCACATTGGGAAAAGAATTTCGTTGAATTGACCGAGGCTTCGTGGATAACGTCGAGAGAAATATTTCGTTCATTCAGAAAAGCTTTCAGTCGCACGAATTTTTTGTTTCATTTCAGTGAACCAAGATACGTGTTGTATCGACCAAATGAATTTCGCTGTTTTGGATTTTGTTGAATAAAGGAATATTTAGTGGAACAGAAAAAATCATTCGGTTGATTCGACTAATTGAGGATAAGTTAAGAGTCGAAAATTCCTATATAGTGTCATCAAAAAGCTCATACGTTTCGAGAAAATTATCATTCGAATTGAACCGAATGAACTTTTGACCATTTGCCAAAAAATGAAGTTCGTAAAAGCACGATGATTTAGCAAGCAAAGTGTTTCGTATTTCGCTTTCTAACTTCGACTCGAGGAATCTTAAAAGAAAATGATTACTTATTTCACCTGAACGGGTAGAGCAACGAAGCGTTTGAGAAAATAGTAAAAGAGTATCGAATAAATGAATGGCGGTTTTAACAGGTGGAAACGTTCGTTAAAAAGAGAGAAAGAAAGAAAGAAAAAAAAAACGATCGTGAATTCTGTTGATTTTTCTGGCTAGAAGACTCTTGTAACTGAAGTTTCAAAAGCTATTTCTTTTTCCATTCGTTTATTTCGCTCCGTTGTCTGCCTTTTTTCGGTTTTCGTGCTGTCTTTTTTTATTTTATTTTTTCTGCTTCCTTTGTGTGCCCATTTTCCACTTGGAATGCTTTCTCGTTTCGAGAAACGAGATAGCGGCAGGATACGCGACGAGAGAGAAGAGAGAGAGAGAGACGCGCGGGGACAAACTTGATGAACGGAGAAACACAAAAAAGAACGAAAGAGAGAAATAAAAAAAGACAAAAATACGAGAAAAAAAAAAAAGCTCGTGCTCTCGACTCTCATCGCTCTCCCGTATATTTCAACTGCACGAGAAAGAGAGAGAGAGAGAGAGACGCACTTGTACGCGGATTGAAAAGCGATAAAGCTCGCAGGCACCTGTCGTACAGTGTCACCGAGCTTTAGCCCTGTCTCGGCCACTCACGCTCCATCACTCGACGTATTATTTCGTTTATCTCTCCATCCCTCTCTCGCCTCCCCCTTCAGCCCTTGCCCTGCGTTACATCGAGTCGTTTATTTGTGTGTGTTTTTTTCAACAGGAACAAAAGTATAAAAGTGACAGAGAAAACGTTTCATCGACAGTTGTAACAAAAGTAAAAATACAACAAAACGTCAAGCGGATCTGTCAAAATTCATATCTTTAGTCTCCTTTTTTCAATCAAATTTCCTTTTTTTCCGGAATACCTTATCATCTCGCGTCCTTTCTCAAAACCAACATTCAACAAACAATATTTTTGGACCTAGAAAAAACGACTAGAATCGCTCTCGATCGCTTGATTCCTAATTTGTTATTTTTCTTTTTTTTCACACATCAAATTCGTGCTGGTCGAAAACAAATCTGTTAACGATCGAATGAATCATTTACGATTATTGTTAAGCTTCGAAACATTTTATTTTCATGGGACTGGAGGTCTCGCGTTCACTCGGAAGTAGCAAAAAAAAAATCCATTTTATTCATTTTTTCATACCGAAAAACAAAAATTGTATTGAAACATCTAATTTTCATTGAGATCGACGTTTCGTTGTTTTATGAAATTGGGAAATTTTTTTCGAAATAACTGATTGTACGCGCCATTGTCGTTGTTGTTTTTTATAAAAGGGAAAACAATAAAAATTGTTTGCTTGAATTCAATTTTTTTTAAACCCGGTCAGAGCAAATTTTTTGTGATTCATTTTCCCAGAATTAGTAGACGGTTGAACAGAAAATTTGAGATTTTTAGTTAAAG
Organism: Campoplex capitator; assembly: GCA_037576405.1. Classification (NCBI taxonomy): domain Eukaryota; kingdom Metazoa; phylum Arthropoda; class Insecta; order Hymenoptera; family Ichneumonidae; genus Campoplex; species Campoplex capitator. The sequence goes on from JARBWI010000001.1 coordinate 2,056,103, forward strand.
ATTTTGCTTCTTTTGCTCGAGCTAAGAAAAGCGTCGAGTGAAAAAAATTCTCCGACCGAAACTAAATAATTATGTGAAGATCCTCTGTACGAAATTGCATCAAAATCGATCGTTTAGTTCTCGAGACACATTGATTTATGTTCACAAGAAAAAAAAACCGATTTCTAGGATTAAATACCTTTTTAATTGAGATCGAATATTTCGATTCCACTCGCAAGATATCGTCGGTATTCGGAAAATTTCTGTAAATCAGATGTGAAGAATGATAAGAGTGAATAATTTGAAAAAAAATATTCACGATATACAAACAGGAAAAAACTGTTGCATCAAAAAATCGATGAAAATAAGCCTGAAAATCAGAAATCCTTCGAGAAACTCTTGACCTCACATTTATTTGCAAATTTTAAAAACTCACTCGCGGAAAAAACTGAGAGAATTTGTAAAGAAAAAGATACGCGATTAGCGCGGTTCATTTACGTGCGTTTTTACAATGTCTAAACTACTTGTGTACAAAGTAAGAGTTCACAGCACTTTAGTATAGAGCTCGTACACCGTTATAGCGTGTGTGAGTGTGTGTACATGCGGGTAGCACACTTTGCACTTTTTCTGGTACAGTGTTCTTATCGCGACAACCAATTACGCTCGGTGAGATTGTACAGAGGGCGCCGAACTTTTTACCATAACGTTGTTAAACTAAAGAAAAAAAATCGAAACTTTTTCTTTCTCGATACACCAATCGTCACGGACCTGTCTCATTTTCTTTTACTGTCAAACTTTCAACTTCGAGTTTCACCTGTGACATTCCAGCTGTCAAAATTCGACATCTGAATCTGCCTTTTTTTCTTGTTCTTTTTTTAACAAATATTTTTCAATCTTTTCGTTCCTTTTTTTCTCGACTTTAGAATCTTTCGTTCTAACTACAAATTTTTTTTCTATATTTCTACCGATTGCAAAACATTTGCTCAAATTTTCGACATTTTCGTGAAGCTCCGACCCTCGTTTCATGAATTTTCTTTATCAACATAAAATTTGGCTCGCTGTCGATAAGATATTTTATATCCACACGAAGCCAAAGTGCAGCTGTGCACAAAAGCCCGATAAGATCGCGTCAACTGACGCGTGTCGTATCACTTCAGACCGCCGAACCACACCGGAGCTAACAAATTTTCAATTACCTGATTCACCCTCGGGTTATTAAAAATTGACAAGCCAATTTGAGAAAATTGCTTGCTGCACGACAGTCCTCGGGTCTGTTTCAAAGTTAAACATAAATTGGAAAACCCATAATTCCCGACTGCCCTGCAGGCCTGTACGGGAAAAAGGAGTTGAAAATACTTCAAAACCTTTTCCTTCGTTCCTCATGAACGCAAACATCCGAACGAAATTTATTTTCATTCCCCATTTCGACCGTCCGAACCGGTTATATTCCGACGAATTCACTATTCCTAATGCAGTTGGACAAAAATGTCTCGTTCGTCGACAAAGAACTTTCTATTATTCATAAATAATGAACGAATAAATCGAATTTCCTCACAGACTAAAGAATCAAGCTCGCTAGCGAAAAAAGTCGTGAAAAAAAATGTTAATTTTCCCCTAATTGATATCGCGATGTGAGTCAACACCGACAGATCATTAGAGAAAATTGCAACCAGCCGGACGTCGCTCTCGAATTATTCGGACGTTATCAGAGTTTCTAGAAGCCCGCGAAATTTTTATGTTTCGATGTGCATCGATCGTCGAGATTCGTATCAATGTTATTTTCAATTTTATCAATTTTTCAATTTTTTTTTCCCATAAATTAGCAGTTGTACCTTTACCGATCCACACTGTACAGAGTATTACATAATGGTAGCTTGAATATTATATGATTCGCGGGATAACCGATGAAAATTTAGCGTAAATCCACGAGAACGTCGCGAAAGGATCGTCGTGAGGTAACTGGCGCACATTTCCACGACGAACCCTCTCGGCAACCTCCCCCCGAGCGGAGCTAGAACACCACCACATACATACACAAGCCACAGGCAGTTAGGAAGAGCGAGTGAGCAAGGGAGAGAGAGAGAGAGAGTATTCAGAGTCGAACGGAAGCAGCGCGCAACCCCCTCGAACACCCTCCACCTTCAAACACGATCTCACTCTTCCACGTTGCCCCCCACTCGAGTTCACCACCGTTGCTGTACCTCTTTAAACCCCCGTGTGTTTCAACTATCTACTGTCCCTTCCTGCGAGCCTCTCCCCTTAGCGCCAAACACGTTCTCTACGTTCGCCAGTCCTCTTCGCTCGGTCCTCGCATCCTGAGCACATTCCCTCTCCTTTCGCACCCTCCTTTAAACTCTCTAGCTTCGCCTCTTCAGCCTGAAACGCGATGAGCTCATCCTCGTTGTCTTTTGCCTGCTCCCGAGGCTGGCAAACACAACCGCACCGATTCCCTACACGAAAACCCTGACAAATATCGTTGTACGTTGGTATTTTCAGTGACGATGTTAGCTGGTTAATTACATTTAAGCTCAACAGTTTGTCGTGGATAAAAAGAAAAACGGAGTCAGATGAGATGACGGAAAGACTCCGAATGAAAACGAAATTTCATTAATCTTGCGGACAAAAGAATTGATATTTCGTCGGAATATCCCTCGTTCCAACCTTTCGTTCTTACAAATGCTCTTCTTATTCTCCCATTTGCCCCATGATATGTGTTCAACAATGATGATATCAGTCGAGTTTTTTTTATATCCCTGCATGAGGTGAGCGATGGTATCTGACGAGTGTATCATTCCGAGGATCAGCAACCCTCTTTTCCGGCACAATATGACGATACGTTGAAATTAGGGTCTTACGTCGGTTCGCTTAAATCTTCTTTTCGTCGGTTTTATGTCAGGCGTTTTGCCTCACAACTTGTTTGACCCGAAAATCTCTTCTCTCGAAAGTCCTCTGTACACGTCCACTCGTTGGACAGAATTGATACGAAAAAAATGTGTTAAACAAAACGTAAAATTTGTTGATCAAAGAATGATCTGATGTTCTTCTAAAATATAGTCAACTCGATGCTGTAGAATACATTTCTCGATGGGCGTGAAAGATAAAAATTGCGAAATCTTGCAAGAAAGGTGTCAACAGCAAAGACAACATTTGAGATGAGTATCATTGAAAAAAAAAATGTGACTTTGTACAGTGAACGAATATGCGTTATGAAATGCGCAACGGTAAACGATCCGAGGATGTGGATCTAGCCTACATGCATTTCTATGTCACGATGTTTATACGAACGAGGGAATCGCAGCACTATCGTCTGCATATTGCACGAGAATAAATAGCGTAGAAGCGAAACGGCCTCCTTTTTTTCACTGTAATAATTCCTATGGATGCCTCGTTTATGATGGCATACGAAGATAGGTATAGACATGGTCTATAATGTGAGAAGACAGAGAGAGAGAGAGAGAGAGATAGAGAGTTGAGTATGGATTTACTCGGAACATTCGCGATGTAAGTCTGTTGGAAGGTTCCACGACACGCACATCTACAGGGAAAAAGAAAAAGATCGATGAGGCATTCCTCTCTATCTGAGGTCATTTCACGTGTCATCTATCGTCGGTGGTTTAATGGGCGATATTGAACAATTAGAGTCTCATCGCGAGGCTGTAATTTCGGTTAATAACGTTGAAGAATCGATATGTGGTAAGAAAAATAAGAAAAAAGACTGACTGAATGAGTCCAGAATCTCTGGATCGAGCAAGAAGAGTTGGTGGAATATGTGAGAGCAGCAGCAGCGGCAGCGGCCATCATCGAAGTGAATAGGAATATGATATAGGCGTAACGAGGCCACCGAGTTATATCGATGAAAACGTGCCCGGGAAAAACAAAAGGTTTCCTGGTCATACCGGCTCATCTTTCCTCAAGAATGGAGAGAGCGAGAGAAGAAAGAAAGATGTCAGAAGTGTTGGTCGGTTGGAGTGCTGAGTGACGCAGCAGCAGCAGCAGCAGGTGAAAAGAGGCGTCTGCGTGTACGAGCACTCCGATCGCAACCGTACGCCGAATACCCATCGATATATTTGTCCAGCACAGCTCTCTTCGTATCCAAGGAGGGTGTGTCCTGATGAAGAAATAGAGGAATAGGCAGAAAGAGGGCGAAGGGTGTCTATTCCCACGTGGAACAAAAAAAAAAGGGGGAAAAAAAAAAATAACGGCACATGAGAGACTGAAGGGTCTTGGAGGAGATACCACAAGGTCGTCACAACGCCTGTGGGAGGCATTATATCGACAGGAGTGAGCACCCTTCCAATAGCCTAACAAACGTATAGAACAAACTCCCATTCCTATGCCGATCTTTCACAAAGAACTCTCGCACACTCTCCTGGATGAGCAGCCATAACCACAACGCCCCCAGCATCACGACAACCATTTCATCCTCCCATTTCGTCTGACTCCCCCCCTCCTGTCTCTCTCGCTGGCTTTCCCTGTTGTTACTATTCTCCAAACATTTTCTAGTGCCAATCAAATGTTTTTCTCGTTATCCTCTCCCTCCGCGATGCCTCCGGCTACTCTACCGACCAATACAAACATGTCTTCAGAGCCCTATCGAAACCTGTAGCTCTCTACCTTCAAGATGAAATTTATTAACTCACGACCCCAATTTCTATTGACAGGGATTTGTTAACATTAGATTAGTTAACGAGTTTCCTTGAGGAATGTCCTAACGGAAATTGTTATGAATCCAAATTTTCTTAGATTCTCTGCTGGGTACCAGCGATTTTGCTACTTTCCCAGAACTCGAATTCCGCACATTTCGAAGTAAATAGATAAAAACTGTGGGCTGTATGAGAAGGTGCGTGTGGGGCACATGATCCGTGGGTGCGCGTTATTAGCGAACCTTGATGATCGTGAGTCCGTGGATGAGCATTCGTGTGTGCATCCACGTGTACGTATGTGCGGGCGCACCCACTGATCGATCTATCGGAGAAATTGGGCCTTCCGGGGGAAGAAAATGGATGGTTGAAGAACAGAAGCCGCTCTCTGTGCTGCCGCCGGGATATAAATAAAGAGGAAAAAGCGCGAAGGCAGGGAGGGAGGGGGGGGGGAGGAGGGCGGAGAGAGAAAAAAGGGCGCACCGAAACGAAAGGCAAGGAAAAAGGGTGAAGGAGTATGAGAGTCCTGGGGGAAACGTGAAAATCGGGCGAGAACCGTTCATGCTGGACACAAAAAAAAAACGCAGGCTCCTTTGCCTCTCGCACTCTTTCTACTGACGCGAAGTAGTACCTGCTCCGAGTATATACATCTATAAATATCGAGATAGAGAGAACGACACGAGGCCACCCCTAATGAGAACGTCGAGCGATTTTCTATCGGTTTTTCAGGACTGTTCTGTATACATCGAGAGGAAGGTCGTCGCTGCTGGTGCGGTGACTGAAATTCGGCGACGAGAGGCCAACACACCGATACAAACCGAGATGAAAAAAAAAGAAATAAAGAAGAGGAAAACGAGGGAAAAAAAAAAAAACAGAAGAAAAAGAAAAACAGGAAGAAAATGAGACTCTGCTTTTGTGTTGCTGCTTTTTTTCTTTCTTTCTTTTTTCAAGTGTGTTGTTTCTCTACCTTTCGGGACGTACCTCGAATACTAGTCCAAGGACACAGCGAACACACACACAAAAAGAACAAAATACAAAACCGTTCGGGTCGAAGAGGAGGAAAAAAAAATATTTTGTTCGAACGTAGCCCGACCTTTTCTGACTCGATAACGCGTCACAGAAATATCGAAAACTAAATGATTCCAAAGTAATCGAATCGTTGGAAAACGAACACGAGTCTCTGTACCTTCTGAGTTCTGTTCCGGACCTGTATAATGAAGAAAAGAAAAAAAAAGCTGAATTTTGCTTCAATGAATCGTGGAAAAAGGGCGTTTCCTACGATTCCATTTAGAAGAATTCCACTCCTGCGGCCTCATAATTCTTTGATATTTTCGCTTTTATCACTACTCGTAATAAGAGACATCAACGTCAGCAGCCGACATTAGCTTTTCTTATGCTTATACAACGGACGTTTAATTGGCTAATGAAAAACTATACAACGAGCTGGTTCGCGCATAGGCCACGACGAAATAGTTAATAAACAGAGGATTCCTTTATCGGTTATAAAAGAGCAGAGAATCCTGTAAGCTCGACGGACGACGCTCTGTCCCCGATTCGACTCTATAACTGTGGACACGTGTGCCAACGACGTCGAGGTTCTTCATACGCCCCATATCTTGGTAATGACACACGTGGAAATAGTCGGAAAAGCTCGTTTCGAGTCAAAAAAGCTCTTTTTCTGATTAAAGCGAGAAAGTCGACGAGAAAATGAGCTCCCCGGGACCTGTGCGGCTCGGTACAAACCGAATATAATAAGGGACAACTTGAAAGGCCAGCGTAGAAGGAAAACGAGATAAAAGGAGGAGGGAAAGAGCAGCGTGCATGGATATTAGGGAAAGCAACAACGAATCACCGGTTAAGCTTTTCGCTAGGTCTGCGCGCGTGCCTTATCAACGACGTGGAACGTAAAAACCTTTCGCTCCTTCCATACCCCCCGCCCCTCCTCTACTTGTATATCATAACACGTATATCCTCGCTGCTATTACGTATGCAAACAGAATAAGATTACATATTTGGCGAGAGGCGTGCTCTCGTGCTTCCTAAGTGTACGAGGCTTGCGATCTTTCCTCGCCATTTTGCCACAAAAATCCTCCCTCCGCGGACATCATCTCGTTACGTATTCTCGTCAATTTAAATAAACCTGATGACGTTCACCTCATTTTTTTTCTTCCTTCTCCTCAGTACCGATCCTTTCAATCCTTAATGTTTCCTGAATAATTCAACGTTCGAGATCATTTGGCCCATCGTCGAGCTTCGCCAACGACGACATCCACCGAGACGAAATAGGCCAGAAATGAGATCAGAATTTTGTAAAAATCATCATTTTCATGAATTGCGGAAGAAACTGTCAATAGTCATGCACTTCGATCATTTTCTATCGCTTTCTCGACCAGGGGCAGCTTAATCTCGTGAGCGAAATCGAAACTCGGAAAAGTGATTCGATGTCTCCGTGGCCAATCTCCTCAGGAGCGGAAATAAAGTTGAAAATTTTCGTTCAAGAAAATTTCGAAACGCAGTAGCAGCAGCACGTGACTGTACAGAAATGAGGCAATATTTGACGACAAGGCGTGGATATTAAGGGCGAAAAAAGGAAGAAAAATGAAAAGCGTTGCTCCGTGCGCCGACTGAATTCTCGATTCTCCCTAGGTTGTCTCCGCTCCCGATAAAAATATCATATCGGAGCTCCAGAACGAAGAAACCGAATAAAGAAAATGGGGGTGAGGAGCAAAGAAAGGAGAAAACAAAAATGATAACCGGAAGGAGTATCCCGACGGAGCTGGAAATTTTGACTCGGCTATAGAAAACGAGAGATCCGTACAGATCTCTCTATTCCCGAGCGATGGCGAATCTTCCTCGACCAGAGATACGAGGTGTACGAGTAGCTGCTGTACGTTTCGGTGTCCAAGCACATGGCTCGTAGCCCAACGTGGATGGAATAACCGATAGCTCGGCTGTCAGACGTTCCAACGAGAAACGTGGATCGTAGTCGTGACAGCGTTGCTGCTGCTGCTGCTGCCGTCGTGAACGATAAAAAAACGTCGGGAAAAAACCGACTCGCATACGGAACCATCCGGGCGCCCGATAGGACTTTGGGACACCCGGACACTCAAATGGACCAACTAAATTCGATCCACGTAAATCAGGAGCCTCACAAATGCCTCGAGAAGACGAATATGACCTGCTGGAAACAGTTGCTACGAGACGCTCTCGAAAATTCGACGAAATCGTGAGAAAAAAGCAAAACCAACTCTTTGGGGCGAGAGCTCTGCACACTTGCGCGAACGAAAAATGCCTGTATGTGGACCACCATTCCGGACAGAGGCTCACCGAACTCTCAATGCGACTCTACCTTACACCGAGGTATTGTTACATCAATTGTTTCTGAGTAAACAATTTATTCTCACTTAACAACGAAAATAAATGTTCCTGAAAGCTAAGGAATTTATGGAACAAACCTTTTGTTCTTGATTCTTCTCATTTTTAGCTATTATTCGAACTGCACCTCACTCGCTGCTCAATTGTCGTAAGCAAAAGAAAAAAAAAAAGGAACATTTGATCCTCCAATGTTCCAATCCAATGGAAACAATATTTCTTGTTGGTTTTGAAAAATTCGTGCAGACTTCTGACAATTGTGGAACAGCAAAGAGTTTGGCTCGCAGCAGAAAGAAAATATGGAACTCATCCCGAGCAGTAGGGAAGTGGAAAAGCGAATGAAGAGAAAATGGTAGAAAAATGCATCACAAAATGGCTTGATTGTGGTCGAAGGGAGCAAGCGAATTCTGTTTTTCATTGCATTTTCCAAAAATTCGTTATCGCAGTGACGAACTCTCGAAATTTTCTAGAATTAGCATTTTTTTAAACTGCTCGAACAAAAAAAAGGACGAGTATCCGAAAGTAGAATGAAAAAAAATGTTGAACCGATGTCATTCGATGAAATTTTCTTCTGTACTGGTCTTGGACAAGCTCTATTTGTATAGTTGAAAATAAATTCACCAAAGTTCTGTTTATTCAGATCTCAAATATTGTTTTAAATTCGAGTAAAAAAAAAATGACATATTTTTGGTCCTCTGTACAAAAGAAAAATACTGAAATGAAACAATTTCCAAAAGATCGTGATAAATCATCGGAGAAAAACGAGGAAGCGGTGTGATTCGATGGACGAAAGGAAATGAAATTAGAATATAAAATTAACCGAAACGAAAAGGGTGGAAGAATAATATCAGACCAACATGTCAAAGCTCAAAAAAAAAATACGAGGCACAGGATAAAACGCGAATGAAATCAGTTTTTATGTTCTCCTGACTGTATTTTTATTTTATTTTTTTTTATTTTTTCGTTCTTTCTTGTATCTCCATACATTTGCTCGTTTTCGTGAGAGATGAAATATGTAAAAAGTACGTGATGCGACAGAATAAAGGATTTTTACGATAGTGTAAAAAAAAAAAAAAAATTTCCCGGCAACCGATGATACTTGATGCGCAGTAAAACGTTTCGAATCATAAATCCAAAAGTACCGGAGTACGAGTGAAATTTAACTGAGCCCTTCATATTTTTTTTTTATGTTTGCTAAAATATTGCTGACTATTAAAAATTCATGATTTTAATGAAAATTTGAATTTGACCTTATTCGACATGAAATATTCACTTTGCATCAAAAGCGAACGAAGAGTAGGACAAATTTTGTTTTTCGAACCGAAACAAATGAATATGCACTGTAAATAAAAGTTTCATCTTCATTCTCATCAATTTTGAACATTTTATCAAACTTATAATTGGTAAAAAACGCGTTGATTTTATACACCCAACCTGGCTCACGTTCCCCAGAGTAGCGGATCAAGTTGATCCTGTTTTTTTTTTCTTTTCATACGAACAAACTTTGCTTTATAATTCTTTTCGATGAAAACTCAATTACGAAGATTGATCTCGCCCGTTTTCAAACAATTTCTTATTTTTTTTTTGTTCAATCTTTTTAAGTACAGAGTTGATTATCTAACGAGATTACTCGACAAAGCCATCAGCTGATCTGTCTACATGGATTCTTGCTCATTTTGTTTCTATACCGGTCTTCGGACTCTGGACGATCGTGATAAATGACTTTTTCTCTCTTCCCTCGTTTTTTTCTTTCACTGGAAAAAGTTTTTTCTCCTTATACAATTCTAATTATTAGCGGACTTTACCGGCGCTGTGGTCTAGTGGTTAGCGTGCTTGCCTCTAAGCCAGAGCGTCGGGAGGTCCTCGGTTCGATTCCCGGTCCCGTAGCCTTTTCGCGAGAATTAAATATGAACGGGACCAGCTCCAGATGTATATATGAGGCATACGCAAGTACCTGTACATGTGTATGTCACATGTATACAGCTGTAGTTCGTGTTTACATTCTCGCGACAAGGCGTGACGTAGCTCCGGTACCGTGAAGCGAACCCAGGGCCGGCTGTAGTGGCACGGGTTTTCCGCAGTTTCCCTGTGCCCATGGAATCGAGTGCCATGGCGAATGCGCTACAGAGGGGGAAGTCGGATGCGGCCGCATGGGGGCCTGGTTACTGATCCGGACCAGACCCCCAGGGGGGACTGGCTACTGACCCGGGCCGACCCTGTAATAGGCGGAAAGCCTCAACGCAGGGGGAAAATGAACAATAAAAAAAAAAAAAAAAATATTAGCGGACTTTGAAAAAACTGCGTGATCTTATCGGGCGAAGATATTTCCAACAAAATTGGAAAACAAACGATTGTCTCCGAAACGAGATTTTCAAAATCAGTTCGAAACAAAAATGCCCGAAATTCCGACGTAAATGAACGATGAAAATTCCCCGATTTTTTTTTCTCGTCCTCTTTCCTGTTATGCTCGAATTTTTCCGTTCATTCTCGGCGCGTATCGCGCATCGCGGAACGAAGGGAGAACGAAAATCCAGTCGATGATTCATCGCGCAGCTTTATCCTCACCCCGTAAACAAAGGGAGTCCAAAGAATATTGCGACGAGAAGCATCGCCGAAAAGCAGCTAAATTTGCCAGGTCGTTAATCGCGTTTATCGCTCAACTTTGACAGTCGTTTAAATTCGACAATGAAAACGAACATTTTGTTGAAGAATTTCAACAAAATTATTTTATCGTCTCGAAGCTTCGTTTCGGTACAAAGGAGTTTTGTTTCAACATTCGAAATTTTGATGCCTGAAGAAAGAAAAATTCTTCTGTTCGATACGTGCAACAAAATTTCGTTTTCAGTGGTTACACGATAAAGTTTTTTTTATTCAGAAAAAATGCGTTCGGTGCAGGAGTGAGATGAGAGGGTGATCGTACTCGCAATAGTCCCGATTCGAAAGCGTGGAAACGAATCGAAAAGTTTTCAAAAATCGTCGATCAATCAAGGAGGAACGATCGTCAGGTCGAATCGAAGATTCTGACTCAAAATTTTTATATGATCTCGCAGAGTCGAGGATTTCGAGCCACCGGAAGCGTCGTCTTATGGAAACAGTCGACCCGAAGTGCCCTGAACACGGTTTTTCTCTTCCAGTATCCAAGCTTGACCGTTGAAAAACTGCATTCTGTTGAATCGGACATTAAGGAGTTTCGGTACAAAAGGCAAAATGTTAAGAAATCAATGCAATTTGGTGATAATGTTCTTCAACATCAAGTACGAAAAGACAAATTTTTTCAAAATTTTCTTCTACTCAGTTATCGAGTAATTTTGCATTAAAGCAGATTTCTTATGCCCGAAGTGTGTACCTATATATATGGAAACGCTGTGCTTATACACGTGAACTTTAGTCTTCAATTACTCGATAACTGTGTAGAAGAAAAATCTGAAAAAATTTTTATTCTCAAATTTGGCACTGAAGAATATGTTCAACAAATTTTATAAAACTCTTAACTTTTTGGAACTTTTTGTGTTTTTAACATGGTTTAGCATGGCAACATTGTATCGCCTGTACCGAAACTCCTTAAAAATACGGTTAAAAATTCAAAAAAAATCGTATCTCACGGGCTTGTTAACGCAGTAACGTTACAAAAAAGTTTCCACTTCCGGTATGGTCCTTGCGAAACAGCTGATGCGATCAGCGAACCCAATCTCCCTCTTCTGTGGCTCTTGAGTCATTGATTATTTTAGTAAACTAATTATAAACCAGGATTGTCGCACCTCGGAATAAAAAATAATAAAAAATATGGATATTCGATCGAAGTAAGAAGGGGTTTGAGAATTTTTTTTAAATTCAAGCTCATTCCTGACTTCGAAGTGACAGTCACACTTCCTCAAACGTCCAACAACAATTATCTTTAGACTCGAAGAAAGAAAAAATTATTCCTACTCTTCGAACCGAAGGTAACACGTTGAAAACTGCGATATTAAAAGGAAGGTTGAATCGCGAGTAAAAGTAAATGGACCGAAAAGGCGATTGTTATATTTACATGAGCAGCGCTCCCATCGTCGTACATAAAAAAAAAAAAAAAAAAAAAAAATATTTGATCAGCTGTTTTTCGAGCCCCGCGAGAGTACACGTTCGTACGTTTTCCCATATGAAAATACGTATGCACGATAAATGCGTGCGAGTATATATCGTAGATGAAAAAATTGCAGAAAAGTAGGTCATGCGAATAGGATAGTGTATACAAACAGCATCCATTTTGCTGCTCTACCTGTGCAGAATTCAGTTTTATCGAATAAAGAAATAATCAACGTTATTATTTTTCATGAATAAAATCTAAAAAAACAAAAAAAATTGCTCAAAAATTGTTTGACAAAATAGATTTTAATAAGAAAAAATGAATCGTAACGACGAATATCGCAATCACTGTGTTTTTGAACCGAGGAAAGAAAAGCAATGAAAAAAAAAACGATGCGAACGAAGTAGAAACGATCGATGAAAAACAATCGTTATTGATAAGAGAGATGCATCGTAAAGAAATTCGATGAGCCACTATATACGTTTGCCTTGGTAACGTTTCGTACGGAAAATACGATCGAGAGTACAGCCGTTAAAGTGGACAAAAATAATAACAATCTCAAAATGTATTGTTCCTCATTCATTTTTAGCTCGGGAGCTCTATTTTTATTAACGTTAATTAATTTATTTATTATTATTTTATATTTTTTATTAAATTAATTAAATAATTAAAAACTTAATTAATTAATTAAAAATCAAATAAAAATAAATTAATTAAGGAGTTTCGGTACAAAAGGCAAAATGTTAAGAAATTAATGAAATTTGGTGATAATGTTATTCAACATCGAGTACGAAATGACAAATTTTTTCAAAATTTTCTTCAGTTATCGAGTAATTGTGCATTAAAGCAGATTTCTTATGCCCGAAGTGTATACCTATATATATGGAAACGCTGTGCTTATACACGTGAACTTTAGTCTTCAATTGCTCGATAACTGTGTAGAAGAAAAATCTGAAAAAATTTGTACTGTCAAATTTGGCACTGAAGAATATGTTGAGCAAATTTTATAAAATTCTTAACTTTTTGACAATTTTTTGTGTTTTTAACATGGTTTAGCACGGCAACATTGTATCGCCTGTACCGAAACTCCTTAATTTAAAAAATAATAAATTAATAAAAATTAAAAAAGAAAAATCTTCGACGAAAAGTATAAAAAGAGAAAACGCACTCGAAGTGTAGTTTCATCGATTATTTCTTTTTTTTGTTTCCGGACGATTTATATTTCGAAAATGTTTCCTGGCCTCGATTAATATTAATGACAACAATTAAAACCACGAATCGTTATCATTCGCGCTGATTTTTATATCGAAAGCTCATTTTTCCAACGAACTATATATTATGATCCCTCACTGCTCGTGTCTCGTGGAAGGAGAATCGTTCTAAATTTTCTCGGATAGGTTCGTTATCGATTTGTAACAGCTGGGTATTCTCCGATAGTCGTAATACCAGTCGAAAGTAACAGTCACCTGTCCGCTCTCGGGGCCCTCTGTGCGCAATTGGATCATCGATCCGTCCGAGAGAGAGAGAGGGGGGGGGGGGGAGAAAGAGAGACAGACAGAGGAAAAGAGGGTTTTCGAGTACCAGCGAAGATTGCGACGACTCACGGGGCCGACTTTTTATGCTAAATATTGTGTCCAATAACCACTCGAAACTCGGCGAAATGAAATAAACTCTTGTATAATTCACGAGATGAAACTGCTGGTGAAAAAAAAGAAAAAAAAAAAAAAGTTCAATGTTTAATTCACGTTTTTATCGTAACCTTATTATTTTTCAAGGTTGCCAAGAATGAACTGTAAATCAATGGCGTTTTGAGGTTATCATAACGCGGTGGCTGGGTCACAGGATTCGCGTGAAAATATTTTAGTGCCGATCTTCGTAGATGAATTTTATTGTTCCCACGAAATTTCAGGCTGAATCATCGACCGATTGAGAGAGAAAAAAAATGACTAAAAGTCCAGGGTGAAAGAGAAAAATACAATTTTTGGTCACTAAAAAAATATATATCTCAGTGAAAATCTATAAAATATTTTACAAAAACGAGATTCGAGTACTTCGAGATTGCAGCGATTGGATGGTACCAGAAAAAAAATGGATTTTCGACCTAGTTTTTAAGGAATATCGAGTTGGAATGAAGAGCTTCCGGCATCTGACATTTTTTGACACTTTAGAGACGAAGAGGTTAAGCCCGCGCGTATCGGGGCGGTCGAGTACTACGCCAGTCACTGAACAAATATTTTTCTATCAAAAATCATTATTTTTACAAGTATGAAGAAATGGGATAGGCATTAGTTTTGAATTTAGTTATTCGGTAGACCAGCCGAGTCGATAGGATTACCTTAATATTTTAAACAAATATCGATAATGAAGTTTCAGAAATTCTTCAGTTTCGTCTTGAACGATAATCGTGATAATAAAACTTCGAATAACTCAGTTGTAACGATGTAGGCTTTAAGAATTGCCTCAAACTCCCATTATTTTTAGAACACTAAAAAATTCGCTGAAGTACCCAATAAAAACAAGAATTACGTAAACAGTACTCGGAAGTTGCCCAGCTCGACGACTTCACGCTTCGAGCAAGGTCGAAGAGGTTATACGAGGGAACAGTCAATTTTTCGACACTCAATATTTTTCGTCTGACGAATTATTTTTTAACATTAATTTAAATAAATAAGTGTGGAGATGTCACTGATTTAACGTTCGATTGTTCATGACTCAATTATATCGAGACTTCATCAAAATTCGAACGAATTACAATCGAAAACGTTATTTCGTAGATACCCGAGCTGTCACCACGGAGAGAAAAAAAAATATATATATGTTGAGTTTTAAAATAGTGCATTTTTTTCCTCCCAATAATTTATGAACCCTAAAATAATGTTCAATCATAAACGCATGTATCTTGGTATTAAATCGTTTTTACGATTGAATATTGAAGCATGGCTTAAATGTCACGTACCGTGTACAAAGCTGCAGATAATGTGGATACGCTGACGTAAACATCGATACAGCATGTGTCGAATGAAATATAGATATATATAACGTCGTCGATATAAAGAGGTACCAAAACGTCACCCTCACAACCACAATTTATTCGTTCGAATAAACGTAGGGGACAGAGAAACACTTCACTGGGACAAAAAATCGAGTTTTTTCAATCAATCTGTGAATTTTGGTTAAAAGATCGAACGAAAAAGGTTATGAAGTGGAAACGGGCGACGGTCGAAAGGAATTTATACATAACGGTAGACTCTGGAAAATATTTTTTTTCTGATCAAACTTTGCACAAGTGTAACTGAAATATTTATTATTCATCTGTTTCATGTCACTCGATTGATCCGAAGGTTGCTGCGGGTAATTGCAAAAACTTGAAAAATCTTCAACTTTCTTTTTAAAAGGTTAATTATTATTTTTTTTTTCCGAGTCAAAATCGTTCTATTGAAAAGTATTTGTGCATGTTAAATTTTTCAATGGCGGTTGAAAATTGACGAATCATTGAAAGTGACTTGAAAACGGGTCAAGGAACTAATAACAGAGGGATTCGTTGAGTTGAGCGCATGATATCGACTTTGACGTCGTATAAGAACGAAATTAAACGATGAAACGACGAAAAAAAAATTTCACACCCTTGTTGACCTTATGAAAAAAGAAAAAATTCTTGATTATTTTCGCTTCTGTCATTCGATCTAACGAAACTCGAGAACATCGAGGTAAAAAAAATGTAAAAAAAAGAATCCAAGTGGATTGAGAATTCAAATAGCTTACTCACATTTTACCGTGGTCAGCCATTCGTCCTTTTTTTTTCTCTCCACTTTCAAGCGTGTTTCGTTCTTTTTTTCTTCTGCCTCCCTGTCGCTCCCGTTTCAACTGGAATATCTGGGATTTCGTTCCCCCCTTTCCCGCGCGTTCCTCGAGTCGTCACTGCGATGGTTCGCGATTTTCACGATCGTTCATCACACTCACGGCACGCACCCGGAATAAAAATAAAAACAATAACAAAAAAAAAAAACACAACACGAACTTATAATTGGGAGCGAAAAGTAAGAAAAGTCAAAATTAATACGATCTCGAGGTGTGTAAATTTGTTGGAGGAAAAAATGCTTTCACGTAGGAGAAAAATTGAGTAACCGGCTGTGAAAAAACATGGGCGGCATGGGCGCGCACAGAAACACAAATCGCACGCGAAAACTCGCTCTCCTCAGCAGGGGAGTGAAATAATGGCCAAGGGGAAAGGGGTGAGGGAAGAGGGGGGGGGAGGGGAGTACAATAAAAAAAACCGCGTGCGCGCGCGTCAATAAATCTTTTATTTTTGCTTATTCTTCAAGTATTTTATCGCTCACGCTTGTCAATCTTACGTTCATATGCAGACACGATTGCAAACACACGTTTAACCGCAACTCTCAAGTTGTTTATATCTCTCCGTGAAACTTCTACAACTCGGTCTAATGTCCGATTCCTTTTTTGTTGTTTTATCACTAACTGCGAGACGCTTGACTCTTCCCGAAACGAGCCACCCAGAAAAAGCCTGACTTTTCTGGTCTGGTCGATTTGTAAAACACGCACACAGACAATTGTCAACACGAGGCCGTTGTACAGAGAAAAACACAAACACGCTCGAGCTGTATGTCTGTCATCGATTCTTCGGCATGGCACAACCGCCTTGTCGCAACGCCCGACTTGCACTGCCTTGTGCTGCCATCTAACGGACAAATCTCAGAACTTTTTTGAATTATTCAATTTTCTAACGCATGCCAGTTGTTATCGCCCGCTCGATGCAACGTTACGAATTTTGAGATTCGATAAATTTGAAATCTAAACGAATTTTCAATTTTTTTCATTCTTCACATTTTTTTTGAGACACAAATTTAATTGATGCGAAATTAGAGGAAATTTTGAGCGAAATAATTATTAACAATTCTCCGTAACGGATTCCCAGGGTGATGACAGGAAAATCCGATTTCCGGTCACTAAAAATATATATTAGTGAAATTCCATAAAATATTTAACAAAGACCAGATTTAAGTACTTCAAACTTGTAGCGATCCAATGGTCTCAGGGAAAAAAACGATCATCCACCTAATTTTTATGGAATATTTAGTTCAAATGGAGCTTCTGGCATCGGACATTGTTTTGACACTTTGAAGATGAAGAGGTTAAACCCGCGCGTGTCTGGGCGGTCGAGAACTACTACTTGCAGTTTTGTAATTCGATACAAATTCTTATAACCGATTTTCGATTGAGACAAATTTTTTCTATTAAAAACTGTCGTTTTTACAAGTACAAAAATTTGCGAGAAGCATAATTCTGAATTTAGAGATTAGTTTGACCAGCCAAGTCGATAGGATTACTTTAAATTCCATAGTCAGCATTTTGAAATTCGATAAACGCGGTTATGGCGTGGGCAGATATTCGATAAGGAAATGAAACGCGAGAATGCAATCTGACTGCAGTAGAATTTCGCACATACTTTATTTTCGTTCGTAGTTACGCCTGGTTTGTAAATAGCTGATATTAATTACGTATTTATATAATACAACTTGATTGTTTAGCTACATTCGCAACGATCCAAGCTTGCCGCATGTTAATCTCTTCGCTTCCTGTACATTTTTTTCGACTACCAATTTCGTGAGAATTTCGTATGGCTCATTTTTCCAATTAATCCGCTTTGGGTTTCGACTCGGTAGAAGATTCTTTTTTCTGTAACGAAAAGCATTAGAATCGATTTTTGTTTCATACTTCATAAATTTTGTAGTTTTTTTTTTCATTTTTTGAATCATGCTTTTGAATTTTTTCGTAACAAGCTGTGAATAAGGTTTGTTTCGATACCTGGGTGTTGTCGGTCAGAGCATCAGTTGCTTTGCTGAATAAAGAACCAGCGGCTGAAGCGAAACTGCTCGCTAGTTCGGCAAAGTCCGAGGTTGACTTGGGTAACTCCATTTTAGGCATTTCAGGCCATTTGATTTCCAGTTGATTAGCGTCACCGGGTTTCACTGCAAATATCCTGGTTTACACGAGAACATGGTTGTCGAATTTTTTGTTTATCCAAATTTATAGGTCGCCAAACAGTGATGGAATTCAGGATTTTTAACTATTTTAATTTTCATTTTCTTGGAGGCATCGGTAATTTCTTAATGGAGTCGTGCGGGACAGCAAATCGTTGCTCTAAGATTTTGGATCGGAGGGAGTTTCCAATTCTTCTTTCACATTTTCTGGACAAAAAGACCGGGAAAAATCTTTAACAAGAACGTGGCTTTGTACTATTTATCCACTTCTTTTCCAAATTTTAACTTCATAACAATTGTCAGTGAAAAAAAGTCATTCATTTAAACACTTTTTTCGTTCAGATCTTGTAACAGGATTAGGAAAAAAAATTCAACCATGCGGTATGAGAGGATCGAGAAATGGGTATTTTCCCTTACCGCCATAAACGAAATTGTAGCTGATGTTGGCGTAATGTTTGACTAGGTTGAAGCTCTCCTGAGCCTGCTTCGGATAACATACAGCAGCAACGGATAGAGCTCCGGTGCTCGTGTATACGAATCGCTTGAATTTTCCACCTCTCAGACTAAATATCAAACCCGTCAAACCGCCGATGCCGACAGCTCCTAAACGAGGCATCATGTTGCTCTCCTCTCGAAGATAGTCCAGCATCACTGTTACGCAAACCTATCATTAGATATTTGCAAGCTAAAAAAAACCTAACGATATTGAATATGAAAAAATATCTTTACTTTTATGTTTGAGGAGCTTGTTGCAAACGATAAACAGAAATTTTAACTACGCTGGATGAAAAAGAAGCTAAATTTCTTAATTTCATGTTCAAAGTTCAAGTTTCTCATGATTTTGTCATATTGCATTTGAATAATTATTTGAAGTCCTTGACAAAGAGGCATAATACTGGTTCCTTTCCGTGGAAGCATTATCCAATTTGAATTAAAGTATTTTCGAATGAATTTTACACAGTAGCACTAAAAGTGTTTAGAAAATTCATTCTTTTTTCAACATTCTTAGATACGAAACTCTTTTGATCAATGATCTTGTTGTTTCATGAAATTTCAAGATATTTCAGTCACAATGAATAATTATTAAGACATTGATAACATTAGTCCTGATTTCTCGAAATCAATATTCGGAAATGAATAATACTAATGAAAAAAAAAACAAAAAAACAAAATGAGCTGAAATTCAACGCAAGGGAAAGAGCAATCAAATTTTCTTACATAAACTGTGTTCGTATCCGGTGCTAACTTTGTTATTGAAACCTTCTGTAACCGCTGAGTATTCGGAAAACAATCCTTGAACACCTTTTCGAATGGTGCCAAAGCCATTTTCAAGGAAAGGCGCGGAAACTTGGTTTTCACTGTGACAAGAAAAGAACAAAATGTAATGAATCGTCGATAATACAAATAAATAAATGATATATTCAAGTGTTTCATAAAATTCATAAAATTTAAACTACTTGCGCTTTACCACGGCTTCGCCTTCACGCATGGTTCCTCGGCCACATAAATGGGTAACTCGGATGGTCGAACGAGAACTTGTTCTTGGGTTTCGCTATTGACATTTGACGGGGAATTTTTGTCGGGCAATTGAGGTTTTAGCACCGGCACAGCGGCGCAGAGTCCACAGGGCATCAGGAATTTCTTAAAAAGCTTTATTCGTAATATTTTTAATATTTTTAATTATCAATCCCTGTTACGTCATAAAATATTATGTCAAAATTGTCAAAGATGGGAGCGCGATTCCATTTACGAAAATTCGTTGTAGCGAAATTATCAAAAAAATTGTCATATAAATTGTGAACGAAAATTCATACAATAATTACAAAATTCTCATACAAGTTTAAACTCTTCTCTAAAAATAGTTGTTGATGAAGGAACAGGATATAAAAAAAGTTTCTAAACAAACCGAATTGAATTGAAAAAGCAACATAACCAATACCTTCATTCCCTGCATTTTCACTCGTCTTTTAAACAGACTCAAGTTTCAAGAAGATTTTTTAAAACAATGCGCAGGAATAAGAAATAAATGATATTTATTCCATGCAATTATAATGTTTTCGTAAATTTCGTTATAAAATACTGAAGCATAATAGCAGAAGTCGTTCGTCGGTGAGAAAAAAATACGAGAGTGACGTCACGAGTGAAAGGCTCCGAGACGACCGGACCGTTGGGATGCGGACTTCCGGTTTGTGCACGTTTTTCAAACAATTACGATTCTTTATTCGAATTGATAATGTGTAGAAATAAAGAAAATAGACGAAAATATGTGAATATTTATTTAATACTTACGAACGTTGATTTCACATTAATCTTAAACTTCACAGATTCAAAATGAGCTTCGCTGATTATAAACACTTAAAAAAATACGTATACGCACACGTACGGACAAAAAAAAACTTCTAAAAACTCTCAACTACATTTGGTTAACATTTGTACGCTTTTATATTGTATTGTTTTTTCGATCGTAATCCAGTTTTTCCATGGCCATGCTGTCAAAAACTCAAAAACACAATTTTTTGTACACATACCTTGAGTCCCGTTCTGCCAAATTCGACAACAGTTCCAGGCTGATATTCGTCACATTCGTCAACGGGTTCTCTGCAAGTAATGTCCTTGCCGAGCAAATTGCCTACAGTTAAATCAAGAATTTTGTGTACTATGTCGTTCATAATTATCCCGAAAAAAATGTGCGAAATATAGATAGAGTATCCATTAATAAACTGTCATTAGGGCTATAAAAATGTGTGGAATCAAAATGATTTCAACTCGACCAAAAATATCTGTCACACATGAAAGACAAAAAATAAAAAATAATGAAAAACAAATTTGAACTCATGCTGCGCGTTTGTTTTGCTGGTTCACCATATTCCGCGTCTTTTCCGCTAAATAATATACATAATTTTTTAATCTATTTTTAAGCGTATGTCGACGAAAGGAATATACGGAATAAGAGAACCAATGTGCTCTCGTGCCCGAGGGCGCAACTGGTGATTTCCGTGGTCGCTAATCCAAAATGTCAGACATCGACAAATGGATAGATATTGCAAAAGAGTGCAAATATCTACCAGAAAATGATCTCAAGGTAAAGGAAATCGTGTTTAAAGGAAACATTGTTGTTCGCTGAAAAAGTGTTTATCAGGATTAGCTCGTCTCGACGAGTTTAGAATGTTGTACGATAGATTTTTCTGGTCGTCTTGTGGTGGCGTATAGGTTACGCGTTTGCTTTTTTTTATTTCTATAGATCTCTTAAGCTCCGTGTAATTCGAGATCATAAAGTATGTTTTTTTTTCTCTCTATCTTTCTTTCTCTCATGCTCATTAGAAATTGTGTGACATGGTGTGTGACTTGTTGCTGGAGGAGTCCAACATACAGCCGGTTTCGAGTCCGGTAACCGTTTGTGGAGATATTCACGGTCAGGTAAGAATCAAACTGTCGAATAACCTCCAAAATGCCTTCAATTTCGTTTTCCAAGCTGCTTCATCGCTCCGCTCTTCTTATCAGCTGATTTCCGCCCATTTCCGAGTCTCTTTATCGTTACGTCGCGTTTATGACGCGTTTGCTACGTCGATAACGAGTATTTCTTTATTCCGTTGCAGTTCTATGACCTGGAAGAATTATTCCGCAATGGTGGTCCCATACCGGATACAAATTACATATTTATGGGCGATTTCGTTGATCGAGGATATTATAGCTTAGAAACATTCACCCGGCTTTTGACCCTCAAAGCTAAATGGTCTGACAGGATAACACTCTTGCGCGGCAATCACGAGTCCCGACAAATTACTCAAGTCTATGGTTTCTATGGTACGTTGACAGGAGAGAAAAAAAATGTTTATTCATTTTTCAAATTGTGGACATTTTACTGGAACTCAACAAATGAATCGGCGACTAATAGTTCCAAAATTGAATACTCGAAGAAACTGATAAATGAATAAGATCATTTTGTGTTGGTCCGATTTATATAAACTAATTTGGTAACTTGTTTTTCAATGACAGTTTCAACCATTGATGTCTGATTTCCGATTCTTTCTTTCTCTTTGTAGTTCTCGATGTCTTAATCTTAAAGAGAGCATGTCTCTTTTCAAATATCATAAATTAGATTTTTGCAAATGAATTCCTATTCGAATTCTAATAAAGTTAACTAAATAATCGTTTTACCTTTAAATCTTGCTACAAAATTACCATAACAAATATAAAATCAAAACTTACTCCAAGCCGACGAAAATGGTAATAAGTTAGCGAATAATAATAAACTTTCAGAAAGCAAAGCATCAATGCTGCCTCTAATTCGAGTGGCAAAAAAAACGAGAAAAAAATAGATCTATTAAAAAATAACGAATGTATTATGAAATTTGATAGATTTGAGAAAAATTGTAATTTAAACAAATTCTTTTTTCTTAGATGAGTGTGAAATGAAGTATGGAAACGCAAATGCATGGAAATATTGCTGCAGGGTGTTCGATTTACTTACAGTAGCTGCCGTATGTATCGGTCGTAATCACCAAATCTGTATTCGCTACTGTAATCATTGTAATTCTTGAAAGATCAATTAATTCGATGAAAATTTCAGTTAATCGACGAACAAGTACTTTGTGTGCACGGTGGTTTGTCGCCAGCCATTAGGACACTAGATCAAATTAGGACGATCGATAGAAATCAAGAAATTCCTCACAAAGGTGCGAACGAATCGACGAGCCCAGATCAAAATACCTTTTCGTTTATTGCTTCTTTTCTTCAGGTGCATTTTGCGATTTGCTATGGTCTGATCCGGAGGACGTAGAAACATGGGCCGTGAGTCCTCGTGGTGCCGGCTGGTTATTTGGCAGCAAAGTCACTCACAAATTCATGGAAATAAATGACCTCAAACTCATATGCAGAGCTCATCAATTAGTTCACGAAGGTGCAGTAACAAAAAAGTTATCGTCTATTCTTTTTATCGCTTCGAACGATGAAAGCGACTTGATTTATTACATTTTTTCGTTTTCATAAATTTCTCAATCGATTAAGATTTTCGCTGACATAATTTATTGCTGTCCATATACAAATGATATTCAATTTTTGAGTATTGACCTTTTTGTTCCGAAGGGAAAAACCCGTTGAATGTTGTTTTGCATTTTCAAAGTTCAAGCCTTTTGTTTTTGTCGTTCCAGGATACAAATACATGTTCGACAATAAGCTCGTAACGGTGTGGTCAGCACCGAATTATTGTTATCGATGTGGCAACATCGCGAGTATATTGGAGTTCAAATCAGTCGACGAGAGAAACACAGTGTTGTTCAAAGCGGTGCCCGATAACGAGCGGGTGATTCCCACGTTGACCACCACACCATATTTCTTGTGATCTAACATAGCGCTCCACCTGTTTCGATGCAGAGAAGGGGCGTCTGGGACTAGGCTTTACGGATGTACATGACTGCTGTTCCTTGATCGGTTTTAATCTGGCTGATACAATGACGGCGCAAAAATAACAAATTCCCTGAGACAGACAGAGAGAGAGAGAGAGAGAGAGAGAAAGATGAAAAGTGGATAAAGACAGCAGAAGGAAGCAGAAAAATCCGCAGACGAGAGAGCGAGACAGAAGATAGAAAAGAGAGAGAAGAAACCCAATAATGAAATTCTTCGCGTACAGGGAATTCGATTAGATTGAACATTGAACGGAAAACATTTTTCTAGATCTCTTCCGACGAGGGATCAAAATTTTGAAGGAATTTTTCAATTTTTTTACTCGTTTTTTTTTTTTTTTTCCCCGCTGAACATCAATTCCGAAGTATTATTTGATAAAGTGACAACACGCGTCACCCGTACGCGGAGAATCAGCTCAATCTTTCCATTTATAAATGAAATCGGCGAAAAAAGTCGCGACGGTAAAACACTGATCGATTATGTATTGGCTATTTTTATTTTTCTTTAAGAATTTTAACGATTTATTATGAGCGTACGAAGGCTGATTTTTTTTTTGTAGTAAAAAAAGAAAAGGAAGAAAACAAAAGAAATGAAAAAAATCGAGATAAAAAAATAGCAACAAAACTGTAGCAGCACCTGCCATCGCATCAGCCCGAAAAATTACCGTATCGAGAGTTTTTCGCGCGTGACGCGCTGATAAAAAATAACGAGACGAAAGACAAAATTTAAGTGGCAGGAACAGAATATTGAAGAGACAAAGAACACGGGTGCAAAATGTTTGTAGTTTAGATTGTGTAATTACTGTCTACTTGTGTACATTCTTTAGAGCATTCTCGCACGTCGCGAGCGAGTGGAAAACGGGACGGGATTTTTTTTCGTTCCCTCTACATTTATTTTTTTGTTTTTTCTTCAAGCTCGAAACTTGAAGAGGGAATTGTTTCATTTATAGTTTACCGAACGCATGCGAAGAGTCGTCGTCGATCGGAGAGAGACACAAAGGCGAAAAAAACTATAGAAATATTATTCAAACATTCCTGCGCGAGGGTGGGACGTGAGAGAAAATCACTGGAACCGAGATAATTAAAGGAAAAAAAAAAAAACACAGAAAAAAAACAGATCAACCGAGTCATGGTACTTTCATTTTTTTTTTCTTCGATCGTGAAGAAGGATCGTCGGGTGTGGAATTCAGGTTCACTCGCTTCGGCCCGAGTGTACACGGCAATACGTGTTATATTCTTACGGTCTTCCTTCGAACAAACAGACAAAACTAGAATCCCTCAGTTCTATAAATAACAATAAAAAAAAATAGGAAAAATATACATTGCGTTCACCGGGGGAACCTTGCACGAAAAAAAAACACACTGATACACACACACACACACTTCTGTAATTTCCAATATAAAGTATAAATTGAAATCAGTTTGCTTTTAGAAAGAGAAAAGAAAAATCAGCAAACTAATCGGTATTGGGTGTCAAATCCATTTCCCAAAGATCGAAGTTTCGTTCTCTGGAGCAACCGTTTTTGGGGCTCCATTGGTTGGTTTTTTTTTTACTATACACAAATCACGAGAACTTTTGCATTTTAGTTTATTTTCTATTTCTCGCTGTGCGAATATTTACTTCTCAATAAGAAAACACGCGTCGAGGTTAAGCTCGTTATTTCGAGAAAAAAAAAACTTTTTCATCTCAATTTGTACTCTAATTCCAGTATGAGAAACAACATTCAACGTGTCGTTTGTGAGGTGAAAAGAATGTGATCATTTTTTATGTAAAATTTTTTGTTTCTGTAGTTTGGTTGTTAATTGAAAAAATGAATGAACCATTTTCTTGAACTTTTTGCAATAATGAAGCATGAAAATTGGATAAATGGAGTGATATTTGTTTATTCAACACAAATTTCATTTTCGGGCTTCGATACTCATTTCGATAACCTATATTTCGATCGTAAACGAAATGTAATATTTTACTGAGATCCAGAAACAATTTGATAAGTTGTGCAATAGAATTATCCTCAACGATTTAAATGAAAAAACAGGAACCGAGTAAATCAACAATCAATAGAGAAAAAAAAATGGATGGAGAATTGGAAACTCTAAAAAATGCTCTTACCAAGCATCGCATTCACACGAATATGATAAATAATTGGCAGAAATATATATTTTTTTTTCTTTCGAAATAACGAAAGCTGCTCCTCGACCCCGTTGATATTTTATAAGTTTAGATCGATACAGAGGAATGTTTCTGCCACGAAAACACTAACAAACAACAAAAGACGAAGAGAAAAGTAAAAAAAAAAAAAAAAAAAAAAAACCAGGTTAAAACAAGTAGAATCGTGTGACTTTATTGAGTGACACAGACAGCATGCCAAATTCGTTGCCCTGTTGCATAATAAAAAATAATAAAAAAAAAGTAAAGTTTGTTGAAATCTTTCGGGATTTCGGAAACACGAAAGGGAACACCGAGAATTTATACGAACAAAGAGTTGATGGAGTTAAAAAAGAAAGAAGTTAAAAAAAAAAAAACGAAAAGAAAAGAAATAAAAAGAAAAATAATAAACACAATGAAACCAAAAACTCTTAGCAAATGTGCCTCTAAATTGATAAGCATTCGTGTAGGAGTTGTATTGATAGGTTGAGATTGTAGGTTTGAATATAGTGATGAAAATAATAAAAGTGAAAAGCAAAAAAAAAAAAAACAAAAATAAAGAATCGCTAACGTACATAAACGATCGTACGAACCTGAATTTCGAACATCGTCGATTTGCCACATAATCAGGGTGTTTTTATCGAGGGATTTATGATGAAAAAAAAACGACGAGAAAAAAGACATTTTCACTTTCGTGAATTTAGCGTTTATTCGGATGCTTACAAACGTCAACAAAAAGCTTGAATTCTCGGGACAATATCATTCATAGAAAATGTTACAAAACGAAAGAAATAAACGAACGAGATGGACTTGTCGCAAAGAAAAAACAAAAATAGAACATATTTAAACAGAAATAATAATAATCAGTGAACAGACGATCGCAGCAAGATATTGAGGGCCAAATAACCATCGCGGACAGTGCCTTTAGAAGCCTAAAAACACTGTGACGGTCTATCGAACAATGTAGCATCAATATTACGACGATGAAAAAATGAATAGTGAGAAAGAAAAAAGAAAAGAAAAACAATAAAAACAAACGAATGAACGTTCGAGAATTAACGGATATCGCGAGAATACGATTTCACGTGCACTATCGGCGGATAGTTTTCATGAGCTTAACGAGGATACGATCTCACCCGACGTTCCTCATTTTCTTTCTACACATTTTGAAAGAAAAGGAAAAAAAAAAAAAAAACCAAACACTAATCATGATTTTTATGCAATTAGTAGCGAATTTAATTTTTTTATGATACTTTTGTTTCGTAAATTATATCGTAATTCTCGTATAAAACACGGACGGATACACGTTTGATACGATGTTTTCATTGGTCTCCGTAAACTTCTGTCTCGTTGACATATCCGTACTGTAGAGCGCAGCAGCAGCAGCAGCAGCAGCTTATATTTACAAACAACGTGCTTCGATCAACACAAGGGGATATAAATTCGTGGAAATACTGCTGGTTATTTTGTGCTGATGGAAAACAAAGAGGCGATTGAAACTTGCGATCAATCTGCTACGAAATGTCAACAAATATAATTCGTGGAAATTCGAGCGTTTGGGCACGCGATCACGTGAAAACAATATTTTAATGTTACTCTTAAAAAATTCTCTTAAAATGTTAATCAAACAAAATTTTTTTATCTAAAACCCGAAAAAAAAAACACAAATTTCGGATTGCAGTGAAACGAAAGTTTTTTTCGACAAAATAATTGCCTGATTACGACAGTTTTTTTTGTCAGTAATCGTTCGAAAATTCTCGGATTCCAATGTTTTTCACGCGATCGCCCAAACGATTTGTGCTCAGTGCGAACAAATGAACAGTTGAGAACGAAGCAGCGAGTGAAATAAAGTAAAATAAAAATTCGATAAAGAAATAATAATAAAAAAAGGAATGTAATTGAAAGAAAAACAGGATGATGAAACCGAAAACATAAATGGTTTTAAAATGAAAAAATGGAGGTGGTGCATGGCGTGAATGCTTCCGTGACCTCGGGTACATCTAGGAACCTTTAAAAGTATTAGCCTCTGCGTCTGTCGGAGGTGTTCGCAGCTTTTCCGCCTCCGAATGCCTCTTTAACTGTGATCGCTTTAATCATATTATCGCGGTTTTTAAATATATAACGTTGGCAAGCTCCTCGGATACGAACGACGATTATTATTCCCCCAACGTGTGTAGGCGCTCTGTGTCTCTCAGCCCGCCTTCCTTTATTCCTTCGTCCGTTGCTGCTCGCTGTCTCTTTCTCGCTAACTCTCCAAATGAAATTGCCTCTGCTGGGCGTCTTTTGTACCTCGATATAATAGAGTCCAGGGGCTTGCTCAAAAATCAACAAAACCGTGCAGTAACGTGTATTTAAAGATTTCACTGGTAGAAATCATTGTAACGATCATCATGTACCTTGAAAGTATAGAACTTTGTTATGTTAACGTAAATGAAACGTCTGTAATAAAAACACGTGAAAAAAAAAAAAAAAGCACACACACACACACTCGGATAACAAACTTACCGTATCTTTTGTAGAGATCAATTTTATGGGCACCGTTTTAAAGAAAAACCATTAAAAATATATTGCTATGAAGTTTTTATTTTATTCTTTTTATGGTCATTCAACGGGGGCCGATATTTCGTGCAGCAGAAGTTGAAAGAATTTCGATCGTTCGTGATATTACGACCGACAGGAATTCTTCTTATGCGGATTCGAATTTATTCAGCATAAAAATGGTGCCCATAATCGGTGTTACGTAATCCCTTGACCCAAGACTTCAACGACATTTTCCTTATTTTTCGTTCATCCACGAAGCTCGTGCTCGATTTTCGTTGACAAATGCGAAAAATCTTTCGTTCCATCTTTGAAAAAAAATTTCGAAAATCGTTCTTTCCTAGCTTTAAAATTGAACTAGATATTTTTTGAATTCGAATGCTCAAAACTTGTATCACACAATCAAGCAAATCAGAGAAATGATTTAACCTCAAAAAAATCTTAATCGAACAAAAAAATATCAATTCTTCAAATATTCAACATTCGAATATCGATTTCAAGCTCGAATGCAAAAAATGGTCGAATCCGTCAGCGGTCGCGAGCCACTTCAAGCGTTGGTTGTCCTGAGAGATTTTCTCCCACCCCCACAGCTACGAGAACCGATAAATATAAACTCGAAAGAAATTTCGTCACATTTTTCAGCTTTCGAAACCCATGAGCCAATGAAAATTGATTCCTCAAAAAATAGATAATGAAAAAAACGAATAAAGATTAAAAAAAAAAAACTTTCAACGTTTATGGAGAAAAACATTTGTATTTGAAGATGGAAAAAGAATTTCAAGCGAGCACTGACGGTTTATATTTCTGGTGCAAGAATAGAAGGAACGAATGAGAGTAAAATTTAAAAAAAAATGGTATAAAGCAGTAGACAGGATTTTTATTAATCGTTAATCAGTTTATTTACTCGTAATAATATTATTTTTCCGTCATATATATAATAATTCTATTTACTTCCTTACTATATAATAATATATAATAATATAGTGTATTTATGTTCATTATGTATAATATATTATCTACATTTATAATCCCTATGAAAGGCATCTCCAAACAGACTTCAAGATTTTTACTTATTTTTTTACGATTTCTTTTTCTTTTCTTTCTTTTCTTTATTTTTTATTTTATTTTTTTCTCTTTCTTTTCTTTTGTTTTTTTTAAAATATCTTATTTATTCATAATAAAAATACAGGGGGTTTACACACCCACGAGTAAAGAATCGGCGCGAGCTCTGCCGGGCAATAGGAGAAACGCGAGGATGAGATATATTGTGAATCGTTATTTTTATTTGCAGGAAAAACAGCAAAGAAAAAAAAAAAAAAAGCTTTCCAACCGAATACCAGTGAGTTTTGTTTTTTTAAATTCTTTTACAGTCTTCGGATCAAAATTTTTTGTCGTACAATTATTTATCTCGTGGACACTGTGACGGTCTCTTTTTTGTTTTCGGTAATTCCATATGAATTTTTAATAATATTTTTTCATATATATATATGTATATCGGTGCACACGAATTTAAATCCGGTCTTTTTTTCTCATGTTTTCTGGAACATCGTTATTATTGTACAGTCTATTTACATGTGTCCCAAACGCCATTAGCGTGAACATAAAGGACAAAGGAATCTGTCGAACAACCCCCGTTACTTGTGTAAAGTCAAAAAAGCTGCATGCTCGAATACAAAGATATAAAGAATCATGAAAAAAAAAAAAAAACAAGCGTCCAGTGAAGAAATGAAATATTCTTCTTACGAAATTTCATCGTGTCGAGAAATTTTCGTATTTATTAATCAGGAAAGTTGACAGAAAACAGGCATCTGTCGTTGCTCTAAAATCTGTAAAAATGCAGTCCGGAAAATACATTTTTTTTTTTCCCTCTTTCAACGTCTGGCATAGTGATTTTTTTTTTCTTCTCTTTTCAAAAGTTTTCATCATCATTTTAAGCTCATAAATTTCAACAATTCTGGTTCTTCCTTGTGGCAGCGATAACGAAATGTTTTTTTTTTAATTTTTATGTTTTCGCTGGTTATTCGTTGATCTTGGAATCGTATTACCCGGCAGAGCGATGGATTCTCGCGGGGTGCCCAATCTCAGTTATAAAAGGAATAGTCGAAGGTAAACAATGATAAAAGTATATATGCATATATATATTATATATATATACATATAATTTTTTTTTCTACATACATGTGTGTTTATATACATATACATATGTATACAGATAATATATAAATACATATATATGCATATATATATATATATATATATATATATATATTTCTAAACGTAGGTAGAAATTGGTAACTTTGACTCACTCATTGCAAAAATTATAATGCCATTGAGGCACATTTATTTATATTCGGGGCCTGTCGTTTCTGGGTTAACACTTGTATGTATAAAACATCGGAGATAATTTAACATTTGTTGGTTTTTTTTTTTTTTTTTTTTTTCAAGTTTGCTTTCGAACAGTCAGTTTTTATCGCGATGTAATTTGAAATTAGAAATAAATAGATATTTTATTTAAAAAAACAGTGATGTGTGTCGTTTGATGAGAAAAAGACAAATATTTGGACAATGTAGTTGAATTTTTTTGGTTCTACGATCGTTCGATGAACGTTGATATTTTGTCAACATTACGATAGCTGCGAATACAGACGGCAGACTAGTATATACTCTCATCGTAGTTATTTCAACAATGAGAAAAAAAAATTTGAAATTTTGGCGAACAAATTAAATTTGTTGATTCAACAAAACTTTTGTTGATTCAACGATATTTTTGTCGTGGTGAGAAATTAAGTATTTGAATGAACCAAATTTCGTTTGGGCTAACAAATTTCATTTTGTTCGCTACGATTCGTTGAACCAACAACAAAAATTTGTTGAACCAACAGAAAATTTGTTGAACCAACAAAAAATTTGTTGAATTTACTAATTCATTTTTCTCAGTGAACGAATTCGTTTTGTTGTTATTGCTGTGATATATTCTCCATAAAAATGCTTTCGATTTTTTTTATATCTTACAAGGCGCTGAACCCACAAACGAGAGGCGCTGATCCATTATTCCCTCTTATAGGACTCTCTCTCTCTCTCTCTCTCTCTCTCACTCGCACTTAAATATTAAAGGTTGGGCACGATAATACTCTCGGTAGTATAATGCCCTAAGTCTTGCTGATCCAACACTTTTAGCCTTTCCGTGAAAGGCTGCTGTACTCCCCGGACATCTTTGTACATATTTATATAATATATATATATATATGTGTGTATATATATATATTTTCATATTCATATTTAAATAAGACAGCCCAAATGCGGTACCTTTTTCTTATTTCCTTTTTGTTGTTTATTTTCGTTTTACTTTGAAATCATCATTTTCCGCAATTTGCCAACGATCCTCGTACGTTTATATACGTCAAAGGTAGGGCGAGGATAAAAAAAAAAAAAACAAAAAAAAACAACCCTTCGACGATCCTCGAAACAACAAGTACTTAAGAACAAAAAAAAAAGAACAAATTTGACTACTTAATTCTGCGAATGTGCGAAAAAAGAAATTAAAAAAAAAAAAAAAAAAAACAATTATTTTATTCGATTATTATTTTAAAAAATTTCACTAAGTCACATTTCTTTTCGGTATATCTCTTTTACAATAATTTACAGATTACATATTTATATATATGTATATGAACAAGCTTCATAGAAAAAGTCTGAGAGCCATGAGACAAGGAGTTTTGCAGTTTTACAGTTACGCAGTGACATATTTTATTTTTATTTTTCTTTTCCAGAAGTCTCTGCGGGTAGTATGGAGAAAAAAGAAACGTACGAAATTCGTTAAATTGACCATCGTTTTGTTCAATTGAATCGCGAAGAAATATGCAATTTTTGTCTTTATCGATAATCAACGATCCATCGTGTGCTTGTTTTTTTTTTTTTTGAGGTTATAATTCACTTTTGACAACTCATCGAACGTTCGATCGAATAGCAGAGGAGTACCACACATGATATCGGGTAATACAGTAGCCCTTAACTGCACTCGCGCTACCTTTAAATAATGTACACAGTATTTTTATTTTCGCATTTTTTTTTTGCCTCGACCGTTGTTGTTGTTGTTGTTGCTTTTTTTTTCTTTTTTTTTTTTTCTTCAGTTTTTATGTATAAAGTATCAATCAGTAGTTAAGTCTTATGGTATGGACAAGTATCCCTAGGCTATTAGGCCCAAGGTTTAGCCTATATAGATATATACATATGTGTATTATTAATAGACACATGTATACAAATATATATCCTCGAATTTTTCTTCTTTTTCTTATATTTGTTGTTTTTAATTCATTATCCCGATAATATTCGTTTTGAACGTATGCTCCCGACCACAAGCTCGGTCAAACAGGTCGTTTCGCGCGTCTCCCAAAAGGGGGCCAATATATAGCGCTAGTAAAATACAATTTTTTTTTTTCTCCTCTGTTTTGTTGTTTTCTTCATCTTTCTTCTTTGTATTTTATTTTATTTGTTTTTTCTTTGTTTTTTTTTTTTTTTTTTTTTATAAAAAAATGTTTAAATTTAATTCGACGGTTTGAATTGACGAATGAAAAAATTTACCGCATAACCTCGTCGAGGGAAAAAGTCACGTGACGGGTGACATTTATTACTATTTTTATATATTTTTCTTCTGTTTTGTTTTTTTTTTTTCTCATTTAAACTCGAATCGATCGACTTTCATTTAATTTCACTGAACACAATTGCACTCGGGAATAAAATTCGCGAGATTTTAACACACGATCATTTTGTTTTTTTTTTTTTTACAAGATTAATTTAGTAATTTCTTTTTAATTTTTTCGATTTTTGCTATTTTTTTTTTTCTTTCTTTACGAAAAAACGAAACGTCACTAATACTCTCTCGGGCAATTTGCGCCGAGAGCAGTGCGCTTTTTTTTTTATTGTCAAAAGGTTGTTGTTTCTTTTTTCCTTCCTCATATTTGTCGTCTTATTATATCGCTTCATAATTATTTTTGCCCTAATGATTATTTATTATTCGAAACAATCGACGTCTACCGCGCTCGAGATCGTTAGCATACGGATCGATTTTCACACGAATTTATATATAGATCGATTAAGAGTTGCTCGTGTTTACGATAATGTTATATGGTTTCAGAGGCAAGACAGAGTTTCAGCGCGATCATAAATAAACGAGAATTTACAGAGATAAGAAAACGGAAGAAGAAGAAAAAAAAAACAAAAGTAAAAAAAAAACCAGATAAAAGCCTTCGTTTAACATCTTAATTAATCGATATCTCGTATTCATTGGTGAATGAATATGAAGAAGGGGGGAAGTAAACTCGAATATCGAAACATGAACAACGTCAGCCACTGTTTTACACATCAGAATTATCATTGTTTTGTTTTTGCATTTTTTTGCCTTTGTCATTTGTTTTGTTTTGTTTTGTTTTTCTAATTCGTACCTTAATTAATTGAGCCAATCGAAGGGGCCGAGTGTGCGCTCTCGTGAACAATTTTACTCCTACGCTTAGCCACCAACAGTCTTGAAACGTCGAGGACATGAAATATTCCTTGCATAAAGTATACTTTTTTTGTTTTTCTTCCAAATAATCGCACTCATACATTTTTTTCTTTCTCGCATTCTCAAAAAAAGGTACCAAGACATTTTCAATGTCACTTGAAAGAAATACAATTGTGCGCTACAACGTAACGATCAGTATTTTTATCGAGACATTAAAAAAAAAACATCAAAACAAAAGAATTTAACGGTCAGTTACACACGCTTTTGCATAACACACCGCATAACGTAGCATAAGAGATTTCGACCAATCGTGTAGCTCTATCCGCGTATATGCAGCGCAACGCTTGTGTTACCGACAGAGCTACGTGATTGGCCGAAAAAACTTTGATGTTGCGTTGTTCCATGCAAAAGCGTGTGTGTGTGTGACCGGCTTTACTTCGGAAATATCGTGAAAATTTGTCAGTCCCTCGCGAGAGAACGCACTCGGCGTTATATTACGTTCGTGATATATTTTATTTGCCTTTTTTTTCGCTCATCACTCTTTCTGCTCTCAAAGACTCGGGAACGTATCTCACTCTACATCTGCCCTTCGTTAATTTGTGTTTGTTTTTTTTTTGTTTGTTTTTCCACATAATATCATAACGAAAATATCGTCGTATGGTAGCGCAAAAACATCGTATTAAAAACTGTTTTATTTTCTTTCGAGTGTTTCTTCGTTCTTGCTCATAATTTTGGGTTTTTCACATTCGTCGCATATTCAACAATTTAGATTTAGGCGTAGATTTGCGAAAAAGGGATCGCAGGATTGGACAATCGAAAAAAAAAAACGATAATAAAAAATAAGACGACTTTTATAAAGTCTCGAATTAATTTTCGTAATTATTATCATCGAATTGGTATCTATTTAATGAACACTCGTTGTATTCCACTGGGAATCGTGCGAAAAATAATTTTTCGCAATAAATTATCGTCGAATCACCGTACGAACGTGACGAAAAGAGGATTCTTTTTTTTTTTTTCATCAAATTCTTTTTTTTCCCTCTCTTCCGTCTATCACTTTGACCGATAAATTCGTAGCTAAGATCTCGTCGTACAACACGTTTGGTGGTTCGTCCAAACACGATGGAAGAATCGTTTCGTATACGCAATTTGGTTTTTTTTTCTTCTTCTTTTCTTTCAGTTTGAACGATGACAATGTTTCTTTATTTTTGGTGATAACGTTGTTCGAAAGGAATTATGTGATTTATAGAGGTTACTTCGATTATCGTGTACGTTAATGGCTGAGAATGGTAACTCGAGTTAAATACTTATTGACAGCGAGTGATGTAAGATTTTGGTTCAGTGATGTAAAGAATGAGAAATTCATGATTTTTTTACAAAACCTGCGTGTAATATCTCGATTTCTCACCGTCTATAATTACGTTTTTCCAAAAAAGTTTTTCGAACCGATTTCAATTATTATAATCGAGATCGTACACGTGATGAGAAAAAAAAACAAAAAGAAAAAAAAAACAGTAATATAAACCGTAAATAAGAGCCGTGTTTACGCGTAAATGCTTATTTCAGTTCGAAAACGATTTGATCGACGATGGAACATCGAGCGAGGATGAATCGTGAATAATAATGACAGGCAGCATATTAAGCATCGCAGTGGTAACTTATCGGTGTTTCATTGATTCAGGCTTTCTCCGTTTCGTTCTTATTATTTTTCAGGGTGCGTTATTGGGCACTGAAAGCGTTTAAAGCGTTGACGCACAGTTCGATTTGGTGTATACCGTGTAAA
This sequence comes from Campoplex capitator, assembly GCA_037576405.1. Classification (NCBI taxonomy): domain Eukaryota; kingdom Metazoa; phylum Arthropoda; class Insecta; order Hymenoptera; family Ichneumonidae; genus Campoplex; species Campoplex capitator. The sequence goes on from JARBWI010000001.1 coordinate 2,091,525, forward strand.
CGCTCACGAGCGTTGAGACGACGGTTGCATTTACCGCCATTTTGTTTTCGCCCGAGTCGATCGCGCACAAACGCTTTGAACGCTTCATATCAAACGCTGCGAGCGTCCGAGTCGGCAGCACCCTTAGCGCAGTGAATCGTAATAGTAAATAGGTAATCGTTTTGTAAATAGTTAATAGTAGTTTAACAGTGAAATAACAATTATAACGATAATCACGTCGACATTGATGAGATGATGCTGAAGTTGTTAGATAGAAAAACGATTGTGACGAATGAGAGGTTGGCTGAAAACGATTATTATTTCTATAATTTAAACGTTCGAACCTTCTTTCGTCCAAACTTTTTCGAAACGATGAATTTAGAGACAATTCGTTGAACGTTTATCGTATTGTTTCAGTCAATTTTAGTTCTCGTGTCTGTCGTCATCGTCCTTGTCGTCGTCGTCGTCGTCCTCGTTCTCCTGTCAACGTATTTTGTTTGTTTGTTATTTTTTTAATTTTTTTTATTCATCCTGTCACAGTAACGTATTGTGATGAGCGTCATACGTACGAGAGTCTTATTAACGATCGGATTATGCAATGTGAACACACACACACACAATGACGTAGTTGCGCGATTGCGTACAGAAATATAGTCTTTTAGTTTCGATATAAAAGTTTCAGTTCTTCTCAATTGATTATATACTTTAAGTTATGCATCTTATTTTCACCCTCATCTTTTTCTCTCCTTTTTTTTTCCTCGTTCCTCATCGCGGTGAACGGTTTTATTTATTTATTTTTTTTTTTCGCTCCTCTATAATAATCATATACGTTTGCTCCTATCTCTCGTTTACTCGACTTTTCCTAATTTTTGCGATCACACTATTGTTTTTTTTTTTTATTTTTTTAAATTTTTTTTATTTTTAAATCTTATTTCTCTTACGTTATTTATTCTTTCGTTCGCTCCTCCCTTTCGCACTTTGTACACCGCAACGAACACACAATTATATTACTTTATATAATATATATATATATATATGTGTAATATATATATATATAAGTTTATATATATATATACTTTTTAGTTATTATACATACACAAACAAAGCCTTTATCCTCGTTTTTTTTCGAGTCCGCTGTATCAGTTTGTTTACTTATTTTTCGTTTATCCTTCTCTCTCTCTCTCAATTCTACTTGTTTGTTTTGTTTTTTTCATTTTTTCATCTGATGGATACCAGAAATATTCCGGCTTCGTTATTCCTTCATTTTTATCATTCGTTTAAAGTCGTTTTTCGTTTATTTACTATCTTTGAATTGCTGAGTTCAATAGGAAAGGAACGTAGAACATTTTGCTCTCGAGCAATAGAGCAGCCGCCGATTGTACCTGAAAAATTGATGAAAATTCTTTGTTTATCTCAACGAATGTCATTTTTTTTTAAATATTTAGTCGCGAACATTTTTGACAGTTGGGGAAAAATTTTTTGAATTTTTTGACAGATGAACGTCAAAATTTCGAAGTGATGACGAAAACTACTGTAGGACGTTTAGAGATGTGAAAACGAAGGCTCAACTTACGTCGGGCAATCTGTTCAGGAGCTCGTGAAACCGTCCAGGCTGCTGAGGCGCACTGTGCTCGACGAAACTTCGTAAACAGCTCATATATCGCTCCTGTATTTGTTCTAATTCCAGTGTACCTCCTCGTGCTACAATTAAAATTGTACAGGGTGAGCAAAAGCTTTCTTTACGAAATAACGTATATATCTAATGATTTTTTTTTTCGTTTTTCTTCATTTATTACGGAGCTTCTCGTGTCACGAGAAATTCGCGTTAAAACTTACATTTAGCATCTCCAATTGCCGCAATGTTGATAAACAAAACAACAATTTTTTTCGTTTAAAAATACGCTTCGAATGTTATTAAATTCGATCGATTATCCAATCAATTCAATGTACCAGAGAAGCTGTCAAATAAGTGTCTAAACTTTTGTTGAGATATTCGGTTTCAGCACCGTTGCTTTTCATTTGAGAGGATTTGAAAACAAAATTTTATCCAAAAATTCTTTCGTTTTTTCTTTTTTTTTCATTTTCGTTTTCATTAACAATGAAATTTTTCGGTTCTTCAATAAATCGATGTTTTTTTGATTGTTCACAGATAAAGTTCAGATGGAAAATGGAGAAGCTTGATCGATTTGAGTCAACAGCGACTCGATAACGTGCACGAATTCAACATTCGAAAACACTTACCTTGCGAAAGCATTGTGATTACTTTCAGACAGACGTACTCTTCCATCCTTAGTTTCACTCGCCTGAACATGAGTGTGACGTACGTTATTTTTTCAACCATGAGACCGACGTCCTGTCGTAATTGGTCCATGGTTATCGGTCTTCCCATCATGCTGGTCAGACACGTTTGCAACGTATACATGTTGTTCGAAACCTTGAGAATCAAACGCGGATATAAAAAAATCAATTTTTTTCTTTTCTATAATCACAATGGCAAATGAATTTGTAATGTTAAGTTTTTAAAAGATAAATTCATGGTTCAAACAGACGTGGAAAGTATTAAGAAAAACGTCATTTCTTGCATGCTTAGCAAAAAAATAAATAAAAAATTCCACGAGTTGAAAGAATTCAACTTTTTAGAAGCTTCTTATTGATGATTTTTGAATTGATGCTCTGCACATGAAAATTTTGTGAAATTTTATGAAATTTCCATGGTAATTAATCGTATGCTAATTTTTTTTTTGCAGATTTAATTATCTCCTCGTGTAGAGAAAAAAAAAATGGATGAACTTACTTCTTGCATGAAGTCCGCGCCCGTTCCATCGGAGCTGACATTGGTAAATTTGTGCTGACCGTGCATCGCTTGATAAGCCGATGTGGTCAGTACGAGAAGCTCGTGCCACTTGTGAGTGAGTAACCTCGTGTGAACCTCGACCGGTAGCTCAAGGTAAAAGGGCAATCTCTTGGTCCACTGCACCAACTTGTACACTATGCTGTCTCCTATTTGACACAGCTTTTCACTTAAGTCTGATTTATGGTCCAGTAGCTCATCCAAGTTCTGGAATGAAAAGAAAAAAAAACAAACAAAATCAAAACCTTTTAATGAATCATCATAATGGAGGAGATTAACGAAATATGATGAAAAATCTGTGGATGATTATTCGTGGAGCAATTCATTTGTATTAAATTTGTATTCCGTTGGCTGATAAGCAGATTAAACTCTCAACAAAAGCTTCATTAAATCCCTCACGTTGATTTATTCATCGATTATCAACGAATTTCTACTGAAATTTCATTAACTTTTTTTTTTTCTCAATTTTTTGCAGCTATTGTCGAAGATTCTTTCCAAAATTCCAAGGAATTCACGAGAGCATTGAAAAAAACAGTTTACCCTCAACGTCGCGATGTCTTGGAACTCGTCGCAGTCTATGAGGGTTTGAATCATGGCGAGAGTGGCGTCCAGAGGGAAGGCTCGATCCCTCGAACTGCTCACGGCGTTGTCCAGCCTTTGCCTTAAATGCACCACCTGTGGTAAAGCACACATAAATAATCGATCGATAAACGAATATTTCTCGAAACGCTTAAAAATTTTACGTAATTGAATGACGAAGGAAAAGTTCACGGTTGATTAATCAGGTCAGGTTAAACGAATGAGAAATTTGGTCGAAATAAAAGTTCAGGCGTTCAGGATCGTCGAAGGGATTTTACAATTGTTTCGCTTTATCTTTAACGTCGTTATTTTTTCATCAATCTTTCTCACCATTTCCTACCCGAAGGTATAGGTAAATCGGGCAGGCCTTTCACTGACCTTTAGCGAAGTACTCGAGTGTTCCTCTCGAGGTCTCGACAAGAAAAAGAAGAAAAAAAAAACAACACCTACTATTTATTTCCTCGTAAAGAAATCGTGAGGACGCGTGTTTAGGCTTACACGTGTGTGTATTACAAATCACATTGAAATATAGATATATAAACGAGGCGAACGACGACCTGGACTTTGCGTAGGGAAAGTTGTGACCGTCGTGGAACGAAATATCGTACTCGTACTCTGATACATGCATTCTCATATAACTCTATACGTATTTATGTGGTATAAAAAGGGGAATCGAGAGAGGGAAAAGAAGACGAGAGTTGAGAAGGAGAAGGAGGCGAATATGATGAGAACGAGGAGTAGGGTGAGGTCAGTGTCCTTTATGCAGACTTTCACGAGAGTTACGAAACGCCTGGAGAACCCGCCCGTCCTTGGCACCGGTTGCCGCTGCTGATATTCTCTTGTCCAACCAACAAACTCAGCCGCCTGTGTCTCTTTTTTTTTTTTTCAACACTCGCTACTATTCGTACCTTTGACTATGAGACAATCTCGAGATCTGCATTCACTTTCTTACATTGAAAATGAAATTTTGTTGAAATCTTCTTAAATTTCGATGAACGTGACCAACAAAATTATTTCATTCGGACAATAATATTTTCAAGGTTTTTCAAATTGAAATTTTTTGAAATTCAAATTGGTTTTTGCTCTCTTTGAAAATTATTCTTCTAGAGCCTGATTTCACTTTCTATTTTTCAAAGGAAATTCGTGACCAATTCTATCGATATTCATCAAAGACTTGAAAGTCGATTTATTTAAAAATAATTCTTTGATTAATTCGATGTTTTCGGGGGATTTAAACGCTCGGAAACGAAATTAAAGTTTTTAAGAAATTTTAGTATTCATTTGGAGTGATTCCGATGCAGTTGTCATGGAAAAAATTTTTGCGATTGCTTCGAAAGTCGAACGTAGAACAAAAATTTCTCAAGTCGAATTGTTTTTCAAAAAATGCATGTTGATGGTTTCTTTCATCTTTCGATAGTTAATCCAACATTTTTCATGAACTCGATAATGTCGAATACACACGAAAAAGAAAGAAATAGTTGTCAGTTGAAATAGTAGTTTAGGGAAAGTGGTCGCGTAAGTCTGCTAAACTTGGTTCAAGCCGCAATCGTCTGTTTCATTACCGTGTATTACGTAAACTTCCGCGTTATTGCGTGAGCTAGTGAAAATTCTAAAATCATATATAGAACTTATATTAAATGTTCTAATAAGACGAAGAAAAGAAAAAAAACATCAGTTTTACGTAACGAAACGCGATTGACGACCTTTTTTTTTCTGTATACGAGCTCTCGTTTTTTCGATCGTTGACGCTTTTCTTCACGATCGTTTTGATCGTCGTTCTTTTTCACTATTTCGAAATTTCTAAATTAGCTGATGCGAGTTTTTTCACTCTCCGCTGTAGTTTCGTGTTGATTACGTATGCATATATTTTTTCGTGATCTTGGATACGAATAAATTCAAATGGAATCTCCTATTTTTAGTTGTCGGTGTGACTGTCGTCGAATTTTCTTCTTTCTGAATATTCTTCGTCTATTCTTTGGATTTTTTGTTCATTACCCTTTGAGATTTATTACCACTTTATCCCAGCTGAAGAAAACCAAAAAAACTTCATTCAATTTCAGTTTCAGATTATTTGAAAATAATTGGTTGAATCGAAATTTGGATTTTTGAGGAGTTTTGAATAGGAATGAAGTTCGTTTTCACCCGATTCGAGCAGAGGTCACTACGCAACTCTTTTTTTGTGACTAAAATTTTGTACTTGATCGCTTTTTATCTCCCTTGAAAAAAGTTTTTGAATTTTCTTTCGATCGGATGTTTTTTTAAATTTATTTTCGTATTTTTTTTTTCTAGATCTCCTTTCACCATCGAATATTTCGTTATCGCTTTCAATTCTCCGTCACAACGTGGTTCGCTCTCGTATGTGAGCGACATGGAAAGTGGCCTCCTTAACGGGATTTATATACGCGCTTGTTCGTGGTCAATATTTATCCGTTCGTTTTAGAGCTCGAGCTCCCGATGATCTCCGCTGTACAGTCACACACCGGTTTCACTTTTGGCAATGGCCTCTAACGGGTCGACGTGTTAACCGATCGAAGCCCTCTCTTCTCTCGTTTCGTTTTCTTCAAGTCTGAGAATGTGTGCACATGGGTGTGCGCGAGGCTTTACGTCTTTGTGCGTAATTACACGTGAGGATCTTTCTCCCTCTCCCTCTTTATTCTTCCAACGTTCCAGAGCGTTCCGTCATTTGCATAATAATCTCGCATCCAAAATAACTGTCCTGTACTCGGCTCCAAGGAAAATCGCGCGTGCCACAAATTATTCTACCTACTTTCTGACTTCTCGTACATGGAATCTATAATTATGCACAAGTGCAAAAACCCATTTCACGTTATTCCCAAAGTTTTCAACTTTTATTTCGCACGATTTTTTATTTAAAAAAATTTAATTTATTCGTTTACAACGAAATTATTATTTATTTTTTCTCTTACGGTAAACGATTTTTGACATATTCAGACAAGTATTTTTGAAAATTCGATAATTTCAAGAAATTTTAAGAATCGATGAAAAATCATCAGTCCATAATGGTGACGAAAGTGTGAAAACGGATAGGAAATTTATGGGCTAAAATAATGTGAAGAGTTCGGATAAGGATGCCATGGTGAAAACGAGAGAAAAGTAAAAAAAGAAAAAAACAAAATGGTTAAATCTCGAGACACGGTAATGGTATTTAATGCGAGACCTTTCTCGGCCTCGATGCTCTATCCTATGTCTCGTATCGCGGCTTTCGTAATGCAGGAAACCTTGAGGTTTACACAAGAGTTTTCAGTGGGCATAAGAAAGTGAAATTGCAACGAGAGTTCATTCATTTTACTTACCGACGGTAACGCACCAACGAGAATGAATTACTTCGCATAACGTACGAAAATTATCAACACACGCGATAAATTATCTTTGTGTCCTTATAATTCTTATGCCTCTCGTAATTTTGGGTCCACTTTATGCTTTTTCTTTATTTTCAGAAATAAAAACGAACTTTGAATGCATAAAGGCACAAAGTAATGATTTTACAGTTTTTTTTTCGCGTTACATTTTAACGCATGCATTGCATTTCACAACAGATATGGGATGGTCGAGTTTCACGGAATTCGATGTCGCTTACATCATTTTATTTTATCTGTCCTTTTTATTTTTTTATTTTTATTAATCGAGACTGTTGGGACAAATGATGAGAAATTCAAACTTCAATTATCGCCAAGTTTTCCCAGTTGATTTGTCAGTACTTTTATCGATCTCATAAATTTTTTAACAAATTTTCAACTCAAAAAATTTTACCACGATTCAATTGGCTAGCTTCGCTTGTGCTACGTTTGTTTTTAGTAATTTCTGTTTTTTTTTTTTCAAATGTCCCAAAATATTGAAGCAAGTTTTTTTTTTTTTCTAAATGAGAAACGCTCAGGCTTCGTTGCTTACAAGTGACACCCAATTTCGTGCCGAAATTATTTTCGTATTCAAATAATCCGTGACGTTTCATTTCCAGGTTTCGATCACTCCGGCGTGGGGATACACGTTTTGATTTTTCCTTAAATTGGGTACCAACGGATCGATGCCATTATGTAAGTGGCCGAAGCTTTTTCTAACGTCTTTAAAAAACGATTCGATGTGCTTCGGATTTGACACCAATTTACGAGTATTTTTCCGTCAATACGTGAGAAAAATAAGAAAAAAGAGAGAGTTTGGCTCGAAAAATTGATAAAAAAAATCAAGTTCGTTCGTTCTCGATAAACGAATCATTTGGAAACGTGAAAAAAACAAAACGTGACAGTAGAAAAATGGACTCACTTCGGAGGGATTGGTCAGGGCTGTCTTCAGGATGGTCCCATTGACGAGATGTCCCGTTTGACTCGGATGACTCGGTGTTGGCGGTGAATTTATTGAATCCCCGGACGATATTTTGTGATGATGAAGAAAACTACCGGCTAATTGTTGGGCGTGCTGTTGTTGGCTGTGATGAGCAGCGGCAGCCGCAGCCATATGTTTGTCGAGCATCGTCGTTGCCATTGCTCCTTTTACACCACTGATCGTACTCGAACCGTTTACACCTCCTGTGTTGCCACTCCCCGTCATTCCTCCCATTCCTCCACCTACGTTACTCGTTTTGTTTGTCTTCTTGTGCTTTTTATATTTCACCTTTAATCGTCACGAAAACAAATTATTTTTCACCCCATCAAACGTAACGTCGATAATAACAAGAATTAGCAAATTTTCTGCCTCCCATCGAATCCTTTATGAGTCGATTGAACATGATTAACTAATTTGCGATCGTTCCATGTTAATTGTTCATAATTTCTCTACTAAATTACGATTACAACTTTATTTTTCTGCCATCACTCCAACTGGATCAAAAATAAATTATTCATTATTCGTTGAACTATTCAAAAAGATCGTAATTGTTTAAAATATAATTCGAATTTGTTCGATTTATCAATATTTCGGTACAAAAATGAACTTTTGGCATGAATTTTTAAATGGAATACACATCGAATCAAACATTTTTTTTTTTTACATACAAACTGACTCGAAATGAAGGATGGAAAATGGACTGAAATGCGTTGATTAAAAAATGTATCAAAACGTATGCGAATACGAAAAAAAAGGTTGAGTAAAATGTTTTACCTTGTAAAGGTTATAAACTGCACCAGAATTCCTTCCACCAGGCATCCGGTCTTCCCTGACGGCCTGAAGCACCATACCCTGTTCTATACACTTTTTGAATCGGCAGTACTGACACCTGTTTCTCTGTGCTTTGTTTATTTCGCAGCCGCCCTCGGCGACGCACGTGTATATCCGCCTGTTTTGTACAGTCCTCTTGAAGAATCCTTTGCATCTGTAAGATCCGAGAATGAAGAAAAAAAAGGAAGCGATGAGCAAGGGAAACGAAGGTAAAAAATGTACTTTGCAAAGTTTCCATATCAATCCATTTTCATTGTTTCATCCTCACTTCTCTCGTGTCGTGTGATAAAAAGAAAAGGGAACAAGGATAACGAGCGAGGAAGATTAGAAATTTTCTTCCAAAGTATGAGGAAAGTACACGAGACAGAAAGTGTGCACGAGTGATCAGTGTACGTCGAAAATTAATATCACATATCCGGCTGCAAAGTCTAAACTTCCTTCAACTCCCCAACGTAACGTTAAACAAAAGGAGCTTCGTTTTTCCAATCAAGTAACTTTTTCAGCGAGGTATGGACTCGTATTTTTGTGCAAAGTTAATGAAAAAAAAAAAAAACAAGAGTAAAAAGAATTGCCAAATTTAATCATATTTCATTGAAATTTACATCGTTATTTATTTATTGTGTTTTCTATTTTATCGATTTGGAAATAGATATGTGAAGATTCAGTCGTTTTAGCGATAATCAAACGATTTAATTATAAAATGAAACTTCCTGTAATCTCGAGGGAAAATGTGCGTGTATACTAATGAGAAATTCGTCTCTTCGCTCATTTCCCATGTGCCATTTTTTTTTTGTAATATCGAGCAAGTTTCTCCATCGCTGATATTCGAGGAAAAACTAATCAAGTTTTTTATTATACATTTCATTCTCGCACGCGTGTCGATGGAGAAAGTTGAAACGGTACGGAAAATCAAATTTCAAATAGCAGAGGTTGATAGACGCATCGAAGCAAAAGGTCAACGATTATTGACGAATGAAACGCGCCATTAGAAAAAAAATTGACAAGAACTTTAATAGCGAATTTAGTGAAAAGAAAAACTCGATGAAATGAAACGAAAACTCAACTATTTATATTTAGATCGCACTGCGAATAAAATTCTGTCAACGAATCAGTAAACATAGCTTCGGGGGGATATAAAAGTCTCAAAATTGCTACGTCTTTGCCTTCAAGGTGAAATTTTCGAGTGTGTCGCTTATTTTTCAGGGACAAAGGACAGAATACGTTAGTTTATACTTCGTCTCGATCGAATTTCCCAATCGACGATGAGACATTGGTCTATATTTAGAAAGTAATAGTACGCGTTGTACAGCGATACGAAGAACTAGCTACAGTCGAGCTGTGCAGGCATTTTACATCCCCAACAAATTTACCAATCGTATTTTCATTCACGGATGCCAGAAGTGAGGAGAGTCCAATTTGAATCAATTTGAATCGGATTTGTTATTTATTTGTAGCATCCAAGCATAATAAGAAATTCAATGTATCATCACTAAGTTTTTTTTTATACAAAATTAGATTCTCACTCACCGCTGATTTTTTTTCGTTTTCGAATTATCTTCAAATTAGTAATTCGTGTTTGACGTATATCGATATTTTTTAAATACTAAATATCGGTTTTTTGTAAAACCACAAACATAGTTCGAATCATTATCTTTGATTTCGTGAAAGATTCTTCGTAACCGGTTCAGTGGTTTTTGATTGAAAAGCAGCGAAATTTATTTCAACGAACAGACTTACAGAAAGTAGATTTGCAGAAAAAAAAACTCACCCTTCACACGTGATGATCCCATAATGCAGACCAGTGGCTTTGTCCTCGCAGATCATACAAATCATGGGAGTTTCGTCTTCCTCGTGTTCCTGAGGTGGTAAAGGTGGTGCGGGTGGTGCAACGGATTGCATGGATTGCGAGGCCGCCTCGGATTTGACGGACCCGCCATTTCTGACCCAGGGCTGACTGGAGCCGGAGGCGGTAAGGTTAAGTGCCTGCATCTGTTGTGCTGCGGGCAATTGTGTCAAATCACCAGCCCATAGCCTTTCCATATTGAGGGGTGGTCCGGACGGATACGAGACGCAAGGTGGTTTGCCTCTTGACTCTTGTCCGAGATTGAGTAGCAGCTGAGCCGCTGATTCCTCGGACGAAGAGCAGGAAGCGGCCGCGGCGGTCGCTGTCCACGAAGCCGCGGGCGGTGGTACCGGGTCAAGTGGAGGTGGTGACCATCGCATGGTTCTAACACCACCAAATTCACCCATTATCACCGTCGGCGGTGGTCGAGGAGGCGCTGGTGCGGCCCTTTGGGCAGGCGGCTTCATGCCTTCGCCTGTTACATTAGAAAACAAACAAAAAACAGAAAAAATCCAACTTGAATATCTTGCAAGAGATTAATCTTATTTACGTAAGAGATGCAAATGAATAAATGAGTTCATGAAAAAAAAAAAAAAAAAAAAAAAAAAAGCTATATATAAGCAAAAGTTAAAAAAGTGAAAAAGAAAATAAAACTGAAATAAGGAAAAGCATGAAGAACGAGGATAGTTACGACTTACACGCTGATCCGGTGGTTACAGCACAAGTCCCAACTCCGCTTCCTTGCGTGCCGTTTCCACCGGGATTGCTGCTGCTACCACCACTACCGTTACCAGTATTCCCATTCCCACCACCACCACCACCACCACTACCACCACTACCACCGCCACCACTACCAACACTACTGACAACACTCGTAACTCCACCTAGATTTTGTCCATAGTTGACGGCACTGCTTATCACACCGTTAAGTAGTCTCTGAGCTGCGAAGCCTTGAACCCCCGAATTTTGGGACCAAAATTGATGATGAGCGAGTAGATGAGGTGGGACCGATGGTGCTCTGGGCCTCGGTGGCGTCGGTGGACTCTGTTGTTGACCCTGTTGCTGCTGATTCTGATTCGGACTCTGTTGATGACTCGTTGGATGTTGTTGCGACGAGGATGAATTGCTACCGGGACTGTGACCTTGACAATTTGGATTATATTGGGACGAGGGACTCTCCCGATGGCTGTCACGGTGACTAGGTTGACCGGAGACCTCGTTTCGCACGATGTTCCTTCCTCCGTTACCAACTCCACCACCGTCGAACACCGAATTGTCCGATTCCATTTTCATCTGGCCCGATGATAATTCGTCCCTCTCGGGACTCTCACATTTATACGACTCCTGCGGCATCGGCGTCGTCGACACCGCACCGTGACTCTCCATCGGCGATACCGGCGACGATCTACCCGGTGCCGGTGTGTAGGAACGTTGCTGATCTTCACTCACTCGGGATATCATCACAGCTTCCGGAAACACCGAATCTGGCGATGCCGTTTCTCTCATTTCCTGGCAACCACCGTTACCGGCTCCGCTCATCGCTCCACCCATCCCGCAGCGCACCCCATCACGCTGATTCTGATGATGTTGTTGGTGAGATTGATGGGACTAAGCATAACGTTTTATTATTTTTTTTTGACATCGCATTTTAACAAATTTTTTCTCCTATTTCTTAACACTGTACGAATAAAATGTGTACTGACACAGGTTCTGCTCATGGTCAATCGTTTGAAAACTCAGCAATCGTTATCAAAGGACACAGGGAAATTGATTTTTCAACGAATTTCTTACATATTTTTATATCAACCATATTTACCAGTTTTCCTTCAATGAATTGCTCAAAAATACTCGAAAAAAGATGCGAAATTTTGTAACTTTACATCTTCCGCTTGTTTGTTTCGGTTTCGGATTATCTTCGAATTGATAATTCGGTTTATACGTATATAGATATTTTTGAAATACTGATAAATTATTAAATTTGAAAATTGAACAACACATCAAGAGACTCGATAGAGTTTCGGGACAAGTACATTGACAGCTCTGTCTTCTGCTGGCTCAAGGCTCGCCGAGACTATACTTTCTCTGAATAAAACGATTCACGATGGTGGGGGTGAAATTGGCATGTCATTTCGTTTAATTACGAAGCTCAGGAGCAATTTGATGCTTTGAAAATTGAACTGGAAACTAATGAAGAAAAATTCTCATTCGATTGAGCTCAAATTCAGCATGCCATTTATCACATTTTCATAAGAAACAAAATATCGGAATTTTGCAAAACCACATAGTGTGAATCTTTCATATCGTGAAATAATGAATTATTTCAACAGAATGATTATAAATGATTACCGTGTGTTGATGAGATTGATGTGACTGTTGGTGGGTTTGTTGATGCTGTTGATGCCTCTGATGATGGTGTTGTTGGTGCTGGTGCTGATGCTGCTGTTGGGTAATCCCAGGACTAGGACTGCTCCGTAAGAACTCGCTCTTAACTTTGACCACAGGGCAGCCCGGCGAGCCTGGCATGTTGACATCCGGGGATGATGTCGATGTGTCAGCTACGCTCTCCCCTGGAGCAGGAAATGTTATTGGTGAAGGTACGTCCGCTTGCTGGATCCCCAGTGGCGAGCCTGCTGATCCGAAGGATACTGGGGAGTCTGAGAAAAACCAGTTGATCCACTTTCGCTTATGACTTTGTGACTGGACATTTCTTTTTTTTGCTTCTTTCGCAGCAAGTTTCGTATATATATATATTTTTTTTTATTGATTATTTAAACGTGACGTAAAGGCCGGAAGGGGACCTGATCCGTTTAGCGAAATTTCCAAAATTCTCAATAACTCTTTAGACTCGTTAAGAAAGATGAACGCATAAAATGCTAGAATCCCATAATTTTCTGCATCATATCAAGAACGATGTAAGAAAATCAAACTGTTTCATTCGAACAAATAGCCAATTGTGAATGTACGTTTCATTATTGGATAGAACTCGTTCACTGTACAATGTTTGCTGAGTTTAATATCCGTGGGATATTATTCATCATTACTGTGATCGAATATAATGACGTTGTGCTTGGTTCAACGTTCGCGCAATCATTTTGAACCCGTTGAACGGACAGACCCGGATTCCGCATCCTAATGATTCCCTCCCCGTCCCATTTCCTTCTCTACAGCTTTTTTTTTCCCCCTAGAATTTATTATTTTTACCGCTGACTCTACCGACTCTAAATTCTTCTTTATCTCGGCCCTATTATCTCCTATCAAATGATATCAGAGTGGCAGCGAATATCGTGCGATTCGCATCGTCCGTCGAGCATGAAAATGTTATTAATCGACACGACGTTTTTCTCTCGATTGGCACCGCGAGCGGCTAAACGGCAAAGAAAGACCGAGTCACATACAGAGAATTGCCCTGTGATTAATGACGCTTCTCACCCTCTCTCTCTCTCGATCTGTGCGTGTTATCATCACACACCACGGAAGTCGATCTTATACTTCGTGTCCTAGCAAAACACTGAGTCCGATTGGTATCGCGCGATAGGTCGTCGGCTTTTCCACTCTATTTCATCACGAATATATACCACACATCCGCGAATATCAAGTATTCATGAAAATTGCAATTTGACGACCTCCCGCTTTCACGATTTTATTTTTTTTTGTAATACAAAAAAAAGTGTGATGAAAATGAGGAAGCGAATCTGAGAAAACACAGAAATAGTGAATATCACATTTCGTCGAGTCGCGACTGCGATTTTCTTCGTGAATTATTGCATTTGATACACAATTCAAATCGTAACCGATTAATTGCGAAAATTTGCAAATTCTGTCACACGCAACGAAAATTGCCGGATTATAACAAAACGAAAACGATTGAATTTTTGTCGTTGTTTATCTTCATTTAAAAATGAATTCTTCGAGATCATCGATCATTGTGACGTGTAAATTCAAGAGAAACGAGAAACAAGAAGCTTGTAGCAAAGAGAAAAAAAATTCAATGACGGATTAATTGATGAGTTGAATGAATTTATTGGTGCAAACAATTTGTGTTCATCAATGATCGATTGATTATCGTGGTGCGTCACGAGTTCCTGTAGCGTGTTGTCATTTCCGGAATTCGTAGCAACGTTCGAAAGAATCTTCGGTGTATATAAAAGTAGTATTTGCGATAAAATAGGGGGAAAAAAAAAAACCGACGTGTAACCGAGACGATAGCGGTATTATTGTATGTAGCGTGTATATAAATTGTACAAATAAATACTTCGGAGTACGAGGAATCAACCGCGTGAAAAGGATGTGAGATTATATGGTAGCACGTGTAGGTCAAGGAAAGAATGCAGTTGACAAGGCCATTACGTCGATGAGTGTGCTTCGCCGGTAGTTCTTTGGTTGCAAGTATATACGAAACTCTTTATTTATCGAGACGTTTGAAACACGATTTAATAGCACAATCGTTAATCATTTTAGTTATTTTTTAATAACTCGTCGTGATATTGTAAAACGATCGTTGTAAAACAGTTTTGCTTATCGACGTCGATAAAATTGCAGCGCTAACGTCATAATTATACGCTCATTTTCTCAACGCTTCTTTTTTCTTTTTTTTTTTCTTTCTGATACTTTTATCAATGAATTCAGTTTGAAAAATTTCAATTTTTCATCAATAATACCAGCGAGAAAATAAAATCTTATCTCGTAACGAGCGCAGACTTTATTGCGAATAACAACACTTCTGTGCCAATGAATATCAGCATACGATTAATGCTCGCGAGTTTTAATTATAACGAATCGTTAAAAATTGCAATTTATTGACAATAACGAGAGAGTTTTTCAAGGCAGGTATTTACCGTCGATAGAAAAGTATGATTTCGAGGCAAGCCAGTTCCGATATCCGACATCCCAGAACGTGAATGGATTGAAATGATGATCGGTACGGAAATACGGATTAAAAGCGTAGTAACTATCGTAATTCATCATTAACGGTAGATTGTTATACGCGATGTATTGCCGCTGGGTGAACCGGCGGCGGAGTGGATCTCCCGGAGAACGATTAATTACGTTGTAATCCATAATTACATAGATTTTATCTCGATTCTTAATCAAATGATCGATATACAGCAGCAATCAGAGAGATTCGACGAATGAATTATCGTTGAAGCGTTTTGAAAAATGTCTACAAGATAAATCCATGATAAATATTGTCACAATCAATTTATCTATCGACACGATCACTTGGTCTCGTCACAACGCGTAAGAATTTTTCAAACATAAATTCACCCAACAAGAGTCTCGAGTCTCGAATAGCGAGCAACACTTTTATTTCTGCTCGTGAAACAATTTCAAGTAGTGAAATCACCATTGGTCAGACGTCTCCGAAATTCATTCGTCATTTTTTCCCCTTTCACCGGTTTGCACTTTGACGTTTACAAAAAAAAATTTATTACGGTTCATTCGCAAAGCTGGTCGCTACACTCTTCACGAAGATTTTTCTTCCACGATTTTATAGCCCGATAAAAATATCAATCTCAAGAGGATTATTAGAAAAATTCACGGTTTCTAGTGACCTAATCATCGTCTTAATTGTTCCATTGATCGGTGCCAAATTACAGTCGATTTTCGGTTGCATCCGCAAATGTATAGAAACCCTATGGAATTGCGTCGTTCGTTCACGTGGTAGGGTCGACGAATCAGCGAGCAACGAGAGATCAATGATCATTCCTCTTCCCCCCGTTCCTTTCGCCTGCTGTTATGATTGTCAGGCGCATAAATTCTTCGATTCAATCCTTTCACGCGCAACGATTTAGACTCGATTTATTCCAAAAAATTTGTACAAATAAATGAACGAATTAGATCGACGAAAAGAGTATAAAAAATGCTGCGCACTTTTCTCGACAGTCATTCCGGCTGAATATAAACCGCAAGGAATCGCGCGGTATCGACGCGAAAGTACGGGATTTCATTGGACGAAACGTGAATAATCTCAAATCGAGTGTTTTTTTTTCTGTCTTGTTGATCGATACGAATGAGTGCTTCGAAAAAGTAGCGTCTGCTCGCGAGTTCAGATCGAGGAAAACTAGCCGGTGCATGTCCGGGAAACCGCGTGGGCAGATATTCACCTATCGGCGCCCTCTTTTCCCTCCCGGCTCACCCTCTTCCTCCACCTCGTCATCCCCCAACACCCCTTTACACTTTGGCTCCCCGTCATCGTTATACTTTCGCCCACGCATTTGTTCTCCTCTCCTATCTTCCTCCGTTTGCCCTCTCACGACCCTCTGGAACTTGCATTCGAGTTCAGTTTCCGTCTCGATGTATATTTATACACGCAGACATACCTGTGTACATATATATATGTGTGTCGTTTTCGTTCATGGATGTAGAGTCAGTGAGGAAATAGTAAGCGTGCGCCCTGCGCGGATCTTTCGCCAGGGTCTTGACACGAGCTTCTGCAAGCTGTGAAAGGTCATCCGCCATATCAAATATCCCCCTTCCCCCGATCCCTCTCTCCACTCATCCCGAGCAAACCCACGCTCCCATATAAATCGTTTCCTGGTTCACGAGCTGCGCGCTCTTTTATTTTCCCCACGAATTATATTGCACTTTTCTCTTTTTTTTTCTTTTTTTAGCGCACTTTTTTATATGCCAATTATCGTTATCGCTCATTCTTATCGCTCCCCTTCGACGGCCTACACGCCCGTTTATTATTTTTCTCTTTGAATAGAGACACGTGTCACGAGTACCCGTTGCATCCTCTTCAATTCCGGTGTCTTTTTTTTATTATTACTCGTAAACATCGTAAAAATGCGGAATAGTGCAGAGCATTTTTACGCCGACAGTTTAGTGACCCTCGCAGCGAACATGAATGTTTTTTTACGAATTTTTTTACATCCTCGGAGACAAATACTGCATTAGAGATTCGTCGTACCGACCTGTGCTGGCTTTACTATCGACATTTTCTATCTGACAATTGACCACTTGGACGGAAATGAAACGGGCCGAATGCTTTTAATAGACTATGATAATTGGGAGACCAGTGCGTCGGGCCGAAAATCAATACTCGAATACTTCGATCGATTGTTTTTTACTTTTAAATTTTCTTGTAGATATCGTGTGAGTTCTGTTAACTTTGGTAATGGATATTTGGGATATAAAAATTATTTCGTTCTTACCGTCGCTACTACATCGAGAGTCGACCTTTCTCCTTTTCAACTTGAGGTCTTGAAACAAGCTCATGTTGTCTAGCTCACACGGGCTGCTCGTAAGGGTCATAATTCCTGAAAGCAAAAATAATAATATTCTGTTAATTTTCAGCTCTTGTTGATAATATATTTTTCAAAGATTTGCACACAAATTCAAACGACGCTCGAACACACTGAGAAAAATGAATTCGCAAATTCAACAAATTTTTTGTTGGTTTGACAAATTTTCTGTTGGTTCAACAATTTTTTTTGTTGGTTCAACGAATCGTGGCGAACAAAATAAAATTTGTTAACCCAAACGAAATTTGGTTCATTCAAATACTTAATTTTTCACCACGACAATAATATCGTTGAATCAACAAAAGTTTTGTTGAATCAACAAATTTAATTTGTTCGCCACAATTTCAAATTTTTTTTCTCAGTGCACATTGTTCTCGTCAGAAGATGAAAATTCTTTTGCTAATCAGCTAGTTTTGTTTACAGAATAAATGTAAATGCCAGCGAAGAGTCATTCGTATGTTGTGATCCGAGGAAAAAGAATCGAAACAATCAGAGTCGTTGAATAATGAAGCCCACTTCGTGTACTTTGAACTCCCACGAGAAAGTATCGTTCCAAAGCTCGTGAAGTTCAGTGGTGTGATCGACTCGCATTCATCGTATTAGCGACACGCGCGTTCACTTTTCTATTAACCTTTCGTTGCCTCGAATAGGCGTGTGACGATTGTCTCGTCCGTGTCATATCGATAACTGATATTGACGAGTCAGCATCTCCTCGCATCGACAGTTTTTTTGTTTTTTTTCGTTTTATGGTTTTGGAGAAAAAGTTTAAAGAATTCGGGATCAAATTTCATTGAATACGCGTGAGAATAATCGATCGAGTAGCGAGGTGTAGAAATGGTCAGACTCAATCGCCCCGAAAAAAAGTCAGATTGACGTTTCTATTACAAAATTCTTTTTTCTCGTGATTTAATGCCTGACATCTGCTCATAGGATTCCGCATGTTTCGTAAGAAAAACGATTACAATCGAATTTCGAATGAACCATTGTTATAGATGCATCGATAGCGAGATCCTGACACTCAGTAGAACTGTCACGAAATGGTCAGACGAGAATAAAAAGTTTCCTCAAATCTCACATTATGCACACTCGTAAAAATCGTCTCCAGATTCCTCAGATCGACGACTCCATCAATAAAACTCGAAAAAACGAGATCAGTCCAGATTGCCAAAAAAAAAATGAATTTCTCCTCATTTTTACTTTCATCCAAGTATAAAAAACGATTCAATTTCCAATAGCAAAAGTTAACGAAACGATTGTTTATAAAAATGATAAATTTACCACATTTTTTCGTCATTTCTTATCGCTATCAGTTTGCAACCAATGAATTTTTATAAGATTTCGTTCCTCCAGGTGTTTACTGTCAACAATAAATATCTCTCGTTGGCCAGTAAAAATATATAGTTGAAATGGCATTCGTTCCATCGAGAGTCGAGCTCGGAGGAAAAGCTACAAAAAGCTGTGGCAATCGTGTTGAGATATGAGTATGGTCCCGGTACAGCCCGCGCTCTCACACGTGCGAGAGTGACTGACTGTTGGGACGTTGCGCATGCGCCATTATTCTCCCACTACGAAGATCTAGCCCGCTCTCTCTCTCTCTCTCTCTCTCTCTCTCTCTCTTTCTCGACTCCTCCCCCACTACGCGCGCTTCGCTCGATCGTGTTGGCTCACTTATATACGTGGTGCATTGGGGTCCTTGCTCCCTGGCGTATGTGGGTCAGCAGTCTCACACACGCCGCCGTTCTTGCGTAACTCAGTGCATGCATGCGCCGCTACGCCGGCGAAGAGTCGCGGCCGACAACGTCGTCGTTGTCGTCGTCGACGTCGTCGCTCTCGACGTCGTCACATACTACGCGCGCTCTTCTAACTCAACGACTACGTAGCTTAGCGGCTCTTCTAACACTGAAAAACCAACGCGAGTTTCTGCATATCGAGCTTTCAGTCGTAATTTACTCATTTTCACTGACTTCTGCTTTTTTCTTCTTCTTTTTCTCAGTCTACGATTTTAGGTTTCAGGCTTTTAGCTTCGTGACTCTCGTCTTCAGGGATTTCTTCATCCATTTAAAAAAAGCTCGAATTTTTGCTTTTAATTTGTTTTTTTTTTTTGACTGATTTATTGTCGAATGATCAGGAACGATAAACTGGATGGTGGATGAAACGAGATTTTTTAGAAAATTTGTAGAGAGCAAACGCTACTAAAATAGTAGGTTTTCGATCGCGGTGATCGAAAGATCGGCGGATCATTGATTGTGAAACGATACAAATTCAAGATTGAGAGTTTCCATTGGGGTAATGAGAAAACTAAAACAAAAAATGACCTTTAGGTCTGTGCGCAAAGGTCTCTCGGACGATAGCCAAGAGCATCTTTTCATCTAATGACGCGCGTTAAGTTAGTCGCTAAAGATATTTGCCCAGTTAGCTTCTCCCGCATGGATCCGGACTCGAATAGAACGCGGGGAGAGAGACGTTTGGATTTTTCGATAAATGTCACTCTGTTCGAGTTCCGCGAAAAGTTTCCGCGGAAGAGTTATCGAGCCTTTTGGAAAAGTTTCGATCTTCGAATAACCGAGTTCTGGTCTCAAAGAAAATGAAGAGGCTCAACGTTGTCCAACGAAATTAGTATCGTTCAACTCACTTTTTTGAGTCCCCGATCTCTTGCGCAACAATCGCAACGTTCCGAGACTTTTTTCGTCGGTATTTTTGGACCGCGAATGCCCCATAAATAGGCGATACGAATCCTCGAGGTAACGGTGAATATGAATGATGAAAATCGGAGATAGCGGTACTGCGGTAGCGAAGGCAGACCACAGCCATGGGGCCTTAATGACCTGAATACGTGGGAGAAGAAGGGTCGCGAGCAGGGAGAAGATTGCTCCGAAGCCCTCGAGTTCTAATTAAGGTATTCTTAGAGCATCGTGGCATGCAGCAGAGGCTCCTGTCTCTCGAGTTCGTCAAAAATTCTAATAAAAGAGAAAAAGCGCGAGTGTGGGAGAAAGATGAAGCGAGGTGTGTTGTAGGGAAGCGAGGAAAGAGAGCGAGGATGTATACAATGAAGAAGACACACGAGCAGGCACACGCGTCAATGGAGAGAGAATCTTTATTCTTTGTGTGGGTTTTTCTTGTCTTATCGCGCGAGCAGGCGACCTCCTTTTGCCACTATTAAATCCCTTCCGCTTCCTATTCGTGTAAACGTTTTTTTTTCTTCTTCATTTTTCGTTGATGCCAATCGAAGTAAAATTGCTCGTTAAATTCCAGGTATTTCGGAGCCTTCATCATTTACTGACTCAGGTGCGATGAGCTAATGACGGTAAATGCTTCTTTTTTTTTTTTTTTTTAATTTTACGAACAATTTTATAGCTCGGTAATTATCAATGGATACGTCGTTTGTTCACTCTTTTAATATGTTTATCACTCTCGTACCTTTCGCCTTGATCGGAGTGGCAAATAATGGGTTATTAAGAATAAAGCAATTCGGAGTTTCTATCTTCGATAAAAAGAAAATTATCGTTTCTTTCTTCACCTCCGTTCAGTTAGAAATAAAATTTCAGTCAGAGATAATCGTTCGAACGAATCATTACTTTAATATGTCACGAGGTGTCTCGCGGAGTCGCGCGGTATCGCGAGAGTCAAGTTTGTAAGTGTATGGAAAATCTACAAGTGTAAGGCCCCGCGAGGAACGGTGAAAGTGACTCTCCCACGCTATGAGACCCTGCGCTCGTGTGTATCTCTGTCGAGCCTATACCCTTTTCTCCTTCTGGTGCTTCTTTTTTTTCTATTTCAAGTTGTAAATTTATTTATTTATATTTATTTAGTAAGCGAAGTCAAACAAATTTTCCAACAGCACACACGTAATCCCTCGTACACCAAGAACTTTTTTTTTTGTATTTCCCGCGCGGTGGCACAACTCTCGTCGTCGAATTTCCGCATCGCTACGCTCCGGTATTACTTTTTTTTCTCTTCTCTTCATCGTTTCGTATCGAGCTGATACGACGCGGTTTTTCATCATCAAGAAATTACATCAAGAAAGTAACGAATAATTAATGAGAAATTCAAAGTTCGAGAGCTGATTTGAGAGCTTTCTGAGGCTCCTATGAAGTGAGGAAGTATAGAAACGGGTCGTTCGTGCTCTCGCAGACGAATGAATTTTCCTTTGAAATATACGTGCGAGGAAACGAAACCGTAATGTCTGTTGATAAGCTTTATTCTTGTAAAAAAAAGAAAAAATATATTCTCACGCTTAATTATCGTCTGTGACAATGAAACAGTTCCGAGATGAAAGGCATTAAAACATAACGTTGAAGCCGGAACAATGATGAATAGTAATTATTCTTTGTGCGAAAAAAATTTTAGTTTGAGAATTTTTATTTTCATTCGGTAAGAATGATCGTTATTAGTATAGTAAAAAATTTCTTCAGGATAAAAGCAGTTTTAGTAGAGGTAAGGCAGCAAAATAAACGGATGAAAATGAAAACATAATGGCACGAACGAGAGTAAATCTCTTGGGCAATCGAGCACCGATCGGGAGTGATCTGTCTCGCCCGGTTCGTTACTTTTGCCGGGTCTCGGAGAGGCAAAAACTTTACGGTGGTTAAGCAGCCACAGGAACAGAGCAGTGAGAGAGTCGTCGTGGCACGAGGAACGGTACGAGTACCGTACGTTGAACCTCACCGATCAGCGCGAGTGAAAGTTTCTATTATACCACTCTGGCCTTACCTTACTTTTCCTACGGCAAGCTAAGCCACGTTGTGTCATAAGCTCCTTTCCTGCCGGAGGGAAAAATAACGAGTCTTAACAACGACTCGACTCGCGATCGCCAGCCCGTTCGTCGTTTCACCGACTATATTTTATTCTCAGCTAAACTCATTTTGTGCGTTGAACAACAAAAAGTCCTGGCGAGCTTAGCTCAGGGTAGACCGACAGCGAAATTATTCGTTTTTGTTAACAAATCGCGTCGATCGACGAAGCTTTTTAAACTTTGAATCTCGTTTTGCTTCACAGCAGAATTTCTTATTTCGAATAATTTTTTGTTTGTAAATCCTCGACAAAAGCTGATTTTTTTTTTTTTTTTGAGATCGAGAATCGGCTGCTCAGCAGGGCGGCTGCTTGGAAAACGTGAAAATCCGTGTTACGGTTTCGTTCGATTAAGATTGATTGTTCAATCGCGATCGGCTGGATTTCTTAAATTTTCTACGCTTAAGGAGTTTCGGTACAGGCGATACAATGTTGCCATGCTAAACCATGTTAAAACACACAAAAAAATGTCAAAAAGTTGAGAATTTTATCAAATTTGGTGAACGTATTCTTTAGTGCCAAATTTGACAATACAAATTTTTTCAGATTTTTCTTCTACACAGTTATCGAGTAATCGAAGACTAAAGTTCACGTGTATAAGCATAGCGTTTCCATATATATAGGTATACATTCCGGGCATAAGAAATCTGCTTTAATGCATAATTGCTCGATAACTGAGTAGAAGAAAATTTTGAAAAAATTTGTCTTTTTGTACTTGATGTTGAAGAACATTATCACCAAATTTCATTAATTTCTTAAAATTTTGGCTTTTGTACCGAAACTCCTTAAATATTTTCATTTTAAGGCTAATAAAAATTAGGTTGAATGATGGTCTGTGAATAAAGTTTTGCAGGCGTTTGTCAGCAGATTTGAGCCGACAGAAATGTGGCTTCGAGTCGACGATTTATAGGAGCGCTCGACTATGCTCTTGTCACACTTATTATGTATCCCGATGCAGCTAATTAATGAATTCCTCGTTGTGGGAAGCATGAAAATGTGTTATTAAGTCGGTCCCACGAGGACAAACAAGCCATACGCAATCTTCGGGTAAGAAAAGAAAGAAAGGATGGAAACGGTGAGAGTGGCGATGAAAAAAAAAAAAAAAAAATACAAAAAGGAATGAAAAAAAAAAAGAGAGTGAAAAACCTTAACGATCTCGAAGTTACGTGTCGTGTGCTGGGATCTCGCGAGCTCTCGCACTTTTATCCAGATTTCTATGGTTGTTTACGTAACGAGGCAAACGGGATGCCCGTAGAATTCGTTGACTCTCGTCGACCTCTCTTGTTTCGAGTAGTTGAGTAACGGGGGAACGTGTATTTATATCGCTCTCGATTTCTCACTCGATAAATCTAACACCAAGCGGAGCAGGAAAAATCGTTGAAAATTCTCATTCGCTTGTTCCTCCATTATTTTGCAACGAATCTTTCATTTCTTAACGCGAGGAACAAATTATTGTTCCTCCCGCCATTATTCAAATAATGTATTCAAAATCAACAACTGAGACGATTGAAGAATATTCGAGCAGGCAAAAAATAGACGTTCGTTTTGTATTTTTCCTTCTCAAGAAAAATTTCGATAAAATTATCATTTGGATCAACAAATCGTTGGCAAACAAAATGAAATTTATAATGAAAAATCATCAAAAAATTTTTGCTCATTCCAACCCTCGATTCGCTGGCTCGAATAAATATTTCTCAGTGCAACGAATACGATCGTTGAATCAGCAAAATTTTTGTCGAATCAACAAATTCCATTTTCTTCCCCCACGTTTCGTTGATTCATCGAAGAAATTTAGTTGAAACAAAAGAAATTTCTTTTCTCATTCCAAGATTAATATATCGCTGAGTGTATCGTAAGTTTTTTATATTAATTTTCTATTTTCGTACCTATATGTCGACCCTGAAGTACACTCATCTTCGTGCACATGTTATCACGTTCCTTGTACAAGTATTTGTATCACGTATAAATAATAAGAATCGAAAGATTCAAGGTGTCACACGAAGTACAATTTTCAATAAAATTAACGAAGAAGAATCACGGGAATCCATTTTAATCCACACCGTCTGTGTTCTTGGTAGCACATTCACTCGCGTAACTCTGTTTATTTCGTAATTCCACGTCGAAGGTCGCACGAGATTTCTTTATCACATCGAAAAATATAGTTCACCGTTCCAGGGGGGGGGGGGGGAAGCTCTCGCGCACAAAACAAAACAAAAAAAAATCGTGAAAAAACAATAGTATTTATCGTATTCGATAGTTAATTTTTTCTTCGACAACAAGACAGCGAGAGAAGAGCACCGTTTCAAGAATCAACGAAATTGCACATTTTTTTGTATTTTTTTTTTGTTTCCTCTGGAATCCCGTCAATTTTTGAGCTCCGAGACCGAGTCAATGGCTCGAAATCCACGTTAAAAACACTATTCAAAAAATCCCTTGGATACGAGCACACGAGAGTGATTCACACACCCACACTCTTCTGGGGCCCGAAACATTCGATAGGATCGAGCGATGCATCAGTCCCTGTGGCATTTCCAAGATCGTTCTCAACAAAACTCGTACTCCATGTCACATCGCGACAGAAAAAGAAAGAAAAGAAAAAAAAACAGTATCTATAGGTACGATCGACGCGTGACCAGGACACACGAAAAGACTTTCACTCTTAAATTAAATATCGAAAGTAAAAAAAATGCGATTGAAGAATGAATGATAAATCAGGTAAAATAATAAATTAGTTGAAAAAATAGAGTTTTATGAATAAAATTTGTGTGAGAGAGCGCGGGCGCGCGCCCGTTGTTCCTTAAGCAACGAACAAAGTACGTATGATGCAAAATAAGCGAAATATAGCTGGGGAGACCGAGAGCGAACGGTAAAAAAGTGAAGGCTCGAGTTCGGTGGTGGGCCTATGCCGAAACTCTTTTTCGGGGGCAATGGTGAGTATATAGGCGATGCCAACACACAGCTTGAAACCGGATGATGAGAATTTCTCGGCGTGTGTCGTGCGGGACACGATGCGTTGGGAGAACTACGCGCGATCCTCGATATCGTAGTGGTGGTGGTGGTGGTGGTTGCTTGATCGTTGTGTGGTGTTGGTGCTGGTGGTGGTGGTACCCAGTGACCTCGATAACTCGAGCCTAACTATATATAAGTCCTCTCTGCATCGCTCTCCCTCACTTTGACTTCTTATCCTCGGCCCTCTGCCCCCCTCCACCTCCTCCCCACCCTCCTGGGCGCCCCTCTTTTCCTCCAATCACCCATTGCCCCAGCGCCAAAAAGCATAAGTTTGAGAGAAGCATCTACGTCACGAGAGAGAAGTTCAGCCTCTCGGGCGCAGACCGCCAAAAGAATCTTGCCCATGCCACCAGGAACTTTCACTCTCTCGGGGACCCATCGCGTCGAGACTCTTCTTGGTCCTTCACTCATTTTTACCATTCGCTCGGCACAATGCACCTTCATTCGTCATAATCGTTTATCAATATTTTATCAATCGTGCTTTTCATTCCTCATTCGTTTGAGGATCGTGAGAACGAAACGGTTTTATTGAAAGGGCTGACTCCTGGGGGGGCTTCACCGAATTCGCCCAGCACTCGTATCATCGTCGAATCATTCGCGGTTTTCGTTTTTTTTTCTTCTTCTCGATCCTTTTGAATTTCTTCATTTTCATCTCATTCGTTGTCGAGGATTCAGCTGTTTTGTTTTGGAAATTTTTAATGATTTTTTTGTATGCTCATCGACTAAAGATCAATTGTCATGTTTCATGTGGGCTGATAGTTCGTTGTAAGACACACTTAGTTCTCTCTTTCGAGCATAGAAAGTAGGAGTTGATTTATCAGAGTTTGGGCTCAGGGCCAACAGACTCGTCTAGGGCCTTGCGTGATTGAACGGAAATTCGAGCGTAGGCAAGGCTCTCGATAAAATTGGGTTTCAGCTCTTTTTTTTCTTTTTCGTACTTTCTATTCTCAAGTTGACGGAATTTTAATGATACGGGAGAGACTACTCGAAAATAGAAAAATTGCTTTGATTCTACTTTCTCGGTATAATAATGGTAATCTGTGAAAAGTTTTTTGTTTTTTTTTTTTTCATAATCGTCCGGTAAGGTCGACTATTGTTGGTGAACTTAATTCGTTTTTAATGGAGATAAAAGTATTTTATTTCGAATGAATTTGGGTGGCACATGAGTTTCGAGTAAATCGATTTTACTGGGTTAAAAAAAAAATTATACGATCGCGTCGGTATGCCACTTTTTCGATTCTCGAATTCGAAGAAACGTTGGGAATAATGATTGCAGGTGATAATAACAAGAAAACGAAAAAATTGTCGAAAGTAGCATCGAAGAGAGTCTTCCTCCATGAAACAAATTTAAGGTCAATATTTCCGATAATTTCGCCAATTCCAATGTTAAAAAAGATATCGAAGAATACAGAATTCTTGTTTCTATTAATTTATTTCCGAATTAACGGGGCCAATAAAAAAAAAAAAGAAAATTTTATTATTCCACTTCGCTGATTGACTTTCGAGTCCGTGAAATAAATTGTTGGCGCGTTTGTAAGACGCAAAAAACATATGAAAAGAAAAATAAATAAATAGATATCCTCTCAAGACCGCAGAGATAAAGCGATGAAAACGGAGAACGCGAGTGGAAGAATACGAAAGATTTCTCACACACCTTAACCTTGAATTATTGGTTAATTTCGTCCGAGACCCGAATTTTGGTTTCGATTGGAAGATTTTTGTTGTTTTTTTCTTTTATCTCGGTGTAAGAAGGAAGTGAGAGCTGAATTTTGGGCTGTTTCACTTTTAGCCGACGAAAGAAAGTAACGAAAGTCTTGCTCGCTCGCTGACTGAGACAGACCGCGGCGATGAAAGTTCTTCGCGGGCCATCGTTGAGCTCGAATTCGAGACGAAGACGCGATTAAAAACGACAAGCCGCCGCCGAGTGCGTAAAGCATCTTTTCTCTCTCTCTCTCTCCCTCTCTTTATTTTCTCTCTCCCTCCCGCAATGTGCATTAAAAACATTGTATATACGGACACACGTATAAAAAAAAGAAGCCAAAGCGATTCTCTCCTGGACAGGTTTCCGCGAGCGAATTTTCGATGAAAGTAAAAGTATATATTACTAAAGTTGCTGGCTTCCAAAGTGAGAAGGAAAGAGGGCCTTGCCACATATCGCTACATGCAATGTTCCTTTATTTTATTTTTTCAGTTTCTTTTTTTTTTTTACTCATTTTGTTTTTTTCCTTTGCCACACGAGCCCCGGTTTTTTTCCTCTCGTGATTTACCATCGTGGTGCAAAACATCGATACGAATGAAGCGACTAATCGCAGAACTCTACGGAATCAGAATTCTGGCACATTTCGAATATCACGAAAATCGGTAAATTTTTTTGAATGAAACCAAATGTTTTGTGAAGCGTAATTTCAAGCTCACAGAAAAAAGCAATCGAAAAACCTGAAATTTTCTTCGAATTTAAGGAGTTTCGGTACATACGATACAATTTTGCAATGCTAAACCATGTTAAAAACACAAAAAATTGTCAAAAAGTTAAGAATTTTATAAAATTTGGTCAACATATTCGTTTAGTGCCAAATTTGACAATAAAAATTTTTTCAGATTTTTCTTCTACACAGTTATCGAGCAATTGAAGACTAAAGTTCACGTGTATAAGCATACCGTTTCCATATATATAGGTATACACTTCGGGCATAAGAAATCTGCTTTAATGCATAATTACTCGATAACTGAGTAGAAGAAAATTTTGAAAAAATTTGTCTTTTCGTACTTGATGTTGAAGAACATTATCACCAAATTTCATGAATTTCTTAAAATTTTGCCTTTTGTACCGAAACTCCTTAACGATCGTAATTCGAAGATTATTCAATTTCGAAGATATTAGATTTCGCTAGCGTGTTAAATGTGGGTTAAGAGATAGGCAAGAGATAGGTTCGTCTAGCCAGAGTTAAACCGGACTCCGCATCTCTGCATTTTACACTGACTAAAGTACACACGCAATGCCCGCCGATCAATTATTATACATGTGAAATGAAATTGTGCGTGTATTTATGCTCGAGAAAAGCGTAGCGCGGAAGAACGTTTTATATCCATCGGTTTCTACGGTAATCCTGACGAGTTACGCCTCTCTCGTAGCAAACAAAAGTTACATGAAATCATTCGTGTGTACGTGCGCGCGAGTAAGTGAATTGTGTGTGGGCAGCAGGAGAGGCGCGCGTTCGAACTGCTCGAAGCTCTCGGTATATAAGCGCGATACAACGACGATGCGAGTTGTCGGCCATGGCATACTTACTAATGTCAATCACACCGTTGCAGAAAATACTTGTGTGCACACACACACACACACACACACACGCACACAATCGTTTCAGGATACTGCACTCTTGCTCTCGCACACCACTCACCATTCTTTTACACTCTCGCTCTTAACATATTCCTGCTGGTACGAATTGCAAGAAGAGAGTTTCGCTCATTGACCGTGCTTCGATCGCATAGAAAAAAGTTCAACCCTCTCGTTCCAATGACTCGAGTATCTTCGTCTTTCATTCAAGTTTCTATTTTTATGGGGTTTTTACGAGAATCGAAAAAAAATACATTTTTACACGAGTTTTTGAATGTATTTTCCATTTTTTTTTTTCTAAACATTCTGTCTCTCGAAAATTCATCAAATAACTCACGTTCCTACGGACTAGTTCTGGAGACAAAAGTGTGTTGACTCGAAAATATGGAGACGAAAAAGAAAAGCAATTTTTTTCGTAAGTTCGTTTTGGAGAATTTTCAAAAATGTTTCGACCCGATTGACGGTGTTGAGTTTTACGAAAATATCGGTGAACGAGAAAAAGTGGATTGCAATCTCTCGTCGGCGATTAGAGAGCTGCGAATATTTCCGTTGGCCAGTAGAAAAGGCGATGGGTGGTCAGACAAAAAATTACGAATTCGAATTTTAACCACTGTCAGACTCATTATAGTCGCTCAAAATTTCAATGCCAATGAAGAAAATAAAAATACACGGTTAAGAGGGTTTGAGATAAAAAGAGAATAAGGACAACGACGAGTTCATGATCGGTGAAAGTGTCGCGTTTCCGGGTCAAAGTCGAAATGAAACGCGGCGAGTGCTTTGATGACTTCCACTATATATATAGTACCACTACAAAACAAGCGCTATACATTATATTCTACTCTGCTCGTTGCACAGATTGTTCTCTGCTCGCTGATTTAGATAAGAGAGATACAATCATCGTTACGATGCAGAACGCATGGCTTTTTTTTTTTGTCGCCATTTTTTCGTTATTTTGAATTTCGAAGAAAGCATAGAAATTCCTGTGACTTTCGAGATGTTTAAAAAATATAATATTCATCTATGCCATCGACGAAACTGCAGTTATTTTCGTAAAGTACCTACAAGCAGCAAAAATTTCGATGAGTTTTTTATTCGGGCAAAAGTCCAGTGACGTTTAATCGTTTTTTTTTTTAACGTAAGAACGCGATCGAGTGAATTGAAAAAAAAGAGGCCTCTTCGTATCCAAATCGATGGATTCTATTCAAACTTTATTTTCGAAACACCGAAACTGTTACAATTTCAAATAGTCATAACTCGGCAACGAGTTATGGCGGAGGAATAGAAATTTTTTGGAAATAAGGTTGAGTTTATCTTGATTTCGTCATTGATTTCGACTCTGAAAAAAAATAAGCAGTCTTCTTTGCCATCAAAAAACTGGAGGATAAATTCTACGCAGAAGAATTCAACGAACGATGAAATTGTGGAGACGACAAGATAAACCATTCAGAGCAATTGAAAAAAAAAGTTATCGAGTAAATTTTGTGGAGTGAGCAAAGTATCGAAAACCTGATAAGAAAAAAACGAAGAAGTCAGCTTACTCTGATAAGTTTCACGCAGAGACAGTTGAATAAACGCTCATTTTTTTATTGTCATTCGAAGTTCCCATGTACAGAACTTCTGGTATACAGATATTTCATCATCAATTTCGAGAAAAGTTTTCCTCAAAATGTTGACTCAAACGAGTCGTTGCTTCTCGACAGTCGCGCACGTTTTCTCATCGACACCGGAACTTTCAAGTGCTCCAAGAACAATTGGCAGTTCGAGAGTAAACAGAGAAGAGCCGAGTACAGCTAGAATTCGATATAAAACGTGGTGTTGGATCTTTGACGATACGCGCAGCCTCGAGAGCATAAACGTTTCAAACGTAGCCGCACACTTTCTTACGCAGGAAGGTTATGGAGACGAAGCCAATATAATTTTTCGTCTCTGGCTTTCGTTATGAGCTGTTTCGCGATCGCGTATAGTGCAGCCAATTTTCCTACGAGTATATATAGCATCAGGAATATTTGGATTTATCATCTATTTTAAAGTGTTCTTGAACGCGGTACCCACAAATATCGAAGAGATCGTGACACTTTTTGGACCAACAAAATTTCTCGTTTTTCGTAGTCCTCGAAACTTCGAACGTCGCAGTAATCATCGTTTTTCTAATTCAATTATATTCTCGCGTCGATTCATTTCCGTTAGATCTCACTCGGATCTGTTCTCGAGCAGAGCTTCTCTACAGAAATAAGCGATTCAACGACCTGATACAGAGGTTTACTTATTCTCGTGTTAAATACCATAAAATCAGAGATAAAATTCAACGAGTCCATGATCTTGTTGCGGAATGTCATGTGTTGGTCGCAAACGGTGATCGTACCAGTGAGCAATTTGCCTTCTTGAGACATACGACTTCTAGTTGCGGAGAGCCAGCTTGCACGAGTACCAAGCGGATAACGGCTGTGAGCAGGCTCTGCACCGTTTTATTTATCTATAAATCCTCATACGTGGCTCGTTAATGTCCTCGGCGATTTCACTGCCATTTTTACGTAAATTGCTTCAACGCGTAGGATCGAATCGAATCCACATATTTTTATTTCGCAAAAATAGGTCAAAATGCGTCATCGTTTGACACTTGCCTTGGGACTGACAATTTGAAGCGGTTTTTGCTCGAATTCGCGATTCCTTACTCTTCGAAATTAAAAAAAAAAATTCTGAGTTCGACGCAAGGGGAGCTCTTTTTAATAACGAAAATTTGCAACTGGAATAGTGATCTGTCGATGTCGTCGTCGAGTGTGATCCCTTCGAGAATGATTGTTGCGTCATTTCTCGATGGCCTCGGGAACTGATTGGTCGTTACAAGAAGCGTGACAACTTTGAAGAGAAACTTCATATGCGAGCATAGGAAGTTTAGTGTCGTACGAGAAAGAATAAAGACTCAATCGATCGAAAGAAAATGAACGAATATTGGTGAAATAAAACAAAAGAAAGAGTCGACGAATTGTCCGAACTAATATCAAATTAGACAGGTGAAATAATTCGTCATCCAGAGCCTCTGTGAGATCATTCTTTTCGCGAGAGATTCTTACAATTTTCTTTCACCCAATATTTCGACGATCGTGATGCTTCTCGGAACCAGGAAGAACCTCGAAAGTCGATGGTCACACTCATAAATATTTATGAAAAACGATCATCTGCTGTAAAACCTCATCTCTCTCTCTCTCTCTCTCTCTCACACCGTTCTCTTCCAACGAGTTAACTGTGTAAAAAGTATGCAGCCACACGAATTTTGCACAACAACAATATTTCTCTCGAAAACTACATTGAATTTGAAGAAAATTCTCGCAGTCGTCTTGAACTTGAATTTAGAACAGAGAATTAGTCTGAATTGTACCACTTGAAACGATTCCAATAAGTTTTTTTAAATGCTTAACGTACCAGAGCGAAAAGCAGGTAAGAGACAAGGGGATACATAATCCAACAATCATGTATATACGTATATACACGTAGGAAGAACCTCGACATTCGATGACCATCGAATTCCGAGAGTCAACAAGTATCTCGTAGGTTTACGTGTTCTGGGGTATCGTTTTCGTTGCCGACGAAAACACAGGCGCACGTGTCCGAAAAATGAAATCGGTGAGAAAGAAGACCGAAATATATTTGCGAGGATATTCGCGAAGGCCGGTGAGATCCTTGCGCGAAACTTCTCTCTGGCCTCTCCATCTCTCCTGTGTATATGTATCCAGCGTACGGAGCAAAGGCCCTCCACGCCCGGCATTGAAATCTCCGAAAGGCTCGTACAAGATCCTCCGCCGCGTATATCCATAAATACAGAGACATTCGCATAGCTTCGAGTGTCCTTCGTCTCTAGGACTATGTAAATTCACGATTAGAACGTTAGAAATTCGCAGGATTTCGTAATAAAATCTCCAATTAAATAGATATTCGATTTTTATAATTTTAAACAAAAATTAGATATTAAAAACAATTGAAGATTTTGGAAGCAACTTACGAAAAGCCAAAAACATCCTCGATCAAAATGTTTCAATCGTTCAGCTTTCGATGCCACTGCAAAAATCCACTTTTATATAAAAACTAATTCATCACCATCGAATCTTGTATCGACCATCAGTCTTTGTATTCTAGGCATGCATTCGTGCGTGCGAACAAACGTCAAAATATTTCAATACTTTCAGATCAACGCGAATCGTTTGCTCATTCAAAAATATCAAAAAAACATCACTTCACTATTGTTTTCCAGTCTTCGTCGCACTTTCGATTAATCAAAAGACACGACATCACTTCGGCACACCTCAGGGAATCAAAATAAACAAAAAATACGTTTTCATAATCGAATTTTTTCCGCGTCCTGTGAGCAATGAACGAGAACGATTAAAGTTATTCCGTCGGATCGATAAAGACTCGAATTCGAGACAAAAATTTCGACAAAAATCGAGTATATTCTCATGCTCGCATTCGAGCATCAATCACCAGAGTTATATGCGAGATTAAAGATGGCCGCGCGGGGTCGTCGTCTCCGAGCGCGTTCCACCCAAAGCGGTAGTTACTTCAACGTGAAAACATATTTTTTTTTCACACGTGTGCATAAGTACGTAGAAAAAAAAATCGATCGCGTAGAGTATGACGGAGATGAGAGTGGAACGCACGCGGTATCGTCGGATTTGAAAAAGCCTTTTCTAGCGACACTGACGTTCACGGGAATAACGTCAGAGAGATAGTAAAAGACGGTGGCAGAGAGTTGACTATAGAAACTACTATGTCTATGACGCGGACTTGCGCGGTTTGTTCGTTTCGCGGGGCCTTCGTAAAAGATCGCGCACGCATGCGCCTCTTTCGCTCTTTTCATCACTCTCTCTCTCTCTCCGTCTATTTCTATCGGTCTCCCTTCCTCTCTACTTTCTGTACTTTTTTTTTATTATTCTTTTTTTTTTTTTATTAATACTATGAACTTAGGATGGTCTATATATCACGCGCAATACACTCCGATTTACGATCATCATATTCTTATTGAGCTTATTATTACAATTATTATTATTATTTATCATATTAACAGCAATCGATATTTATGATTATACGAGTGTGTTATTTGCATGGATTCAAGTATATTACGTCTGTAGACGCGTGTGTAATGTCATGATTATTAGAGTAGGGTGTATTTATAGTTCAAGAGATTGGCATAGGTCGTGATAGTCTGCCGTAGCGTTATCTCTCCTCGTATATGTATATTATGCATGTTATATATATATATGCTAGAAGCTTTTCTGTCTGCCTCGATCAATCCGCCGAGTCGTTGCTACTGACCTCCATTGTCGAGTGATACCAGTTCTCGACTATACCGATGGGCAAACGTTTTTATTTTTTATTTTTTCCATCTTTTTTAAACTCAATTTCGAATGGTTGGTTTTTTCTAGGGATAAAAAAATCGTTCGTTTTATTAATTTTTGTTTAAATTGATTTTTGTATCGTTTTTTTTTATAAACTGTTTCTGTATTTTTATTTTAAAGTTTGTCGAATTATTTTTTGAAACTTCACGATCCCAAAACGTTATTGCGTTCGACTGAAACCTCCGGAAACCGATGATTCATGAGGCTGCTCTTTGGATCAGTGGAGAAAAACAAAAACTTTCGATAATATTTTTTTCCAAAAGTCGAGTTAAATGAATAACATTTATTTGAGGTTTTGATGCGGTGAATCGTTGAAATTGAGTTCTCGAGATTGATATTATGGTGGTGAAAAATGCACGCGTTTCAACCGAAGAGCAATTGTTTGTCTATGATTTTAATGAGATGTTTCAATGCCAACGACGCATCAAAGGAACTATCGAACGCGTAACTCGCATTTATTCACGACGACTGTAATTTGCACTTGTAACAGACGTTTTCGTAAGTCGCACTTCCATACGATTACGATGGCGTAAAAATCGTGTATATGCAGCGACTCGTTACAAGGCGAGAGTCTGGCCACGCGATATATGTTGTCCGTCTGGACTAATTTAGTTCGAACTACTCGTCGGGATTCGTGATCGTTGAGCGAGGAAAATGAATTCGTTCGAATAAATCGTATTTTGTTTTTACCGAGACTTGAGTCGAGCATATTAGAAAAATCGAAATTTTCGCTTCTCACAACAATTCATATTCGTTGGCTCGACATTGACCTGCTCATAAAACCAATTTATCGTTTGATCAAAACCGATTCGAAACTGCTTCCCGAATCGGTTATATTTTAGTCAGAGAAACAAATAATTTGATCGATCATAAAACAACAAAGTTTTCTTTGTATAAAGCTGTCGGTACCGATCCAGGATCTTCTTTTCTCTATGCAGCTCGACACACTCGCACTGCAATATTGATTCACGTACAACTCAGTTCGTACTATATTTGTCTCGACGAATTCCTCGACGATGTAAGCGCTACTGATATTTCTGCTGCTCTCCCATTCTCAGTACGATTTCGACGATTCCCGAGTCTTTGTTGAGTCCATATAAAATTGAATCGTGTATTATAAAACAGATGCGAGTAACTACACGCTGCTCCTGAATTTCGCAAGATCGAGAAGATCGAACGGTCTGAAGGAGCTCGGCGACGACCTCCCGTCGAGACCGATCGATAAACCGAGTTTGTAGAGGATACGTAGAAGGATCTTGGCTCATTGTTTCTGGGAAATCAAGAGTGCAAGAACCCCCATAAGATTCAGAATCCTTCTAGATTTTAACTGAAATCTCAGAGACAGAAAAAGAAAAATATTTCGTGGATCAAAGATCGGTTCGCGCGGTCGACCGTTGATAAAACGAAGAGAATAAAAAGTGAAAAGATTCTTTTATATTTTGATTCTTTCCACTGCCGAATATCGAATAACGGTTGTTACGAAAGAGCCGGACGTGCAAAAGCCCGAAAATACGACGATGCATTCATCGCAGTGCGAGTGACAGTCTCGCAGTTGCCTATTTAACTTTCCACATTTTTTTTTTTTGTTATTGGAATTATCCCGAGGTCCCCGAACAGCCGGCAACGACAACAACTTTATCGCAAATTGCCGCGTGACAATTCGAGCACTTAGAGATCTCGCAAGCGTCCTAGACGCCCCGAGATACTTTGGTATTTATAGCGTCCGAGCGCGAGTTTCTCGATTTTCTAGTTGACCTAGGGATATAGCCCCCCCCACGCTTCGCCTCATGCTTCACGAACATCTTTCGATTTCGTCAGTGCATTTTATACGGACGTAATATATACAGAGCATTTCAGGACAAATCGAAAAACGCTTCCATCGCTATTTCTATATATTTCTCATTAAAAAATGTTTTTAATTCGAAGGGCAAGTCTTGATAATAAAACAGATAAATATTTAGATTTCGTCCCTAAGATCCGGCATTGATTCGAATGAATTCTGATCCATTTAATGATGTCGAAATTCCCGATATTTTTTCCGAATCATCAACGATCATTTGTGTCCAAATTTTACATGGTTCTTCGCTCAAAGATGATCGATTATCGAATTTTTAACCTTCACGATCAAATAAACTCAACGATATATTCGAGTGCACGAGCCATTTGACCTGAAATCTCTCTCATTTATACATTTGAGATTTTGTGCTCCGGCGACTTTGACGCGGAGAGTGAGAGGAACATATATCTATACATAAAATACCTTGAACCGATTGTCATTGTCGGATATAAATTTCAAACGCGTAGCTGTCGACTGTCCGACGTTCAAAGGTATTCGCGGCTCTAACAACAGTCGAGAGAAACTGACTCGATATATATTTTCCTGAAAATCTCGTTGTTTGTTCCTTCAAACTCATCATCATTAATGTTTCATTCCGCACTGCAGTTTTGTATCGCGGAATTTTACCGTTAGAATTAGATATTTCGTTTATTCCCAGTGCCAAACAATCGTAAGCTTCGGATAAACAGATAAAAAATCGTTGGATATTTTGGCTCGTTGCATATACTTTGAGGAAAAAATTAAAGCCAATAAAAACCGAAAATTTGATAACCCTTAAGCAATAACAGATGACATCGAAATTTAACGACTTTTTCTTTATACTTTTGATCACGTGATCGTTGACAGTGAACTTGACATATATTTTGAATAACTTTTAACGAAGATGCGGAGC
The DNA here is from genome assembly GCA_037576405.1 of Campoplex capitator. Taxonomy (NCBI): domain Eukaryota; kingdom Metazoa; phylum Arthropoda; class Insecta; order Hymenoptera; family Ichneumonidae; genus Campoplex; species Campoplex capitator. The sequence goes on from JARBWI010000001.1 coordinate 2,128,443, forward strand.
TTGAGAGATTAATTCGCGATGGAAAAGCATTCGCGTCGAGAGAAATATATTTTCATTGAAAATCTTGGAAGAGCCCTTGACGAATATTCTCAAAAGATTCGTTTGAAAAGTTGTTTTTTTTTTTTCATCTTTCTAATTTTGATCACTTTGAAAAATCGCTTGATTCTTTACGACTGCTAAACAAGAATATGCGATTAGACTTAAACATAAATCATGTCTGAATACCGTCGAAAGGAACATCCGAATTTTCGAAATTTTATACCGCGCAGCACTTCGAGAAAACGTTTTCTTCAACTTCCACGATGCTGACTATTGCGCACTTCGTTTCTAACGGCGATATGTCCTTCGCGCACTATAACTTCTATGTTTATGTCCAAAGAATCTTTAAGATTTCTTATTAAATAATAGTCCAGCCGCGAAGATCTACGACGGATGATAATCGCTGTATACGAATGACCTAGACCTTTAGATGAGCCAACGCGGAGTGCCACGAAATACTCGAAACATATTTTATATACACACGCAGCATTTCGACGACGCATGTGTCGCGTGTTCAAATATTTCGTCGCACAATTTGCATCCCGTGAAGAACCTTGCTGAAACTTCTTTTTCTCACACGAAACGTCAGTATCCCCACGAACGCGCGGGCGGCCATCAAGATCTTGGTCAAATTTTTCGGAATCGCATTTCGACAGATAAACTCGTATTCTCTTCATAAATACAGAGACTTTTGCTGTTCTCCGATGTTTTCGAGCACTTTCGAGCACTCAAATATCCTGGTGGATACTTCAGGAACTGCCGGTTTACTCGGACGTGTCGTGGATGAAAAAAAAATTTGACAGAAATCACGAAATTCCAAAATGGATTGTTTCGGTTTGAAAAATGATGATTGCAAAACATAAATTCGTTCTCGAGCACATTCAAATCTGAAGCGCTTCCAAGACGATGGTAAAATAGAACAAAAGTTAAAAACTCAGCAAAATAATGGATTTTCTGATTGGCCAAGTACGACGATGACGATTGAGAAACACCGCGACAGCAGCTAATTTTCACCAGAGGTTCCCATCGAAAAACAAAAAACTCACCTTGATGAACGTCCGTGTCCATGCCGATCTTCAAGTCCAAGTTGAATAAGTTAACATTCACTTTCACAATAAACTCGTATTTTGTATCTCTTCTTTCTCCCTGATCGATGTTTTTTTTTTCCTCAGTTACTCGAGGTACGGACAAGAGGAACAATGATAAAATGAAGCATAAAAACGAAGAACGCCCACAAGCACGTGTAACTAACTGCCTTTATAAAGTCTCGCTCGATCTTATTTCTTTCTTTTTTTTTTATAAAAAAGAAATGTTTTTTCTTTTCTTTTCTTTATTATTATTCTTTCTTCCTCCTGTTCAAAAGTGGGTTATCCTTTGTTTCCCAACGATGTAGAGAAGCGTTCCCATCGTGCGTACCATCTTTTCCACCTCCGCATCGTTCATTGACTTTTCGTTTGTCCCCTCTCGAGTCGACCGGCCAATTCGAGCCTTGTATATTCGTTTCCGTTTCGTCTTTCCGGTTTATTCGTCACATACGTACCCTGGTATAACGGTGTTTCTCTCGTAACAGGTAGCCAAGATACTTGTACAGTTCCTCTTTTCATTCATGCACAGTCTCTCAGCTGTTTTGTCTCATCGGAGGTTCCGTTCGAACGGGAATTTCCACGTTTCTCGTCACGAGACTAGCTGCACCGACAGAATTTCATTGCACCAAACTTTTTTTTTCACTCTCGCAACAATTTTTTCAAGGCCCCGATACGTTGATCCTCTCGGTGTAACAAAAGTGCATGAAAAATGATTATTTTTTGGATCTTCGCGATGATAATCGTTTCGACATCGTATTTAATTACGTCGCGAGGGAATTTGTGCTGCAAGCTTTTTGTAGCGGTTGAATTATGTATCCGTTCTGGGTTGAAAACGTCGCGAGTAATTCGTCAATTTCCACACACACCCACGAGCTCGATCCATCCGTCATTCAACCAGTCCTGTGTGTGTTATGTTTTTCGTATTTTTTTTAAGTTCCCATATCCGGTGATTTGGATAGGTGGACCAAAAAAGTCTTGTAACAACACACCGGATCTTTCCAGGTTTTTTTATCTCTCGCCACTAGTTCCGGCAGGAAGTTACCAATGACTTGGGACAAGTGTGCTAAAAAATTGCACGTCCTCTCTCTCTTCTTTATCGATGCTTTTCTTATCACTTCATCAACGTTCGGCGTTTAACGATTTACGAAGAAAAAAAAATAGGAGATCGCGAATGATTTAGAAATTGTAATTCCGTTTTATTCGAGCTGCAATTGTAATCGACGGAATCATCGAATTTCTGTAAAAGCTGATTGGAATTGATTCCACTCTAAAAGCCTAATCAGACTTATACCCTTGGCAATTAGAAATTTTTGTGATTTTGCAGCTGTTTAGCTTTCGTAATCTCTGGATTACATTTATCCGAATTATGATTTGTTTTTTTTTTATATTATTTTTCAACGTTCAAAAAGTACGGATCAATAAAATCGTTCACTGGTGAGCCGAAGGCTGGATCGAACTTGCAACAATCAACGATGTCCTTCCAACAGACAATCGCACTTTATGACGTGGCAGTGAGAGAGCTCGATGTCGATGTCCTTGTGCACTCAGGAGGTGTGCAAGACACACTAGAGGGACGTTCACCGAACGCCCGTTTACTCTATTCCAATGATAACCTCGCGCTTTCTGCGTCTGATTCACACTCGAGCACGATTTATTTATTTATTTTCAATACGAATGAAATATATTAGTAGAAAAAGAGCAAAATGAGCGAAGAAAAAATCGCATTGGGGAGAAGGACACGAGATCGTCGGTTGGCGAATCACAGTAAGAAAGAATTTTCCTTAATCGAAAGGATTTAAGCAGAAAAAAAAAATAAATGTGGATGGCAGCGAGTTGGCAGTGTTTATCGTTGAACGATCGAAGCCTCAAAATGCTTCCTCTTATTTGTTCCTTCTCGTTCGTTCAGATCTTGTTTCTCTCATTCATTTTTTTCATCGTCACTCCACGTTATTTACATTCGCGAACATCACTTGAACCCAGAGATTTCCTTTTTCTCGGGCGCAAAAGGAACTTTGACGCACCAATAAATATGTAAAATCTTCAAACGTTGTCCTTTTATCCAACTTGTTTCGATTGTACCATTCTCTCTTCAGTCTCCAACCAAATCCATCCGTGAGCTTAACAACTGTTTTTTTTTGTTTATTTTTTTCAATTAGATCTTAGGAACACGTTTTGTATCTTCAGTTATATCGTAATTATTAGAGTCGAGAGAAGGACGGATACATTATTCGATGAACACTTTTGAAAATATTTAAAAAAATTGCAAAAAAAGAAGAAAAAAAAAACTCGAAAATAATGGCACTTCCGGTAGACGAGATTTTTCCAAACACGAAATAAATCCACTGGTATATTCGGCACAGCTTACATATCCGTATAAAATTATTCTTTTCTTTAGATATAAAAAAAAAAATTCTATCATAGAATTTCGTTCGAAGTGATTGGACGATTGTTAAGAGACGAAAGAAGATGACGATCGTAGAGTTTCTTGAATCGGCGATTGCATTCGTATTTGGAATCTCGATAACGAGTGTTTTCCGCGAATTCGAATGACGGAATCATCAGAGCGAGGATATAAACGTGAAAAATAGGTGAGAAAGATGATCGGAACGTTGATGGACGCTTTAAACGAGGAAAATCGAGACTAAAAATGTTTAGATTCGGTAAGAAGACCGATAGTGAAAATAATCTGGTATAGAACTATCGAGTTGTGAAAAATTTCATCACGAAAAGGTGCGCGAATCCCGGCTGATTGCTTTCCCTCTCTCTATGACTCCTCCGGCTTATCCTCCCGTTAAGGTGGGTCGTTCGTCGTTCGTCACGTGCTTCTGATACGCGAAATCATCTCCCTCCACACCATCCTTTCCACGATTTTTCGTTCGTCCTCCTCGCTCTCGAGGCACCTCTTTCTTTCTTTTTTTTTCTTTTATTCACGATGATACGAGAGCACGTGTTTCTTCGATACGTGACGATTCTTTCCTCTTCCTCGTTGCTTTTATTCTTCGTCCACTGTTTCTACTTCGTCCCACGATTCGTCAGGTTTTTCCCATATCGAGTCTGATCCTCGAATGCGACAAGTTTTCGTTCAAACGTCAAATTCCTCGTGCTTTTTTTGTTTTTGTTTACTGTCTTCAGATTTTTTTTTTTTTCGGTTTATGCACGAAATTGATGCGATGCGGATGTGGGAAAATATTGACGAAGACGACAGAGAGAGAGAGTGAGAGAGAGAGAGCGAGAGTGTTTATCGTAGCGTTTGTAGAGTTGGCTTGGACAAAGTAGGGCGACGACTGGGACAAAACGCGCGGCCACGGGCAACGAGCGCTGCTCCGTCGAGGAAACCCCGGCGTTCGCGAACCCGAGAGAGATCTGACTGTGTGTATGCCTCTGTGAATATGTGTCTGTGTCTGCGAATATATTTATATGTGTGTGTGTGTACGTATGTGTGTAAGTGCAAGTGGTGGAAGTGGAAATGCCGAGAGAGAAAACCCTCCTCGTTGCTGCCCCCCCTCTCTCTCTCTCTCACACTCCTCGCTTGACGGAGAATATATGCTCGATTCACTACTCACTCTCTTATATGCACTTTGCCTCGTTGCAGCCTAGAACACCAAGCTCTCTCTCACTCTCTTTTGTACATTTGAGCACTACCTATCCTCGACTCCGCATCCACGACGGTGCTCGCGAGACTCTCACTCTACTCGACCGATGTGAGCTCGACGAGAGCCAGTTCGTTCTCCAGTAGGGGAATCGCCATACTCTCTACGATATGAGGCTCTAGGATACGCTTTTTTTTCCTTTTTCTTCTCTTTCCTCCACCGTAAAACGGAGCATTCTGTCCCGTCCACTTCCCAATCCGGGAGCCACGTACGAAATTGAGTGGCAGCTAACGTTAGGATGATTAGAATTTTGCTGCTGCGCGGTGCTCATAAATTTCATCGTCACTGTGTCAATTTATTCTTCTGAAAGTTAAAAATTTTCAAACTTTTCCGAGATCCGATGAGTTGAATCGGGATGTAATTGGACGAAAATAATTTCAATGATTTTTTACAAGTTTGATATCGAAGCTCCGCTGAATACGAGTCGTCTGAAATAATTTGGTCGTAGAAAATTTCTAAAATTTAACTGCACTCGCGGCGATGATACCGAAAGAAGTATTTTACGGCAGGTGCTTATGTCTCGTTACTAAATTTCTCTCGGACAATAATAAAACGAGGCGAAATATGTCAACGGTGTGATACGACAGTGATTGAACAGGAAAAATAGACTAGTCATCGTAGTTATCTTAGTCAATTTGATTGTACTCACTTCGACAAATAGTTCACGCGCTACTTGTCTCATCGGTTAGACACGATCGAAAGATTTTTCAGGACGCAAGATATTATCGTTCGGTCTCGTTTTATGGTTTGCTTATCTCGCTCATCATCGCGAAGAGGGTAGACGAGATAAAAGTTTTAACAGACTTTAACTCGTTAGCGAAAGAAAAGGTGGAGACGGGGGAAGCGATAAAATGATGCGAGGATGCAGCGAGGTATAATTTAACGGGATCGTGCATCTCGTTAGCTACTTTACTCCATATATATTTACTCGTAACCCTTACAACGCGATATAACGTTGGCATGTAAAACGAGTTTGAGAGTCTTGGAGGATTATAAGCGACTTGTATCTCGACTTGTGTATAATCTTGTGCGAATGAACTCTCGTTCGATCAAGCTCTGATGTCATATTAAGACGAATGTATAAAACACTTTTACATCGTTCATGAGAGAAAAGTACATCGTCATCGAGTGTGTTGTGTATAACGAATAAGCAGAAGGCTTCGACGTGAGAAGAGAAAGTTCCAGGTCAGCTCTCGGTACTACGAACAGCGTTGTAGTATCTTATTCTCTCTCTGTCTTTCTTTCTTTTTTTTTCCCCTCTCTTTCGCTTGAATTCATTCCGCGCTTCTTCAACGTTTCTTGTTTTGTCTGTACCTATTCGAGAAAACACAGTTCGAGCCAAAGGATTGCGCTCTTCTCTTACGGTCTAGGCCAGCTAGATGATGATGTTCGATAACCGAAAACTTTCTCTCTCCTCCGAAGCTCGTGTTGTGTAGATCGGAGGCAAGACCACACGGGCTAGAGCCGCCTGCTGATCGTCCAGCATACGCGCTGAGAACAGAGCATCGCACGTTGGACCCAAACCTCACGTCTCGAGAAGCACCGGCTCGCTTCGAATAATCTTTCGTTACAACGCTAAACTCGTGTATATTTTTATCGACTTCTCGGATATTTGTATAGGATTATTCTTCATTTCGAAATAAAGGTTTTGTCTAGCTTACGAGAAAACATGGGGAACAATAGGCTCAAATGTAACTGAACAAAAAATGATTTGTCGTTGGAATAGTTTTTCATTAAAACGGTAATGCCCGAAGGCGGCTGTATGCCAGAGACTCTTGAATCGCTATTGAAACGCGTTCCCGCGCTGTCCAATCTAACCACGCTTTCCATTCCATCTTTCAAACGAGCTGGAATCAAGGCCCAACGGGCCACAAAATCAAAGACCTCGTCTCTCGTGGTATATCGCCGCGAGAGAGTAAAAAATATATAGTTGACCTTTGATTCTAAAACTTCCGTCATTTGAGGTCAAGCGTGATCGCGTAATACGGCGGGTAAGCGGAATATCGAAGAAGTTAACTCGGGGAATGCGGAAAGATCGATCTTTCAGAATCAGGAAGCGAGCTAGTGAAAGATCGAAGGATCGCGCGCGCGCGCATGAGCCATCAGGATTTATGATCGTCGATATTTTCAGGGTTTAGCCTCGTATCCTGTTTCATCCCGTTATTGAATTGCCACTTCTTGTTTTCCTCCTCCACAGAGCATTTGTTAAAGCCCGATGAGAAGTGCCCGAGGGAGAATAAAAACATTAATAATTCTCCGGCCGATGAATATCAATTAAACGAGGCTAAAAACGCGCTGATTGCGAGGATCAAGTGTTTTTAAATTTATATCCTGTCGAATAATCACGGATCATTATTCCTGCACGAAATATTTTCAAGACTTTGGAACGCTTAAAAATAATCAATCATTCTTTCGATCGAAGTATCGAGTCCGTCGCGCAGGATCGAAGACACCGCGCGACGTTCCCTAAAAATTCAAAGCCTCAACGATCTTTCCGCTGTAGCTCATACTTCCTGGTAATACGAAAAGAGTTTTTCTTCCCGAAACAACAACAAAAAAAAGTATCTCCTCTCAAGTCTGCTTAGCATCTGTGGAGCTCCTTGAATTCATCACGAAAGGACGAGACCTACGGTGCACGGTTGTCTCGTATTAGCCTCTTGGCGTTTTAAATCGAAGAGCGAGAAGGCCGTATATGTTCGTGGCGCTAGTACACTCCCTGCGAGAGCGAACAACGACGGTTATATATATAGTAATGCAGAAAGCTTATATCGAGTCGTGTTATATCGGAGCGCAAGGATCCTTAACGTCGTTGCCCTGACCTCAAATGCGGTCGAGGTACATTGCAGGCCGCAGTTTACCTGGTTATGTATGTTTTGTCTCAGTCATCAGCTAATTGCAGCGAACTCACGAACGCCAACGGATTGCGCGACGAATAATACCGCGTCATTATGCATATATCTATGTATATACTTGAGTTTTTTTTGTATTTATTTCGCTGTTGCTTCTCATGTCTGCTTCTGTTATATGTACGACTTTGAGAGTGAGAAAAACAAACGTGCGGCCTTAACTAGTGAGAAAATTAATGACCAGGCTCTCTATCTCTTCGGGGCTAGTGGATTTATCTCGGTGCATAGACTTTCAATACTCCCCTGTTATTTTTCTCTCATTTTCAATGCGCAGAACATAGCACACTCAGTTATTACGATTGGATTCTCGATTTAATAGTTTGTCGGAGAACACGAGCTGTGAGCAGCGATACATTCAGCTATGCATACGCTAAAGAGTATTACACGGAATAATAATGATTCTACTTCATTTTTGACTTTTTACAAAAATCTTCTCGCAGTCAGCTACAAGACGCTACCGACCGGTGGCAACAGATCCAAATTTTCTAAGATTTGTCTACGAATTTATTTGCAATTTTATCACTGATGCAGAGACGAGAAAAGTCGATGTTTTTGTGCTTAAAACATCTGAAATATTTTCATCAATTTTCAAAGTAGAAAATCGATTGCCCGAAGCTATTTTTTTCAGCCTGACTAAATGTCGTTTATGAATCGTTTATAAGCGACTCTGTAGGAGAAAAAAAGTGTCTAGTGATGGTCGGACGAGGGTGGCTCAAAGTTCACAGAGTTCATCGACGTTCGTACCGATCTATGAAACGAAACGAGGTGAATTGAGAATGGATTCGATCGAGTGGTTATGAACGAGTATCGAGACAGACACAAACATTAACGAGGCATACACATAGACAGAAGGAAGTATAACGAGAGTGAGGGAGGGAGGGAGGGGGTCGGGTCGCTTCGTTTGAACGCATATCCGGGTCGTCTATTGTTTGTCGTAGGATTAGATGACCGCGCTTCTCGTCAGAGAGGCGAACAACCTATTTCCGTCCTCGCGATGCGAATAACGCGAGAGCTACACGCTTCTCTAGTCGCGAAATCATCGTTCAAATATATGTATATACCTATAAATCACGCGCACGCACCTTTCTAACCATCCAATTTCGTCAATCCCATCACAACTTTTATTCGCACTATTCCCTCAACGTATATACTCTCGTCATTTTCTCTACAAAACTCGGTCAATGCTGTATAATAATATTCCAATCATTTCCGCAACCGTCACTGTTATATTCCTGAGAAATTTATTCACCTATCGAAATACGCTGACTGATTGCTCATTCGCCAATGTCCTCAGTCAAGTTTCGTATTAAAAAATGAATAAATCGCTTGATAACTCGCAATCGGAAGTTGTAATTTTTCAGCATTCAACATCTCGCTGTCACTGATTACGTTACCGTTGAAGCTATCAGATTCTCTCGTTTTAGTTACAATTGCACGAAAATAAATGCCGGATAAGGAGAAAAACTCTGAAATTGAGTTTGAAAAATAATGATTCCTGAAACAATCACAAAATAAAAGCTAATCGACTGGTTGAGGTGGTCGGAATGGAATGAAAAAATTTCTGGACCACGACCTATCCGTATAATTGTGAGTTGCATGGTCAATTAACGGTAGAGTCATGGGGGTTATTGAGCGTTTTCTCTCGTCTTTATTCCGTTCTTAATGGCGGTGGTCACGGTGTTTTGAGCGTACAGTCAGCGCTCTTCTCATCTCTTATTGTTGTATACCCGATGATGGGCCAGTAAACTCGTTGATTCAACGGAGCAGCAAAGCCCCGAGGAAAGGAAAGGATTCGCGGCGTTCGGATGTCGCGAGGTGAGGGGGACGAGAGACTCACCGGTCCCCTGTTCTCTCCCTCTTTTATCCGCTCGGAGCAGGCCCTGCGAGCGGAAAACGGCCGGCGGGGGGTACCGCAAGCCCCACTGACTCAGAGAACTACTTTCCCTCCTTTCTCGCCTGTACACGGCCTGTACAGAGCCGTTATCCCAAGCCCGTTCACCGGCAGACCTGAACCTCGCTTCGCTGCCGCCGCCTCTATTTCATCGTCGTCCACGTCCTCGCGTCCTCGCCGTCGTTGTCGAGAGTGAAACGCGGCACCGAGCATGGGAACTTTCCGTTCCGCGATGAGTATGCACGTGCGTGCCGAACGATACACACCACTCGAATCGAAGACGGAGGGGATATCGAAAGGGAAATCCTGCTCTTGCTCTTTTTCTTGTTCATTTTTTTAGAATTTTTCATTTGTTTTTCCTTGGATTTTTATTATTTTTTGGGTTGACGTTGAGGAATGTCAGGAAGTTACTTATTTTTGGTCTCGAATGATTCGATCGTATGCAACAGTTTTCTCAAAGGAAACACTTTCGTTTTATTGCTTTTTTCATCTCAATTTCTAGATATCATTCTGAGAATTGATTTCGAAATGACTTTTCTCAATTATTCATTTCAAATAAAATAGCAAAACTCATTTTATTGAACGATGAAAATATGATGTGCGAGTGTATTTCGCAATGGAACGAATTCCCTCATTTATTCATCGATCATCTTTTCCCTTCACTCCGGCGCGCGATATTACATCAACGCAAAGTCAGGAATTCAATTTCTCTTTTTACGAATGAAAAAAAGTTTCGTTCGAATCGATAACTTTGAACGTTTTTTCACGAGTCATGTAAAATATCTCAGGAGGTCAATGATTCTTCAAACACTCGACGAAATGTCAACCACTCTTGTAAGATCTTTTTTTTTTGCGTCTCGTTTGAGTTTTTTTTTGACTGGAATGACGAGGAACAATCTTGAGAAAACCGCAAATACGAGAAACAGAGAGTGAAACAGAGCGCAGGGGCAGACAGGATTGAAAAGTCTCCGACTGATCCTTGGACGGTTATAAATCCGTGACGACCGGTTGGCATGCACAAACTTGGTCCTGTTCGAAGCAGTCATACACCCATTTTAATTTAACCGTTTACCGGAATGAGTGCAAAATTTTTCACTCAAATATCAATGGATCGATGCCACGATGAATTTTTATCACATTAGTATCTTTGTTCCAATTCCCTGGCGGATCAGCAAGTCTCTGGAAAAAGTCCCGAAAAAAATCCCAATTGGGACTCGGGATTTGGGACTTTAGTGGACAAGTAAGACTCACTTGTGAGTCCCAAATGGGACTTTTTCCTCTCACTCGGTGCGAGACGGGAATTTTGTCTAAGGTCAGTCGCAAAAAAAGACCCTGTTTGGGACTCTGACTCCTGATTTGGGATTCATGACGTCACAGAAAAAAGTCCTATTAGGGACTTATTTTGGATCTTACTTGTCCACTCAAGTCCCGAGTCCCAATTGGGACTTTTTTCGAATTTTTTTGGGACTCGCTGATTCGTCAGGGAAACGGATTCGGAGATTTCTACGTCTAGTCAAGATCCACGACTGATCACCAACATCCAGTTTCAATAAATCAGTCAAATTCAATGTTTCACACATAACAAAATTATTCAATCAAACGATACAAATATCAGTGATGTTGAAATCCAATAAAACTTTGCCCAAACTAATCGTCTCCATCAATATTCATTGACAGAACTACTCAGTCAAGTTTTCCTTTTTAATGTTTCTCTGATTTATCAAGAGCCCAGTAAATGATTCACAAATAACGGAAGCTGCTTTTAGACACTGTTTTTCGATGGATTCGGTCAATCATTTCCTGACAAACAGATGGACTCATGGTTCGTAGCTTTTGCATCAGAATCGCAGAACTTGAGTCCTCTTGTTTGGTATCAAGCGAAATATGTGTGTACAGAAATGCACGTGTACATGAGAATTCTCAAATAGATTGACCAGTGTCGTAGGTATATAGAGTCAAGTATAAATAGTATAAGCTCGTCGACACCGGGCGCGTTGCGTATCACGAACGTTCCGGAAAACCTGTTTTATCCGAGAGCTGTAAACTGGAACGAAGCTATACGACTTGTGCCATACATAGTTTTGTCTAACCCCGGATAATAGCTTTTCTCTCGTATGTACGCGCAGGGTTGAAAAATAAAACGTGAACTATTTAGTTTACTCTCGTTTCGCCTCTGTCCCTCCCCTTTTACGGCGTAATCGATATCGAAAAAACCTAATTTCCTGCTCAATCATTTCTGATTAATTATGGAAATTATTTCATCGACTAATGATCCATTTGAAAATTCACGAAACATATTTGAAGAGAATCTTTTATGGAAGTTTTTTTCGCCAAATCCAGTTTGACTGTTACTCGGTTCAATTCACTTTGCCTAATTAGACCACTCGTGTGCTGGTCATTCGAATAATGATTATTTACAAGAAAACCCCAAATTGGAGGAAAAGATACAAAATTTTCGCCGAATTAATCGAAGATCGTAAACGTTGCGCGACGTTCGATTGGTATTTCTGGTTACGATCGCGTTGGTCACCGACGGTGAACATGACCGCGAAATAAAAAGTGGCTCTCTCGATTGGCCGTTCGCTCTTGCGATGTGTATACGCGACAGAGAGACCGGGCAAGAGCGTTTTCTGGGTCAAGATTCAAGTTCCCGGCTTCGTACGTGTACATTTTCTATCTCTCTTTATATCTCTCCCACTTTTCTCTCGAGCTCTCTGCCGTATTGGTTCGATCTTTTAGTCTTGATAAAGGTATACTCGAGGGGTGGCGTTGATAAGCTCGCTCGGTTACGTTTGTCTCTTATTTTATGTTCCACAAGGAGCGAGGTCCTCGGTTATTTTAACCGCGTGACACTCCGCATCGAGACACATATATATGTATATAGAAACATTAAGGCATATACGTAATTTCACGTAACTTAACGAGATGGTTTATCGCTGAAAGCGGATAAAATACGGGGCCCACAAAAGCCCGATTCTATTGAGTCTCGGTATTATTGACGTCATCGAGCTCTCCCATAAATGGCAATTCATATTCCAACACCCAAAGTAATGCTACGGTTTTGTTTATCGCTAATTTAATTAATGAATATATGAGAGACAGCGATCGGTATACAAAATGGTTCGCGATGAAAATCATTGAAAAATGTTCTCGAAATTTTCGAGTCCTCCGCGATACACCGGCTTGTATCTCAACTGAGATATTATTTCGCTCGTGTATTTCAAAGCTGTCGGATTATTTCACGATTTCAATTTTTCTGCTCCGGCCGCTATGTGTTGAATTAACGGAGAATAAAAAGCAAACATATCGAGTTTCTCGATGTACGAACCAGCAGACAGGAGCCACGTCCGTCTTGATATTCTCAAACGATTTATGGATAGATCTATATCCATGGAACGGGAATAGATCGTTGTAAGATCGATCGATCGCGATCTTACTCATTTTCTCTTATTCTTATTGGAGAGAAAGAGAGAGAGAGAGAGAAAGAGGACGTTGTCGGTGGTGAGATACACGAAGGAATCAAACGCTATTGAACAACTGTATATGCTTCGTGTGTTACCATCCATATATATTCGCTCGCATAGTTCTGCGAGCCTAATACACATATATTTATTTGCACTATTTATTTAAAACACGACACGTGAGCAACAGACACGATTTATATCTTCGCTCGTTTGTTCAAACAAATACGAACTTATCGCCACTCGCGATTCTCTGCATTACAAATATAAAACGATTCCTCTCTCTCTCTCTCTCTCTCTCCTGCTTGCCTCAAACGAAAAAAAAATAATATAACTAAATGCAATATCGTTCTCCATTACTTTTTTCGCCTCAGGATCAATCGTCGAGAAACGTCGCCATGTTTTAGCGTGGGAAACTCGAGTCACGTATTGGTACGAATGAGAAAATCCGAATGGTACATTGATTCCTGAAGATGTACTCGCGGTTTGGTAACTCCAGCTGCGAGAGTATTCAGCTTTGATACATATCACTTTCGTATTTCTTGCATAAATCGTATAAGCTTCGTACACGAGGATTCTAACAATTATTTAATTTTTTTTTATGCTGACACGAATGGCTCTTTTGAAGTTTATTCATCTGAACTTGGACATTTCAAACTCGTCCACGTGTTTCGTCATTGTGTAGCTTCATTTTTTCATATAATTCCTGATTGACCGAAGAGTCGAAGACGAATGACGCGAATAAGGAGAGCGTTTCTTCGATTCAACTTCAGAGGGTCTGACCATTACAGATTCATTCTACTTCATGAGGATTGTGGAGTCCGACGAATTAAGATGTCTGCTCAAAAATAGATTCTTCCACTGTGCTATACTCGAATTTCGTATTTTTTCTTTTTTCAGACTCTCTGATACTTGAATAATTCAACCATAAGTAGCGTGATTCGACTTATCACGAAAATTCGAATTAGATATCAGTACATTCGTCGAGTTTCGAAGAAGAATAGTTTTTATGACTCGGCTATCGAATGATCCGAGAAATAAAAAGTGGTGTCGTTCCGGCAAGTCGTTTTTCCTACGAATATCGAAAGCGAATCTCAAATTCCTCGTGACTGTTTCTTCTAACGCTTCTCGATGGTTCGCAAAAAAATTGACAAATAACTTCGCTCGACGCGAGTTGAAGACAAGATTTTTCCTGAAGATTCAAAGCATTCTTTGATCGTGTATCATCCGATCATTTAGTGGAAGAAAAAGAAAAGAAAAAACAAATGAGAATTTGTTCATTTCTATCTCGGCGAAGAAAGATATCTCGCGGCGTTGGGTTTTTGAAGTGAGATCACACCGTCGGCGAGATATCTCTTGACGTTCGTCTCGTCTTTATTTAACGCCGCGTCGCGTTCCATTTACCAGAGCAGACATTAGACCGAGATATATGCATTAAAAGCTGACAAGCAAAATGGCTCGGTTAATGCCGATTTAACTTTCGAATTAAATGGAGTTGAGCCCTTTTTATGATTTTTTAGATTTCGATACACACATATAGCTTCGATGCGCTTTGCTCAAACGATTCGGTTGCCTCTCGTATATATACACTCGGACACTAAATAGAAATAAACTCTTGAGATATATAGCGTGTATAGAAAGCATTTTCGTCGAGTGCTATAACGCTCTGCTTTGCGCTCGCGTAGCCTCTCACGTTATATTGTCTGTACCACTTTTGCTTTCTTGCCTGCCGGCACTTCCTCGTTCGACTGACCTTTCTCTCTCGTGTGCCTTCTTAGCACTCCTCTTAACATATCTATGAGCCACGATCGCACTCGTTTTCTTCCGTTCTCATGTGCGAATTCTTTTTTTTTTTCTCTTTCTTTCTCTTAACTTTACTCCATTTTTTTTCTTTTCAGACTTGTTAAATTTATTACGACGACGAATATGTGTGTGTGCGCGCGCGATTATCTACACTATGGGAACTAAATATTCTGCGGATTGCACTTTCCAATATCTGCGTCCATAGACACCGATCGAGCAATTAAACTTTGGAGAAAGTATATTTTCTGCTTATTATTTCGATCAATTGGTCCTGAAAGTTTCGAATAAAAATTCATTCTTGCAGTTTTAAAGATTATTTGAGTCTTTCTATGCTCTCGTATAATCTCAAAATTAGTGAAATCACAAAAAATAATAAATTCCAGTAATATTTTCATACTTGATCTCAGAAAAATCCATCGGAAAATGGGCAAATATGGATTTTCACTGATTCGATATATTTGCGTTTGAATATTCGTACATTTAGATAATAATTACTAACGCGATTTTGCCCAGCAGTAAATAGGAGGACCAAGATCAGGGGCCACATGTAGGAGCTTAAATTTTGTTTTGTTTTTTCTCAAATTTCCTCGTGCGCACGATTAGAGTTTAACGACCTCGACAACAAGGGAACGCTGCGCGTAGAGGGCTTTCTGGGTGTTTCTTTTGTTTCTTTTTTTTCGAACAATGGTGAAAGTTCCGCGCGGAAGCGACGACTACGACTATAACTAACTGAAACTCCAGTTGTACACGACCACTGTTGATAGAGTGTGCATACCAAAAATACTCGAATCCTTTCATTTTCGTACGTGCACATTCGCCGTACAGGGTGTCTCGATATTTTTAGCCACTCTACTAAAAACTAAATTTCGTTTAAACCTTCAAATATTTTGTTGCATACGTCCAACGAATTATTTGAATATTTCAACAAAATTTCGTTTTCAGTGTTCCATTTGAACATTTGAATTTTTCACGAGGTATAAAAAAAGGTGGAATTACTTCAAAAGTTGCTTAATCTACTGACATCAAAAAGAAATGAACTGTTTCCATTAAACCATGAATCAATAAACTTTTTATCGTTTTCTCAAGATCGTTGCAGTAGAATTTTCGCGTATATTTTTTAAACTGTACAAAAAAAAAAACGAGAAACTTGCTTTGAATCAAAAGTAATAGAAAATACGATTACGTACACAAAAAAAAATGTCTCACTCGTCGTATTCTTATATTCAAATTGAAGTATTGGAAAAAAAATTTAAATTACTAATTGAGAAATTTTAAAATAGCAGACTTTCGTTGAAACGACGAAATAAAAAAAAAGTGTAATATCCGTAATGGTCTGCTTATACGACTGAGGCTTTTTCCAAAGTGCGGCCACTTTATGTTCAACCATAATTATACCATTACATTAAGTACCAATTTTGTTTTTCCTTCGCCTCTCGACGAGGTGAAAATGTGCGAGACATACTCACGCGCGTTTGTTCTCAAACTTTTCTGTATACACAGGGCTGTACAATTTTATACGCACTACCGCGACTCGAGAGTCGCGAATTCGTTTCGTTGTTCGCAAAGCTCTTACGAAACGCGATTTCAGGCCCCACCCGGTTGAGATCTACCAGGCCCGTTAAATTCCGACCTGTCCCCGGTAACCCAGGAAGGTCAAGGGCTTTTCGTTCAACGAAACTCATCATTATCGTTATACCCCTTCGACCCTCAGGCTCAGAAACAAAGACCAATAAAACTTTCACTGTATATATGCATTCAGGTCAACGCGTATACGTTTTATGCGTTTTTCAATGCAGAAAAAATAACAAAATTTAGAATCCATAATCGATCGTTATCCAATGCATAATTCGATTCAAATTATAGTTTTTATAGTTGAGACTAGGATCGTGGATGGGCCACCTAGAACGAGCTCATTCAAACAATCGAAACGATTTTTTGTTCAGTTTTTCAACTTTTCTTTTTGGAAATGTGTCCGTGTGTGCTTTAAGGTCCGATCGCAAAGTTGAACGTATTCAATCTCATTTATTGTTCCGAGTATCAAGCGAACAGCACTTCGAAATGAAAATTTTTCTGAATTTAGATCCTCCAGTTTGTTTCAGTATTCGATGATTTGGAAGAATGATCGAGGTTAACGAAAAATAACTCAATTCATATTCCCAAATAACTCTAACGAACTCTAAAAAATTAGAATTCGACAGTTTTCTGATGTCAAACCGTGTCCAATGCTCTCTGAATGATTCCTCTCGAAAACTATATTAACGACAGAAGATCCGCGTGGCTCGAGATACAACCATATTCTATGCGATGTCTATCTCAAATATTAATACGATCGAATTGAGCCGAAGTAGAGATTCTAGAAGTTTAAGCCAGAGAGAGAGAGAGAGAGAGAGAGAGAGAGAGAGAGAGAGAGAGAGAGAGAGAGAGAGAGAGAGAGAGAGAGAGAGAGAGAGAGAGAGCGAGAGAGAGAGAGAGAGAGAGGGAGCATCATATAGCTCGACTCGAGTAAGATTGTGTCGACTTTCTCTTCGCGTCTTCTCCTCTTTGCCGACATAATATATCCGCATCTGTGGTAAACTCTGTCATTGCACTGGTGCGTTGGTAGCGAGACCGCAGGCTGCCAACGAGAGTGAACGTAATATTTTCCCACACAGCAGCAAAAATTGTGTTCTCCACAATCGTTGTTATACGTTCGAGAAGCGCGTTAGAGAAGACGTGCGGAGATGAGTATAAACGTTGGAGATTATCATGATTTTTTTTCTAGTTTCTCGGAGGACAGATCAATGATTCGATAATAACACAGAGGCTTTTAATCCCCCCGAGGCTGATGAATCAAACGTTACGTATGCAAAGGCATGTATATACCATCTTGAGCATACGCTCTTGCGCTAACGGTGGGCGAGAAGCTGTTCGGCGTAGGAATAACTATCTAGGTTTATCGTATGACTTTTTCCATGGACCGTACAACGACACGCCGCGTATACAATAGATCGAGGAATAAATTACGTTGACTCATTCATTTCCAATTTTTATGGGGGAAAAAAAAAAACAAAACAAAAGAAAACAAATGTATTGATTAATTGCCGGATGTGCAGTGAACTTTTTTTATTCAATCAACTGCACAGCAATTTACAGCCCACCGTTGATTGGCAGGTTTCAAACGATTGAATGCAAATGACAAAAATCATTCATGAAGCATCGGTGAAAACGGAGAAACAACTCTTTTCCGTAGCTTCGATGGAAGTGAAACAATCGAAAAATCGAAATTAATTCATTTCGCTTTGTGATAAAAATAGATTAGGATCAGTTTACCAGGATTTTCTCACGATTATTTATCGACCGAGAGCTATGAAAACGCGCACGATAATTTTGTAATGCCGATTGTCATGCATGCAGGAATAATAAATATGGAACGATCTTGCCGCGTAATCGAGGCACGTAACTAATGCGCGAGAATTTCTCTCATCAGTTTCCTCTTTCTTCATATCACGTTGCATATATTTTTTTTTTTATGGATATACATGTGTTTGTATGGAGACGTGCATGCGAAGGTGTACATTTATAGCGAAGGAGAAAGTGAAACACACACACACACACACATGCCTCCTTCGTAATTTTCGCATAAATTCATTCAAAGATTACGAGAAGGCTCTCGCTCGAAACTTGAATGATACGAGAGTTTAATTGATAGAAAATCTGCTTGCAACTTTTTTTTTTTTTTTATCTCTCTTACGAATACTCTGTTTCTCAGATAATACGAGAATGATTGCTCGCCAGTCGACGTGTGTTTCGCGCAAACGTTGCGCAATTTACGCATAATAATATGTTTATCGATGATCGCGGTTGAAGATTGCGCATAATCTAATCGACATCGTTTCTCAATTACCATCATTCGAATTGTATCAACCGATGTTATCGCTGATGGAGGAAATGGGTATGAAAAATATTTTGGAAATTTCATTTACACTCGTAACAATGATCATCATTGCGATGATTAATTGGAAATTCTGACATGGAATTCTCGAAAGAACTTCGAAAACGGCATTTTCGATTACCTCGTATCAGAATTTCACAAATTTTTCAAATTCACTCAACGCCCCACTGTTACCAGGACACTCGTGTGCAGGAAATTCGTTTTCTATCGCAGTGATTTACCGCCAAATACTGAGCTCCTTTTGTTTTAGTATGGGAAGGCAAATTTTATTTGACGATTTTGTTGCTACATTTAGCAGAAAATGTGAAAAAAAAGAGTGAGAAAAGAGAGAGAGAGAGAGAGAGAGAAAAAAAAAAAGTTGAAAATTCCGATGGTATGGATAGAGAGTCGAAGACGAAAGTGGGGATGGCTAGCCGAGGGGTTGTTGTTCGTTCGAGTTCATATGGAGGGGAGGATTGAATGACGTCACGCGAGAATAGGGGAGTTGTTTCTGAAGGGGAAAGGAGGCTGGGGAGAAAAGTAGAGGAGGATAAAAGGGTAGAAGGGATGTCGAAGAGTGGGGAAAGCAACGTAGGGGTAGTTTTTGCTACGATTTTAGTAGAGATCCCCGGAAGAGAGGAGAAGAAGGAAGGGAGACGACGAAAAGAGAGGGGAATGGAGGTTGTGTTTGCGGGGAGAACGGTCGCTCGACTCTCGGGGTGAACGACCGACCTAGACTCGGAATCAGGGGTGTGCAATGTATGGAAACCAGCCGTAATAGCGCGACCAACCCTCTTTCAAAGCAACCTACAAGGGTAGGCTTTACACCCTTCGACTGTAGTGTTTGCGGGCGCCTCTCTCTCTCTCTCTCTCTCTTCGTTCATTCGTACATACTCTTTTCATATACGTCGTAGTATCGGGTTAAAACTCTAGCAAATATATGAAATTTTCTACGTATTCTATATGAGCTTCCAACCTCAAGAGTGTTGGCGACGTCCTAGACGCCGGCGCACACGGCCAAGAACGATGCGATTCGAGAGACTCTAGCTGTATACAGCCGCAACCAAGACGTAAGGCAACTTCTTGAGCAGCTCGAGTACACTAAAAACAGACTTCTTATTTCTTACTCTCTTCTTTCCTTGACTTCCGGTTACCGAGAGTCGTTATTTACGAAACTGTTTCAAAAATAATGTCACACAGGAACGATTGAATTGAATATGTGAATAAAACGTTTTGAGAATTTACGATTTAAGCCAGACACCGCGATATTTCCAATCGAGTTCTTATTTTATATCGGATTCGCTCTAGTTTCGAGTTTTTAGTGACTCACGTAATAAAATCGATGCAGTCATGTATTTTTTT
Source organism: Campoplex capitator (assembly GCA_037576405.1). Lineage (NCBI taxonomy): Eukaryota > Metazoa > Arthropoda > Insecta > Hymenoptera > Ichneumonidae > Campoplex > Campoplex capitator. Next base: position 2,148,550 of record JARBWI010000001.1, read on the forward strand.
ACTTGAACAAACGTTTTTTATTTTTTCTCCCGCGTTTCGTTCAACAATCCCCGAATAAGTTGCTTCTCGGTAGCAAGATTTTTCACGTTCCATGAACGCTTGGACGTGTAACAATAATCTCCTGTGACACACGTGAACAGGCGGTTGACGGTTGTAGTAAATTGAAAAAAAATTCTTGGGGGGATAACGATCAGAGTTTTTGATTAGGAAAAATAGTAGTAGGAAAAAAAGAGTTATTCTATGCACGGAGCCAGTTGATTTTAGTGTGTTCGAGCGTCACTGGTGGAAACCCACGTGGCTCGTATTGATCCTCTTCGGCGTTGGAACCACGAAGAAACAGCAGAGAGAGAGAGAGAGAGAGAAAGAGAGAGAGAAGGTTGCTATTGGAGCTGGGGGCAGAGAGGGTAGTTTTCTCTGCCTCTTTGTCTAGCCCAAGCAAACTCACCATATTTCCATCTCTATTTTTCTCACTTCCTCCCCTGTCTCCTATTTTCCCCCTGTCTCACTTTTCCATCGTTCTCTCACCACTACGCCACTATTTTCCTTCTTCGTTTACTCCCACCCTCCTTACGACGAATACGACCCTCGTTGCTTCATCGTTCTCCCTCTCTCCCTCTCTCTTTCACGCTTTCCGTCCTCCTTCCTCCATCGTTATATAGTCCCACTCGTCGCAGAGGGTAGCAGCCTAGTGCCCCTGCCTCTCGGTCATTCAACCCTGCCCGTATATATACATCCAGTCCCGTCTCTTTCTCTCACGCTGTGACGTACCACATAGATATATTTTTATCCATTAGGATTTTCATCCTATAAGACTTTGCCGAATACGAACAAGCCACGGATTTTCTTTACACAGACATATAGATCTGCGTTTATCTTCATCAGAACTGATATTACATACTCGCCATTAATTAACTATTTCACGAGAAAAAATAATCACGGTCTGCACGCGAGTGCTTTTTTTCGATAAAATTTTTATAAAGTTTTCTCAAATAATGAGAGAATCGCCTAAAATAAAATCTTTCAAAGTTATCAAAATTGAAAATCTCTTCAAAACTTGCGATTATGGCCAATCGACAAAAAAAAATCCAGCAATGATTCATTATATATACGTATGTCAATGAGGCAAGATTCACTATATGCAATAACTTACGATCACTTCCTTATATCCGAGTACTAAACAGTCTTCCGAGTCTTACCTGAAACAAAAAACGAAATAAATGTTAAATCAGTGGTCAACTGAGAGTCTGTTGATTTTTTGCTAACGTACAGACAGATACAGTCCGGAATTAGAAAGTCGCGAAGACTCATATTTGGGTTTTCACATCTTGTGTCCACTCGACGTTATTATATTTTGTCTGAGCTCGGAGGAGAGAGCAAGGTTAAGGTCAATACGTGGCCATGCTTCCTCGTCGAATTTGCTGTTGAAAACAGCAGGAAAAATAATTCGAAAAAAAAAAAAAAAAATGTTGTAGCTTTGTACGAGAAGTCCAATGATTTGATTCTTCGTCGATGACTCGAAGAGAAAAGGCAAATACTGAGGAACGCACAGTAAACGCACGAGACTTCTTCAGACGAGTTCGCATTTGAAATTCATTTTCTTTTAGAAATATTTTTTTCATTTTTCATTTGATTACAACGGTTATGCGTGTGTGCGTTTTCCGATGCGATAACAATGAGATAGGAAAAAGAAGAATAGAAAAGAGGGGGGGGGGGGGGATATGAAATGGATCGCGGTGAGCGGAAAAATTTCAGCAGTCACCCCTCAGGGAAGGGCCTCCGCCCTAACGATATAGCGCCGATTCCCAATCCCTCTCTCGTCTACGTTTGCGTTTGTGTACACCCGAAACGTGAAAAAACCATCTGCCGGTGGAGTGTTTAAGAAAGCGACGAAAGATTTCGTGCCTGTATATCTACATGTGTGTGTGTGTGTTCGGTGGAGGTTAGGGTGTACACGGGGGTAGACAGAGAGTTGGAAAAAGCGAGACGTGGAAATATATATATCTCGGAAAATGCTCCAAGCTCTTAAGAAAGACTTATTTTGCTCGGGGATATTTCGAGATTCTGGTATACCCAACGAAAATCCTTATAAATTCGTCGTTTGAGAGAAAAAAAAATGGAGGAAAAACTCTATCGGGAAAGGACAAAAAAGATAAAGAATAACGCAATCCAAGCGTTGTTTGATCCAGAACAAACGACATTTGTTTCACGATTTATTGAACCGAACGAAGATATTAGAATGCGGGAACGTTTGAAGCTCCGAATCATTGATCAATTCGTCAGAAAATATATATTTATTAGAAACATCAACATTTTCAAAGTTTCTGCAGGAAAAATAATTCATCGAGCAGCTCAAAAAACGTATTTTTCTTTGTCAATTCAGTACCGATAGAATAATCGAAAAGAAAATGAAAAATCAATACGAAAAAATAGATTTTTGTCATTGGATATTATTACGTAAAAAAAAAAATGATGGTCATAAGGTTGTATAATATTTTGAGTATATTCCTCGGTGAATATTCTGTGACCACACCTAGCCTACATTCGCAGAGGTGCATTGACCTCCAAAGGGGTTGATCCTCCCAGCTCACTACCACCCTGTTGTTTTTCATGGATTCTGCCCCCGTCGAGTAGGCGCATGCGCAATGTGGCTACTCCACGTGGTGCGCGCAGTGCCACGTGGTTCGTCTCTGGATAAGGGCGCGGGAATTTTCCTGCAGCTTTTCGTAGTGCACAGTCAGGCTACCCGCGGCCGGAGGGGAGAATTTTTCCCCCTCGGCTTTGTCAACGTTCTTTCCAACGGAAAATTTTCGGCTAACCAGTCGTAAGCAATTCCAACCAACAAAGAATCCCCCTGCCCTTCGAGCAAGGGCAAGTGTAACAAATTTTAGTTCTCAACAGACGATATGAAAACGAAATTAATTCGAGGGCTGGATGTTAAGAATACCGTAAATTCTTTCTTGCCTCCCAGATCGTAACGAAAGTAACGAAAAAAAATTTGCAAAAATCCTCAAATTTCTTCAAGCTCAGATTTTATTCGAATGAAAACGTTTTTTTTTTCACTTTCAGCGTTATTGCAGACTCCTTGAGTTTTTGAAAATTATTTTTCAAAGAAACTACCCTTCGGCAATAGAGATTTATCCGAGTTTGTTCTACTACTGAAGCAGGTGCGTACGTATTTTTGTTTTATTTATTTATTTTATTTTATTTTATTTTTTTTTAAATTCACCTATTTTCTGAGTTTATTAAAACTGTATGAGTATGAGAAAGAAATTTATTAGGGATTATCGTCTGGAACGAAAAGGACGAGAATAGGATTCCCGTCTGGGGTTGAATCAACTTCCCCTCACGGTGTGTTTTGGACAACCCTGAACATTCGTATCGAGCGGCAATGCCAAGGGCAAGGGCGTCCTTCCACCGCCCCCGCGTTATGGACGGGCAACCCCCTCCTCCTCCTCCTTCCCCCCGACGCTCTCTTCGTTTCTCTTCCACGTCTGTTTCTCGCTTCCTCTTCCGTCGACGGTGTTGGGGAACGATCCGCGCACGCACCGTCGCACCCATGGGCCCCCTTCGCTCTCCCAGCACACACAATCATCCCCCATAAATTTGTGGTGCTTCTCGCGTTTGCGCTCGAGCTCCACTCGCTCTTTTCCAACCAGCAACAACTTTTTCTCTCTCTCTCTTTTTTTTTTGTACCACAAATCAAAACGATCAACTTTTATTCACCCAAATACACGATTACGACATTTATTATTTAAAAAATCGTACTGAAACAATCAATATTTCCGAGTTTTTTTTTCTCCTCTCTGTCGTCCGGTATTGTTGCTGATTCCCGAAGAAAAAAATTTCCCAAATTCTGCTCTCTGATTTTCCTACTTTTTAAACTAGTAAAAAAAAAATTCGAAAATTTTATTCTCATCAAGAATTTCTTGAATCTTACAAGAGTATCGTTTCAACGAAGCGAAAAGATGGACACCAAAAGAGTCATCAACGAGATTGAATACGATTGGGTTGAAACTCGAGAAAGTTTCGATGTCCAATTTTTTCCAGGATTCTTGTCCGTGTATCGTTCGCTTCAACGCCGTGATTGGGAGCTGAAAATAAATGGAAAATTCATAACGAACGAGGGGGGTGGGTGGATGGGAGGGTAAAAAATTGAGGCTGCGAAATTAAGATCGAATCCCTCGAGACTTCGAAAGTAAATTATTGTGGAGTTTTTTTAAATTTTATTTTTATTATTCTTGGATTGAGGGTGCGAGAGGGTCTCTCGTAGCGACAGCTCTCGACACTACGCGCGTTCTCTGTTCGCTGTGCGGTATTCTCGCGGAATGGAGAAAGCAGCTCGCGGTCGTGGGGTTAACGTAGGGGAAAGTCGTCCAAAATGATCCCCCTAAGAAAGAATTCGATTTTACAATAAAAAACAAAACAATCTTCGGTCAACTGAAATCACTTTTCATTAGCCAATTTATATATAAACGCATTGACTAATAACAAATCATTTATTCATAATATTCTGTCGTTACCATTTATTTTTCTAAACGTATGCTAAAGGATCGTTTTAGACAGGCTCATGTCCAAAACGATCCCTGGGGATCATTTTACCCATTAATGAAAAAAAAGCATAGAATTTTCTCTAAATCAATTGCGTACAGTACTTCAAGTTTAATATAACACAAAACTGTGCGAAATATATTCAGAACGATCAAATATTCTTCCAAACCAATAGGAGAAAGAAAAAGCGCATTAATAAATTATTGATACGTTTACAATTGCAATTTCTTGCGAACATTTCTAAAACGATCACTGAGACAAAAATCACAGGTAAACTCTTCAATATCATCACTATCCACAGCAGCACATTCGTTATGGCCCCATTTTAAACACACACAGCATCTTATCCACTCTTCGCCTCCTTTATCCTGTGAATATCTGTGTTTGCAAAACATGCATTCGGCGTCCTCTTCTACTGATGTTGGTTCTAATTGCTCTTGGTCTTTACTCTTGTTCTCCTTATTACCTTTTCCACTGGATGTGCCATTACCTTTTCCTTTTCTCTTTTTCTTTGCATTTTGAGACACCTCCAATTTTTTTGATCTTTTTTTCGCACGTGATGCTTGTTTCAATTCCTGCTCGTTTTTCCGTTTCTTATCTTCTTCCAATTGATTTTTATAAGGAGAACTGGTTAAGACAGCCGTGCCTCCAGACTTTCTCTTTGTTTGATTTCTTGGGCCTATCATTTTAGGCAGTGGATTTATACTCTTCGGAGTTGCCTTTGAAAATGATGAGGACAAAATTTCTCCACTGATATCAACGGTGGGTGATACAGATGTAGTGGTCACATAAGGTAGGACCGATGGTGATGAAGTCGTTGGTGAATGAATCGCATCTGACGGTGATGGCGGAGTTCTACTAAGTTCTAAAGGCTGTTCTGTAGTGGTGGCTGCTACAAAATCGTCGTCAGAAAAAACATCTGGGTTGAAGGGTACTATCCCACATTTTTTGAATGCATTTATGCTATTTAATGGAACTGAAGCTTTCAAATAAGATTCTCCAAAAATTCTGCTGATTTGAAATACCGAGACTACTCTTCCTGGATTATTATTCATCCAACTCTCTAGGGCTTGATTGTGGTATACACTCAACGGGTACATTATTCCAACGTCAAGTGGCTGTAATTTGTGGGTGCAATGTGGAGGTAAACACAGAATTGTCACGCTGCTTTCCCTTGCTTTCAATATCACATTCAGATTTTTTGTATGTGATAGATGACCGTCTAAAATGAGGAGGGCAGGATCTTCGGTAGATGGTTTCACATGAGCGAGAAAATGATCAAACCATTTTGCAAACACATCCACTTTCATCCAACCTGAATTGTTGCAGGCGTACACTGAACCTGGGGGTGCACCATCCATCAATTCTAATTTCATTCGTTCTCTTCGAAAAATTAACATGGGGGGCACAAAAGTTCCTGTAGCTGACGTGCATATGACTGCTGTTGTTGATTCCCCTCTTTCAGCTGAAGTTACTCGTGCCACCTGTTTGCGTCCCGTTTTTGCCAATATTTTAGCATTTTTAGTAGGGACTGTACTGAGACTTGTCTCGTCAACATTGAAAATTCGATGCGGAGGAAACAAATGTGTGTCTTGAAGATTTTTTAATATCGAAAAGAATTTGTCTACGACAGGTTTATTGAATGCTCGAGCACGTGCTGCCGATGTTGATTCTGGCGATCGCAGAGAAATTTCTGGATGACGTTCACGAAATCCTCTTAACCAGTCATTGCCTGCTCTACCCTTCTCAATCGAAAACGGATGCTTAAGTTCATTTTTTTCCGCTAATTGAAAAGCAAGAGTGAGAATGTCACGAATGGTCAATCCATACATTCGAGACTCCATATCTTGGATATGCTGCACCAATTCCATCTCTTGAGGCAATGTGAAAACTGTTGCCTTCCCACCCAGAAATTTCTCATGACCAACGGCATGAACATTTTTACCTTTAGCTCTTCGTTTTAGGGCCATGAGCGGAACTTTAAATTCTCTGCTGGCTGTTTTATACTTTGCTCCGGCCTTCACTGCGTCAAGAGCAGCTGCCATTGCTTCTTGACTCCAGCTTTGACGCAAAGTTTTTCTTTTATAATTTTTTGGCATGGTATCTGCAATTTAACAAAATAGTTTGGGTAAAATGATCACGGGATCGTTTTACACCATCGAGATGGGATCGTTTTCCCCCAAATGCTCTTTCGAACTTTCGCAATGAAAAATAATCCCAACCAAATGTCAGAGAGTAATCAAACATTTCTTATCTTAACTTAGATGGTGTCCGAACACATTGCATAAAAAACTACATGAATTTGATGTTTGGAAGGAAATTTATACACTGAATCGAATTCGTCTTACCTTAGATCAAGACCAATATTTTCAATGTTTCTTTTTTTATCAGCGTCAGCGCGGTTTTCGAAAGTTTTCATTGATTGCCTGATGCTTATTTACCCAAGAAGGAATTAATAAGAGTGAATGTAGCTAAGTAATTCATGCAAAGGCGGTAAAACAAAGGGGGATCATTTAACCTGAAGGGATCATTATGGGCGGTTTTCCCCTACCCCACGATAAAAAGAGAGAGAGAGAGAGAGAAATACTTATACCAGTCGCTTGCACTAACGATGACGTTTCTACCGGGGCGTTACGTAAACGTTAACAGTTTGCATGTACTGTTTCTGCTGTCAAAAGATTCGAGAGAAGAACGATCGAATCGTGACGGTTGAGCATACACACACAACCGGATTGAAAACAAACACACGCAGCTTGGAATACACGGCTGTTATGCTAGGCCAATTTGGAGGGGTGTTCCTGTAATAAAATTCACGAATCCTCCATCTGTATCAGCGTATACACACATCAAAACGTGTTTAGATCATTCACCATTGTTTAACGAGGCTAAACCCACGAATTGTCTTTTGAGATCGTAAGAAAAAGGGTTTTCGAAAAGGCTCAACGTATAAGGATACGCATTTTACGTAATTACTTTTTTCTCCTTCGTTCGAAAGATGAAACCGGTTTTTTGAGTGAATTAATTTTAATTAAAAAAAAAATTAAACAAAGTAATGACATAAGGACTTTGAAAAATTTGACTCGAATGGATCCGAGAATTATCGAATGTCATTATGGATAATTAAATGTCCTTTCCGATCGATTTTCACGTGGATTCTTTTCGTTTTATGCGGGATAAGAAAGAAAGAAGAAAAAAAACTGAATATTTCGTGAAGAACAACGAAACAGGAAGCGAGTATGAGAACCTCTGAGCTAAGAGAAAGTCGCGACCGACATATTTTGCGCTCGTGAGGCTACATAGTAATATCAAACTACCACCATCGTGTACGGGGACCATACCGCGAAACACCGTAATGTACAGACACTGAACAGTTAGACTCGCGACTAGACGAGCCCGCGTCTACCCGGCTAAAGACTTGAAAAAATAAGGAATAAAAAATGGTAGAGAGAGAGAGAGAGGAGAAAAGAAAGAGAAAGGAGAGAGAGAGAGAAGATAAAAATGACGAAGAGAGAAGACTCCTCGAAGTCTATTTTTCAAGACTGACACGACGATCGTGTGAACGTTCATTTCTCTAAATGCCTCAGTCTATCTCAAAGTCTAGGGAGAGCCATGAAGAGAAGAGAACAGCTGCTTTTGCCTCGTTGCAGAGAGTGCAGAATTACGCGCATATTTCAAACGACCAAAAATAAAAACACATAGCAGCAGAGAATGAGGAAGGAAAAAAGTAAATGCCCGAGAGCATACGGGCTCGTAATAACTTAATCTGGCTCTGGACGTACGTCCGTATAAACTGGCCTTCTTACTGGTATTTGTCACAATTAAGGTGTTACAACGTCGGCTTTTCTATGTACACATCTAGCAGCCCACTATTTTGCTGCATGGGCTCTCAATCCCATAACCGATGACAAGTTTTTTATTCCTCGTTGCACTAAGTGGATTCAATGGAGTACTGAAATCTTGGGATCTTTCAGCAGCTCTTAACTGCTTCTTCTCCACTCTCTACGAGTTTTAATTCAACCTGTAATGTACGTGAAAATGAGGTCGTACGAGATTTTTCATTGATGCCAAATTTTATCGTGATTCTTGGTAACGTTGAACTTGTCACGAGCAAAATGATTTTTTGAGTAAATCCTTTTTCGTGATCGGAAATAAGGCTGAATTTTTTATTTCATTCGCGGTTTGCTTCTCTGTTTTTATCGCGGTGCAATCGACTCGAAACGAGTTATTCAGAACCCGGATTCGTATGCACAGACCGATACAGGTTAGTGCTCTTCCAAAATCGAGCACTTTTGCGACTGTACGAGTTCGAGGACTTTGACTACTCTCGCAAAAACAGTTGACTAATGTCTCTTACCAACTCGCGAGTATCATCGTTCGTTCGTAACGACGAGACGATCAAATCATATTTCGCAATATGTTTTCATTATTTCGAAACATGTTTTCGCCGATTCGGAACTGGTCACGGTTATAATAACGCTCGATGGATGAGATGAGGTCAATAGGAAGGTTTCTCTGGTTCGGACAGGCGAGAGCGTTTCGCGTTTAGCGTTATTCTATTGACAAAATCTTCGAATCCTCGCGGCATTCATCTCATCGTCAGCTGCACTTACGTAATTTGAATCATAAAAAAGAAACTTTTTTTAATTTACTTTTCGTTACATTCGAATTCCATCTGACAAATAATCATTATTTTTGTCTTTTTTTATTTCAAATATCTATGGAACAGAAATAAAAGTGAAACGTTCGCGATGACAGAGGAGTCTATATAAAAAAAAAAAAGAAATGAAGTTGATTTCCGCAAAAAATTTGTTATCCGTGGGAAATTTCTTTGACGCGCTCGAAACTTTCAGCTCGTTGCAATTTGTTTTCCCATCGTTCTCCCTCCCTCCGATGCTTCAGTGTCTCCGAGCGACTCGGCTTTTCTTTCATGTACTTACAATCTTACTTGGATGTGTGGAAAAAAATGTGTGTCCGGCATACGGGGTCACGATTATGTGCACGGAAGCATTATCAACGCTGCTGCACGTATTCAGACCGGAAGTCTCATCGTTCCGATACACTTTAACACGTATAATCGCGACGCGCGCGCAACAACTTTTTTTCCCGCGATTTTCACATGTCACTTTACTCGAGAGAACATCGAAATTTTTTCGTTTCCGTTAAAACAGAATAATTCTTCTGCATATCAAGAGACTCGGTAGCGGCTGGTAATTAGAGAAAAAACAATTCGTTAATTATCCGGTCCCCATCAGCGGTTATCACATTAACGCTGTTTTTCTTCCACGTTTCAGAAATCATTGGGATACAAGTGCAAGGTAGTTTTTTTTTTTTCCCCGCGTAGCGATACGAAACTGCACGTAGACAAGACACTTCCACTTCGAGCGAAAGTTTCTTACGTAAGTTCTGCAAAAGCAGTTCACTCGCATATAGCCGTATAAACAAGTGATTAATTACGTGAATAACATTGAGCTTATCCTCAATTAAATAAATATCCGTGAATAATCACATTTCCCATCAATTAAATCAGCATAAAATTATTTTTATTCTCGTATTTGATTTTTCAAAAAAAAATTCACGTCGAAATCGATGCTCGTAAGAAAACTGCAAAGAACATTCTCACACGATACTGTGAAAATGGAGTTAAAAAAACTCATTAAATTCGTATCGAAAATGAGTGCTAGAAAAACATATTTTATCGACTGAAATAATTGAGAGCATTTACGACCATATTTTCGCAAATTTTCTGACCAATTGCTCTCAATTCGACGAGTATGAAAAAATACGCGGGACTCAAGAAAAACAGTAAAAAAAAAAAGATAAAATTGAAGGAAAAAAAAGAAGAAAAACGGTGACAGGCCGAAGCCAATGACCGTGGCTCAAGCTCAAACTGTCGTGCTCAGATAAAGAAAAACGAGAACATTGGAGCTCACGGAATAGATACAGTATTTATTTACACCCGCTATTTTGTCTATATCTATCGATTCGAATATAGATATATTTGTCGATAACAGAGTTAAGGCCGGACCGCATCATCCAGTACTTTACACTACACTATATATTCCATACTCCACACTCGTACCGAGACTGACCTCGCTCCTCGATTACGAGACTGTGCGAACTGCATGTATATAGTTTGACCACTCCAGTCTAGGTATACCCAACACATCTAATCCACAAATACTAAGCCAACTTCCTATTCACGCTAATGCACGCTTTCTACGTTATACTTTATCTACGAATATATATACACGGCCTGCATATGTGCATACGCGAACAAAAGTGACCGGATATCAAATCACATGCAAATACGGTTAACAATTTTCCAGAGGGTTAAGCTCCGCTCTTTCAGATCTCAGAGAAATAAATTTGTTCGTCGAACGAGATTCTTTGTTTTTTGGTTTAATTACAAGAGATGTTTACAACTTTTTTTCTGTGCCTGGAAGTGTACAGATTTTTCTTTCTGTGGAGATACAGAGACGAGTTCGAAGGTGTGATGGGTTGGATCGATTTTTTTATTTTCAATTCTACTGAAAAATGGTTCTGAAAAAACTTGGGATCACTCCTGTTTCGACGAGGCTTTAGGGTCCAGGAGGCTATTCGAATACTGCTTTCTTGATTATTTCGTGAGAGAGCTAGTATGGGAAAAGGTTGAAAAATATATTTTTGCGAATTGACTGCTGAACGAATCCGCGGTTCATTAGATTAGAGAGCGATATTGAAGAATTTGGTCAATGAAATCGTGAAGATGAAAAATCGTTCGGATAATTAGACGTGTTCAATTGAAAATCATCGATTTCGATAATTCAGAGCGATGCGAAGGATCCGATTGAATGGGATATCGGGAAATGGGATATGAAATACTTCGATGATATATATTCCGTAGTAGTCTGAAAAAGCATGACATTGTATAACCCAATAACATAAATATATAGAGCTATTTCCGTTATTAAATTGCAGAGCGAAATAACGCTTCTGGCATGAATATCTCTGTCGGTGTGAACGTAGCCTCAAGCTGCTGCAGCACCGCCAAACGATACTCTTTTTCTCTGTCGCTCTCTCGGCTACCTCTTTCTATACGTTTCTCGCTGGCTGATGTGTTGCAATGGCCCAGAAGCGACGGTAGCTAGGCGAAGGGTCAAAAACACCGAGCGCGCTGCTCGGTTTCTAGGCCATGCGGCTTGCTATCTATAAACCCCTGCAAGAGTCCGCGCCCTCTCTCTCTCTCTCTCTTCCTCTCACTCTCTCTTCGACGCTCTAGCTCTCTCTCTCTCTCTTCCTCTATCTCCGCCATCAGTGCGAGAGTGTTAGCTCGAGCTCTCCCCTCTGACCCAGGCATCTCTTTCTCCCTCTCTCGACATTTCTGTACAGATCTCCCCCTGCTTCGTCTATTTCCCTCCCTGATTCATACACGCAAACACATCAACTTGAATGTGTACTTCTATACACGGATATGCAAACAAAATGTCCGTAATATAGAGTTCCAAGAGGCATGCTAGACCGTGGCACTACATGCGAGAACTTTAAATAGAAAAGGAACGATGAGAAAGCTTCTGATATAAAGTAAAAGTTGAAAAGAGACACGAGTTTTGGGAAGGACGGGAAAGGGAGGGGGGGGGGGGGTGGAGAAAGGGAAAGAATGTAAAAGAGGAACGAATATCTCTCGATATTTCCGTTTCCCTGAGAGACGCGAGAGAAATATGGAGACACATGGGTTCTTCTTTATTGCAACTACGTTCGAGAGTCATCCCTACTTTTTCTCCACCTACCGAAACCTTCGATCCTACCATTCTTCTTCTTCTTCTTCTTCGTTTTTTTCATACTCTTCTCAAGAAAATTTATTTCCTGATGAAAAGCCTCAATAAAAAATTTTCATAGCTGACCCTGTTCCACGTTCCGAGACATCCTTCATATCTTTTTTATTTTTTATTTCATTACAGAATGAACCCCTTCAAACTGAATTCGCATGATCAATTATTTTAATCCTGAATCGCGAGGTTTCAAAGTTTCTCAATATGAATTCCAATTGTTCAAGGAAAGGGTCCAGTCAAAAGCGATCATGAACGAAAACTTTTTAATTGGAATCGCTTTTTACGAATCATATATATTTTTAAAACAGTGTAGCTCGCACCGCTATAATCTGTGCCTCGAAGTATCGAGAATGATAGTAATCCGATAAGCTATTTCAAAGAGTAACATGATTAATATTGAATTATATTATCATCGAACTTCCTCTGATTTGTCAAGAGACTCGGTAGATTCTTGGAACAAATAAATTGACAGCTCTGTCGTCTGCTAGTTAAATTAACTCGAAAGGTATCGATACCAGCTTCCACTTTTCTTAATGGACAGTAGTACACCTCGTGCTACGGTCGGACGCCGAGTTCGGAGACAATCGAAATCGCGATTGTGTTTTCGTCCAACGCAATATCACTGTCCTAACCATTGCCAACTGCGGTCTCTCTTTCGTTCTTGTTTATCTCAAACTTGACAATGGAACGATCGTTCGAACAAACGAACGCATGGACTTGAGAGTTTAATAATGCGATAGCCCCGTTTTGAATAGACTCGACCAGGATTAACATTAGTCAGCTACTCAATACGAGAAATATATATATTCGAGAAAATACAAGCACTGCCTCTATATACGTTGAAGAAAAGTCCAGGAAAGCAGTTACATAACCGAAACCTACATCGCGTGCGCGTTCATTCCCTCGCTTCTTTTCAATCTTACTTCGGTCTCTCGCTCGTAACTTGCCTACTTCTCCCTCTCCCTCTCTCTCTCTTCTCCTTACGTTGACGTGTATACAAAAGCATAGAAAAAAGGTGCCTGTTATGGAACAGGATTCTAGCATGAGGTAGAATAGCACGGACGGATATGAACGAATAAAAAAAAAAACAGCATCACTGTCATGCATTCGTGACGAACAATGTCTTTGAACAACTGTTCCTGCACAACCGTAAACACTTTTTATGGATACTACGCATTAAACATTTTGTCGCGAAAGTTTGGTTCGAAAGTTTTGCCACGAATTGTTGAAGTTTATGGCACAAGTCCTAGTCCTCAATGGTTCGATTCGCTTATTCATATGTTCAGGATCATTTTCAACAATCATGTGATGGGAACGATGATGTCGTTGAACGAAGAAGATTCTACTGTTAGGATTCAGGGAATAAACTCGGTTGAATCTTTTTCTAAACGATTCTTGAGAATGTCAAAAGTTGTCAAGAAAGAAAATTCATCATCGATTTCTCATCAAAAGTATTCCGATTATTTCTATGTCTTCTGTTATCGTAGCTCCACTCGAGACCGATCTTATTCCAGGTACCGCACTGATTCGTGTTAAGAACATTTAACGAATGAGTAAAGATTCGCTATTTTTAATCCGAATCCTTTAATAAATGACTTCTAATGTCAATCCTTCCTGTATGTATGGACCATCAAAACAAAAATTGTACATCGAAGCTTAATAAAAAAAAATCGTGAAATAATGCGTAGAAAGCTTTTTATCTATTTTCGTCTTCCATGCGTCGTTGATCCGACGTTAATCGATTAGCAAGAGTGTGCTAAGCAATAAAGAGCTGAAGCGGTGGAACCTCTTTCTTCTACCGCGAGGCAGCCGATTGGCTATTCCGAATCAATTAATATCTCATCAACGCAGCATCTCAAGCAAGCCAAATGGACCTTTCTCTTGAAAATTGCGAATTATATATACATCGTGCCCGATTTATAGTTTGCATGACTTTTGAAACAAACTCTATGGACTTTTCGTGACAAGAGCTTGGCTCGGGTGATCGGTTCGCTTTCCCCTTTGTCGCAGAGGTGCTCAGTCTCGTTTTGACATTTCCCTCCTTTTTTTTCTGCTTCACTCGTCCACAAATATACTCTCTCTCTCTCCAGCCTTTACCAGATTGTCGAGAATGACCGAACAAAACCGTTTTTTTCCTCTTCTTCTTACACGATGATGAAAAGAAAATTGTCACTTCTCGCGCTCGTGACAAGGCGGAACCGGTTTTCATTCGGCACAAAGCAATTACCAGTAAGGTTCGAAAGTTATTTCCTAGGGAACATCTTCACCAGGAAACTCTGTAAAACCGGAAATACCCGAGAGCGTGGGACAACGCTCATAGAATTACAGTCATTTCGTTACCATTCAATTGCTCATTGTACTATAATCTCAACAGAATTTTTTTCCTCTGATTCATGGATACCAGGATTTGGTACAATCGGCTAATACATATTATCACAATTATGCTTCGACGCCCGAAGCAATAAATAGAGAAAGCGAAGATTAGATTTGTTGACACCGGTGTCTCTGTGGTAATTAAATTCTAATCAAATCCTTTATCATCGATATAAATTTATACACAAAAACATGAGAATTATGCAAAGAAAAAAAATTTAAGTCTATCAAGCTTGCAATTATTCAAACACTATTGTTAATCAACGATTTCAGTAATAATTGCATGTCGAAACTTTCATTTGCACTAAAAAATAATTCACGACTAGGAACAAAGTGCAAATCGAAGTGACAGGTACGAATTATATAATTAGAAAACATCGAGATCGATGAAGACCTTTAGGAGTGACATTAAAACAAATAAGAATCGGATGACCCTCAATGATAATAAAATCTAATGATTAACACCGGTTTACACCGATTTAAGTGTATTCGCCCCTCGAACATCGCGTTTCCTCTCGCTTCACCGATCTCTGCGACCAAGTTGATGCATAAACAGACACACACACACATAACTAACCCTCTACCAAGTTCCCCTTTCCTCCCCGGTTAGCGAATAAACTACTTTCACTCGTTCGGGAGACTTCCTGAATATGCGGTGCTGCACCAACAGCCCAGATGCGATTTCATAGCGAGTCAACATGATCCAATCCCCCCGGAAGCTCATTTCTCGCGTAACTTTATATATGTTCATACATCGATAATTCACTTCGCTAAATATACTTTTACAAATAAATTAAGACGAAAACAAAAAAAAGAGTAGAAAAAAATATTGTCCTATTACTTCCGATATGCAACCGCGATCTTGTTATTAGAAAGTTGAAGTTTAATTTATCAATGATTTTTTAATCGTCCCGTAACGTCTTATTTCGATGATTCCAGAAATTTTACTCATTTTTTGTTTCATTCCAACTCTTCAGCTGCGTCAATGTTTACGTGCGAGAATATATGAGGCTCAAAATAAATATTTCTAGCTCGAGAAACACTTCAACATTTAATGAAATATGACATAACTCTTCAAACACTCTCTCCCAGTAAATTCAGTCTAGTATACCGGTTTGATATTTTCTTCTTCTTTTTTTTTCTCATAGTTGTCAATGTAGAACGTTGCACTACGGTTGAAACGAATCGTGTGTGTGTATAAAAGAACGAACTGAAAACTCGTTCTCGGGCATTAGTATTAGGAGGGAGAGTCCCGCATAGGTCATTTCCTCGTGCATAACCCAATTAAGTGATTATTCAACGCTCCAAACAAACACAAAGAAAAGCACAAGCAAGTATATACATATACATATATATACAAGCAGCACACATTTACAGGCTCGCCGACTCGTGCATTGCTAACGGCAGCGGTCAGCGAGCCTCTCTCCTCTCACTCTCTTTTTTCTTCACTCTCACTCTTTCCACACCGTTCCATCCTGCTCCATCGCTCTTCTCCTCAGTTTTCACCTTCTCCTGACTTTCGCGACCTCGCTGCACTTCTCTCGCGCTCGTGGCTTCCATCGCTTACTTTCCCACCTACTTTCACGAAGGAGATGAAGCCGCCAGGGGAACTCTCCGCAGTTTACAGCTCACAGGTAACGTTACATACGTGCTCCACGATATATCCGACGGTAAAGCAGGCAAAGAGCATTGCAGATAAGGAAAAAGATTGAAACCGACTTTAAATTGATATCGATTCACAGCTCCATTTCGTTAAACCGGTACCGATCATTTTTCTTTACACGCTATTACCTTGGAGATTGGTTTTTCATGATTGCGACCAAAGAAGAAAGTCTTATTCGGTCTCAGCATTTAATAGTCTTTTGACAGAAATCAGGATCAATGTTCTTGAAGTCATTGCGTGCAGCGGAACATTCAGATTTAATCCGCCATTTTCCACACAATGCAGAACTCGTGGATGAAAGCCAATGGATAGAAAACATTGAATCTGTTCCCGATTTCACGTCCTTTTTGGACACAACCCGTGTGGAAAATTATCAGGGCAGCCCTAAAAAAAATCGGGGACTAGTAGGGTTTGGGTGTGGATTCCCTAAAAGGGATTTCCACAACACAGCCAGACTGGGCCCTGGTCAGAATCTAACTAGGCGGGGTCGTTTATTTAGAAAAGGCTTTAATATGGAATATTAATAAGGACCCGGAGGGGCGTTATCAGGGCAGTCGTAGTCAAATTCTACGATTAATTAAATCGTTATATTTCAACATTTAATTATTGTAGCGGTGTTTGCTATTCATTGTGCAACATGAGCTAAAGTTTCAAAAATATTTCATTTTTTATCCTGATTTCACGTTCTTTTTGGACACAAGCTAAAGTCTCAAAAATATTTCATTTTTTATCCTGATTTGTTTGTAATTATTCGTGTTTTATTCTGATTCTTAATAATCCAGCTTCTAGAAGGCATTTTTGTCTATTTTCATTTTGGATGGAGATCGTAGCTGTGAAAAATGTTATTAGCGATATTCCCCGCCACAATCCCGCAGTGTTGTTATATACGCTACGGTGAAGGTAATCGGTGGATTCTGTAGGTATGGTTGGATCAGGTTATATAGAAGTGTGCGCCTTGGCTGGGGGACAGGGTTACCCGCGGTCGTTGTGTCCGAAAACTTTGGCAATAAACTAACACTCTTCTGGTGTAACTTCGAGCTGCTGCTGCTGCTGTGGCTACCACTGCTGCTGCTGCTGCTGCTGCTGCTGCTGCTGCTGCTGCTGCTGCTATACTCGCGTGCAAACGTAACCAGAGGCTAGGATAGTTTCACTAGTTGCGTAACATCGCGGCTTGTGTTCCCTCGCGCGTTTCTTCGAGCTCTCACGAGCCGATTATATCCCATGGCTCATTATAGAAGGTTGCTTTATCGTCGTTCTATAAACGAACTGGTGTTTTGACTATAACGAGCCTCTTGATAAATTTCCTATCTGAAAAAAATGATTACACTCGTTCTCACGTTGAACGATTGAGATTTTATTTTCTCAAATATAATAAAATACCGATGAAAATCTTTGTTTCTGGCATACGGAACAAGTTCGAGGATGACATTTTCTAAAAAGAAATTTTCATGAAATCATTTCTCCGTAAGCATTCAGTTCGCTCTGTTGAAAGCTGAACTTCGATCGATTTGATTCTTCCGGAGTTTTCTTCGAAAAATCTCGTCTCTAGATTTTCTTAAATTTACCACGAAAATTACGATCTCAGATTTTTAACGCCGTTCGATTACACCTGCGTATATATTTCATCGATTTAACGTACAACGATTTAAAAAACTCCGGCATCGAATTGTTGCGTACAGATGTGACGCAGGTACTACGGGAAAGTTGGCGAACAAGAGGGGGAGTTATGACGTTGCGCAAAGCAACGAAAAGTTCATGATACAAAGTCACGTTACGAAAAAAAACATTGGCCTGGTCTCACCTGCGCTCTCGCCTTCTTGGATGTGGTTCACCTCACCTCGTGATACACATCACCGTTGGCCAACAATCTGATCGAACGAGATATCTCACAGCATTTGATCCAACGAATCAAAAATCAATAGAAACTCTCGATCAAAGTTTCAACTCGCGTTTACGTTTCTAATGCTGAGCCTATTCGCCCCATCGATCGAAATTCTCGATCAAAATTCTAACTAGAAAACCATGTTCAACTACTTTTCAATCCGCAGCAGGACATCGCAAATCATTTCTTTTTTTTTTCAAAACTTTTATTAAAAATCTGCGAATCTGAAAATACGATTAACGATCGTTGAGATAAAACATTCAAATTATGGAAAATATTTGTTAATTGAGTGTATAATTAAATTACTAAAAAAAAAATGAAATTAAATCGTTGACTAATCCATCAAGACGAATCATTCTTTTTCATCCATTTTTTTATCAATTAATTGCAATAATTTTATTAAAAATTAATCGAAAATCATTCTGATCGACGTTTTCACGGACTGAATATAATTCGTAAATATTATTAGGATAACGAACTTGTAAAAGGTGTAACGAGTCACGAAACGAAAAATTTCGAAGGACCAAAACTTTTCCCACACAAAAACACTCGGACACATATATCGAGCGTTCGCGCGCGGATTTTATCATTTCCTTCTTTTCTCCATAACCGTAATTTCATAATGCCAGCATCCGAGCGTTGAATAATTTTCCCGTTGGTAAATTGCTCGAGAGAGAGAGAGAGAGAAAGAGAGAGATCGGGAGAAAGACGGGTGAAGGAGAATGAGGAGGAGGAGGAGGAGGAGAGGCGTGGGGGAGCAGGGGGCGAATTCACCTCGCGTGGCCTAAATAAACAACCGAGAATACATCGACCCGCGCGATGCTGAGACCGTGCGGTTTGTCAGTTACAAAGCTTTTCTATGTGTCGCTTTCTGATTTTGTCCGGGAATGAAGTTGCATCCAAAACTTTGGAGGAAAATACACGTTTTATTTCGGGTTTGTTGGGAAAGAGCTGTGAGGGGAGAGACGTTTTTTGGCATTGTTGCACGTAGATGACGAAAAATATATAGAGCAATGCTAGAAGGGTTTTTTCTCGATGGTGGGGAGCACACAGCACTCGGAGAACACAAAATGGCGAGCTGGGGAGATATAATATGATGACGATGAGCACGTGCTCTGGGAATGGGAAAAACGACCTCGGGAATAGACGACGACCACACGGCGTCAGGGTGGCCAACGACACATATTATATACACTCGCCATATATATACATCTATACGATAAGCCAGAGCGTGACAGAGAGTTTGCGAGTAATACAACGAATATAAGTTCGAGTTAATAACGCGAATGTGGGTCGCCTTGGTGAACTCGCTCTTCTTCGCTGTATGTGCGGTCGATGCCGCGCGGCTGGATTCGTACGTTAGCCAATTTAACAACGTCCATTTTCATCGCTGTATAACCAATCCGGGAAACACGCTAAAATTCAACTCACCCACCAGGGGAAATCGATAAAAAAAATTTTTTTTTTTTTACGAATCTTCCCCAAAACAAGTAATTATATCGGAAGTATATGGGCAGGTCTATGGACTCAGGTGTATGGCTTTTTACTGAAAAAGTACCATTGTGCAGCTATTTGTGTATTCGTAGCTAGTTTTTAATATTTAAAAATTCTGTTGTTATTTCCAATAAGATTTTTTTCTAGATTTCCAGAAGCTTGATGAATTCTAATAACTTTCTATCACTCATTCCAATTATTCAAATTCCAATAATTCCATCATTCCAATGATTAATATCGATGAAATTCGTTCTCATCAATCTAGAATGATGCTTTTGGTTTTTCCATTAAGTGGTAATAAACTTTTCCGATTATCAATGTTCCCGATCGTAGGGTTTTGTCGAGTGGTGATAAAATAATGGGCATACTTGGATCTCCATGTATTTGTCTGTTCGTATATACTTTGAGAATGCTACGAGCAATTAATCCAACAGGGAACGACCGAGTCGTGTTCTATATATATTCTGCATGATCATATCCCCAAAGATCTCTCTCTCTCTCTCCCTCTCTATTTATCTTTCTCTATCTCTCTAGCTCTTTGTTTTCATCCTTCTCTCTCTTTCTCTCTCCTTTTTTCTCTCACTGCAGGCCCCCATATATAGCTTCGAGTGCTCGGTATACAATTATTACGTAAGCTTTCGTGCTACCAGGCTCTGTGTTATTCGTTAGCACGCAGGGAAACACCGCAGCAGCGCGCCCCGAGCTCTCTTCGGTATACATAACTATATGTGCATCGATAATTTCCAGTACTCTGTAACGACCGAATGTGTGTGTATATATACCGCATAGAACAACGCGAACTTCGCGCTATCGCTAGCCGGCCCATTTTTTCACCCAGTTAACCGAAGCATCGGCGGCTCTTTTTTGCCGGCCTAGTTCCTTATCGGGAACAGCCGAGTAACGTGCACATAGACACCGCTAACGATTACTATTCTCTCCGACAACTGAAATACCAAGTTTCCCGGTATATTTAGCATTCTTATTTTTAATCAAAACAATTAAAGTTCAGGTACAAGCATCACATTTTACTTCTATCACAGCGTCAGCGGTCGAATATCCTATTTTCTTCGAATCGATCGATCGACCGCGATTTGATAACCAAAAATTTGACCAATTGATAGAAAATTGAGAAAATCTGTGTGCCAGATATCATCGAATTTTTCATTACGTTTCGAACACTTTCCACAGCGTCGATGAGAGAATACGCGAAGATAAACGCCGTCTGACCAAAGATTGATCCTTTCTACTTAACGATATTTTTCTCCTCTCGCAGCATCGGCGTAGCACATTTTTTAAAGGCGGAGAAAATGTGAATTCTGCCAAAAAAATCAAATGATTTGCATGGCGATAAAATGTAAATTTTTCTTTGAATTTTTCGATTTTTTTAACAACATTTCGAAGCGCATGGACAGCAGAGGCATTTATTTCGCTGAAACCTCTCACAATCATCGGTAACCATCGATTCGATTCTATCCATTCGACATTCAGTTGCGCAATGTTGAATAAAAATTTCCAAGTTCTTTTGCAGGTTGACGTCACGTAAAATGTTTGTTTTTTTTTTTTTTTGCGTTTTTTTTTTGTTGCGTTTATTCGTTAACGCTGCTGCGGCTGGTTCTAAAATTCAAGTGCGCCTAGAAGACACACGCCTGCGACACTGTTAGAGTGTCTTAATCTATGGAAAGTTACAATGACGAAGGTTGCATCAGTGCATCGGAACGTGCGCGTAGAGATAGCGTGTTAGTGCGCTTCGGTATATATTAGTAGAGGAAACTTGACTCTGACCTACAATATAAAACTGCAAGTGCATGGGTCTCTCGCGAGAACGCTATACGAGACTCTAACGCTTTAACTATTGCCATTGGTGCTTGTATGAGAGAGGACTTTTGCCGCCTCGCGGATACATATAACACTTGTTGACGTCTTTATCGCGCTTAGACTCTTTGCTTCTCGATCACTTTGTCTATTATCCTCTCCTTTCATTTTTTCTTTCCATCTCTCTCTCCCTCTCTCTCTCTCTCTCTCTTTATCTCGATATATGTTTACTCGTGTACATAACGCGTATATAAAATATAAAATTTGCCACATCAGAAATAATGAGAGGCATATATATGTATAGATTGGAGGAGCAGCGGAGAGGAACTCGCGGCGTTGTTTCTCGTCGACCTCACGTATAGATCGAGGCCGCGAGCTAGCGAGCGAGCGAGCAAAAGACCATCGCTTCTGGAATTACTGACTCTATTTACCGGGTTTTAGCGCTTTTTTTTCTTCCTTTTTTTTTTCGTCAAACACTCCGCGACGTGATTCAAGGATTCGAAACACTTCACTTGACCCAGATCTTGCGCGCGGTCGTCGCTCGTACGCATAAATTCAACGTCAAGCCCAGGTGACGCGCATTTATTTTCCATGCGCAATATATACGATAAACAGAAAATTCGTCGGATAGATTATTTGCATAGAATAATTAGCGGATAAGTGCTTTCGACTGCTTGACCATTTTACTGTTGAAATTATTACTCGGTCGTTTTGGCCTCTGTTCGACAATGCTGCTATCTCTGACAATTGTTTTGTAGAAATAATTTTACAGTCGCAATTCTCAACTCGAGTAATATGTTTATTTATTTTTCTTCGTAAGAATACCGGAGAGAACGTTGGCTTCTGGAAATATTATTTTGGTGCATTTACGTGAAGTATTCCGCTGAGGATATTCAGCTGGATAATTTTTAATGAAATAACAGACATTTTTGTTGCGCTCGCGCGTAGGAGACACGACTGAGCTTTTCGAAAACTTTCCACCCACGAGCCGTGCGGAATATGTGCCAAGAAAATAGCAAAATTTCGGACTTCTACTTCGCACTAGTTTTGACAGTTGAACATTTTGTAATTCGCCATTTTTGAGATCGATCTTTCGACTTGAAATTGGAAACATGAAGTAACAAGAATCAGTCATTTTTGAGGATCGAAGAATTTCAAAATACTCTTCATCGGATCCGAGTCCTATTTTATTCTACTCCGTTTAACTCTCGTACCGAGGCGAGGAGCCTTTTTAATTATTCGTTCCTAGAACGCGATGCGAGCTGTGCATCGACCCTTAAGTAGAGCACGCACGCAATACAGCAGACTCGAGACAGGCAGTCACGAACGCCAGAGCCACGTTTCCTCAAGAATTCAACAATCACTGACGTTCATTAGTGAGATGCTGCGACACTAACCGTTAAAGAAATAAGACGAGACTAGTGTGTTTATGAGAAAGTGCCTGAGGGAAGTTACGCTGTACTCGGATGAGAAACGCGTAACGATGACGTAAAACCGATTTGAAGTTTGCGTGTTCGCAGTTGCCGAAGCGATTCGATGCGAAAACAGAATGAACAGATTCCTAGTTTTCATGGAGAAAAGCATTTCGTCACTAAAAACCTTACCGAGTCCATAATAAATGTGCGAAATTGATCCAGGAGCAGCAGGGGGGAGAGAAAATAGAGAACGAGGAAACAATGAAACGAAACAATGCTAGGAAAACGCTCGTACGAGGTAGAAAAAGTTGATCGGACCAAGAGAGAGACGGATGCGAAAAAGCAGAAAACCAGCAGTAAGCAGCAACGTAACTGTAGCGAAGAAAAAATCGAACGATAGAACGATTAGGAAAGAAAAAAAAAAGAAGAAGAAGAAGAAGAAAAGAGTGAAGGCGAGAAAGGGCAAGAGAGTGCTGCTGGTCATGGACTGTGTATCGGCCGCGAGCGTCCGAGCATATACACCGAGCTGCATGTGTGTTCTGTGTATAGCGAAAAGGAGGGAGAGGTCGATTTTATAGACCAAAGAGACGTGGGACGAGAAGCGTGCGCGCGCGCGCGCCCGTAAAAGAGGAAAAGAGAAAGAAACGGAGGGCCGAGAGGAAGCGAGAGGGAGAGTGGTGAGGAGGTTCGAGGGTATATAGAATGATGGAGAGGTTGGACGAGGAAGGTAACGAGACGAGAAGGGAGATGGAGGTTCTAGGAGGGTTAGGTGTAGTATCGGTCATTACCTCCGCGCTGAATAACTGGGTCAGTCGTCACAGCGGCTCGGTTCGCTCACCGTCGTCGTCGTCGTCGCCGCCGCCACCACCGCTCGCCACCCGTTTCGCGCTCCTCACTCTCGGCTCACTCTTTTGCCCCGGCTCTCTAGCTCTCCTATTCAACAGCAATATCGCTTATGCCTGCGCGTGTGATGTTCCTTTCGCACGTACGCTTTCACGAAACGCACACACCTCGCGATCTCGCATCTATGTACATATATAGATCGATACTATTATGTATTCATTTTTTTTTTATCGCTCTTCAACTTTTTCATACGATGCAACTCTACCTTTTTATTGAAATTCGACAATCTCAAGAGATTTCGATTATCTCATCATTTTTTTTATGGTTTTACAAATTTTTCATTATTTACTGTCATAATATTCATCAAATTGATATTAACTCGTGGGATCTGCGATTTCTTATCAGAAATTATGCGCTTCGAATGTACGAAGCCTTCGCGATGAAACTTCGATCGACCTTTTCACTTTTTAAATTCTTCGTTTATGGACTTTTCTAGGAGCTATTTTCGGATATACTTGAATCCATCAATTAGGCAGACGTTGATGACGATTTTCTGCACCGAAATGGCGCTGGATTCGTCAATGAAAAATAGTAACTTGGATAAAAGAAATTTTGATGGAGGCAGATGACGTTTTTCCGATATTTGATGAATGAGTAAATACCGAACGTCGCAAAAACGTTGGCATTCATCGATTCAACGTGTAAAAGTTTCAGCGGAGCTTCGAGAACGCTCTAAATATGATACGATTTTGCGTAAAATTCTATAATTTTTTCAACGATCCATTACACTCGATTACGAAAAGAAAAAAAACCTGTAGCTCTAGTTAAAAGTATATTGAGCGAGCATGTAATGCGATATTCTTTATCCAGTATTTATCTGCTCGTACGATCGTATAATCGAGTCATAAAATACCAACAGAATTAATGCTGAAGAAATAAAAAAATAAAATAAAAATCGTGGGCTCTGTATCGTTAAAATCGTGTATCGATGAAATGAAATTTGAAAAATAAAAGAAAATTGAATTTACCCTGAAAGAAAAGTCTTTGAAATTTCCAGATGGTAAAGTCCCATAGTGTAGAGCGGAAAGTTCATAGGCATAGAAATGTTATACGCTACGACGAAGCAGAAGAAGAATAAAAAAGAAAAAGAAAAAGAAAAAAAAAAGGAAAAGAAGAAGAAGAGTAAAGTGAGAGCAGGGGAGGAGGCCTCCCGATGCAATTCGTTATGCAACTGCCGTACAGGCGAAGGACAGGCCAGTCGTGGTTGCATGCTAGGCAACACAAGCGTGCAACCGAAGAGGCAATTACGGGAACGGAAGATCGGGAGTGGGGAGAAACACCAAACGGAACGGGAGGGGCAACGTGGTCTAATTTCGAGCGCGCGATGCGCGTATTAGCATTTCGCGATTATATATCTTCGAGCAGGTTTGCAATGTTCGAATGAAACAACAAAATCGATTCCTGACCATGTTATTTCATTATTCTCAACGTATCGATGGGATTTTGTTGTCGAAATAACGAGTCGATCATTTTCTTGGGTGTGTTCTTCGTTCGTCTTCGATCGAGAGAACTGAATCTGCAGAAAAATCTTTTCAAGTCTTAAAAATTGTTTACTGAAATATTCATCGATACAACGAACGTAATTAGCTACGGTATTCAACGGATTTCAATTTTAAACTTTCAGAAATAATTTTACACGTCATTGAATCGCCATCAATCTTCATCCGGGAGAACGAACAATTAAACTGAGCCGATAAATTGATGCGTAAAACGCTCATTAACCGTTGCTTCCTGTGCATCTCGCGATGAATATTAATTTATGATCTTACTCGACGTTATCACGATTACGAGCATAATCACGATAATTTCGTTACTCAAATCAGGCCTGTCATGCCACGTAAAAACCTTCGTATCAAACAATTCATTCGCGCTTATCAATATAACGCATCGTCGAGCTTTCCCCGATCCTTGTTTTCCAGGATCATTGCCTTTCCATGAATCTCTAAAATTCATCAAGTTTCTACGTTCATCTATACCGACAAGCTTCAACCATAAAATTGATCTTCGAACCCCAGTTTAGCGATTTCTCGTTCGAAGTTTACCTACACATGAACTTTTGAGCCTGGCGAAGATCCGATTGTCGCTGGATCAACGGTAGAGAAGAAGAAAAAAACGTAAAAAAATAAGAGCAAATTGATGTTCCCATGAACAATTTCGCGTTTGATCCAACGATCGAATCAATAAAGAGTTATTTCTGAACGATTATTCTCCAAACCGATGAAAACTTGAATACAATTTTCCGAACAAAATTTTTTATACCGGCCTGGAGCAAAACAAAATAGAAATAATTTAGTGTTCGTTCGAACGTAGGCAAAAGTAACAGGATTAGGAGCTGAACAGATCGAAGGGTTGAACGTATAGAACAAGAGTAAAATTAGCTATCAGTCTATAGAGCGTATGCACCCTGGAACAAAGGCATACGACAACGAATACATAGACGCGAGTAAGAACGAAAGAGACGTAAACCACAGAGATACCTGTCAAAGTGAATCGAACTCGAGTCTTTTTCGAAACAAATATATTTACGTTAAAAGTACAAAATACGAATAATGGATTTATGAATACGCATATAAAATGCAAAAAGGTGATGGATGCACTTCACCTTATATATGTTTGCTCAAGGGTTTCGTAAGATATAGAACAATCGCTTTCGATACATACATATGAGGACTCGTATGTGTTGAGGACAAGCAGCGAAATTGCGAACAATTCGCGATTAACGGTTAAGCGTTGCATATCGCAGTGTGTTATGAGGGGCATTCTGGGGCAAAGGTTGAGGAACGCTGGCCCGCAAAAGCTCGAGTCTCTCCCTCTACCGCAGACCAGAGCACGGCCATTTCAACCCTGCTCCGCGTTCTCGACTCCTTCTACTAGCTCGACCTGTCTTCTTCCTCCGCACGATATACCTCTCGCTCGCCCTCTCTCCGCAGCCTCTCAATTTCCCCGCTGCTTCGCGCGCAAACGTCCGTCAAGCAGCAGCAGCAGCAGAATCGTGTTTCTATGTGTGAGTGTGTGTGTGTGTGTGTGCTCTTCGTGCTTTCGCCCGACCTACCCCAACGTCTCTCGCCTCCCTCCTCAACGCCGTCGATATTCCGCCCGCTCTTGCCCTCCCTCCTCCCTCTCCCGACCCTCTTTCCTTCTCATCGTCCATGGACGTTGATTCTATACTTGTACTTTGATAGCAGCAGTTATATATACGTGTGGCAATATTATTGTCGCATGTATCCCTGCATGGATTTCTCTCCACGTTTTCCCCTCTCCCTGGATCCCTCGTATCCGCGCCAACTTCTCAGCTTCTCCGTCCCACTACGTTTCTCACTCCAGCTTCTTTCGCTATCAATTTAACTCCCGGTCCCTCCCGTCGTCCCTTTCTGTCCTTTAAACACGATGCTGCTGCGCTACGTTCTCGCGATGCCTGCGAACCTCTACACTCGCGGAAACCAACCTACACAGATTCTCGCAGCTTTTCATCCTGCCTCCTCGCATGCTTTTATTCATGGATTCCTTTTTACACAAGGCCAAAGATGTTTGTCTACTTGATTCGACGACGATGGTAAAGACGGGAACACGACTTTGGCAATCTTCCTTTCCAGCTTTTTGCGCTTTTCGGTAACACAAACTGCTGCTACTGCTGCTGAGCTTGCGAATGTTGGTTTTTGACAGCTGATTGACTATTACTTCAAGCACTTTGAAATTCAGGACTTTCGAGAAATTCTACGTAGTGCTCGTGGCGTCGCACTTTTAGCATCCCAAATTGCTTGGATTTCTATATTTTTTGGCTTTATTCTTATCTTTATCCAAAAGGACCTGGACCTTTGACCTCGCCTTTGACTAAAAGTTGCACAACTTCGATAGTTCATTCGTGCATTTATCGTCGTGGCGATTTTTTTTCAAATTTTGCAACGTTAATGACATATAGTGACTCTAAAATTTCGAAGGACGATTAAATCTTTCGATCATGCAACAGCGATATCGTTTGATTCCCGATATGCTCGCATAGCTTCACGTGCATGTTCGATTCTACACAATTCATGTGATTTCATTTGTGTATGAAGATGTTTTTACGTGTGGGTGTGTGTGTGGTTTAGCTCAGTGAGGGTTCTGCAACGTTGATAAGACATCTATTTTCGAGCATTAAAACTCGAGCGTCAGCTCGAATGTGCAGCTTGCAATGTGCATTAATACAAGGCTGTGTGTGTGTGTGTGTGTGTGCATTCGAGCTGCGCGCGTCGGGGTCTCGAACGAGAGAGGGTCGCGGCGGGGCGTGAGCTACAATGCATGTTGACCCATATTCGGGTCGTTGCTATTTCAGATCCATCCTTTCCATAGAGGAAGGTCGTCGTCATCGTAGTCGTCGACGACGACGACGACCACGACCAACTCTGCTGCTACGCGATCCTATATATACCGAATATACATCGTACTATAGTAGGAAAATGTTACGTAATTCCTATCTTGTTTTCGCGCACGCCCGAGACTCGAAAACAAGCGATTCTCGCCTGTGCTACGAAAAATGATTTAAAAAAACATACAAACAATGCACGCCTCTTGTCGAGTTTGTTTGATAATTATTATTTTCGAGAGCTGCTAATATCCGTTGTGCTAAGAGTACGAATTGTATTTTATTGTTATTTGCTCAATGTAACATAGCGTGTGTGTAATAATCTTTCGCGAGTATTGAGAAACACGAAAATATTTTACTTTTTTTTTCGATCTTTGGAGGTAAAATTTATTCGCTGTTTTAATGTTTTTTTTTCTCGATTTTTTAATCTCTGAAAAAGCTCTTTACTTCCGTGTCTATTCTGGCTGCGATTCTCAAAAATGCAGAGATGATAAAAAATGAATTTGGTAATACACCGCGAAGCCAAAAAAAAATCAATGAAAACTTGTTAAGAGTAAAAATGAGAAGAATGTAACGGGAGCGTCATGCTCGAGGCTCTCTTCGTGTCTGATCACTGAGCTTTCGTACCACTGTGACAGTCGCCACTTTCGCGTAAGTCTATTGCTCTTTTTTTGCGACGATCGGAATAACGATGGAAAAAAAAACACACGCAGACGGACAGACAGACAGACACACAATTCCGTCGCACAGAAACACGAATGTGCGAACGGTGAGAAATAAAGAGAGGAGAGAGCAAGGGAGACAAAGAGAAAGAGAAACAATGTGAGATAATGACGTCGAGGAGAGAGAGAGAGAGAGAGAGAGAAAGAGGCTCGAAATAGAGTCGCATAATGGGGCTAGAAAAGCTATTCTTCTCCGCAATGACACAATTATAACTTTGTGCTTTTTCGATGAGCTATACCTCGAGGACTCTAGACTCAGGTTATTGAGCTTTGCGATATTTTTCTAAGGCCAACGTTTCCACTATCGTAGCATGGAATTCATTGTCCTGTGGATGAAAACAAAAAAAACTGCTTTCTAAAATGAAAGAAAAAGTAGGGACAAAAATAAAATAAAATACTCAAGAGAATATTGATTACACGCTGTATTATCGGCTCGCCCATCGGATAAACTCTCGAGGACAACATCGGCGCATTTATTAAGATAATTTATTACACATCTTTGTATCACAAACTAACGCTCTCGAACATGGACTTTGTTCGCAATTTCACGCTCCAACGGACACCAGACACGTATATAAATTTAGCTCTGTACGCATGCATATATATATATATACTCCCTACATAAATGCCGATGGATTATGCGTGCTATGATTGACCGGTACGTGGAGGTATAAGGACAGAGAGAGTGTCGATGTTCGTTATCTCGCATGTTGCTGTTCATGAATACAAGCGCATATATACAGGAGCCTCGGCATATGAAACGAGCCAGGAAGACCATAATCAGAAAAACTCGTTTCATGAACACGATTTTCAATCATTATCATCGAAAAGCTTTTCATGAATCAGCCTTATTGTCAGTCCGGTAAAAATAACGATTATGCTGATCATACGCAGGCAACGAATCGTATACCGATGGAAGAAATGCGGAGCAATTACGAGAAAAAAAAAACATCGTTGATACTGACATCGAAGCAGAATCGATCGAACAGAATTTGCCAAAAAAAAAAAAACATCGAGAAATGCACTCATTCCGTCGTTCGAATTATTAATAATAAAAGAACAAAAGAATCTGATTGCATTGTTCAAGCCATGAAAAGAGAGTTCGATATGATTCCACAGTTCTTCAATTGGCTCCTAATATTTATGATTATAAACCGGGAGGATCGAAAGATTTAAAAAAAAAAATGAATCCATGAGAGCATATTGATTGCGAATTGAAAAGTATACTCGTGAATATGATTCACCGAAGAGGCAAAACTTAATAACCGATAATTCTTGTGTTTAAAATAAGCAACACGCTTAATTAGCATGTGCATTGTCCACGGATCAGTGTTCGGTATCGTCGCATCCGCTGTTACTTTCTCTCCTCTCAATAGATGAATATATGCATGGAAAATATGGGATAAACAATAACGGCTACAATATGCTTGAAAAACGTTTGGATTATCTCTATCCATATAGATATATAAATACGAATACAAGTTCTACGTGTGTGTGTGTGTGTGTGTGTGTGTGTGTGTGTGTGTGTGTGTGTGTACGCGTTGTCTAAACAGATGTCCGGAGGGGATGGTTCTTGGTCAACATCCTCCAACCCCTTCTCCTCGGAGATGGGATTTCGAGGGATTTTGAGAGCGAAAGAGGAGAAGAAAGAGAAAGAGAGGGGAGGGAGGGGGGGGGGAGAGAAATGTATACGCAGAGAAAGACAGCGTTCCTTTCTAGCGTGGCCCTGTCCATTGGAGGTTGGATAGGTCGTGGTGGTGACGTTGTACCGTCGGTGCATCTACCACTGCGACCACTATTACCCATCAAGCTGCTATGCAGCCGATGCAGGTGGTGGAAGTAATACGTTAGTGGTGGCAGCAGAGAGCCACGAGAGTAGGAAGCTTTCGATCGCCTTAGTGGGAGAACCCGGACCCTACCAAGAAGGGGAAACACATAGCTTCCCCACCTGAAAATGTGCATACACCTCTCGCGCTCGGTGCATGCTGCATGCAACCGCCTTTCTACAAGACTCTCATCCCCACCAGCTCTACTCTTTTTTCTTTTTTTTTTTTCTTCACCGTCACGAATTCTATCGCTACAGTCTAAATCAACGTAACTCATTCTCATCGGGGTCATCTAATGGCAGCAGATATGGGATCAGGACGAAATTGGCGATTCGAAATGAAATGAATTTTGAGTTATGAGGAGCGAAGTAGAGGAGAAAAATGGAAATTAACAGAACTGTGTGTTCATTCATTGCAGAAAACGTCGAA
Source organism: Campoplex capitator (assembly GCA_037576405.1). NCBI lineage: Eukaryota > Metazoa > Arthropoda > Insecta > Hymenoptera > Ichneumonidae > Campoplex > Campoplex capitator. The sequence goes on from JARBWI010000001.1 coordinate 2,179,767, forward strand.
TCATGGCGAGAAAAGTGAATAAAATGATGGAGACGCGGAGTACTGGTCAGACAGGGGATAAAAAATGGAACGATGAAACGAAATGATTTCTGCTAGGGTTCGATATCCAGTTTTTCAAAATCGATGACTGCATTTAACTATTTCTGGTTTTTCTTTCATCCATTCATTCAGTTGATCGTTTTTCTTGATATTCTCATTGTTATCTGTGGAACTCGACCACTCTTAAGGAATAAGAGTGGTCGAGTGGTCAAATACAGCTGTAAAATTTCAATTGATACGCGCATGTCCCTTTTCGTTTCTTCGGATCAACCCTTTCAGTGGGTTTTTTACTGGAGTCTCGACTGTTGGCGGCGTCCCGACGCCACCGAGCGACGAACCCCCTCTCAATCGGGCCAGCAGCTCTCGCGTGTGCGGAGAAGTTTCATGTATATAGTGTACTCGAGCTTGCTCCGAGAGGAGGAGGAGGAGGAGGGCGGCTTAAAGCCCCTTCCTCATTTACAAGCAACTTGTACAGTACGTACGCGCACGCGCTAAAATAGTAAACACTCCCTGGCACTGCGCACTGCGGTTCGTCTTGTGGCAGGTCCGGGCCGGACTTCGCGATCGCCACAACGACGAGCGAGCGTGTTTTATGAAGCTTCCCTATACCAATGAGGATGATACGTTGACGTTGGCGAGGTCGACGAGTACAGAGGAATGTTAGAATGTTACCAGCGAGAATCAAATGAAATAAATGCATCCGTAATGATGGATCTTTTGCTTGATTCGTCAAGAATTTCTACGAGTCTACATAAAACAATTGCAAAATCAATGACAAGAATGAAGATTTTTGATTTCCTAAATGATAAATTTACTAGAAGCAATTTCTATTGTTGAATTTCGAGATTTTCTTATCGATGACGAGTCGTTTGGGTCAAATAATCATTCGAAAAAGAGTTTTCGAATGATTATTTGACCCAAACAAAACAAAGTGATTTATTAAATTATTCAAATTGAATCTGCAAATACGAGCTTGCTGTATATAATCATCCGATGTAAATAATCATTCGAAAAAGAGTTTTCGAATGATTATTTGACCCAAAGCTCAACAGCAAGCTCGTATTTGCAGATTCAATTTGAATAATTTAATAAATCACTTTGTTCCGAGTGCAATGAGATATCTGTACTATTTTGGTATATACGTCGAGTACAGTAGAAAGATAAGTGTAGAAGCTTACGAACCTCGACACCAAAAGGGTGTGCTATATGCTACCGTTCTGCTTCTTCTGCTGGGTAACTCGGCTCGATACGCCAACGAGCTTGGGTTCAATGCACAGCACACACCCGACCCGAAGTTCCTACCCTGGATTATTTCTTTCCTCGCGTCGAGTTCATGGAGATGGCCGCTCGAATAGGGTACTTCTAGCCCCTGTTTTATTTTATTTCGTGACCCGAAGTATAAAAATTTATGGATATATTCATCGATTTTCTTTTATCATTGATGTTTTTATTTGGAGTCATTTCGTTGCGGTTTATCATCACGTTTTTCTTTGGCTATGAACTTGCAAGTTGAATATAATCCTGGGACAATAGATTTTGTTCAAAATATTACGAGTTTGCGGGGGAAAAAAATGAATTTTAGATTTATTTTTAGGGCATTTTACAAAAATGATTTTTTATTCGCATGCTTTTGAAAAATCTTGCATTCGGTAGATATGGAAATTGTATTTTTCGAAACCTAAGATTCGTTGCAACGGTGACAGAGTTACCCGCAAATCTTGATGAAAAAGGTTAATCAGCTTATGTGAATGGTCAGGGTTCTCTGTCGCGTATATTCTCTGACTCTCTTGCTCGTGGATGACTGCCGAGGCTTTCGCGTTGCCCCGAACTTGATACTTGCAGCGAAAGAAGCGATGCAGAAAGTCACTCTGAGCTATTAACGAACTCGCTATCGATAGCATTCTATTATTGGAGGAACAAGTTTTTGGCAACGATTAGTCTCGGCTCGCCAGTTCCGTCTGGGAGTCGGACGTTTTTTTTTTTGGGGGGGCTAACGATCGAATCTGTATTCTGATGCCGATTACCTGGCAATAGCGAAACTCATTTTTCGAAGCTCATTCATAGACTTTTACGAATCTTTTTAATGCAGAAAAATAAAAAATGTTTGATACACAACTGCAGTCTTGTTTAAAGCGTGAAATTATCAATACAAAAAGTTTCAGATGAAGACAAAAATTTAGAAAAATCCAAAGGATCGAGCATCTTCCTTGATTCGTTCAACTTTCAGTTGAATTTGAAGTCTGATGAGCGAACGAAACTTGACAACCCTCTGCTCCTCGGTTATTCGTACTCACAGCTCCTGTTGATGCAGTTTTTTTTTAATGGAAGAGGTTTCTAGGCTCTTTGATGTGATATTAATAGGAGCGAGACATTCGCGCTGAAAGGACAGGCGCTAATGCAATTTGCGCAATAAATGTGATCCCGATCAATGATAACCTTGGAATATTTATTTTACGAATGTAACAGAGTTGAAATATATAGTTGATAGGCATCCCAGATAATAAGCCTGCGTACTTACCGGTTATAATTTCATGGCATTATATATCTATAAGAGGATATTAAATGTGCATTAACGTATCTAAATGTGCCCTCGACATGACGTTGGGGGTGTCCCGATTATCGGTCCATTGCGTTCGCCCAAGCTCGAGATATCGAAAGTATACATTTTTATACATACACAGACATATTGTAACACATGAAAGTCCAATAGAAGCTGTTGCCTTGAAATTAAATATTATCGGCATCTGTGCGTATGTACCAATTGGCGTCATGCTAATTTATAATGCGTTCACGATCATGTGATCGTAAAGTATGACTGTATAATTATTGACCCTGTTATCAGTTTTACCCTATCCAACTGAATTCTACAAGTTACATTTTTCTTTTTTTTTATCTCAAATCTCTTTCAAGGTTTCAACAATTATTGTAAATCGAACAATCTCTCAATGCACCAGACACCTTTACCGATAATCTAGGAATTGTCATAATTATACCTCCAACGTCAAAACAGTCCGACACTGATTCGTTAGTGTCCGATTTTAATGAATCGAGCTCTCAATTGGTGAGTTCATGCAGGATTCTCAGTGCCTCTTGTTTGTGAAAAAAGCAGCTGCACGATCACAAAAGATAAACTTTGAAATCGGGAACGAATCATGAAAAGTATTTCGAATTTTTGAACCAAGCTAGAGCAGCCCTGTGAATGATGATGGAAGCTCTGCTGTGTTGATAAAGTGAAAAATAGAAAAGTACGTCAAGCACCGGAAAGAGCATGGTTTATTAATAAAACTCACGGTTTTTGCTGCAATTGGATCTTTTTATCGTCGCTGGTTTGAGGAATATGAATTGATTTCAAATGTCACTTGTTACTGATTCTAACGAAGGAATGAGCGTCGGAGATTTCAGACCCACAGACGCGGTGTCAGAAGTCTGAACTTTCAAGTATCACTTAGCGAATGATGGTTTTGGAACCGTGGGACACAGGAACTGAGTCGTGGCAGGGGATTTGGTTAATTACTGGCAGAAAGTCTGATGTAAACAACGTTATCTTCAGGAAGTGGTTGATCCGGATGGCCACGTGCACTTGACCTTTCATTCGCACAAGATCCTTGAAAGTAGGTTGGTTGATAACGAACAATGACATCTAGGGAAACCGAGATATGCTCGAAATGTCTAGTGGTCAGTGGTTTCATCCACCGTGTCAAAGTTATCTACGGTTTTAGGTGTTGAAGGAACTTCGTAAAGTTTCGAATGAGCATTGGTCGGTTTTCATATCATGAAAACTTATCGCACACAGAATGAAATTAATCCGCAGAGGGCCAACTGGGTGTAGAGCCACCTCTACACCCATTTTCCAGCCTTCCTCCAAGCAGAATGGCCAGCATTCATCAAAATTTTTTTATAAAGAAAATATCGACTGGAACCTCGCATATTCTTATTCCTGAGACTATGAAAAATTGGATTTCACTACTGATGAGTTGAAAAATTTCGTCTGAAACGTGTGTTATGTTAACAGGTTGTTTCAACACCAATTCAAATTCATTATTTCAAGCATTTTTGTCTCATTCTTGCATGGGAATCCACTATGAAGTAACGCCTATGAGAGAAAAAGAAAATTGAACGGAGTTGAACCAAGAGAAACATAATTAGAAGAAGAAGAAAATGATCAACGCGAGTGGCATCAACTAATCGGATGTTATTGGATAATTAAAATGAGCAAAAACGTGTAGTTTAAACTGAAAATGATTCGGGGTCAATAGGAAGATGATTTCGATTAGATGATTGTGTCATAATATAGGAAAGCGTGACAAATGAAATTCGCACGCAACATCAAACATTCTTCAAAGTCAAAAGTCCCCCGAGAGATGTAAAGAGAGTGGGAGAGGTAAAGAGAGAAGAATCAGGTTGGTGGTGGTACAAAGGAGCGTGTGTACATGCATAGCTCTCGTTTTGAGGGTCACGTTCATCCAGCGCCCGTAACCGTCGTCGTGGTCGTTGTTGTTGTCGAGGGCGGCGCAGCATCCCCCTCGGTGACGCGCGCGCGTCGATTCGGGAGTTGCGCGAGGTCCGGGCATCGAGGGATGGTGTACGACGACGGAATCGAGGTATATGTGAAGTACATCGCCCCGCGAACCCCTTTTCGTTCTGGGCACACCGACACTGAATACCGGGGCGGTCAAGGCGGTTGAGAGGGGGTGAAAGAGAATTTCAGTGAGCTAAGCCAGGGAGAGGAAGGGAGGAGGGGGAGAGGGTTGAATCGGGCGTTGAAAGGGGTAGAGAGATGTGTGCTTATACATATATATATTCGTGCGATTGAGCCCTGTTTGGGAACGGGGTAGGAGGAAATGCACAGCTGAGCTGGCGGTCGATGCAACTGCATCAACCCCTATCGGCTCTGCTCTCTCTCTCTCTCCTCTCTCTCTATCTTTCTCGTTTTTCAGTTCCATCTTCCTCTGAAATCTCTTCTCGAACGAGAAAAGTCTCATCCTACTCTCAAGCCCGCGGCTTTCTCTGATGCTTATTTTTTTATTTTTATTTTCATTCTTCGTCGTCATCTCTCCGACCCTTCTGTATAGATGTACGTATAAATATCCGTATAATTCGCACCTCTGTATCTATGGATGCTCTTCCATTGTCTCTCTCTCTTTCTCTCTCTCTCTCTCTCTCGATCTCTTTCTCTCTTGCCCGTTCATTCGTTCGACGCTTCCCAACTCTTTCCCTCTTCCTCCACCAACCCCGTTCCACGTTTCACCCTCGTCGCTCCCCAACCACTCTCTCCCATCCCTCGTCGACAAGCTTCTCTCGCTACCCTCGGTCAATGACCTCGGCAGCAGCAGCAGCAGCAGCAACGGTGCACCGTCGCATCGCCGCCTCTCTTCTCTTTTTCTCTCTCGCCCAACCCTCTTCCCCTCGCCCCCTCCCTCTTCCTCTTTCTCGTACTCTCGTTTCCTGTATGTGCAGTTTGTTTACATCGCGAGAGCGCATTGCGCGCGCGGGCACTTTTAATCGCATCGATTCGACTCCGCGTTCACGTACTTCTCCTTTACCAGTTTTCTCACTATCTCTCCACATTTTTTTTTTTCGTAAAACCAATTTTTCCTGGAGACGCATATCAAATTCGAAATATTCGAATCGAGATACTCGACGTTTTGCTTCACACGCTTGAAAATTGAATTCCGAAAAAGAACAAACTGCAGTCAAAAATACGAAACGCTGCAGTTTCCAAATGCCTTCCAGTTCTTTTGCCATTGAGCAGTTTCAATTCTTCCTCCAATAAATTCTCATCGAAGACTTCGGATTTGAGAGAAAGTCATGAGAAATTATCTTTAAGGATATCATCGAACCAGAAAGATTGCAATGAAACTCTGCAGGCAACGGAATATCACAGAAAAAAAATACTCGCAATATTTGATGACATTGAAGAGGATGATTGATAAGATGATTGATTAATCAGCATGGTTTCTCTGGGATTTGTCAAAAATATCGCGACACCATGGCTCTGAAAAATAAATTTTGCATCGAAGTTAACAGAGACAATCGAACGAGAATTTGAGAGTTTCAAAAGAAATAGAAGGCAGAATGACGGGAAAAAAGATCATCCTGAAGAGGTTAATGATAATGAATTAATTTTCAAAAAAATCTGAATCTGCAATTCGTACTCTGTTTGAGAATTATCCGATCGGTAATCTGACCGACGAGACAATGAAAATGCGGCAACAGCACAAATTCAATGTCTCAATTATAATTCGTACTCGTTGTTTAGACCACGATTGTGTTTTGATTGTTATTTTCGCATTGAAAAACATTTGCCCCTCATTGTTACATCACAAGGCGACATGCTCATTGTTGAGCCAACGGTTCTCAACGATCTCGTTCTCCTGAAGGGTTGATTTTGTGTGTTTTAAGTAGGGGGGGGGGGGGTGGAAGAGAGGTTTGTGTGTACATTCGTTTCATGGCTTTGCGCAGTGGGCTATGGGCTATGGAAATTAGCTGTAGAGCGCTTAATTAGCAAAAGTGTTGGGGTAGGTCCGGAGATTACCGGAGTTCACGTCTCCTGTCAACCGACGTTCTCATGGCATTGAAGCCACTTCGGGTTATACCCCGGTGTACGTGGCATTCAAGTTCATCACGGGCTGCTCCCTTGGGAGAATTATTTACACCCGAAAGTATGTACTCGACGTGGTATACAAAACGCCGTCCATATAACATACACGTAAAAACGTCGGAATGTAAAAAATGAAGAAAAACATTTTTTTAAATAAAAATAAAAGTAAAACGGTTACGATGTACTTGGAAAATTGCCAAGCAACCGTTTCACCATCCTCTGTAATTATAACTCACGCAGTTTCATGTTAACCTAGAAATTTATCGTAGCGCTAGTCGCACTGGCCACTTAAGGGGATGAAAGTTCTTTTTTGTTTTAATACGAATAGCGAAAAAAAAAACTGTATTAATATTTTTCGACACTAATAATTCAGCGTTGGGAAAGCAAAATTTGCATATTATCAAAAAAAAAAAAAGTCTGCAATTTTTTTTAATATCACTTTTCTCTTTCACATTTCGTCCACGGTGGAAAAAAAAAAACAGAAAAATGGGCTTTGTGCGGAGAGAAGCTTTCTTGCAGTAGGACGAGGGCATTCTTGTCTTCAAAAGAATTCATACGTGCTTTTTCCATACATTTGTGTCTTGGTTTCTTTGTCGTTTTTTTTTCTTTCTTGTTATGTCCCTTTTTCCCTATTCCTTTGGCGATTTTTTTTGTCCTCCCCTTGGTAGGTACACGCTGCTGCCAGTTACCGCGTTGGCTTTAAGGGCGTGGACGCCCGTGGACGAGAGAAAAATGGATGAAGGGAACGAGTAAACGAGGAATGACGAAAGAAGACGATGAAAATGCTCGATTGATGCCGCAAACAGAGACTTCTCTAAGCCTTCAGCACGTTTACTCGAATGTACAGATATACATATACAGAAAAACTGCCAGGCAGTGGAATCAGCATTGCGTCCCTCGGGGGACACGTCAATTTCGCTTTTCCCTTAGTCTCTTTTCCCCAACCCCCGAGGCCCCCCCTTCTATCTCCGTTATAATGCACCGTCGGTTTTGCACCGAAATAAATTATTCTCTCATTCGGCGGAAGACTTTTTTACGATAGAAAAAAAAAACATTTGATGGAGCGAAGCTTTTTGATTCAAATGAAAACTGCTAATGAACGAGACGTTAGTCAGGATCGACGAAATCCTGTCCGATACATTCGAGGAGCGAAGCACAAAACTCGTATGGCGACATGCTTCGTTTCGAATCCTCAGAATTCTTGATACATGAGAAAATAACCAGAAGAAAACATACTTTTCTTTCTCGTCCCCACAATATCTTTGAGTGAAACTGTCAGCGATGAGATTAGAAAGCAAAAAAAAAACATAAGAAGGTAGGTAAGTATAAAGTGGACGAAGAAGAAGAAAAAAAAACGAGTTTGGTCCGGTGGCGTGTCTTATTCACGAGGCAAAGGAGTTTCTTGAGTAAGTTTCGACCCGAGTATACAGGATCCTCGAACCGGAAGCACCAATACGTCGAGTTGTATTTTTCGCGAGCTTTAACCCCGACCTCGCCCAACGTAAAAACTCTACATAAGAGCCGCGCGGTGCTATACATCGTAGCTAGTGCACATTGGCAGCTTGAAAAAATTCAAACGAACTTTTGTACTTTTGCTCTACGTATATATACATGCGTGCTACAGAAATAATGCTCTATAATCTCGAGTGTACTACTCCGGAAGTACGATGACTAGAGTAAAAAAAAACTTGGAAGAAATGGTAGAAATGGTGGTAGTAAGAAGAAGAAGAAGAAGAAGAAGAAGAAGAAGAAGTTGGAAGGATGGAGAGATAAGGCAGAGTGGACGTTATCAATGGGAATTGCTCAATAGCTTCCCTCCGTTTCATCCTTCCTTAGCTCCCTGCCTCCCTTCTTTTTTTTTTTTTATTCAAAAAATAGTTTTACAAACGATTGGTACTGTACAGTTATAGAAGCATCGATGGAGTCTGATGCTTTTGGCTTTGCGACGCGAATCGACCTCGCGTCGCACTCACACCGCCACCCCTTTCTTTCACGTTCCTCATACTCCTTCTTCTCCCTGTCTCGACTTTCTTAGCTCTTTCGTTCCTTTTTCTACACCCCTTTTCCTCCCCTCGACCGACCGGAGCAGCAGCAGCAGCACTGGCAGAAGCAGCAGCAGCAGCATCGAGACGCTTTGCCCCAACCCGCGAGCGCCATACACCGTCTCGTTCAACTCGGTTTACGACGCAGACCGGTAGTCTGGTGCATTATACGTTATACGACTGTCGTGCTATATATTCACGTGTCTGGGGAGGAGAGGGGAGGGAGAGGTTTTTTCGCCAACACATCGATACCTTTCAATGTGTTTCATCCTGCTCTGCTGTCCACACGGGTCATTACATTGGTCATATTCAATGGAGAAGCCTGCTCCCTGCCTCCGCGCGAGGCTCTCCCCCTGGCTCTAAACCCTGGCCCGAAGGGGTGTCAAAGAGAAAACCGCGAGGCTCGACTTCCGGTAACCTGAGAACCGTTCGGGCATGTAATACGTCCTCGTATACGCAATTGTGCGTCGTATTCCACATATTGGGATAGGTTAGTTTCCCCACACAACGCCAGGGGGTAAAATTTTGCCTTGCGTAATGCGAAACCTGAGAACATTCGTTCGAGTGTTATCGCGACTACTATTATTACACGTTTCCGTATTTTTCGCATGATTTTTTTTATTTTTTATTCCAATCTCACGTTGAGGATTCAGAAAAGTATTCAACCGTGTGAAATTGAATTGAAATTGAACAAAAAATCTCCAATTTTTTCATCATGGAGAACGACTCGTTTTTTCTTTTTTTTTTTTTATTCCCGTAGAATTGAAAGTTGTTATCACGTTTCGCAGCGATGAATGCAGATGACATTCCATGCGCAGCGGAGAAAGCAGCGTTTAAAATAACTCTTGAGCTGCTTGTCGTATGTGTTGATATCGCTGATGCTCTGTGCACGTAATCCTCTAGTGGACCGCACGATATAATTATACCCATATGTTGTGATAGGTCGAACACACTCATGAGTTCGGTCATAACGATTTTGACAGCTGCATTATACTCTGTGTATCGATGGGAGTTATATGTTCTACTTCGAATGATGATGATGATCATTGTTGCTACTGATGGTACTGTTATTATCGCGATCGAAGCAGGTTTTACTGCTGCTCTTGTTGTTGGTTCCATATAATTTGTGCCGGAAGGCCTTTGATGAAATGTGATAGCAGAGCTTTGCTCGTCGAAACTCCTGGAAATTCGACTCGTCAAGTGAGAATTCACTCGTTTTCATGTACGTTTTTCAACTACAGACTAAAAGTTTGATGAAAGTTTTTTTCATCGGTATCGCACCCGCGGATGCTTTTTCTCAAATGCAATTTACGAAAAATACGCAGTTTCTATGACAACCTGAACGACTACATTCCGTGCATTCGTATATATCACATGTACCCTTATTTACTTTATATATACACATAACAAAATCAGATGTACATACATATTTTTATATATAGACATAGATTGTGGGACGATGGGGTAGGTCAACGAACGGTTTGTCGCTTGGCAACCTAACAGAACTACCCCTCCGCGCACTCTTACCCCTCATCGCTCATCCCTCTCGTACTCATTCGTTCATGTATCTCGTCACTAACCGAAGAGCCCAACCCTTTTTCGTCATTCTATTTTTTTTTTTCCTTTTTTTTTTCGTTATTCATGATTATTTTCTTGTTTCGAGATCGCCTGCGGGAACATGAAATATATATATTTTTCTCATTCCGTTGAATCCGCGGGGTCGAGTGCTCTTTTCGGGGTTTTTTTTCTTTTTTTTTTTCAATTGATCCTTATCAATGATCGTCGCCCAAAAATGCTTTTTCGTAGCCAAGATTTTTCGGTATCGAAAACTATATTTGGTGACTCGTGATCCTTAAAATTGTCAAAACGATCGAGCAAACGATCATTGAATCTGAGGTAAAAACACAAAGGACGACGATTAGATTTTCCAGCCGGTGATGGATCTTGTTGGGTGCGTAGGTCGGGGCTGTACAAGGCAACGAGGCAGGGAATTGGGTTAAACTACGAGCAATTATGACAGCAGGATATGCGATTTAGCCAGGCGGTACACATGCGGCTTTTCTTAACCGTCAATTTTATACCGGCAGCATATGGGGAATATAGAAGGAGCGACGGTGGAGAGCACACGCCAACGTGAATATAAAGAAAAAGAAAAAATAAGAATCAAACGATATGTATGCATGTAGACGTTAAACCCAACTAAACATTGCGCTCTTTGGTGCGGCGGCAACACGGTTGTCGCGTCGCAGCACGTTGTTGCACCGTCGTTTCGCCGGTCAGGGCCGGACTTTGACACGCATTTGACGTTTTTTTTTTCCTTTCCTCCTCTTCACTCCACACGATCCGCGTACAGAGAAACCAAGGCTATATATCTCGCCGTTATTCTACGACTACAAAGTTCGACTCTAACGCGTAATGCTTGTATTTTAAACGTCAAAACGATAATTAACCATTTTCTTCGACGCAATCACAGCATACAACGAATGTTTTCAGTTTTCTTCTGTCTCGAAATTCACCAATTTTCTGGCCAAGAGTACCCAAAAAAAAAAAAAAATTGACACGAAAGAAGAATTGTCTCGACTAAAATTCATCTGCTCCAGAGGACCAAATTACTTTTTTGGCTGGCTGTAAATCGCCAGCTCTCTCGCAGCGATCAATGTTGAATGAACAGTATTTTCGTCGCACTTCGATTCAATTTGAGTATGAGAGCAACGAAAATTTCGAAATTATGTCGACAATTCAGGATCAAAATGATATAAAAAAAAAAAAATGACACCGAGATCACAACTCGATCAGGGATCATGGTAATCGAGTATTAGAGATTTAAAAAATCATATATATATGTCTTATAAATAGGATATCTTATCGAAGTCTTTATGGCTTAACGATGTTAATAAATATGACATGGCAATTGGTGCGTTTCGCTTGGACAAGGACTCGAAGGACACGATAGAAACGATTATTACAGAGCGAGTGCAATATCGCATGTTTCTATATGCAGATACTCACGAGTATATTGCTGTATCCGAAGTCTTTGTGGGAGTATATATTAATGAAACGACTGCGAGGTAAAGGACTGATCGTATATGTATACTTTCTAAGATGAACTACGAGTTTCCTTGGTTGATTGTGTGTGTGTTGTGTATCAATGTTATCAATTAGTCCCGGTGTCGGGTGACAGGAAACAAGAACTCGCGATACACCAACGATAAATCTTTTACTTTCAAGAATCGTCGAGATATTGCACTCGTTTTATTTGCTCGAAATTAACAATTATCTGACAACATTTGGATTTTCAGTTCCCTTCTAGACCCCCGAAGAGCCTATTCAGTTGCAATTTTTTCTTCGCACTCGTATCGGTTGTTTCAGTCTTTCTATTCGTTCCTGATACATTTCTGACTTTTTTTTTGTTTTTTATTTTTTTTTTTCTTCTGTAAAACTCCATCCTCGTGTACGTGAAAATGGGCTTTATACGTAACGTGTAATATCGACCTGCGGCGGTATCTCTGAAATTGCAACAACACGAGCGAGGAATAAAGATGGAGAAAAGGATCGATTGACCGGCTGAAAGGCAATGGTACACAATCTGAAACAAGCAGATGGTTCGGACCTTCTTTCATCTCTTCCTGTACGCGTCTCATTGTCTGTGACAATGGAGCATTATTAGCGGAAAAGCACTGTGTAACGATAAGAACCTCAATCTTTTGCCACGATATATGTATCCTCGAAATTGTTTTTCGATGATGAACGCTAGCAAGCTCAATTTTGTTTTATTTTTATTTTCTATTCAAATTGACGAACTAGAGATCTATTATTTATAAAATAATGAATAAACCCGCCGCAGTGATTTCGGGATATTAAAAAAGGTATCAAAATAGTAAAAACAAATATTTAAAACGCGTGCAGAAAGTATTTTTTCGCCAAAAGGCTTCTTTGCCTCTGGAGCAGTGCGATCGTGACTCGCGTCTCATCAAAACCTGTCGCATATCCTTTTTTCATTTCGCGAGAATAAAAATAAATTAATCGAGGCATGCAGCTACAGAAATACGCGCGAATATCACGCGTGTTCGGAGCGTAAAAATGCCTCCATCAAACGGCTTCAGCCTGTTCGCCCGGGCCAGAGAAGGATAAAAAAGCAAAGTCTGTTTTCCAATGCAGCCCACATGTACCGAGGTGTGTTTCCGTCATTCTTTCTCACCTGCGTATACTGCAACTTTTCTGCACGGTTGCGGAAGAGCATGGAAAATTCTTTATCTGCTCTCTATCGCGAATTTTTCCGAGAGCAACGATCCTCTCGGTGTTTTATCATTATGCTTTTCTGACTCTGATCTTTTCGGATAATTTCGCACACGAGCATTAGCGTGCACCCGGTTGCATATTCCATTGCTCTTTGTTTTTTTTATAATTTTTTTTTATCATACCGTGGCTCAATGCGAGCGTTTGTCGGGAGCGAGTATAAGCTCTGAAAAAAAAGCTCCGAGGTACGCAAAACGTTATTCACTTCGATCGTTCCAGCGGGCAACGAAAACCGTTGATTTCCGAGCTAAAACGTTATGTAGAAATTTTTTACTCTCCTCCACCGATTTTCCCGGTATTTTTCGCGTATCCCCATCACCAAAATTAAAAAAAAAATGCCTGGCTATGATTAAGAATATTTCCAAAAATATCTAAAACTAAAAAAAAGAAATTGAAAAATCTCTTCCACTCAAATCTCGTGTCTGACTCGAGCAAGTCCGAGACTACTTGAAAAATTTCTTGTCCGCGGGGAAATTCTCGTTTCTCACAATCTCAAGTATCTCGTAGGCTCGAGAAAATTTGTTAAGTATAAAACGTCAAACGAGCCTAAGAAGAAGAGGAATAAGAATGAGAAGACGACGAAGGAGGAAAGATAAGAGGAAAAAGATGCTACAAACGAAAAAAAAAAACAAACAAACAAAACAATAATAACAACAATCATCAAAAGATAACGACAAAAAAGATTGAATTTGAAACTCGTACTTGAATGTACACACACTTACACAAACATACGTGTACCTTGTGTACGTGTGTGGATACAGCATGAACGATGTATTTTGTGTAGTTTGGAATACTCGTGTAGTGGAGTGCTCCGAGGTCAACGACCCGTCTACGCTCTCTGCACACACGAAACACCCAGACGTTTTACAGTCTCGCACACGAGGATTCCGAGCTCTAGTATACCAGATGGAACTCGATCTATCTCTCTCGCTCTTCTATGTGCTTTCTCTATGCGAAGCTTCTCTCGTTTACTATCTCTATATACGTGCCATGTATATACATATATATAAATGCAGAAGTATATGAACTGCTAGCAAACAAAAGGTCTCAACGAACGTGAAGATCCCCGTATTCGATCTGCGCAACTTACGCCCTCGCCTATGTCACCGCTCCATATAAATATACGTGTGTACATGTACAAACGTAGTCCCGGGGAGTTGTTCGTCTCTCTACGCGTCTATCTCCACTGTGAAGTCTAGCCTAGACCATATACTAGATACAGAAAACCGGGCGGGCCCACAGCACGAGACATAGAAACTGCGCGGATCCAACGTAGTTTCTCTGACTCCAATAATTCGTAACGAATGCGGGACAAAAAGAGGATTGAGCGTGTTAACATCGTCTGTCGCTTTGGACACGTCGTTCAAAGTTTTCGTATGCGATTTTTTATTTTTTTTATCCTGTGAATATTAACTTTTTACAGTCAAAATTGATCGCTGCTTCATAAACGATCGTAGAATTTCTATTGAATTTTGTTTCTTTTTTTTTGTCATCGAGAACGTGGACGGAGTTGAAGAAAAAAAGTTCGATTCTTATCGAGTATTTGTCATCCAATGTTTTGTTTTTTTTTCTTCTTTCTATCGCCACTTCAATGTTCGTAAAGTAGAACTCCGGAAGAGAAAAATTGGGGGGGAGGGGAGAAGAAAAAAAATGATTGGAGCTTCAAAATCTGACGAATGAGACGGAAGAGATGGCCGATGTTGTCATCGCGATGTACGGCATTTCCCACATCTCTTTGACGTCCGAAAAGCGCGAACGACCCCGCCAAATGTTACGTAGTATATATATGAGGCGCACATGGGCAAGCGCTGGTTGGCGAAATGAAACGTTGGTGGAAAGGGAATCGAGGGGAGTAAAGTCTGAAATCTACTCGAGGTTGCGCTCGACAGGGTTGAGGGGAAAAAGAGGAGAGAAGGGCGAGGGGAAGAGAGGGGGGGGGGGGGGCGACAGGCCCGCCCGGCGTGCACATTCGACGTGCGCGTTTTCACGGTCAGGCATATCGATCGTAGCGAGAGAAAGAGAGAGAGAGAGAGCTGGAGCAACGAGGAAGCGAGATACAAGAGAGCAAAAGCAGAAGAGAGAAAGAGGAAGAGAGAATGGGAGTCTTGGAGTGCATCCAGAGGGCATTGAACCCATTTTGGCAGCTCCGATCCAGTGGTAACAGCAGAAACGCTCTTCGTATAATGCGATAATTGTTAAGTCCCGCGTGAATGTAGCTTTCATCCTGCAGCTGCTTAACCTGCTAAGGGTAACGTGCCCTTTTGCTTCAACCAATCTGTACAATCTCGCTTGTGTGTATAGATAAATTAACAATGTCTAGAAAGATATGTTTATGCAAAATGTGTAGTTGGCATTTTGAAAGACTCCGAAGAATTTATTCGACGTTGAAAGACCTTCTAATCGTTCTAACGAAAGAATTGACACTCGATACGATTTATTTATAAACGATAGAATCGAACAAAGCTTCGTGCAACTCTTGATCTCGTTCCATTCCTCTTCCTAGCCCTGCTTGCTGTTGTTCAGAGTTTTGATGATCCCAAAGATCCGGCAAAATGCTCTCAGACGATTCGCCGAGTAACGATTACGAACGAAGTACAGCAAAAAAGTGATATTCATCGCGCGGTTCATTTCATTCCATGCTGCGGTATAAGAAGTGTGTTAAGTCGAAGAGAAACGATGCTCCGCTTCAGATACGACAAACCAGTAGCGCAAAACTTGCATTTCAATGTTTCTACTAATGCTGAAACACTTGAGAAAAACTAATGATCGTACTGTTATTGGCTTTTGAAGATGCCACATTGGAGATAAAGCCGATGTGTGGCCAATTTTGTTCTTCTAGCTTCATATAAATCGTCGTTATATCTTGAAGCAGCGATTACAAAGTGTTTTATACATGCGCGCTCAGAAACGCGTACAGTATAAATGCTTTCTAGTGAGCAAGCACGTTTTATCCCTTATATATACAAATCGTGTGACTTCATTTTGAAGAATATTATATGCACACTAAGACATTTGTTATGCACCCAAAGTCATAACTTTGACGAAGCAATTGAGGGCCATTGTTAAAACGTCGTTCGTGGATGATTGGACGCGATGATACGGCCATGCTCATGAGTAAAACTGCATATGCAGAGCTCGAGTTCGGCTCGACAGCCATAGCTGCTCGCGATCTCTTAAACTCTTCCTCGCTAATGCAGTGAAGAAGAGTTTACTTTTTGTGTTTTTTTTTTTTTTTTTTTCTATACGATAGTAGCGAGACACGAATCGAGACTCGAGACTCGTGCGTCTTCACAGTCGTAACTCTTCCTACATATACGTTACTCTTCTTCGAAATTTATGCAGCTCGTTCGCCAGATGTCTATCGGTCAATTTTATTACACCGAATGATCTTCGACCGTTGCGGCAATACGATTCAGCAGCCAGTAATCAACGTCTGCCACAAAGATCGTTCATAGTCACCAAAGACCAAAAAGGTCTAAGAGGAAGAAAATAAAAGTACAATCTTCCAGGATACTTTTCCATCAATTCTCGTTTAATATTTTTGTTCCACTTTTATACGATAGCTCCATTAACATTAATTTACAGTGCCCTATGAGTGCCAACATTGCGTTCGGAGAATTATAGATTTTATTTCGATACCACAGCACATCGTAAAAAAATTACTTTGTCAACGTCAGAGAACACCGATCAGAATTAATTGAATCAGCGGTAGAAAATCTTCGTTTTGTTTTTAGCAATTTCTCGTTAATACTTTTCAGATTAATGTCCCCGCGATGCGAATCTAAATTCGAGTAGGTTGAAGCTCCTTTTTTCTTGACGTTCTCACACAACCATCTTTATTTGAATTCCACGACCTCAGACGGAAGTCGATCTCTTTGCCCCTTTTTTCTTCGGCTCTCTTCTCTCGGAAACGAGAAAGAAAAGAATTGAATAGAAACGAGGAACGAATAAAGGATGCAGTGATATTCGAAATAAGAGAGGAAAAGAGATAAAGAAACGACGAGAGTTAAGAGATAAAGATGGAAAGCATGTGCGATCACGAAGAACGATGTATTTTCGGTGCATCAGAGGCAACAGCAGCAGCAGCAAGCAGAGCGCGGCGTGGTGCATCGTGCGGTTGTGCGCCCGCGCGCTCTCGCCCATTCGAGGTCAATGCCCGTCCTTACTCCGGCAGCCCAAGGAAGCAAGAGCTCCGAGAGCTCTGCGCGCCCGGCCCATGAGAAGGGAGAGACGCCGGGCTACATAGTCTTATAACCATATATATATACACACACTAAAGTCTGTTTCTGATAGCTCAGACATTGACACACGTTCGAAAAAAAAAAAACTGTTATTGAATTGATAAAACTTCGATACGATATACACACAACTCGAAAAATCGTTGCAATTTTTCGTCTCCTCGATTATATCACGACTCCCGAATAATCATTGGCGAAGGGTCTGAAAATTTTTTTCGTTTCAATACTTTAAGACGCCAGCACAAACGCACTTTCGAACCTTTTCACCTTTTCTAATCTTATTATTTATTCATTGCTGTACTTGCTGTTGGTTCCGGATCGTCCAACTACCCTGATTCGGTAAGACATTTCGTGTTCGTTTGATTTAGGATTGATCAGAACGAATTCGAGTTTTAAAAAAATCGAGATAAATTGTGAAATCAAAGTAATTGAACAGGATTGATGGAATTCATGGATAAATGACTATTTCATAATATGTGGTGCTGGATCGATGTCGTTGAATCGGGACAACCGAGTTGGTCGACAGCGTTTGTAGCTGTAATAATAGAAACTCGAAGGGAAAGGAACCCTCAATGATGACAAAAAAAACGTACGTTATTCTTGGTCTAGAAAATCCATACGAGTGTCTCTCTCCCTTTCTCTCTCTCTCTCTCTCTCGCTTTTTCTTCCCCTTATTTTAGTAAAACCTCGGGGGTATAGAGTCAACAAAGCCTTAGATATACCGTAACGATGATAGAATACGTATGGAACAAGTGCTAAGGAAAATCCGGTTGAGAATCAGCCAGTGAACTACGGAATATATTACACGCCAACCCTCTTCACTCCCACATGCAAAATTAATCAAGCATTAGACAGAGTACACTAGTCTAGTACATTGTTCGACATTTGCTTGATCCACATGACCAAATGATTGGCTATCAGTACAAAATATCTATTTTTAATTCAAAACCTTTATATAGCTACGAGCGCCATGTATACACCACGCTGGGTTAAAGTTCAAGCAATCAAGCCTAGAAGCAGAACGCCCTTTTCTAGGTTAACAACAATCGATCTAGGTGCAAACCTTCGGATTCAAGACTTCCCTGCAGGCCCTTTGTTTCTTTTATTTCGATTTCTGTGACATCAAGAATCGTGGTTGTGTCAGAAATTAATCTGTTTTTTTTTTCTCATCACTCAACCGGTGTTTACTTTCTGCTGCTTCAACTGACAGTCAGAGAAACGCCAAGAGTTTGGCAGCTCAAAGTCGAAGAATCCATCAAACACAAAAGAAAAGACAATTCATTGAAATGACTCGTGAAACGATTGAATCTAGCACTGGGTCCAGGCTCCATTTCTTAACACGATTAATAACGACTAATTTGTCAGATGAGCCTGCCTCGAACCACTCACGTGTACAGTTTTGTCAAGCAGCATAAGAATTTCAATCAAAACTTTTCTCCATTCATTCATTCATTTTTTTTTCTTCATTCTATTTTTAGAATTCTATAGCATAGAAAATTAAGAGAAGACAGAAAGTGGTAGCGACAATGAGAAGATCGTTAGGGCGCCATGTCAAGATAGTTTCTAAGCTTCGAATGAGATGAAAGCAGCGTTGTCAACGGAACGTGAATTCCAAAGCGTCGACAAGAGTGTACAGTGCATCGGTGAAAGCAGAGGTACACGTTTGTTATTCAACTTCGCATATTCAACGGCATATATATCTCTGGTCTTCACATTCCAACGAGTGTACTTTACTTCGAAGCGTTTTGAGTATGATTCAAGTCGGAATAATGAACACGGTGGATCAGCCTGATTGATGTACAATTGAACGAATACGGTTAAATTATATCGAGAGATTCTGTACCCGGCATCCCGGGCCAAGATCAAGTTCAGTATTTAACCAGGCGCAATTCATTCGTGAGAAACATACGTTTGATTCCTGTTTTCAAAGATGTAGCGATGGTATATCAATCTATCAGAAAATGGACGCTTCTATTTCCCACCATTAGTGTGTGACAGCCGAACGAGCAGAATTGTTCTAATTTTCGTTTTTTCCCATAATCTTGTTCCCTCTCTCGATAATTTTTTTTTCCTTCTTCCGAATACATCTATTTCACTCAGAAAACTCTCGTAATTTCTCTCGATGGTACCATTGATCATTGAGACGCGATGCATCAGAGACTGAACCATTTTGTAAAGCTCAAAGGATTAAGTGAACCAAGGGGGAGAGAAAAAGAGAAGTGTGGAATGGAAATAGGGAAAAAGATGAAAATAGTCAAGTGAAATCCGATCCCAGAGGGGACCAGTTTTCACACTTTGTTACGAAGAAATGGAGAGGAAGAGAGAGAGAGAAACATAGACCGAGGTACTTTATCATTCCTGTTCAACATCCGCCACGGTTCATCACTGATGTATACGAGACGCTTGACACGTACAAGAATATTTAGAGTAATTCGATCAAACGACAAATCTCAGAGTGAATCAAAACAAAAAATTCTATCAATTATTCTTTCGTTAGATCGCACAACGATTGACCCAGTTTCATTGAGAATCGTGTCGTTGAATCGGAGTCTATTATTAACAGCTATTTAAATGCTTCAAGATTCACTGTTCCAGCAATCTTGACTCAACCCTCGATTACTTTCTTCATTATTCTTTCGCTTCCATAATTTAGCGAAGTCTCATTGATTCTAGTTCATAAATATATTCCTGCACCTCCGATATCGCATTTCCGCTTTCGAAGCCAGTCCTCCTCGCCTCCATCAGACTTCTCCCGTGTATTACACGGTTTGCCATTCGAACGAAACGGAACGAAAGAAACTTAAACTGGTTCCGGCGGGATCGTAAAACGAGCAACAAGTCCAGCAAGCACTTGGTGTTCCTGCGTCTCGCTGTGATCCCAAAGCATTTACGATCGCGTATATACTCGCTGTACTTGACGCTTGTTCATTCGATATACATATACGTACATCGATACCTTTGTATATAGCGCATGAATTCGTGGATGCGCGAGAGAGCGTCGAGAAGGCATAAATAATGAAAAGGGTGAAGGCTCACGTCGACAGAAATACCGCCGTAGCGTTAAGGGTAAGTGCGAGAAGCAAAGCCGCCGTACACAGGCTCTCGCTCTCTCTCTCTCTCTTCCACATTGCCTCGGGCAGCCCTCCGCGAGTTCTCGCTCGTCTCGTAATACGAAAAGCCGAGAGACAAGCTCCACTGACTTTCTTCGATGGAACTCTATACAGTGAGCACAGAGAGAACACAACCCGAACAGGCATATGAGACTGGAAGAACTCCTCGAACCTGTGCCAATGTAAACTTTCGCACATGTCACTCTACGTATGTATGCACGCGTTTATACGGAACCGCAAAAAAAAAAAAAAACGTTTCATGAACCATGAAAAATAGGGATCCGATGAGACTAAAACGGAAATTCAAACCGTTCTTGTGTATTTAGCAAGTACGAATGTGTATACGAAAGCCAAAGTGGCGAAAGTGCAGGGGCCAAATGTCATGATCTTTCGACCACCCTCGAACCAAAATTCATCCACTATTTACCATCGGCCATTTATATATGTGCAGTTGGAAAACAGCAATCGATATTTGATGCTCCAGTTTGGGAGGGAACTATGGGAAAAGTGCACTGATATCTGTTCACCTGAAAGCCAATCACTGATCGATCGATTCGAAAATATCCTCGTTCCTCAATCCCCCGCAACTTTCTTCAATCTGCCAATCATTTTTTTTCCTCCTCGATCGTTCATAACCATTGTTTCGCAACGAGCAGCTCGATAATGATAAGAAATATTCGTACTCGATCACTCGTTGTTCCAAAATTTTCGAAAATAACTTATTATTGTTTCGCCCGAATTTCTGTTAATGACAGATTGAGTCATTTCGCTCGAGACCACAGTTTTGTCGAAAGTACACCGTAATAAAGCTATTTTTAAAACAAAAATCCTCACGAAACGGTTAAAATGCCTTGAAAGGACATCAACTTCCTGTAATTTAGAGACGGAATATCGAGTCGAATAAACACACTTGATGTATCCTGAAAGGAAGCTTATTACGGTATTATTATATTTCTTAATCGTCATTCGAGCTGCCAATCTCAGTCGAGTTAAAATTAACTAAATAGCTTTGATAATCGAAAACATTAAGATGCTCCGGACGACCCGAGCGAGGGAGAAGTGAAAGCATGAAATTTGTCGAGTACGCCATCTTCTTTCCGGATAATATTTTCATTTTTTCAAAAAAAAAAACAGCGATTCGATGTTAAGAAAAATACGAAAAAATGAGTAATCGGGCGAGCGACAAAGAGTATAAAAAAGTGAAGTCGCAAATTAGAAGCCTGGTTTATTCGCTCTGCGATTAATTTCCGGTAAACGTTGTTTTTTTTTTCTTCGAATCACAGGCAGTTTTATGAACGATTTGGGAGGGCAGCTTGAAAAATTAGTGAATCGCAGCACGGAAGTGTAAAAATTAGAAGAAAAAAAGACAAAAATATGTTGGTCTCTGTCTTCGTCGAGGCTGTTATAGAAAGCAGGCGTAGAGAGAACGGAAGAACGGGAGAAGCGCGCATCGTACGTCGAACGGCGCAAAGTCAATTATTAAAGAAAGCAAGAGTGGTTTCGTGCGGGAGATAGTGTGCTGCTCGCAGTAACCGGAGTATAGACAACGTCGTAGGCCATCGACTCTCTCGGTGCACCAGGAAGCGAAAACTCACGATCTATCGTCGTTCCCTTTCCTCTCTCCCTCTCTCTCTCTCTTGCTCTTCTCTCCTCTCCACGCTTCTCTGGTTCTCTTAACCCTCCGGCCGTGTGCGATTCCCGTTGCAGCTACTACTGCAATCATCTCGCTCCTAGTCACTTTCACTGGTGACCTACTGTTACGACGACGAGGTTGGCCCTCGGTATACTGGCCAGCGGGTACGCTACCAAGAATTACGTTAGTTTCTATGGTGTTTTTTATCCGAACTGTCAAAACCAGGATCGAAAAATGTTTTACGATATATTCAATCGTTCAAATTCTTCAAAAAAAATCAGCGGCGCAGAAGATTTGCATCATCACCAACAAAATGGCTATCAACCTGCATTTCTATCCGACTATTTTTCTCTCATTCGTCTCATTCTTTGTTCTTAGCAAATAGTCAGATGAGCAGGCGTTCGAGTCTAAAGGTAGCTTGACTTTACGAGCCGAGCATCTCGCGAACAATCTTTTGCCGCATAGCTGCTTCCGCGTCACGATTTTTCGTGATCTCGCACGAAACGAAGGAGCCTAGAAGATCGTTACACATAGACAGGATCAATTCCCCCTGATCGATCGCGAGCTCGAATCCGCCATTTGAATTTCAAACGCAAATATCGGTGAAACGATTCGTCGGAATATTTTTTTTCAGAATCATTCAATCGTTTTGATATTCACGCGGTAGCGTATCATTCCTGGATCAATTGTCTATTCTTTTCCTCGATTTTCGGGCAGGAAATTTACGAAGCGGTAAAAAAAGTAGTCGAAATTTGGATCAACTCAATTTTTAGATGGGAATTTGTACGAGACACACTCGTTCACGAACCTGTCGAAATCGAACTGGGGGCAAAGGAAACGAAGAAAGAAAGAAAGCATTGTTCCCTTCCGACAACAATGAAAGGGCTGACCCGTTCCTTTCTTCCTCTGTGCGATGCACTTGCACGAATAAACGATCAAGCGAACGTTATATATATAGGCACACACGAGAAGACCTCATTTGTGTATACAAGCTCGTCCACAATGTACCTGACCATGCAGTCGTCTGTGTCTCCCTCTCTCTCACTCTAAGAAGACCATGATCGCACGCAACATACATAAATTACGAGGAGAACGAGCGCATACGATATCAACCGATACAAGCATAATGCAACGTGGGACAGAGGGAGATGGCGCGACTTCGAGAATATAGAGGAGAGTCCAAACGTACCGTTGCAGCGGTGAAAGTTACCCGAGGTCAATCGCGTCTACAACCGCTTTTGTATGCATGAAAATTCATATAAAAATTAACGAAACAAGAGATCTATCGATAATTAATTATTTTTTGTTGAATAAAAATAATAATTGCCAATCATTAAAACGAATTCATTTTCAAAATAAATGCGACCGGAGACTCGACTTTTTTAAATTTATTTCTGTGTCAGAATCGAGGCGCTATATTGACAGTTTCAATCCTCATCGCGTTATTCTCTTGGGATCAAAACGTTTTTCGCGAAAAGTTGCACACTTTTTCTTGTATTTCTACATTTTCTTTTTTTTTGTAAATACTTTCGACGCATCAGCTAAAAGTTCGCGAGAAAGCACAACACGAGGGATGGATGGGGCTCGTATTCCGTGTGCTTTTCCCGCTCGTTTGGCTTTTAATAACTCCCACGGGCTCTAAAAGCTCGGGATATAAGTGAATATTTGTCTGTATATTTCTACATGTCCACGATGCATGATCGTAAACGCGGAGGAAACGGAAGAATCACGGATACGAATGTGCGCACTTTTTGGAGTCTCTTATAAGTTTTCTCGGATCAACTTTTCACTCGGAAGCTACAAAATTAATCGTTATCGATCCTTTCTCGAACGATGGTTAGAAAAATCGTTGCATTTTCGTCGTTCATGACGTTTGTTCTCGGAAAGTCGTTCCTTTTTTTTTAACCACAAAAATAATTCTGATTCCGACCGGTTCACGATCGCCAAATTCATGATCCTCGAAGCTGAATAAATAGAGCATGCCCCTCAAACTAATTCGTTCTCTTTTTTTTCATATCCAAGTCCATGAGGATTCAATTTCTATGAGTTGGGGCATTGAACACGAAAATTACTCATTTGCATGAATAAATATCTATAGAAACAGATAGGTGGATGATGTCTGTATGAGTGGAACGCTTGTATATCGCGGATGGAGTGTCTCTCTGCAGCTCCAGTCATTGACCCTGGTGGGGCCCATACACATCGTTTACGTTGTTCATGCACTGGCACCGTCCAATGTGGCAGTCCGTAAATCGTGCATCAGAGAGAGAGAGAGAGAGAGCCTCTCTCTGTCACTCTCAATCTTTTTGCACTGTTTTCTTCCCGTACTGCCATGCGAGCAGAAACGAATGAATCGACAGTTTGATTGGAAAAAAAAAGGTTTATTCGCTGCTCTTACGATTTCATAATACAAATCGATGCGGCGTTATAAACATCGAAACTCCGTAGGTATTTTAGTTCGTTGGAATCCTGTCTCCTCCGCATGTATATAATATGCTCGATTTTATTGTTACTTTCGATCAGCACATGTGAATGTGTAAAATTAACGAGATAAAATCGAATGAACGATCAATTAATTAGCATTTGATTACACCGCTAGAAAAGCAGCACAACACTATTGCGACAATATTAATGCGACAATTTGGAATCAGTAGAGAGATGTCGAGGAGTATAGCGGAGGATATGCGGACTGAATAATCCGAATAAAAATATAATTACTACCCCGATGATCTTGTTTCCCATCGATGAGAATTTTTTATTAGTATAGCAGGAGCTTCGTAAGAACACGAGACATCGATAAATTACAGTGTGAAACGGACGCGATACTATTTTTTGCAGCCTGTCTTCAATGAGTGCAGTAAACCTTAAGGCAGCCAACATTTATTTATTTCTTTCTAACGGAATACTTCTCTTCGTTGTTTATTATCGTTGAAAGAAGATATCTTGAGATCTTCATAATTAATCAGGCTGTGTTAACGTTCGCCTGGACATGTTCAATGAAATAATTTATGTGCAGAACGAAACTATAGCTAGTGCCCCCCCCCCCGGAGGAGCTAAAATAATTGAAAAAGTCGAGAGCCACTTTCGTGTTTCACCGAGTCGATATACAAAGTGCTCCGCAATCTCGTTGAAATCAATGTTACAACTTTGTAAGACGAATCGTGATCGATACATTATACGCGCAGCGCCAATTCGAATCTATTCGATCGTATTTTATCGGCGATCGAAACGTTTATTCGTAAAATAGAAAATAAATCTCCAACTATGCGGGTACAGAGTTCATTTTTGTGGTTTAAAAAAAATGCCCATTAAGTTTCTGTTATACTTGGGACTCTTAATTTTTATTATCATCGTATTTCATCACTGTTCACACGCGGTAAGCTTCGGTGTTATTAATCCCGACGCGTGCATGAAAATAATGAATAACCAAGATATTAAATCCATGCTCGAATATTCGCAAAGTCAACATGCTCGACTAGAACATTAATATACCGAGCTCGATTATGAAACGGGTACAGCAATGAGAGAGAGAGAGAGAGAGAGAGGAAGAGAGAAAAAGAAAATTAAAACTGTCGGCTCGTATATAGGCACTCGTTATCCCGATAACCGATCGCTGCAAATATACTTGAGCTGCATCGCTCTCGGGCCTCTATATCGCACCCGGGGTTTATGTGAAATATGCAATGCAACGCTTCACCAAGTATGTTATTATGGACTTATGTAATTGATATCGTTGAACGCAAAGCGAGTGCATGCGAGAGGGTGAAAGAGAGATACGAGCGTCAAACCTGACTGCATTTTGTAAGTGATAACTCGCGGAAAACTCACTGGAACCGGAAAAACGAGGATACGATCATTGAATTGGCAATAAACTTGTCGTAAAAAAAATTTAGTTAAATTTCGAACAAAATGTCATGGAACTTGAAACTAGGCTGATACAATCAGTAACGTTGAAAGTAAATTCGCTCCGAACGAGTATTCGGTTCGAGAGAGCAGAGAGCCTACGAAAATACAATTTTCGTTGGGAGTGACAAAAATTTCGTGAAAACGATGAATTCTGTTGGGTGGAGAAAAAAAAATATAAATGCTCTTTGCTCCCAAAATTAATCTCGTCGCGTTACCGATGATGAACCATCCTCATCGCCTCGATACCGAATTTCCGCTGAAAAAATCCTATCCTCGACAAAACGTTCACGATAGCTCGAAAAAATCGAGAAAAAAATGTGAAAATTGAGTCAATTTTGATTCTGTAAACATATATATTGAGTCCTGATGGTGACGAACTCTCATCGTTGCGGAGCGGGTATCTCCGCGTCGAAGAATCCGCAGCAGCTCAAATAGCTCGGGCGACACGACACCCCTCCTCGTAAATTCTTATATCCCATTCACTCGTCCCATCGTTTACAAATCTCTCGCTCGATCCGTCCACCTACACACTTTGGATGCGCTCACCTCCGAGTGTCTGTGCTCTTCGTTTTTGTATATCTATATATTTTTCCTTTTTTTTTATTTCTCCCTTTTTCTCTCTCTCTCTCTCCGCTAATCTTATAGGTTTCTCTCGTTGCGTATACTTTCTCGTTTTATCGTTTCTATGTAGATATATATAAACGCGTACGTATACGTACGCATGTGTAATTTTTTTTTCAATTTTTTTTTTTTTTTTTTTTAATTCCGTGTGTATGTACCTCGCACAACCGCGGGCACAGGCGATTGCATTTCGATGTATTTTTACGCCAGAGTCATCGCTCCCACGGTGTATTTTTATCGAGAAGCCCCACACAGATATGTAACTCTCCTCTCGCTTTTCTGCCATACACAAAGTCGCGCACCATCGCGCTTCTTTAGCATCGAAAAAAGATTTCTCAACTCGGGATCGTACACGCGCAGGAGCTTGAATTGAACAACTTGAAAAATATATGTCGAAATATCTGCGAGGCCCGAATTGAAATTTTACGATAAAAAACTCATACGAGAGAACGAGAAATGCGTTTATCCTTTGAACAATTATCAAAAATCTCTTCGATTTAATCTCTCAATTGAAAAGACCAAAAAAACGAATAAATAATTTCTCTTCGAGCTAATTCAGCTAATTCAGCTAATTCAGCGATGCGACTGCGAGGAACCTGGCGACGGTGTACGCGAGTACTTGAGACCCACGACGAGAGATGAGAAACAGCAATAAAATTTTGCTCCGGTAGCTAAGTTCCCGCGACGTTTATATACATAATGGACCCAGACGAAAAACCGAACGTACGTGTCTCGATTGTACATACGCACGCAATCCGAGACGTAAAAATATACGTGTGTTGCGCGCAAGAAATTTTCATGGCCCTAGAAGTAGCGAAGTGCGCGCACCTAGATGTGTCTACTCGCGGGTACATAAATGACCGATGATTAAAGCACGCGAACGTGCTCCGGAACGAGCCTTTCATACGTTCCATAGAAAAGTCATTTGGAATTTCAAAAGAGCTACTGGCCAAGGAAAATATATGGTAATGTGAATAGATCGAGAAACTGTGGTTATAAAATATTGTTGATGGTTATAACAAAGCGTGTGCATGACTCAGAACCCGGTGTATCTGTGCTACGAGCCTCCACAATTGGTCGCTCGCGGTATATATTCAAGAATGAATTTGAATCGAGACTTATTCTCGAATGAAATAAGAAAGGGTTCGAACGAGGAACGAAACTCGAAAAAAAAAATTCATGGTGAAAAAAGTATAAGCGCCAAAAAAAGTCTGACTCGAGAGGAATGATCGAGATGAATGATTTTTCTTTCGTATTTCTCTCTTCTCCATTCCGATTCGAATTTGAGTGACGAATTTTGATAAAGATTTATTTTTAACAACCGAATTCTTCCTTCGTTGTCTCTGTTTACGTAACGTATCTTTTCATCGGTTATTTTAATTCAATATTTTCAACGTTTCACTGTTAAATCAACGGGCGCGTATACACAAACCACACGTAACGAGGTTTCGCCGAATGATAACAGAGTTTTTTCAACCCGAGTGCGATGTCGTGTTCGCGAAGTGATAACGCTGCGTTCATTTTGTTTTGTTTTTTTTTCGTTACTCTCGTACACCTTGCAATCTGTTACGACCTCTCAGAATAAACGCGCTCCTCATGGGAAAAAACGCAAACAAATTTTAAGATTTTCTGCGTATGCATCAGAAAAATATACACGAGCTCGAGTTTTCCACGCGCAACGATATGAATTTAACTTATTAGTTTTCCTCGCTCGTTCACCCAACGATACTTTGGGATTTCGTACAATTTTACGACAAAATAAAGACTTAATTCCTAGAAGGCAGGAATGAATCGTTGAAAAATAAAATAAAAAAAATAATAAACGTTTCTAGAGTACGAACGCGAAACAAGAACAAGAAATGAACCGTAACAGAGCGAGAAGTTGATGAGGATATCACGTTTGACCGATAAGCATTTATTTACGGCGCACTGTACTCTTATTCCTTTCGTTGTAAACGCACTCTCTGTACGCGTATATCGAGCTCTGCTGCAGCATCGCCATTCATAAATTAAAATTTCCGCGTGGCATAATCCTTCGAAAAAATCAAAGATTATCGAGCTTTCTTCGAGTGCCTTCCACTTTATTAATCAAATTCATACTTTTATTTCTGATTACATTCTGATCTTGATTCCTCGATGAGTTCGATCAATAAGATAGAATTTAAGAGAGTTGATCTGGTACCGAGCAAGTGAAAACCCAAAACTGTCACGACTAGCGTAGTCGGCTCAGTATGTTTAGTGTGTTTAACCTCCAAAGTTTAACCTCCTTCTTCGAGACAAATTAATTTATTCCGAACCTCATAAGTATCGAATGGATTTTGTGAAGTGGTAAAAAGATTTTTTAGATATTTTTTAAGCATTTATAAAAATTTCGTACGAAACTGTTTGTCAATGCTTGCGAATTTCATGTTTACAGACGGGAAAAACCACAGAAACGTATAAGGAACCGTGTTAAATTGGGAAAACTGTTTTTATTAATTTCTCTCAAACAAAGTATTCTAAGGACCTGAAATTTTGACAGGTCATCTAGTTGATATTGATAACTGTATTCAAATTTTTTAATCAATATCTGTTTGTTAATTCGATTACCAGATGAACTCCCTTAAAGTTGTGTCATAAGATTTTGGCGCGAAGTGCCATTGCCAAAAATCGTTGCAATATTGTTTTCTGGTTAATATAGAAATTGAAATTTCTTGGAAGCAAGAAAAGGCATATAATACGAGGCATATAAATTTCGTTGTAATTTATTAAAAATGCTGAAATAGGGGAGGGGGGGGGGGGGAGGGACGCAGCGTCTCCGAAAACCTGACTCTTTCGCGCGATTGCAGCGCGCGTTGTATCTCAACACCCATATATTTTTAAAAAATGATTTAGAGACAAAAAAAAGTCAGCAGACGGAAAAAAAAAAGAATGACAAAACGATTTGGAACGATAAGTGTAGCTGTTTTGTTTTTTTTTTTTCATATTTTTTCGGTGAAGTAACATTTCTGGCAATTCGAAACATCGAAAATCGCGGATTGGCTGACTGGCAAGGTCTGAAAAGTGGGGAAATACCGCGGGTGCATCGTCCTCGAGGAGAAAGTTTGTTGCGGCATCGTATAATACGTGAGCTCCGTTGGTACCGACCGCAATTCTATAACCCAGGCCTCTACGAAAGAGTCTCGATACGTTTTTTCTTATTTTTTTACTCAACAATACTCGAATATACACGTATATACAACAGGATGGTGTGAAACACCCAGGCCTGGGATAAGATTCAATCGGATTGCATAGGTTTTTTTTTTTTTTAGCCTACGCTCGAACACGAGCTACGTCTAGTGCCCTCTCTCTCTCACTCTCTGTAAAGAGTTGTGCAATCCTCTCGAGCAATAAACTATGCCGTTCTTAAAACGCTCGTGTATATCCTTTCTGGACCTAAAATCCCACGATTTTTATGCTTTTTTTACGAGGTCAAGGAAAGAATAAAAAAAAAAAAAAAAAAACAGATACCAAAATACATTCCAAGAAAGTATATTACGAGCAATCCGAAAACCGGTCAATTTGTGTCTCATTAAAAAAAAAAAAAATTAAAAAAAACAGTAGCAAATACGTAAAGATATTTAAAAAAAACAATTGTGCGTTCTCACGAGCTCTCAACAGTCGAATCCACTAATATCTACCCTTCCGAAATAGCTAAAGTTACCGAAAAAATGTGGTTGACAACTCGAATCCAGTTGCAAGAAAATTGTGAATAAAAATTTGAAAAAAATTATCTTCGAAACTCGATACCAATTGATGCATATTCGGATAACAAATATGAAATCGATAAGAAGGAGAAACAACTGGAATACACTTCTGGTGGAAAATCGTGAGATAGTGCACACACGGTGCACACACGACCGATCGCCATGGATGAATAATGGTGAATCCGGCATGATATTCGTGGGCGATCTGGCATGTCGAGGGAAATCAAGAAGTGTACATAAAAGAAAGAGAGATAGAGAGAGAGAGAGAGAGATGAACGGAGACTGCGTGCAATTTTAATGTGAATTAACCAACAATGTTTCTCACAGAGTTAAGAGCTCTCGGGAACGAAAGCTCGTATAACAACCCGATTGTCCTTCACCTCTCACAAAAACATATACATACATAAATTTATTGTTACTATTATTATTATTATTTTTACATTATCCACCTACACGAGGGATTTTACCCTACGGCAAACCTGTTGTCAGATGGATATTCAAACAAAAGGATAATGCAATACTCTCTCAGTAGTACGAATATATACGTAAAAATACATAAGTACAAAGTTACCTATAGCCCGGAGCAGCGAGAGGCAGGGTTTGTAAAAATGTTTCGTACCTTCACCTGCTCTCGGTCGCTGCGTTAACGCGGCCGCTAACTCGTCCGCGGTGAAACATCGTGCTCGTACGTATTGGCATTTATTTATATACGTGTAATATAAAAAGTCTGTATACGACTTTACCATCGATTTGTATATTTAATTGAGCCGTTGACACACGATCTCCGAGTGATATCCGTTCATAAAGTCGCTCGCGTTTAGACTTTACCATTCATCCAGCATTATTGTTATGGTCATCGGATCGAAATATATCGATTCAAACAATTATCGATAATTACGAGTGTATGAGATAACGAGGGGGAAACGTTTGACCGAAGAGAATATTTGAGCAATCGGACTTGTGTAATCAAAACACTCTTCTTCGTGACAGCTTTACGAAATCTCTTCTCACCGTGTCTATTAACGATTTTATGTAATAATTTTTTGCTCCTCCTGTCTCCATAAATAAAAGAGGCAGGTTGGTGATGCATTTATCGAAAAACAAAGCGAGTTTAAGCCGGAGTGTATTTTGTTTTCAATATACGTTCAAAGTATCGTTACTGCAGCGTCTTTTTTTATTTATACAAGTGACGAGTTTTTAATTAAAGGATAATTTTCGTGATGGGAAAGTTGTAGCTTACCGAATTGTGCAAACTGCTTTTGTTTATACGCTTTGTACCGCGAGACAATCCGGTCTCATCGAGGATGAATTATGATCCTCGAGAAAAAAAAAGGTGAATGTGGGCTCGATCCTACACGACTACTGTGTCTATTGCACCTGTAACCCAGTTTCGATTTAATAGCTCGTTAAAACAGGACTTTATTTTTTACTCCGCGATGGGATGAAATGCCCGGGAAAGAACAACTTGCTCGAATCATTCTTATACTTGGATTCGACTCATCGATAACGCACCGGAATATATTCACCTTCGCGGTTTAACCCGGATCTGTACGACTCGCTTAACGATTTTTCTTTTTTTCTTTTTCTTTTTTTTTACCCAACCATCGCAGTATCTGCGAGGAGACTCATGCCGAACAGCTTATCCTCATCAATTCTCAACGGAGAGTTTTGGTACGCGAAGTTACGAGAGCGAGTATATGTGATATTTATAACTACGACACGCCCATATTCGGCATTCGATACTATTGTGTTAAGACGCGATAAAAGGTCAAATTGAAGAAAAGAAAAAAAAAAACTTAGCACCGTTGATTTGTTTGAACGATTATTTTGGTATTAAATTGATCGCGCGAGTTAGTAAATCGTTCGATCAGTTTGATTCTTCGATTTTTTTAGCAAACGAAACTTTGACTGATGAACGAACAACACGATTTTCCAAAATCTTTGTAATTGTGGCCTAGATTCGTGTCTATAAATCTGCTTGTATGATTAATTGGACAAGTTTTTATTCGAGGTAAATTCGCGTGTTTCATTGTGATTCAACGCGTCTAGTATCACGAACAGAATCGTTATTCATTCATTTTCAGGAAATAAGGTCTCTCTATACCGTAAAGCTAATTACGTATTCACAAAATCGACCCTGTTACATTCGTCAGATACGAGAAAAACGATGATGATGTTTTTTTTTTTTTTCAGTTCGCAAGTATTAATAATTCGTGGAACACGTAACAAGCACAAAAAGAATGGAGAATACGAGCTGAATCGCGTCAAGAAATGAATCGAGTCAGCTATCAATCCAGGAAGTACTCGGAATGTCGATTTCGCCAATGTACAAAACGCGCAGTAGTTGCTAAAAAAAAAATAAAAAAAATAAAAAGAAATATTGCAGAGAGTACCTCTCTGTGTTCTGCCATTCAACATTTCTTTTTTCTTTCTCATGAAAATTCCCAGAGGTCGACATTTCTTTTTTCTTTCTCATGAAAATTCCCAGAGGTCGACACACGTATATATATTCGTTCATTTAATTTGACGAATGTGTAGACCCGATCGTCATATATTCAGTGGATAAAAATATCAGATTCAGGCTCAAATACAGTTCGCAACGAATGATGATCGAAACAGGGAAGATTTGTCATTCGACGAAAAATTGCAGACTCATAAACGACTCTAACAGGCCTCGATCCTCGTCGTAATTGATATTCAACGTTCGAGCAAAAATTAACGTCCAAATCTCGCAACGGAGAGAAAACTTTTTCGATAAATTCGACAATCATTTTTACTATTTTTTTCGTTCGTTTTTCCTCCACCTGGATTTCATGCTTTCAGGTGTAATTTCGCACCTTGCCACGCGTGCTTTAATCGTAAACTATACAAAAGATTATTTGAGCGCGTTCGTTGCCCCCGCGACTTCTTGCAAACACGTGTGTCACGATTTACGAGAGTGTGCGTATACCGAACAATGTTCCACACACGCGGTGATAGAACACGCGGTTCCCGGACCTATCAGTACGAAAAGCTCGACATTTATTTTCATGTAAATATCGATTGATCGTTTTGAGATGGCAAATCTCGTGCGACGACCGTCAAGCATCCAACGTGAATTACAGAAAGCAGTGTTTTATGCACAAAAGAGCAAGAGAGCGGCCGCGTTGTACACAGACACACCCACACAGGAGAATAACAGAGAGAAAAGAAACGAAATGGAAGTGAAGTGAGAGCTTCGCCTGGTTGAACGAGACGCTCGACCGGCTGGAAGAGGTGAGTGAAAGTTCTAAACGCCCGCGACCGCAGCCACCGACGCTCTCATTTATACCTGTATCCCTACAGGATCATTCAGAATCACCAGAAGCAACGTTCATTTCCGTTTTTTTTTTTTTTTCAATCAATCAGCGTCGGGGAGCTTTCAATTCTTTTTTAAATATTTTTTTATTAATTCGTTAAGCTAATTCGAACGGGTCAAGAAGCTTTTAGCCCCGAAACAAACAAAACTCTCGATGCGTTTTACATCCGAAAATAAAACGTTTTTTTGTTTGTAATCGGGCTAGAGGATTCAGGCTTTCGGAGATCGATTCAATCTCGATTGTAGTATAAAAAAAGCACAAAAAAAACAATTGAAATTCTGTCCAGTTTTCGATCGAATCAATATTTTTAATTTCGAGTTCACACCAATGAAAAAACTTTTCAAAAATTTATAACAACGAGTCTCTCCTTGAAATGAGAATAGAGAATAAACGAGTGTTTTGCTCTTACGAATCGCCCTGTACATGCATATACATGGTTATCTTACGATCGCGCGAAAAGACACAAAACGATCAACAAGACATTTAATGCCTGGCTAGTATATCCCGGCAGAGCGTGCGGCCGCGAGGATCGTTGGTCTGGCGTGAAAGAAAATAAAGAAATATGTATAGCGGAGAAATATAAAAAAGTATGAGCCCCGAACCCGTTTCGCTGCTTGTCGTATAGAATCATTCGAGCCGCAACTAACGGGTTAGAGAACACCGTAACCTAGACTCGTGGTAGCGGGCGCAGGTAACCCGGGCGTGCGATGCTTCCCTCGTCAGACTTACTCGAGGTACCGCTACCTTATTCACTACATTAATAGTCCAGCCGTGCGTACAGTCCGAGCGATCCTCCACCACACGAGCCTTTTTATTCCCCTCCTCCTTTCTCTCATTTCTCCTCAACAGCCTTGTAGGAGTATTAAATATCTGTGTCATATCGACGATTAACCGAAATCGATCTACCGATCGCTGGCTCAAACGAGGTTAAAGAAAAATCAAAATTCATTGAATCTGCAGTAGTTTCTATGGGCTCTGATCTCATCAATTTTTTTTCCTCAAATTTTCCTGAATTTCTTTCGTTCTAAAACCAACGAAAATAATTCATTTATTTTTCTCAATTCAATTCAAAAGATACGAATCGATCCCAAATCATTTTAAGCCCGGAAACGTTTTTCAGGATTATTCGAAAACCTGATGATCGAAATCGAATTTTTTTCATCTTCGATCAAAACAATTGCGAAACATCGAATCCCCGAGCCACAAGAATACGAGTTTCTTGAAGAGAAAAAAAGAAATATATGCAAACCTCTATCCGTCGTTTCCATCCGATTCTTTTTTCTTTCATTCGAATAATTTTATTATACCGTTTGACTCGACTCGTGATCGACTCTTCCGTGAGAAATAATTCGAGCAAAGCTAAATTGTATATCGTACGTAAGTTACGCGACATTCTTAGCTTTTCGTCCCGGAAAGGTGCATTCGTATAAATGCCGCATTTATAATCACACATTATTACATCGCTGAAATATACGGATATAAAAGGAAACTGGGAAAGAGAAAGGATTCAGGAGCGCGCGTTGTCATGAGAACGCGATTCGGCCGATTCTCTTGCGAATTATGCCTGGCATCAAATCATAAATATACTTATACAGAGGAATTCACACACGTTTATATATATATGTAATATAGATGCGTGCTACCGACGCGGATAGTGCAAGTGAGGATCGTACAGGATGAGTAAATGCCCGGTGGTTTCACCGCGAGGACATATGCAGCGAGCCTTCTCCTAACAAAACCGTACTGGCATCGTCAACTTACTCACGTTACCGCTATCCAGCGGAGACTCTCGAGCTGACAGGATAGTCCATACTCGCGGTGTCATCGTCGTTCCCCATATATACGCCACACATTCTATGTGGTTCTTGATCCACAGTCGAGTCGCGTTTCTCTCACTCCCCGTTATCCTTATTCTCCCTTTCTATCTCGATATCCGAGTCTGTCTTTTTTTTTTTCCAAGTGCAGCTCATTTCTCTTTCACTCATCATCATCATCGCGCGTGCCTGTTACGCACACGTTTCCCTTTCTTTTTCCAGCCACTTGGTTCGTTCTCGCGATACTTTTAGTTTCTAATACGTTGATGTTCGATTGAGTTTGGGGGAAAATGAGCAAAACAGAAAAGATCGAGTGTTTCGGGTTAACGGTTCAATATTTATGCAACGAAATACGCAATTGCGAGTGAATCTATTTCTGCCTACTTTTATTCAAATTTATTCATCAATTTCGTCACTCGTGTTTACAGGCTCCTCGTGGCTGATTCATCGGAACAGTGAATAATGGTTAATTTCTTTTTTTTTTTTGACTATTTTGAAGATGAAATGTATCTCGTTAGGATAGAAAGCCGCCTCTCTCGATCAAACTGATAACAGTCGTCATTTCGTGACGAAACGTCAAAGCGAAGTGACTGGCAGTCGATTCCAGAGTGTGCCAGTACTCTCGTTAATCCATAATGAGCGTGTGAGTCAGCTTTTGTTTGAATAGACACGAGAGACCCTCCCACTTGTAACCTCTTCGTAAACGAAAAAAAAAATAAATGTTTTCTCGTACCTCTCGATCTCTATCGAATTTTCTAGTCGAAAAAAAAATATATATAGGTATACAGATTCAATATCGATGTGTACACAGAGGCAAAGTGTTTGAATATTTGTAGTCAGACGATTTGAATTTTCACCGAAAATAAGAATGAATAAAATTTTACGTGCGATGTTCACGACGAGCGTTGAGATTAAAACGACGATATTTTTATCGTCTAAAAACGTTTCGTTTTCAGCAATGTTTTTTTCTCGTCAATATTATTTGTACGATCGAGAAGCGCAGACGCGAGAGAATAAAGGATGGGAAAAGAGAACGATTTTTGAATTTTCATCCCACTTTTTTTTATTCATTCCTTCAACCGGTTAATTCAGCTGCGTTAAAAGTCGATACGAAGCTTCCTTCAACCACATTAAAATGACAATGGAAAAGAAAAAACACCGTCTGCATAAACGTTTCGATTGTGTCACTTTTTTCCATGCTCCCTTGTGTCTAGAACACATTTTTGTTCTCGTTTCTCAAAGTTAACGGTTCGACGCACGAGTATAGGAAAAGACAAAAAAATAAATAAAAAGGTGAAGAACCCCTACAAAATTTCGTCGATTGCTCGATAGCAGCATCGAGACTCTTCGAAGAATCAAACATTTTCATCGTTCTAACGTTCTACTTTTAATATGTGAAAAGAAATTAATTCAAGATACAGAGCGTCGATACTTTGCGCTTATCACCTGAATTATCGATGCCCTTCGACACTCGTGATGGTTGAAAATGCTAATAAAGTATGGGATTCAAGAGAGTAACTAGAAAAAAAGAAGAAGAAAAAACAAATACTAAAAACAAAACGACCAGGAAAACCGAAGTCGTTTAAAGCCTGTAAATCATTTCATTGAATCGACGAGGATCGAGAAACAAGAAAAAACGAACAGTAACCAAAGATAGGCAGGAAATGAGGATCAAATGAAATCCGCATATTGTCAAATTCTCATCGAAACATCCGGGGCGAGTGGATCATCCGAATTCGCCAATAGCGAAAAAGCCTGGCGAGGAATAAAAAAAAAATAAAAATAAAAAAATGGATACAGTCGGTACAAAGCCCGAAACAGAGTTCGGGAAGCATGTTCAAACTTCAAGCAACAGAAGTACAGAACAGCTAAGCGAGAAATCGCGTTGGAACTCGGGCGAGGTGGG
The DNA here is from genome assembly GCA_037576405.1 of Campoplex capitator. Classification (NCBI taxonomy): domain Eukaryota; kingdom Metazoa; phylum Arthropoda; class Insecta; order Hymenoptera; family Ichneumonidae; genus Campoplex; species Campoplex capitator. Next base: position 2,217,036 of record JARBWI010000001.1, read on the forward strand.
CGGAGTGTGAGGAGGGGGGTGAGCGAGTGAGGAGGCAACGTAGAAGCAATCCGCGGAGTAAGGAAGAGCGAGTGAGAGAAAGAGAGAAATCGAGAAGAAGAAGAAACTATACGGAGAGGAGTAAATGGAGAGGGGATGAAAAAGCAGACTGTTGGAGTAGCGAGTTGTTGGTAGAAAAGAGATGGAGAAAGAGCGAGAGAGAGAGGGAGGGAGGGAAGGGTGGAATAGTCAACGCGCTGTTTCTCTGGTGGACGTAGTTGGTGGGGGAGTTTGTACGTACTGGCTCGATGGTGGGAGAACTGAGAGAGCTCTGCTGAGAGAAGGAGAGAGAGAGAGAGAGCGGCGTGCTCGGTGTCATTGCCTCGACGCTCAGGGCGGCCAGTGACTCCATCACTGACCTAGTGCCGAGAATTGCCGAGCCGAGCCGTAACTCGACGAACGAGAGGACGTCGACCTCGCGCGAGAGCTCGCAGCCAGCGATGCTGCCGGCCTCCACCAGTGACGTGCGCGCGCTCTTATACCATCGATGTATATACATATATATATATGAGTGTAGGAGTGTGATAAGGACAGAGAATAGAACAGACTCACACAGTGTGCGTGTCGCCTGTACGTATTCGAATCAACACTCCTCTGCGCCGCACTGTCTATACATATATAGGTTTGTGCTCAGAGCGAGAGAAAGCTCGAGTTATATACGCACACTCGAGAACTATAGAAGCGAACGCGTCATCACTCACGAACGACGACGACGACGACGACTATACTACTCTGGCTCACTCGCTCGGCTGCTCCCTCCGAGCACGGTACTTCCTAACGTTACTCGAATCATCGAATTTGCTCTCTTTAATTATACAGCTATTGGCCACTTTCGACATTGCGAAAATACATGATGGATTCCCTGTTTCTTTTTTTAACTCCGTCAACCAAACGATTGGGATCGATTTTTCTGTCGTTTAAACTGCAACGAATTTTCGCTTTTATTTCAGGATTTTTTTTTCTCTCGCTGCGAAGCGTCGATATCGATTGGGGTTTTTCTAGGTCTCTTTTTGGAGTATTTTCGATAAGAAATGAAGAAACTTTGTGATTGAATGAACAGATGACTGGTTTTCACGATGATCGCAATTGTTTTCGTCATTAATCATCAGTTATTTCATCAATTCATTTCATTTTATTTCAATTGAATTAAGCATCTCTCGATCAATTGGTCCAACGTATATTTGCACAAATAAAATATATTTCGAAGCACGGAAGCGTCGAGTGAAAAGCCGGATATATGTATTATAGCGGAAGAGAACTTCCCGCCACACACGAGAGACACTCCGACGCACCAGATGCTGCAACAACATCGCGCGGAGTGCACACACCGACGAAAAATTTGAGGAAAAATCGTTCGGAGCAATAATCCTGGTCGAATATTTTTTTTAATCAATTTTATGCCGAACAAATACGCGCATAAACAACTTATAAAAATATGGGAATTAACATTTTTTTTTGTAAAACGCTTTTTAATAGAAATACTCGGTCATCTGATCGACTGGCAAAAAGGGATGCAAATTTGTTAGAATTTCAACGGTGCAAATTCCTTGTTTGCATTTTGTTCGGAGAGATTTATTTATTTTTCATTTTACTTCTTAGTTTGATTGAATGATTTGTTTAAAATTTACTTCCGGTTGTGATTGAGCAAAGATTGTGAATCGGCTGACACAGGGAACGAAATTTCATTGAAAAAATTGGATGGAATCGTGACAATTTGCTCTCCTCGCAATAGCGTGCGGAGAAAACGATATTTTTTCAGATGATTTCTAATGCGCGCGATTGAAAAAAAAAAAAACCTGGTGAATCAACCGAGATTTTGTACGGATGGAGCGCAGTATGCGACGAACCAGAAATCGATTACGTAGCTCTCTTTCTCCGGCACCGGATCATTAGCAGCTATATTTTTGTACCGAGAGCGCCCGCACAAGATCACGGAAGTGATTGAACAAAGTTGTATCCCGTTTCCTCCTTGTTTCATCGAACAGGAAAAAAACTTTCGCACCCTGCGCTATCCGAGTACGTTCGATCCTCGACTGAAAATTATCGAGTTACGTCGAGCGTGCTAACGACATTCGCGTGAATAAAATTCCATTTTTTTTCTTCATCGTCATCTTCCGATGAATTTATGATCGATAACTGATTGATTAATTATTAGAAACATTGGGCCTCTTAATTGGCTTGTTTCACGATCACGCGGATCATTTCCTCGCGGCTTGGATCTCGATTGAATTTAGAAAGTTGATCGAAAACGAGCAAATTCAAGATTACAATTATTCTCTATTCATTCGCTCAATCAACAGCTATTAAAAGTTGATTTTTTATTCTCTCACAATCGTCACGTTCAAAGAGATTTTTCCTTTTACGATTGATTCTTCATTTTCCTCGCGATATATTCAAAATTTCGAAAACCTCAAACGTCAGATCGGATGTCGGACGAACGTAACGAGAGAGAAAAAGAGACTTACATTTTTGTTGCGTCGATGATCTGCCATCAATGCGGAACTCCACTGGTCCACTCGAATTTTCCTCTTCGTTATCAACGGAACCGATTATTAAACAAGCTCATGAAAGACGCGCACAAATATAAGCCCACTGCGCAAACGAAGATCACACACTCCGTCGAGGCACGAAATCAGGATCGTCGATCCTTCTTTGCTTGTTTTTTTTTTTCTTCTTTTTACTATTTTATTTTTCCTTCGAGCTCGTATTAGTTCGTTTCAGCAGCCACATTGAGAATGCTCAGCGTTCCCCGAGACAATGCAGCCGAAGATTCTCGCTCGTGTCTGAAATTCGATAAGTACAAAATGTTAGAAATTCTTTGCTCGAATAAAAGTCAAATTTTGTTGATAATTCGTTCAAATTTCTGAGCCATACGCATCTCAGCTTCGAGGCAAATTCAGCTCTGCCATTTTCTCGGCTGCTTTTAACATGCACCGATGATCAAGAACTAAACAAGCGTTTTCTAAGCACCAAAATATTCAACGTTATTTCGTGGTATCATTTTATTTTTGTTTTTGTTTTTCTAAAGAATTTTATCGACAGTTTTTTCAAAGAGCGGTGTCGAGCATAAAATTGTTAAGGGAGTTCATCTGGTACCGAGCAAGTCAAAACCCAAAACTGTCACGACTAGCGTAGTCGGCTCAGTATGTTTAGTGTGTTTAACCTCCTTCTTCGAGACAAATTAATTTATTCCGAACCTCATAAGTATCGAATGGATTTTGTGAAGTGGTAAAAAGATTTTTTAGATATTTTTTAAGCATTTATAAAAGTTTCGTACGAAACTGTTTGTCAATGCTTGCGAATTTAATGTTTACAGACGGGAAAACCACAGAAACGCATAAGGAACCGTGTTAAATTGGGAAATCTGTTTTTATTAATTTCTCTCAAACAAAGTATTCTAAGGACCTGAAATTTTGACAGGTGATCTAGTTGATATTGATAACTGTATTCAAATTTTTGAATCAATATCTGTTTGTTAATTCGATTACCAGATGAATTCCCTTAATGACATCAATCGCCAAGTAGGTGAAAGACGAAAGATGTACTGTAATGAAAGGTGAAGAAATTAAAAGGGAAAACGAAAGGAAGAAGGGGGCCTAAGGGGAAAGGATGAATAATAATGTGTGAGAAGCGACGCGAGAACTGCGTGGTTAACGGATGAGAAGGATCGTCACAGTTTCACTTTTAAATTCCGTCGGTGCGCTCGGCTTCCTCGTCCTCACTCGCACTCTCATAAAAACGAGAGGAGAATACACTCTCTCGCTCTCTCTCTCTCTCTCTCTCTTGCAGTGTTCATGTTAACGGCTACGGTAAGATATCTTTCGTCTCGCGTATATACACACGACTTGGATACGCGGCTAGGTCGTGTCTCCTTAGGCCCGGTGTGGACCGTTCCCGTTACCGTTACCGCGGACGTACCTCTTTTCCTTCTCTTCCTCCTCCTCCTCCTCCTCCTCATCGACTTCACGCCACGCTAACATAGTTTTCTCCTTCGAACAATTTCCAACCGACACTTCCATGCGTTACTTCTCAATTAATTTCTCTCTCGTTGTGTACACCCGCATACTTTTTTTTTTCTCTAAACATTACGAGAAATTTCAGTAAAACCAAGCAACGCGCTAACTCGAATATTTTTGACGTTACAACAATCATCGTCGAAACTATTTTTCTAGAATTCTACAATTTTACATTTTTTTGTCCAATTCTTCTCGATCGCTTTTTTTCAATAATGTTCTTCGAAGAAAAAAGAATTCCGGCAACGATCAACATTCTGTCGTCGACGAAATGAACGATCGGTGGAAATTCGAACGAAAATTTCGTTCTTTGACTAGAAATATTCTTTTTTAGTCTCGATAGATCTTTCAAGTGCTCATTTTACGACGATGAACGTCGAGAGAGAGAAACGAAGACTCGTATTTTCCTCCTGAGAAAGTTGAACGTTGCACTCATAGCGCGCTCGTGTCCGCGAGATTCTTCGAGAGAGGTGCTAAAAACTGTACCCAATTATAGAGGTCCACGCTTGTGTGCTATGAGCATCAACATTTTCTATTACTTTTTTTTTTTTCTACGCTTGTACCGAGCATCGTAATCGTATTCTCTCGTATATAGCAATTCGTTTTTTATTCTTTTTTATGCGGTGTAGATTGTAAAATTGTACAAAATGATTGTTTTTAGTGGGGAAAAAAAAATGAAGAGTTAGAACAAGCGCAAGGCCTCGCTATATATGGATAATTTTTACAAAATATTTAAATACAGCTAGTTAGAAAATGCCCATAACAATGTACGAGACTTCGCAATAAAAATTTCCGTTTTCTTTTAAATTGAACAGTATTTTAAAAATTTTCTAATTTCACACAGCTACAAAGTTCGCTTCAAGATCCATATATATACGGTGTGAATGCCAAGGAATTCCGACAATCTACACTTGACACTCTCGACTCGGTCCCTCACCTCTCACGACACATCAAAACTTTGTAACAAATCGAAGAGCGAGAGTCTTCACGTTTCAACGAGATTTCGATGAGAACGATGAAGCTCTGTAAAAAGTTTAGCTATCAATTCGATTGCTGCTCGAACTCCTTGAGAAATCACGAGATTCATTCTTCTACAGAAACTAAATGATGGACCAACGAATCGTTTTAACGTTTAGACACACAAATCCATTACTCAATGAATCTCTCCAACGTTTAAACGCATATTCAACGTTCGAACTAATCGAACCAACGAAAAAAAATGGTACAAAACAGATTTATACCGTTGAAACAGACGGCTGAAACTCTCCGAATCTAAAAACAAGTAAATTTGGTCACCGTTTGCCTGGGATCTTTGACAAAAGTTCAGGAGCAAAATGAACGAACGAACGATGCTTCCGAGCGTGAAAACTTGAACGGTAATCGATGAATATTTTTTTTCGAACGTTTTTTTTTCGAAAATTGATTAGGACGAGGATAAAGAGAGCAATGATAATAAAATTGACGGCATGCGTGCGTCTCGTACTTGGAAAGAAACTGCGCGATGAAGAGAGAAGCGATGGCGATCGTTAAACGTGCTACCAAAGGAAGCAGCACGCGGAAGTAGAGTAAGTGTAGTGCGCTATATATGCATACGTGCGTGCATTCGGAGGGAGGAGAAGGAAAGAGGTTGAAATGCATTCGCTTTGCCCGAGTCTCGCTGCCACGCGGTCACAGTCAGAAGGAAAGAGAGAGAAAGAGAGAGAGAGAGAGAGAGGAAGGGAGAGGGAAATAAATAGTAAAAGAAAGACAGAAAGAGAAAAGCAGCTCTCGCACGTCTCTTTTTCATTGACGAAACGCGCTCACTATGCTACTTCTCAGCTCGCTCTCTGAGCTCACCATCAGTGCGCTTTCGCGAACGAGAGGCTCTCACTTCTCGTTCTGTTAGCATTGCCCGCGAGCCTCGTGTTTCTCTCTCTCTCTCTCTTCCTCTAGTCGCGATACTCGCGTGTCAAGATATATTTATACTACGACGAATGACTGTTACGTATACATGAACCCAGAGGAGCAAGAGAGAGAGTTTTGCACGCGCGCTTATAGCCGCATACTTTCCTCTCGAACTTTTGTCCTATTCTTTACTTTCTATTCCAGATACCAGATATTTCTATGCTATTATTTTCACTGCCTGCTATTCCTTTTCTCTTTAAATTCAACGAAATCTCAAAAGATTATTCGCCGTTGAAATAATCCTCGATCCTTCTGTCAAAACGGTGTCAAAAGTGCCCAGAAAACGTTTAACAAGTCTATACTCATCCAGTAATACGTGCCCATTGTTTTTTGCCTGCTCGTTACTTTCTTTTCTTCGAAACTATTGCTCCTTTCCTTTCGAAGCTTTCAATTGGGCTCTTTTAGTCAAAAATATCGTATCAAAGTTTTCTCGTATAATCCGATGTAAAAAATGAGATTCGATTGCTTCAATTTCTGATTACATTTGACACGATAATTATAATTTTTTTATTTGCCATATGAGAAGGTCGCGCGAGTGCAATTATCATGAAAAAAAAAAAAACTCATTCGATAGACGTTTGATTCCGCTCGAAAAATAATTTTCCTTCGTGTTTTTCCTCTTTCTTATCAGTGCGCGAGTCAAAACTATCGAAACGTTTCTTATTTCCTCTCTCGTTATCAAAAGGATACCGAAAAGTTAAAAAAAGACACACACACACACACGATCTATGACGCGATTCAACGCTGCTGAAGATTTCTGTAGTTTTTCTTCTTTCATCATTTTTTTCTTTTGTTTTTTCCTATTTTTTTCTTCTTCATATTTCCGTTCTCTATTTTAATTGTCGATTATTGCGTTCACACTTTAGTCAAACACGCTCATTTTCGTTGTCCCGTTATAAAGAGGCATCGAAACCGGTCAGCATTAAAATATACTCGCGCGTGTGTGTGCGTGTGATACAACCGACATTGTTTTCAAACTAGACTTTAGTCGCTCGCTGAAGTCTTTAGCCTTCCCAGTTATCGTCTATATCTCTCGCGCATGTATTACGTCATTCACCGAGATCGCACCAACGTGAATTACACATATAGATGTATTAAATTGACGACGCGTCATCGACTTATTTTTGTTGAAAATTCTTCTCGATCAACGTACTAATATTATTTTTCAAATCTTTTAACGATACTCCACCGAATCATTTCTCAGAGTTTTCAAGCTCGAATTATACACACTTTCGTGCGTTCCTCGTTTTTTATTTTTCATTTTTTCTTCTATATACACGAATCGTCGAGAGACGTGCTCGTTGCAAAGTTTTTCAGAATATCATTGATATTTTAGAATTATTTTTTCCTTCGACAAAGTCGTTCGCATTTCGTCATTTAGATTACGATCGTGCTCGATAAAGAGATAACGCGATTGAATATATTTTATATATTTAAGTAAGAAGCATGCTTACGTTCTATGCAAATTTTGGCCCAAATATGTGTTGCGGTATATCAAAATTTGCTCGAATCGAGAGAGAGAGAGAAAAGAAAAAAAAACCCTCGGTAGAGAGGAATTTAAACGAAAATACTTTTTTTTTTTATTATTCGAGCTGAAAATGCCACTGAAACATCGTATTTTTTGTTTCTTTTTTTTTTTCGCTCGTATTTTCCCACAATTTTCAGAGGCCTTGACATTGACACTTCCGGATAAATAAAACAGAGGAGAGTATCATAATTTTTTTCGTTGTAGTATACGAAAAGCGAAAAGCAGGTTCAAGAAGTTAAGAAAGGAGTAGAGCGACGAAAAATATATTCCAACGATATATATCGATGAGACAAATCGATCGCAAAAGAATTTAAAATTTACCTTCAAACTTTGTATCACGATCGTGTTTCTTCCCTCTGCAGCTGCCTTTTTTTTGACAGCTGATCCGCCGCACCAAATCCACGAGCGAAATTTCCGTTGCGGGCAGCGTTGGGCAGGGGGCAGGGGGGGGGGGGGGGGGGGTGGGAGGATCGTGAGAGTTGGAACAACGCGAAAAAGCACAGTTTCCTGAATTATTTTCTTTTATTCGTTGCTCTCAACGAATGCTCACTTGTGTGTTTTGAAAAAAAAAAAAAAAGAAAAAAAATTCACAAGAAAAAAAAAATAATTTATAGATCCGCACGTAATATCGTACGTGTTTAGATGTGCGTAGGACGACCTCGTACGTCCTTGAACAAATCACCGATAATCCACCAACGAATATCACATTCGTTTCAACATCGTATCTCTTCTCCCTTTACTTTTCTCCATTTTTTTATTTTTTTTTTTTCACTTTCTGCACTTTTTTATTCGTGATACATATCCATAGATTTCCTCTATTATAAATCGAACCGACACTTCACACAGTTAGAACGAGATTTCGAGATCGGGGCCTCTCGTCGATAATGAAACGAATAGCGAATCGCGCGATTAACGAGAGATAAATATGCTTCAATAGGGTAAAAATATATCCGAGTTCTATGGGGCCCACGTACTCGTTCTTACACTGCACTGTTCCCTCGTATATTTTATTATTCGCCACTTTCACCGAATCTCATCTTATCACCAGACATTTGGTCACTCGATAATCCTCTCTCGTTGGTATAGCCGGCGATTAATCGTGTCACTGAATCCCGGATCCCCGTCGATTATACCGGTACAGTCAGCAGAGATCCCGAACAGAAGAAGAAGCAGAAAAAAAAGGCAAAATCAAATAAAATAAATCGAGAGTTTCATCTCACGTTTGGAGCAACGAAGAGGAGGGAGGAGAGGGCTCGAATTTATAAAAGAGAATAAGAGAAATGAGATATAATATTAAATGGAGCGAATGTAGTGGATGAATCTACGAATGATGATAGTTTTCGAACGCACAGTTGCACGCACCCACACACCCACACTCGTACGCGTACACATCGAAGCATGCAGGATCGACACACGAAAAAAATTTATGCCAACGATCCTGTTTATTGTGTCTGTGTGTATGTCTGTCTGTCTGTACATATAAAAAAAACTGTGTGAAAAAAAAAGAATGATTGTAAAAAAACACACACCGAACTGTCGTGATTATGTCAATGTGTGACTGTCACTCTTGTATCGAGGCACTGATACGATCGAACGATGATCGTTACAACTATAAAACATAAGAGTAATTTAAGAATGACAATAAGCCGAATGAATCACCGTCGATGATCGAGATTTTGAGGTTATTCTTTTGAAAGCACGCTCGGTATAACGTTACGACGAACAGCCGAGATACATTATGTCTTCACGTTTTCCCACGTCAACGAGCACTGTCTTGTTACGATACACGTACATGTGTAAATATATCGTACAAATATAATTTTATATATGTATACACGCGTGTATGTATTCATGTACGTTTTGTGTTTATATGCACAGAATGCAACAAGATTTTCGGGGCGTTTAAGGTGGTTGAAATAACGAACAAAAAAAAAAAAACAAAAAAAAATAAGTATGTTATTCGTTGAAAGGAGCGGCGAGCGGGGGGCGGAGGGGGTAGATGGAGGGGTCCGGTGGTGGTAAAGATGAATGAAAAATAAGTAAATGTTTACAACAATATATCTATAAATATATATATGTATATCGTTGAAATTCGTCGTGTGTATATCGTGGATGATTTTTATTTCGTGTCGTCGTGTCGATCGGTTGTCCGCGGGTTTTGTGGAGAGAAGTAAAGAGAACCTAAGCGCGCACGAGGTACGAACGCGGAACGGAGCGCGAACGAGCGGCACAGCAGCCTAGCGCTCTAGCAGCCGGCAGCGAGCCGCTGAGGTCAATGACCTCTCCTTGCCGTCGTCGTCGTCGTCGTCGTCGTCGTCGTAGTCGTCGTGGTCGTCATTTTCTCTCTCCCTCTCTCCCTCTCACTCTCTCTCTCTCACTCTCTCACTCTCTCCTCCAACGCTGTTTCTACTCCCCGTCTGTTGCCTCGCCCCTTCTACTCTCACCACGAACGTTTCGCTCGCTTCAAAATCCCCCGCTTCTACCCCTCAATCCCCACCAGATTCAACCAGGAACGCGCTCTCTCTCTCTCTCTCTCTCTCTCTATCGAGTTCCCCTCCAACGTTATTCCGTGCAGGAGAAAGAGGCCGCCGAATGAAAGTCCGCGAGAGAAAGAGAAAGAACGAAAGTGACCAGGAGGTAAAAGCCTGCTCCTGAGAGAGTGAGAGTGAGCGAGTGAGAGAGAAAAGCTCAGGGCACACACTCGCTACCCAACCGCGCGGCCTCGCCAATTCCGCGGGTGGTGCTGTTCTCGCACACTTATCCTCCGTCCATCCCTCTTCACCTTATACCACCTTCTTCCTCCCTCTTCTTCCCTGCACTCCTGCTTCTCTCTCTCTCTCTCTTCATCTCATTCTCCGTTATGCATATATACAACTTTCAATCTTCGAATCGTCTTATTCCCTTTCGAGCCTACCTTCTTCCTCGTCGCGCGCGATCCACCCGAGAGCTAGACGAATCACCCTCGCGATAGTCAATTCCGCACCAAGAAATCTGACCTTTCCCGAAGCCCGAATTAACATGCAATTGCAACATTTTTATGCTACCGCGCGACAGTTGAAAACTTTTATACGCAAAGATAGTCTCCGGAAGACAGTCGCGATGGAGGAACCCTGATGAAGCTCTCTCGGGGAAAACAGAGAGTCGAAAAAAAAATGTCACAATTTCATTATTTTTCGTTCAATTTTTCATCCGATTTTACAGAATTACATGCCACGAGCATCCGAGAACTTTCGGTCGAGTCGAAGATGCTCGAAATTCGTTAAATTCATCGAGAAATCATTGATTCGGAGGTTGAACTTGAGCGAAAACTTGGGGTAGGTTTTTAATAATGGTCGGGCGTTGGGTGCTCGATCGAACGCGATACATCCCTGATATTTCCACCACCCATAGAATAAACGCTTTTTACCCTCTACCCCCCATCGAGTAGCTGCTACCCCTCCCCCCCCCCCCCTCCCTGCCTCCTCCCACCAGTAGTCTCTTCTCCGGGATATACGGTGGAGGGAAAATTCTATCGGAGGGTCCCACCACCCTGTTCGAGTGATAATCCCCCCACCCGAAAATCTCGCAGAGTTGAACGAGACGCGCGTTCTCATCCCCGATCGTATGTGTGTGTGTGTGCGCTGGCACCGGCGTATAGCGAACACTGCAAAGTTTCTCCTTCGCGATTTTCCGTCCCTACCCTCTGCGCTGCTGCGGAACGTTTCCTCGATATGCCGAGAGCTTCTCGCCGAAGCCTTCTTTTTCTCCCCTCCGCTTTCTCGTTATCCCTCGTGCGTTTTTCCCCCCCACTTTCATCGCGTTCCATCAGGGGTTTTTTGTTTTTTTTTTTTGTTTTTTTTTTCGTTTTTTCTTTCGTTGGCTCTATCCTCGCGATGCCGAGGGCTGCCTCCTCGCTTCATCGGAGAGGGAGAAGGGATGGCCCAGGAAAGAAGGGAGAACTTCCCGCACGAGACTCGGTGGGGAGAAACATTCGCCCTCCCCCCCCCCCCTCCCTCCTCTCTTTTCTCCCCACCCTCATTCGTGTTCTGACAATATAAACGCGAGAAGGAAACGCGAAAGAGGGGAAAAGATGAACGAGGACGGGAACATCGGGAGAGAGAGTGAGAAAGAGCTACAAACACATCGCACCGCGGGTTCACTGGTACAGTGTACCCTCGCGGTGCAACGCTCTCTTCCTGATTCCGCTATATACACACGTACTATAAATATATATGTATATCGACGATGCAAGCATCCATATAGACATATTATCCTACAACCCACCCTGCTCTCCCGTTCCCGAAGCGATGCAACGCGCTCCGAGAGCTTACTCGCACTCTTCTTTCTTCTCATTATTTTTAATCCTTTTTCTTCTTCGCTGCCTCGTTTTTTTTTTCAGTCATTTTTTTCTCCCTCCCTTTTTCTTAGTGATCGACGTCGTGTCGATCGTAGAACTTTGAAAAAAATATATGAAAAGAGGCGTTCGGTCATTTTTGACGTGCGTTTTAAGAATAAACGGTACACACCGAGCAAGAAAATTTGTTGATTCGACAAAACTTTTCTTTTTTTTTCATTCAACCCTGCGGTTTTTGGTACGCTGAAAACTAAACAACTGAATTTTCGTTCGACTAAATAGATTTTGTTCGGTGAACAATTTTTTTGTTGTATGGAAAACAAAATCGTTTGCGCCGTCGAACAAAAATTTAGTTGTTTCAACCAAATTTTGTTTTCCAACCAAAAAAAGTAAAAAATTAGTTATTCGAGTAAAAAAAATTGTGTGTTTCGAATCAATCAATCAATTCTCGACATCTCGAACCGACAAAAAAAAAACAAATTTGTCGAATCAACAAATGTTTCTTTTCCCAATGAATTTTCCGATAGTCAGAATTCGCGTTTCGATGATTCTTCAGATTCCTCAAAACACGATTAATTGGTTGTTTTGTTTTTGAGGAAACGAGAGAGAGAGAGAGTGAGATCCCGTGGAAAATAGCTGGGAGAGAGCGAATGATACGGAAGGAACGAAACATATGTATGGCGTGGGTCGCCCGCGAACTTGAAAACAAAATACATATATAGAGACCCGGGCATAATGCGTATATATATACGCACTGACACGCACGCGAAAGAGACTTGTGTATCAAGCTCTATCCGGTGTGTCTACAAAGTTTAAGGTCAGAGCCCCTCATTTGTGGTTTCTCCCGCAGGACAAGCCGGGCGCGCGCGCGCGACCAACGATATATTCGGAGGATGTCCATGCTTCAAAACATTTCCTGTCTTTCTCCTCCCTTATCCGCTCCATTCTCTGCCTCCCACACGATCGAGATTCCTATATATTCGCTGTTAGTCAAAAAAAAAAATGGATTTTCCACATTATTATTATTATTCGTTACATTTCTCCGCGGTGGTATAATCGAGGCAAACTTTGAATCGATTCAAGATACAGAATCGATAAGATTTTTAAGAATCGCGATAACAGCCAAATCGTCTACTAAAAAAAAAAAAAAAACTGGACTTTTCGAAGCTCCCCAGAAACGTTTCACCGCGTCGTGATTTTAATGGCCAATAACTGTTACTATCCGAGACATTTAAACGTATATTTGATACAAGCACAAAAACCCACAGTTTTCTATTTAATCGACACACAAATACACCCACACACACGTGTATGCGTGCATTAAAGATTTCATCAATACATGTGTTATTGTGAATCGCGTTTTATCGATGTGTTAGGCCTCGTTGATAAAGCAAAAACGTGAGTGTATGTACACGTTTATATACATATATATATATATATAGGAACGAATGAAATGCTCGCTTCACACCAGTCCTTCATAGGACATTGACTTTGAGATATCACGGACGCTTGTCGACAACCGGGCGCGAGCAATTGTCGACTGCTATGAGCCCCTCCTCCCTCCCTCCCTCCCCCCCCCGGCCTACCCTTTCTCACCAAACTCGCTATATCTTATTTCGGCTTATCGCTCTTGTCCGCGTTACCTTATCTTTCTCATTCCCAACTATTTTCATCTTTCTTTATCCCCTTTCTCGCTTTCTCTTTCTTTCCTCAAGTCACTTCTTTCGGGCTGCTACAGAGAAGAATTACAGCGATGCTTATTTTCACACACACACACACACACACGGGGCGTGGGGATATATGCATCGGGCGTTAAATTCCTTCTGCAAAATCCCAATAAAAATCGCACTGGCATATCTCTGATAATACACGTAATTGATGTAATGTTTATGAAACTCGAGAGGATTCTCGCCAATAATCGTTTCTTCTTACCAACTTTTATTTTCAACGGATTCTGCGTTTTTTTTTATTATTTTTTTTTATCGTTGATGCAAAATTTACGAAAATCGGGGCCTTTGGCAAAACAAATATTTGCATTCGTTTTTAAAATATGTTCATTTTTAAATAGTTGCCCTTGTTTCGTCGTTGTTCGACCGGAATAACCGATTCTCATGCGCTTCGATGCCTCCGATTGATACAGCTGACTCAAATTCCGGCAATTAGTTACGTCGGAGCTCGCGATTTGTTTTTTTTTTTTCCTTTTCATCCAATTTGTTTTTTTCTTCTTCTGTATCTAATATTTTTTTTTACGTTTTGATATTTGCCGAGCCAAGAGCGATGCCGTGGCCACAAGGCTGTGTTGTATACGGCCAAGCTCCTCATTTCTTTTCTCTTTTATTCCTGTAACGGTTGACACTCCGATGAGAACACACGTTATATTATCAATTGATAGTAGGCTCTAAATCGCAGAATATTACAAACAAGGTCGCGCACTTGAGCTTTCAAAGATAGCGAGCCTCTCGTCTCTCGACATCCAGCGGGGGGGATAACGCATATGCTTTCTCGATTGGTACCGCTTCATACATTGTTTTTTCGATGTTTGGCGAAAGAATTTTTGACATTTTTCTCACTTTTATCCTGACGATACAATCAAGGGAATCAATCGTACGAATCTTTTTTATATTTCGATTCAATTTTTTGTTTTTTTTTCGTTAATAAAACGCCTCATTAGTCGTCCGTCTCGCCGGATTTATACTCAGGAAAAAGTCTCATGTACGATCATGAAATGTGTATAATAAAATGGTGAAGAAACGAAAAATACTTTTATTTCGTTATTTATAGGAATAAACGTGTGGCAGGCTTCACGTGGTCATGGTTCATAACTCTGTTGACACTCTTTAACTATTTATGCGATCGTGATACGTCGCTGTTCATTCTTTTCTACGTGTATATGTATATGTATACTTGAGGCATACATGTATCCTTTACGTGCATGCCAGATCACGATATACTACGTAATTTATGTACACACATGTACAACGAGCCATAGAGGCTACGAATCCTGCACGAATTATGTCGTTATCTCCAATCATCTGATTCTCCGCACACATGCTCTCAGCTTTTCCTCGCTTTTTCATCAACCGCGACAAGCAGCTTTCAAAGAGACGCGGGATCGATGAAAAGGGGAAAAAAATTCGAGTTTTTTGTCAAATTCACGCTTTTTTAATTCGTTTTTCAGCCAACTTAAATTGCTTCGAAATGTCTGTAAATACTTTTCGACATCGAGCTATACAAATTTCTGGATGAGTCTAACGCGATTAAATTTTCGAATAAAATCTCTCTTTTTTTTTTCTCGATAATGTCAGAAATATATTTTTCGTTTCTCGTATCTACATTGTCAAGTTCATCTTTCTCATTTTTAATCCACTTTAACTATAATAACTGTGACATAACTGGTATTCGCAATCGCTGGACTATAGTCGCCCGTAACACGCATCCTTGCCCAGGCGTCAAGTTACGTAATCGGACAAATGACACGATGAGGACGTACAAAAAAGAGGGAGAGAGAGAGAGAGAGAAAGAGAGAGAGAGAGAGAGAGAGACGAAAATAGAACGAAGTGTAAAATATTTCGAAGTCCAACGAGCGTTGGAATAACGCCTACATAACTCGGTGGACATCTGGTCCCTAATAATCGAGCACTTTTATTGCTCGACAGAACGAAATTTCTCGTTGTTTCAAACCAGTGCTGAAAAACAATTACATTTGTGTACATCAGAACGAGGATGCCTGCGAACATTTGCAACTTCGTTTAAGTTGCTCCATGCATCTGGAACAAACAAAAAAAAGAAGCAA
The DNA here is from genome assembly GCA_037576405.1 of Campoplex capitator. Taxonomy (NCBI): domain Eukaryota; kingdom Metazoa; phylum Arthropoda; class Insecta; order Hymenoptera; family Ichneumonidae; genus Campoplex; species Campoplex capitator. The sequence continues at coordinate 2,232,686 of JARBWI010000001.1, forward strand.
TTATTTTTATTATCACGTGAATAATGCTGGAGACTTTTACTCTCGTTTCTCGAATAATTAAATAAAATCATTCATTGAATACGTTATAAAAATAAATCTAAATACGATAATTCCAACGGTGCCAGCATAATGAATATCATGTTATAGCACAATTCTTTGTGATTAGATAAACGATACGATAACGCTGTCGTTTAGCATTATTTGCATTTCTATTAATATTTCACACACTTTTGACTATTCAAATGAAACACAATGACAGTACGGATGCTAAAAATGATACTGTGGTCAAATATACTTATTGATGTACCCGAAGACATATATTCGAGTTGTACGTAACGTTTGCATGTGTGTATTTTACCGAATTCTCGCCATGACCGACGAAGTACAGAAATTGAACTGGTTTTTTTTTCATTTTTCGTCCAACGAAAGTCTGTTGACACATTCTATTTCGAAATTTGTCAAGCTCAATAATGAAAATTCAGATATATGCAGGCGTTCCTCCAAAGACGAGATAAACAGTGCATTGACCTCGCTCCACGTGTTATCGAAATATGTTTCGACCCCCACACGTGTTTGTCAGTGTCATAATTCATTGTGCATGCGTTTTATTTTTTTCGAATCCTTACGATTTTTTACACTAAAATGATGTTGAATTTTTTTGAGGTTATTTTGTTGGTTATGACGATTTTTTAAAAATCATTAATTTCACATGGATTTATTGCGTTTTTGAATGAATTTATTTTTTGGCAAATTTTTCGTTCGATAATATCGTCGTGTCGGTGTAACGAAATAGAGAATCGCAAGCATTTCTGACTTGTTACATTGCAATATTCATATATGTGTGTTCACACATTACGACAAATGTTTCATTGACCCAGGTCATATATGATTTCATCGAAGAGGGCTCTTGTTCCAAGAATTTATAATTTACATTTATAATTGTGTTTTATTCTCAATTACGTGTCGCTAAGAGTCTACAGCGTGTCTTGATACGTTTATAAATATGTGATTATACTCTGCGATGTATTTCAGAGTCGTCGCAGTGACTCAGTCAACATACGTTAGTCAAACTCGTGACAACACTCTTTATCTTTTTCTTTTTTTTCTTTTTGTAACTTGTTAAAACGCATTTTTTTTTTTTTTTTATTAGTTTTTAGGGGCTTTGAGCTTCGTCAGTCGTGCGCCCATGCTGCCCCGTCAGTAAGGTAGTCCCCTTACTGACTGATGAATGTTACATATGTTACATTTGTTACATTTCGTTTTCGTTTATCATTATTATTAATATTATTGATGTTGGTGTTTTTTTTTTTTTTTTTTTTTTCTATTTAAATTCTTAAGTCTATTTTGTTTACGAAAATAGCTAGCGCTCGGATGGCTTTTTTGGATTTAAAAGACATCACCGCTGCGATCGAATATGGAGGAAAGAGTTTGCATTTAAACAAGGTCGATAACAATTTTTTTCGTTGTTCTGTATACAATTCGCATTGCCAAAATACATGGTCTGCCGTATCTTGAAACAGGCCGCACGCACACATATCACTCTGAACAATGTTAAATCTATTTAAACTATAATTTAGAGAATTGTGATTACATCTTATTCTATTTAGTGACACCACTGCCTTTCTGCTTATATTTAGTTTCTTGTACCACGGTTTGGTGTCAAACTCAAAAAATTCATCGAAAAATTTTTTCCCTTTGATTTCTCTGGTACTTGAGTACCAGTTATTTTGATCTGTCTTCATCTCGACCTTAAACTTATGGGATATGTCAGTATGAGGTATTAGAACCTGGCAATCTATTCCCTCTCTTATTGCATTTTTTGCTCCTTGGTCAACGATTTCGTTATATCGAACACCAACGTGAGCTGGTATCCAATAGAATTTTATCTCTATGTTATTTTCTGCGAGTTTATACGCAAGATCTTTGATACTGAAGATTAGGTAAGATGTTTTCGTATCGACGTTTTGCGAATTGCACGAGATTAGCACGCTGCTGGAGTCCGAAAAAATATATGCTCTGGGTATATTTTGGTTTCGAATTATCTGGAGAGTTTCTAGAATGGCCATGGCTTCTGCCGAGAAAATACTTGTTTTTGAATCTGCTCTACGTTTCGTGAGTGTTGCGGTGGTGACTCTGTACGTTGCATACCCCACAAATTGCCCCTCGCCCATCTTGGAGCCATCCGTAAAAAACATTTCTATTTTTTTATTATTAATTTCCTCGTTGAAAATAGACAGAAATTCTGATTGAGGAGATGTGGAGGATTGCATTTTAAGGCCCTCCTTAAATGAAATCTCAGGGCGGTACATGTTGGTAAAAAACTCAGTGTTACAAAAGTGGGGGAATTCAAATGAAGCGATTATGTGAGAAAACGGTTCTATCTCCTCGAAGCATTCGACCATTAAGGGTTTAGCTAGACTTGTTACTAGGAGGGGATGATTGAATCTTTCGGAGGTTTCCCTAAGGATGTCAATCAGCGGGTGTCCCGAAAAGGATATTACTTTCGCAAGGAATTTTTGGCACAGGTATTTTTTTCTCATCCCCAACGGAGGTTCCCGTGGTTCGGCTAGTAAAACGTTTGTTGGTGTAGAAGATCTGTACCCTAAGGCTGATCTAATGGCTTTAAATTGAATACGGTCGAGTTTGGACAGTAAGTTTTGTTCTTTTGGTTCAATTATGAATGTTGCGTATTCGATTCTTGATCGAATCAGTGCTTTATAGAGATTCATCAGTATGGACGGGTCAGCGCCCCACCACGTATGACGTAGACAATTCATGATCTTCAAGCTGTTTTGGCAAGACTGCACTATTTTGTCAATATGTTTCCCCCATTTAAGGTTGTGTTGGAATGTGACTCCAAGAAATTTAACATGACTTTGAGGTTTGATTCTGACATTATTGATTTTCATAGAAAAACTGTTTAGTGATTTGAAATCCTTTCTTGAGAATATTACTAATTGACATTTAGAGGATTCTAATTCTAGGCCACTGTGGCCGAGGAACGTATTTATGTTTGTAATCGCTCGTTCCAAAATGTCAAGTCCTTGTTGAACTGGTCTGACACTTGAAAATATCGCGATGTCATCTGCGAATTGTAGAATTCCACATTCGTTTATTTTATTTTCTAATTCTTTTGTATATATATTGTATAGTATGGGGCTCAGAGAGCTCCCTTGAGGTAGTCCTTTAAATGTCGTGTATTTTGTTACAGCATCTCCGATTCTACAATGAAGGTTTCTCTCGCACGTCAAGTTATATATGAAGTTTAATAAGTTTTCCGGAACTTCTAGATCTTTCAGTCGGTTAATGAGGATGTCTGCTAGCACGTTATCGTACGCACCTTTGACGTCCAGGAAAGCGCTAATTAAATGATTCTTTTGAACGAACTCATTGTCTATTTTTGCACGTAAGATGGAGAGGTTGTCCACACATGATTTTTGCTTTCTAAAACCAAATTGCGATTTAGCCATAAGTTGATTTTTTTCTAGCCACCAACTGAGTCGGGAATTTATCATTTTTTCTAATATTTTTAGTAAACAAGGTGCCAGAGAGATCGGTCTGAACTTATTAGGAGTAGACTTCGGAATAAAGAAAATTACATAATCTTTCCATTCGTGTGGAAAATCATGGTTTCGTAGTATATCGTTGTATATTCCCAGTAAATACGATTTTGTGGAATCTTTGAAGTTCTTGATTATACAGTAGTCAATACCGTCTAAGCCCGGTGCCGATCGCGATTTCGCCGAAAAAATAGCACTGTTCAATTCTTCGATAGAGTATGGGTTATCTAAAAAATTTGCGGGGTTCACTACCTTAAAGCTTGGTTTGTCTGTCTTGGCCCAAGGTGGGCATATTGAGATCAAGTTATTCTTTACAGCTTCTATTTTAGTCTCATTATCTATCACACCTGCCTGTTTTTTTTCAGAGTATCTATTTTTGAAACATTTGACTTTTTTCCAGATATAGGTACCGCTTACAAATCTGTTTAGTCCTTCACAGAACTTGACAAATTTTTTTTTCTTTTCTCTTTTGAGTATAAATTTGGCTTTTCCTTCCATTTTCTTAAATTCCAAAAAGTCCTCTCTGGTATGAGATGATTTAAATTTTGCGAAAGCCTCTCTTCTGTTTTGAATCGCTTTCTCACACAATTCGTTCCACCATGGGCTTACCGGCCCATGCTTTCTTTTTGGCGTCATTTTTTTTGGTTTGTTTGTTTTTGGTACAGCAGAAAGGACGCTTTCCCGCGCTAATTGTAGGAAGCGGGAGTATCTGATATTCGCTGGAGTTTCAAATGAATTTAGTGTTTCGTCTTCTTTCACGTATGTTTCTAGGTTGTTCGAGTACACTTCCCATGAAATTTTATTTCGTGGATACAGTCTTGTTCCTGTTGACTCAGGTTCCACCAAGGTAGGAGTTACCCCGAGAGTTATCTTAATCGGGAAGTGATCGCTCCCCCACGCATCCTCTAGCACCGACCAGTCACTTAAAAGCGCTGATGCTTCGTCCGTTAAAGTTAGATCCAAACACGACTCTGTGCCAAAAGGGCGAGAGACAAATGTTGGAGTACCATCGTTCAACACTACTAGATCTAAGTCTTCCAGACATTCTTTGATGTATCCGCCTGTTATACAGGAGTGAGAACTCCCCCAGTATGGGTCATGGGCATTAAAGTCTCCTGCTACTATAAATTTGTCGTAACGAGTAAATGATTCGAAAAAATTTTTCCATCCTCTCTTGTTAATTTTTCGGTTTGGAGCTCTATAGCATGAAAGAATAAGTATTTCTCCCATCTCTGTTTTAACCGATATTCCAGAGTACTCTATTGCACCGTTATCATCGTTGATGTCCTGAACTAACTTAAAATCTAAATCTTTTTTTATGAATATAGCAGTTCCACCACCTGATTGCCCAATTCTGTCAGTTCTAACAATATAAAAGTCTTTTAAATATATATCGTCAGAATTTTTGAGCCATGTTTCCGCTAGAATTATCACATCGTAATCACAGGCACGTTTATTCAGTTCTGGTAATTTACCCCTAATGCTACAACAGTTCCATTGGATAATAGAAATTGTTCTTGTACCTCTTCTTGTATTATTTAGAGCCATGTTTGTTGTGTAGATTGGCTGTTTTGAATAGTCTCATGAGAAATGAACCTTTCTCTGAGGCCACCAAAATGCGTTTTACCAGTTCTCCGACTAATTTTTCGATCAGTTGGACCGGCACTTCCGAATTTGTCTTCTCTGCGGTCTGAAGATTCTCAATGATTTTGGCGATTTCGTCCTCTCCTAGATTCCAGTCTCGTACTCGTACTCGGTCTCTGCTATCATGGTCTGCTTTTGAAGTCGATGCAACCTCACTGAAGCTGCTTCGAGGGATTTTGTTGGCTTCGCCGACTGTTCTTCCTTCGATATCTCCGAATGTGTTTCTCATTATCATTTCTCTCTGCTCCGATATCGGTCTAAGTTCCGGGTAGTCCCTTAGGTCAATTTCGTTCGTTCTCGGGGCGATTCGACCTCCGTTGCTTATTACTGTGCACTTTTTTTTTGCTTCAAGAAATGATACGTTGTCGAATGCCATAATTTTATTTATTTGTTCCAGTTGTAGGAAATTTGGACATGAACGGTCAATACTCTTATGAGCGCCACCGCAGTTACTACATTTAGGCTCTAATGAGCATCTCGTACCCTCTGGGTGTCTACTTCCTGCGCAGACGATACATTTACTAGGATTTCGACAAAATTTCTGTGTGTGGCCAAACTTGAAACAATTAAGGCATAATCGTACTCGGTTAATGAAAGGTTTTAACTCAAACCTCCCACGCCATATTATCACATTTTTTGGTAATAGTTGGTTTCTGAGAAATACACATACGGTTTCTGTGTCCTCAAATTCTCCTTTTTCAGATCCAATTTTACGTCTTGTGATTCTGTACGCTTTCACAACCTTCAAATCTCGGTTCTCTTTGTTTATTGTCTCAATAATCTCGGGGATAGGAACCTCGCACGGAATTCCTCGGATTACAGCTTTTCGTATCAGTTTAAATCGCGGGATGAAAGCCTCAATTTTATCATTTTTTAACCAGGACTCGGAAACCAATGCGTTGGCGTCCCTGAAGTTTTTAAAGAGGACGGAAAATTTGTTACCTCTGTTTTTTTCGATGTTACTGTAGTTGATTTTGTTTTTGTATAGTAGTCGTGCCATAGAGCCAAGCGATCGAACCTTCTCGATGTCATTCAGTTGAACTTCATATGGTCCTGTGTCCGTAGATTCGTATTTTATTTCTTCGTCCTCCATTATTCTCGTGTTTGCTGCTTTCGGAGTTGGGTTCGTTAATGTTTCCAGTGGTGATTTTAGGTTTTGACTATAGTCGTCGGGGTTTTTATTTTCATTACCGACGGTTATGTTTTTGTTTTGATTTGCGACCTTCCTTACTCTTTTTGACCTTGAGTCGTTGCTGTTCGATTCGTTTAGCAATCCCTTCGCTTCCATTTGTAAATTTATTAGAGAGTCTTGAACGATGGCTTCTTCTTCCCGACTTCTTTTTAGGGAAAAAGCAATGTCCATAAATTCATCATCATCACTAAAGCTTGACGTTTGAACTGATTCTTTTGAATTTAACCCATTTTCGTTCAAGGAGTCTTTATTCATTATAGTGCGTGCTCCTTGGCACCGGCTTTCGCCGGAATTTTCCGAGGAGACGCCCGATCACTGAACGTTTTTTTTTTTTTTTTTTTTTTTACCACTTCCAGATATTATGTGAAAAGAAACAAAAAGTACCGAACACTTCCGTTATTCTCTATAGCGTTTTTGGACAGTCGCACTATTATTTTTTAGTGCTTTTTATCCCATATATCTTTAAAGATTTTTGCGTACACGTGGAATCAGGTCTACTTCCTTCACGTTCCACTCCGAAACTCCCGCTGTTAAAACGCAACTGAACGGAGGAGAGTAGCGACATCTTGTAAGATTTCTGCAAAAATTTTTAGTCGGAGACGAAACTTTCTTTGTTTCAGATACCAGCGGTCGGAATACCGAAAACGAAAGTGCTCGCTCGCTGACTCGTTGCCCCGCGCACACGGCCGCGCATGATCCAGTTCTCGCGCCTGCCCCTTCCAGTCGCCACAACGTGAACTCTCCCCACCATCCCCACTACGGAACGGCTCAGCGGGCCAAGCGTGAAGGCGCATTGAACGTAAACACAGAGTCGAGGCTCCACGGATGTAAACAAATCAAACAAGCCAGGGACATTCAATCTCCAATATTTATCGATCACATTTTTGTGCACCGTATGAATATTCGTTCGTCCTCGATCCTCTCGCTCTCCCACTTCCTCCCGATACTCTTTCTGTTCCAAATGTTTTGTTCATTTGTTTATCCATTTAATTATTTATTAGTTAACGTTGCTGCTGTTTTTCTATTTGATCGAAAAAAAAAAGTTTGACCGTTGAATAGGATTATTTTAGACTTTTTGTATTTACCAAGGACCGAGTATTTATTTACTTTTTTTTTTTGCATTTTATTTGAAATTCATTTGCGAGGATCTCGCGTGTCGTGTTTTGTGCTCCGTTCTCTCAATTCCGTTGAAATCTACGAAAGATAACGTCGCAACGTCGCATTGACCGACCGATGCTTACGATGCTCTCTTCCCGCGAGCACCACGTCGTCCCGGGTCCTGAGGATTATTAATTTTTTCATGCTGTACAAATTGTAAAAATTGTTTTTTGAAGGTGCATGCGATAAACACTGCGATATATCGTCACCTTCTATACATAGTTACGAAAAACGTCAACCGTAAACTATCAGCTGAGTGAATTCGAAAATTGCGCGGTTTTTCGAGAGAGCCAATAACAGCAGAGTAGAATCATCGACCGGAACGCCGGGCAAAAACGTCTCTCGTAACCGCTTCATTCCCGAGCAGTGCAGTGGCAACCAGAGAGCAGCCAGATAGACCAATCTTATTTTGACGTATCCTTAATCTCAAATAAAAACATGTCGAAGTACAGAATTGTTATGATTCGTCATGGCGAGAGCGAATGGAATCAGTTGAATCTGTTTTGCGGATGGTTCGACGCCGGTTTGTCAGAAAAAGGTAAGTTGTTAGGTTCTTTCGATATCTGTCCTAGATAGATCGTCTTTTCGTTCAAGGGCAAAAGGTCACACGCTTCACAACCTTATTCGGCAAACGCCAATCATCCGAATAGCCAACTACACTAGTAAAAACGTTGCTTCAAATGAATTTGGTTTAAAAAATACATCGCCCGATGAGAATGATGAAATATTTCGTCTCGATATCATTTTGTCACGAAATGCAGTTTCATTTCGTAAACTAATACTATTTTCCCAAATTTGTTGGAAAAAATTGTTTATACCGTCATTTTAAATGCCTTGTAAGAAACGAGAATGATCCAAGACCTTGTTTTTTATCAGGAAAGAGCGAAGCTCTTGCTGCGGGCAAAGCGCTCAAAGAAGCAGGTTACACCTTCGACGTAGCTCATACGTCAGCTTTGACGCGAGCTCAAGTCACTTTGGGAACGATTCTCAAAGAGATAGGCCAAGAAAATATTCCGATTAACAAAACTTGGCGTCTCAACGAGCGTCACTATGGCGGACTCACTGGAATGAACAAAGCCGAAACCGCTGCCAAGTACGGCGAAGAGCAAGTACAAATTTGGAGAAGATCCTTCGATACTCCTCCACCACCCATGGAACCTGGACACAAATACTATGACACCATCGTCAAAGATCCTCGTTACGCCGCCGAACCCAAACCTGAAGAATTCCCCATGTTTGAGTCTCTCAAGCTCACTATTGAAAGAACTTTGCCCTATTGGAACAACGTCATCATTCCACAATTGAAGGAAGGCAAAAAAATCATCATCGCTGCTCACGGCAACAGCTTGCGAGGAATTGTCAAGCATCTTGACCGTAAGCTTTTTTTTTTATTTTTCAAATTTCTTGAATTACATTTTTCCAAACTTTTTTCAACGCCGTGTCAAATCTATCAACATGGATGGAATAAATATAATTTTTCATTGATCGTTTTTAATTTTGGAAACTAAAGAAAATTAAAAAATTGTATTAACTCATGGATATCGAAGAAAAATTAGAAATCTCATTACCTCCGACGATGAAACTCCAGTCGTATTATTTGTTGAAAGATTTTCTGATCGGACAATTTTCGAATGAGGTTCGTTTTAACATCACAGGATATTGGTCCGAATAAAATTCCAACAAAACTAAATAGTTTCATAAGCTCAAAAAAAAAAGTAATTGGCTGTAAGGAACTTCGAATGAAACGAAATTCCATCTTTCCACAGAACTGAGCAACGACCAAATCATGGGATTGAATCTACCGACGGGAATTCCATTTGTGTATGAACTGGACGAGAACTTCAAGCCTGTTGTTTCGATGAAGTTTTTGGGTGACGAGGAAACTGTGAAAGCAGCAATCGCTGCAGTCGCTGCGCAAGGAAAAGCCAAATAAAGTGTAACCCGTACGAGAAATAAGAAAGATAAAGAATCGCATTAATCGTTCGTTCATTCGATTTGTACACTCAAACACCACGAAATAACGTTTTTAGGTGTATTGAAAAAATATTAACAGTAAATTCGTAGTGCAAAACGTTTTCAGAGTGATATTTATAAAAACGAACGATGGTACACTCATAATATATTTATTCCTTTGTTCACTGGAACATTTTTCAATGTAATGCCGGTTCGTCATAAAAGAAATGTATAATTAGAAGTGTATATAAAGCGCACACAAGTGTTCATCGACCAAAAACAAAAATCATACTGTCAGAACCCATTATTATCCATACGCTTATACCTAAACATAAAGTTTCTGGAAATAATAGTTTTGACGAATAAAAAGCGCGCCTATTCATGAAAATCTGTACAAAACGAGAAATAATAAAAGTGAGAACATTGCGTGCTATTTAACAGTATTCAGTTTTTAATTTCTCCTAAAAAATTACAATTGAAAATAACCTCATGATTGAATACAACTTGGACAAAGTTTTTCACGTCCGTATCTTCAAATTTGTGGAACTAAAATATCGAATCTGGAATTTGTAGGGTTAGTCATTCGCCGAATTCTAAAGAGCCACTTAATTTTCTAACCATAGCCATTGTGACTGTCGCTGAAAAAATATATTTTTGCTATTTAATATCTTGTCAATATAGTGTGAGATCACAACGACATTTAGGACACCCTTTATATGTGGACATAATCACGATCTTGCATTCGGTAATCGGTAAAAACGGGATTTTCCGAACGCGGAAGTGCGCCGAAGAAATCCTTTGTCACACAGAGACCCACAATCACAATGGAATACGAAAACGTCGTACCCTAATCGTGGGTTATAACGTGTGTGACTTCATTTTTGTTTATTACAACGTAAAATTCTTGTTGCCATTCGACTCTCGCATGCTTATTTCATCATTTTTTTTACTAAGCCTAAGAATTTAAAAATCTTGAACCTCGATTCAAACGAATAAACAAAGTTTCAGTGTTTTACGGTTACGACAATCATTTATAGTTTGTTAGCTCGTACACCAGTGATTTATTCGCGCCAAAATGCACGCAAACAAAAATTATTCGAGCAGCCGATGAGAGATAAGCTAATGACGTTACAATTGAGGTCTAATTAGAGTGCGAAGAAAAAAGTCATTGACAAATTCCAGGGTAGTTGCAATGCCGCCTACACCCGATTTAAAAGTTGTTTTGTTGGGTGACAGTGGCGTGGGAAAAACATGCTTATCCGATCGATTTGCGAAGGACATTTTTACATCGTACAAAACATTAATGGCTGTAAGATTTTGTTTCGTGTTTCAAATTGAATCAATTACTTGATTTCTATGCCACCAAGTAATGGCTGTCGAAAAAAAATTTAAAGTGACGTAACTTCAAAAAAAAAAAACGATTACAAAAACTGTTCAAATTATTTCAGATAAATTGAGAACCAAAAATAATAAGTCTCTTTCTACTTTCACAGACAATAGGCTCGGCGTATGTGTCCAAAGAAGTTCGAGTAGGCAACAAAAAAATTATACTCGGTGTGTGGGATACAGCAGGCAATGAGAGGTAATTTAATCCATCGATTGCACACTGATACAAACTTCCACTGACAGTTATGTTTTTCTCTAGTCTCTCCATTAAGACTATTCCTGTTCAAATTTTACCCGTTAATTGTTCTTCGGAAACTTTCTAAGCTTTGAGAAGTAGCGGTTATAAACTTGAACCAGTTAAGAACCGTCAAAAAATGGATTTGCGGTCAAAGAGTTGGAGACTCATTTAATTATTTTGTCTTGTTTTTTTCATTGAGTTTTTTATTCCAGGTACGACACCATGACAAGATTATATTATAGGGGAGCAAACGCAGCTATAGTTTGCTACGATATTACAGAGCCAAAAACTTTGAAAAAAGTCAAGTATTGGATTAATGAATTGAGGAGTATAGAAGAAGGCTGTAGCATTTACGTTTGTGCTCTGAAAAAAGACTTATTGGATTCTGAGAGCGATATGGTGAAACATCTTGAGAATGTGGAGAATTATGCCAATGGAGTACCAGCTAAATTTTATATAACTTCTAGTAAAACCGGAGAAAACGTTGGTGAGTTGAACCCGCTAAAGGATCGAGTCTGATCTCAGTTTCTCATAATTATTCGAAGCATTCTAGAATCATCTTTCATGAATTTTACAAAATTTTCTTTGTCCAAAATCACTTGCTTTTGAATCTTGTGCCTTCGGGAAGCATTAGCGGAAAGTATTTTATTCAATTCATCTTTTGGGTCCCTCAGCCGATATAAAAAAATATGACTTTTCATTTTACGTTGGATTAATTGACTGTTCATTATCGCTGTGAACAGCGGAATTATTCCAGGACATTGCAACGACGTGTGTTCCAGCGATAAAAAATCCGAGTACACGGAAATCGGGTGACCAATTTATTACACTGTCGTCGGATAACAAGAAATCGATGTGTTGCTATAACTAAGTGCGAAGATGATAATTCAGACAAGAAAAGATGCTTTAGAGTAATAAGAAATTATGAACAGATTAGCAAGATTATGCTGTTTGCAAATACGCACTTCATTTGCAGGTCAATCCATTTTATTTTATTTTATTTTTTTAACCAACTGTCGAAACAAACAAAAGCAAACGAAAGAAGGATAAGCCTTTGTGGATTCATTGTTAAAAGTTGGAGCCATATCGCAATAACTTAAGATATTCATAACGAATGACTATAAATGTGAATATATATTTTTCTATTGCAATTTTTTGCATCTCTGGTGAACTGTGATTTGCTGAAAAATGCTATTTCTGAGATCCAGTGTTAAGCACGGTGGAACAGTCTCATTTTTCTCGTGTCAGGGCTCTTGATAATCAAGTAAATTTTTATCCAAGTGGTGAACACGAGTACTGCAGACGAAATAGTTACTTTTTGCATGAATTCAACTGAATTAAATAATGTTAAACATTTGTACGAGTTATTAAATATTTTAAATATATTTTGACTTGAAATATACATTGAAAAAAACTGTTAAAGCTCTTCACAAAAATGTCTGAAGACAACTTGTTGGCCGATTGAAAAATGATTGTATTTTCAATTCAATGAAAATAAAGAATTTTAAGCTGTGGAGAGCTCTGTTAAGATACTCACAAAATATTTGAAAAACCTCAACAAATTGAGTCATCATTTCTCAACCTTCAACTTAAGAATCACGGTTTTTCTTTTATTACAACCTTTTTTTCGTGTTTTCAGTAACGCAAGTCTTTGGTGCGACTGATAATTTGAGCATCGTTAAATGCAAAGTTATCACTTTGGATACAACCTAATTAATACAAAATGATTTAGATTTTATACAAATTTGAAAAACCACGGTTTTCATTCTAATTTAGTTTCTTAGAAACTCATGAGCGTGTCGGCTCAGAATATTATATGGAACAAAAATAGAATTATGATTGACAAATCGCAAATTGTATTTCATATTAATAAGATCAATTTCATTGATAATTCCAGGTTTGGCCTCATTAAAAAATTGAAATGTTTTTAACGTGTAGAAATCGTAATACTGCACGAGTTAATCGATTGCACCGAATTTATATCAAATCGTAAATAGTACGTGACATTTTTATCCTAGAAGAAGAAAGTATTCAAATATTCTATGAATTGACTACTTAGTTTATTATTGATCGAAACCTAATTGAACTATCAAGAGACTGAAACTTGAAGTTTCGTCTCTGACTATGAATGAAAAGTATGGCAGATAGAACGCGACATAAATACATTTTCTTTACAATATTCATAGAAACATGAGAAAGACTGGAGAAAAGCGATTTGAATTATTTGAAACGTCAATTTCACAACGACAAAATATTGAGTGTGTGATACAGCGTAAAGGTAAAAACGCTCTATTAAATGCATCAGTGGAGAATATGGCCAAAATGTAGAAGAAAAAATGATGAATTTGATCTCGTATTAAGACTTACAATCAAGTTCTTTTCTCGATTCGACCAGACAATAAGCGTCGATGAAAAATATATTTTGCCTTGATATGTTTTGTTCGTGCGTCTATTAAATATATTATTATGATTTTTATTTACTACGTAGTTCGAGTTATAGTACAAGGTAGAAAAGGAGAACAGAGGGCTCGAACTTGTTCGTAAACGCCGAAAAATACAAAACCACCTAACGTAAAGCCTCCGACTCTGGGTGAAAAACCAGCGAACAAACTGAAACAAAAATTCAATCTCAAAATAATCGATGTGCGTCAACAATGAAAAAGATAACGACTTACCCTCGAGTTCCGCTTTCCCGATAAACTTCTTTCAACATTACACCTATTTTAACTTCCGCCTTCTCGGCTGATGTACTCGACAACATTATTCTTGTTTTCGCAACGTCGAGAGGCGTTGTTAAACCAGCAGCGATAGCGACTGTAACCGAAGTACATTTTATTTTCATTCGAGTATTATTAAAAGTCAGAAAAACAATTGATTGAATGAAACTGAGTTTTCGAATAAAAACATTTCTAGATGAAATTTTTACGAACGAGAAAATTACGATTAGTAATATTTTTGTAGGATCTTTTAACATGGTAATTATTTTCTTGGTCGATCAGAGAAAAAGTGCAAAAATTCAATAAATATTTTGATTTTATGAAATTGGGAACAAGTTTTGTACCAGAACCAGCTCCACACATCGCCCCTTCAAAAGGCGTACAATCGCGACCGACTCGTCTCTTCCAGCAAAGTTTGAGGTATTCCCACATCGGCATCTGCATCAGTCCGAACGGCATGTCTCTCAAAACAGTACTGCCATATCCTCGATAAAGAGTTTTAAGGGCAAGCCTATGAGTATCCTTGAGAAGAGCTTGCTTTCTTTGCTTCATCACTTCGACAGGAACTCTCACTAAACAGGCCATCTAAGAATGACAGATAATTGAACTCATGTAGTAATAATAAATCAATGAACTGCGTGGTGTTCAAAGTTTGGAACTTTTTCACTAAATCGAAATCAATGAAAAAAAAAGAAATTGGAAAAAGATTAATTAACAATAAAAAATGGTTGCCAACCATTTTATTGCAATGCCATATTGAAATAAATAGAGACAATTGCAATAGTCAAATTGAATAATAAGAACAATGAGAACTATTGAAAAAATGATGTCTAAAAATTTTAATTATTCGAGGAACAGAATTATAAAATTTTAATCATTAATTTAATATTCTTACAGCTTCGCCCATACATGCAGCAGTCATATGAATAAACGAATGATACTGCACAGGAAGGAAAGGTTGTGTGAATTCTTTGAATCCTTCGTAAGTCACAAAGAATAGGGAAGCTGAAAAAAAATGGAAAATTAAAATTTTCAGAAATGTATAGAAATTCTTGAAGATTATGCAATTATGTTTTTTCATCGATAAGTCAAATCACCGGAAGGAGCGGATCCTATGATAACCGGTGCGACTCCTTGATACATTTTTTTAAAACCGCCGGATTGTCTAAATCCATGTTGGCTCTGGAGTCGAGTTTTGAGAGTGTCAAGAGGAAAAAATACTACATCGCATATAAGACCAGCGGCTGCGCCAGACTGGAAAAAAGAGCGAAAAAAATTGTTACGAATTTTGACAGAAAAGTTTAACGAAACATAAAGTTTTAAATTAAAGTTCGTTTCTTATTTTTCGTTGAATAAAAATTTTTGAAACTCACGATCATCGACAACAAAAAGACATTTTTTACATCCCTAACTTCCGTGGTTTTTGATTCACTGTGAATCATTTTCGTTTTTCACGCTTTCAGTCTACTGTCACGAAAAAATTAACAGGCACTTGAGAAAAGCTTCACAATCGAATTCTTATTGTTATAGTTTTATTATAAACAAACTCTCTTATATTCAACGTTATCAATTTTTCGTTGAATTTTCAAATCTAGAGGTTAGGTTTGCGGGAAAAAAGTCGATATCAACTACACATGCGGTTCAAAAAATGGATACTACTGCCTGCATTATTGCGTCAGCTCGTGATCAGCTGACAGCGGCGAATTCTTTTTTTCATTAATTTGTTTACATTTTTAACTTATCTCGCATATAAAAAGTCATTCAAATACGAAGTTGGCGTAACAACAAGCATGATACAGTGTTTTTTCGAGTTTTCAATTCATTTTTAACAAATAGTAATGCCTGTATGTCAGTATTCGAAAAACCCCTTATTAATTTTTTTACTGCCGGTGAAAAATCGAAATGTGTTCCCAAATAGTTCAATGCGAGTAACACGCCAGGAGGTGGCGTTCAAATCGGCCTGTTTGGATTGAGCGTATTTCAGAACCCTGCGAATCGCAAGACGCGAATTCGATCCCTACCACTCGATAATTGTGTACCGGTAGTTGGCAAACTCTTCTCCGATCAAACAATCCAATTTATCATCCTGCATATAAAACAGTGCTAGCGAAAATTAAAATGGTTTCAACTGCTCCCTGATTGGTTGTTTTCCAAGTCAGTGTATGGGCTGGGTCCTATTTAACAGTCTGCTCATTCACGAGACCTTGGCTCGTGCATCAGAGTTCGTACCTCCGTCAGTGACGGCAGTTTTTTTTTTAATTCGCGACAGTGGCCGTGGCGCGAATTGACCCAAATTCATACCGTTTTATCAGTGCTCTGCGACCGAAAACCTTGTCTTGAAAAAAAGTATTATTTTTTGTTGTTCATATTGCCCCCAGTGTCGTCGTGTTTGACAGGTGTTTGTGTGATCGATCTCTCATTTTTCTGTTATTATTGTGAAGCTACGAGCGAGGATTAAATCATTTCTACAGTAAACGGATACGAAATAAAGAAATTCGAATTATAAATATACTTTCGATAAGAATTTACGAAGCAGTATAAAATCATGGCTGCACTGAAACGAATGACACGACTTACGGGCAGTCTCAAGGCCCTGAACGCTTCAAATACGCATAGACTGCATCTTCCTAAAACTTATTACACATACGTTAATGAACCATCTATGCTTATTCCTGACAAGGAACCTGTTTGGGTCAAATCGGCGGAAGAAGCTGTTGAACAAGCTGGATTGGGATCTGGTAATTGAACAATTTGCATCACTCATTATCTCGTGTTTATTCCTTCATTGTTGGTAATTGATCAATGGAGGGAAAACTTCCACAGCTGCATCGTTACATTGATCCCCTTTTACTTGTTGACTTTAAAATTATCATTAATAAATATCTTACATATTATCGGTCTAAATATTGAAAAACAAATTCGAATAAATTTTAATTGCCAAAACATCATATTTTTATCAAAAGTAAACGTTAAAATTCACATTGATTCATCCATTAAAATTATAAAATAAAAACTTCCGCTGAATGATTATGAACAAAGCATTTTCCATCTTATTCATCTTTCTCGTACAACAAATATGTTTCGATAGCTTCAAAATATAGAGATATACCAATAATAATTGCTGCTTCATGAATATTTATTCATTAGTCATGATAGATTAGTCACGATAGAATCGAATAATTGAAATTCGCTATGGACTTGTGAGTTTCAATGAAATTAATAAAAAATAGTTAATAAGCACTCCTCGTTTTTGAAAATAGATTTTTCACCACAAAAAATCCTTCACGACTAATTGTTGACAAATGCAAACAGGAAATAATCGGCAAAAATATGATTCGAAAGGCTTGTTTGACAAATGTCTGTCGTTCGGCATAATGAAAAATGAATTTTAGAGACACTGTGGGAAAAAATTGGCCCGAATACTTGGATCTGAACTAGTCATTCGTGCAGGAAAAACAGCTAAAAAATACCGAGAGATTATATCATTCGAAACGACGAATGATTCGATGATCGATTTCCTGTAATTTAGTAGCAAGACTACAATTGAAAATCTTAATAATCACAAACTTCCTGCAACTTCAAATTCAACGTACGAATATTCAGAAAAAGTTTTCAGACTTTAACACGTAATTCTGTAATTGTTTACTTCACAACATTTTAAAAATTGAAATACAAATTTGACAGTTTTTGCGAACCGCTCTGTGTAACTGTGCAAAAAGTTTCAAGGACACTCGCCGGTTCTATAAATATTTGATCAAAAATTCTCTACCGCTTTCAACACCTCTTCTCTTTTCTAAACATTTTATGCACATTTTGTGCGGATCTAACAATGAATAAAAAAAATCAAAAAATATGATTTCGCTTCAATTTTTTCATGACCTCATTAAAAACGAGACAATGATTTTTGAAACGACAACCCTGAAAGTATCCGATGACGCAAGAAACGTGACTGCAAATTCGTTATGCTCTGTCAAACAAAACATAAAAAGATAAAAATGAAATATTCTCAGACGAATGATAACGAATGATTAAAAAGTGATCATCTCTTACGCAATGACTCTAATATTCGTGCGGATATCCCACGACGATAAAAAAACTTCACCGGAAACCAATGTTTTCAAAAACGAACAATTGCTAACGACTCTACAAAATCGATCCAACAACTCTCGTTCGTGTGTCTAACTTCGATCATTGTGACCAAAACTATTCATCTATTCTTCTATATTTACAAGTCTAATATTTTTATATTTGGAATACAAATCGACGTATTGAGTTATAGAGAGTGTGGAGAATCCACACGATTTTTCGTGGACGACGAGCATAGTTTTGTTTTAAATATAGCACGTCTCTTCTCTACAAACGCTTCGAATTTTCCTCACGCTATTATAAATATGAATTCTCTATCTATTTCTCGTGTTTTGATGGAAATATTCAATGATTTTTTTATTCATAATCCATCCATTGAATTAATGGGCATTTTGACTTTTCTTTTTTTTATATAAACGATCAATATTTCAATAAAAATTCTATTGTCAACTTTTCTAAAATTCAGATTAAGAAATATTATAAAACTAATATTTTCCAAACTCGTCAAATTTTTATATCAGCAAGAAAAATAAACATCCAAGAAATCGTACTTTGACCTCTCCGCGATTAAATTCGTTCTCTTTCTTTCCTCGCCTACTTTCAATCTAACTGTGAACATATATACATGCATATTTGTGTTTCGCATGGACTCGTAAAACGCTTATTCGGTCAGCAGCAAACAAGAGCTATGTGCAACAATTTAATTTCAAAGGTCAATTCGCATCGAGAATTTTCTCAGTCTTATTTATGAGATAAATATGTTTTGAATCGTTATTATTATTTTTATCGAATAACAAACAAGGTGAACCAGATGTATAAATTGTTTCGTAAATCTTTCACAATTACAGTTTCGTTTGGCAACTTTTACTGTTTGGCAATAGGATTAATAAAAAAAAAATGCGATAATCAATTCGAATAACGACCGTGAACTCATAGAGACTCATTATTTTCATAAATATTTTATTTTTCAGATCAAATCGTTTTCGTCCAAGGAGCTGCAGCAACTCCATCGGAATTGCTTCGAGGACTCACCGAAGTTGGCATTAAAAAAGACGTTCGGAATGTTCGATTGTGCCACATGCATCTCGAAGGACCTGCTCCGTTTGCGAATAAGGAAAATGCAAGTATGTGCAGATTGGATAGCAATATCGTCGTCATCTTCGGTCTTACAATAATTAAAATGTCGTTTTTTATCCAACCAACCTCAAGGCGCAATCTTGAGCGTATTTTATAAGAAATTTTTCAACCAAAATCCTATGACAATGAAATCAGCAACGTTGAAACTCTAAAAAAATATTGTTTATTTAGAAATTTATCAATTTTTACAATTTTTCAAATAATCTTGATAGATTTTCAAACAGTAAAACAAATCTGAACAATCTTTGAAGCAAAAAACTTCAGAGAAAAAAATTCAGCCGTTTTCTATGTGTAACGAGCGTCAATTTTAAATAATAACTGAGCCAGAATGTTAGAGAAACATTTTTAGAATTCTTAGATTTAAAAAATGTTTATAATAAAGGAAAAAAATTTGACAATTGATCTGCTAATTCTGAAGATCAATGTTTCGAAATTCGAAAGTTTTTGTAATTAAAATAAATGATTTTCTATGTTTAGAGCACTTCACGTCGATCAGCTTTTTCATCGGCGGTAACGTGAGAGCTGCAGTGAACGCTGGAACTGCGGATTGCATACCAATATTCTTGAGTGAGATACCAAAGATCTTTGACTATGGTTACATGAAACCTGATATTGCGTTGATCCAAGTGACGCCACCGGACAGCAAAGGATATTGTTCGTTGGGTACCAGTGTGGATTGTGTGAGATCAGCGTTGATAAAATCGAAGAAAATAGTCGGTAAAAAAAATAAGATTTCCATGAATATCTAATGATCGTAAATTTTACGAATGATAATTAAAAAAAAAAAAAAAAACAATCAAGTGACAATGAAAAATGATTAAAAAACGGTTTTTTTCAGCTCAAGTAAACAAACACTTGCCAAGAACCTTTGGCGATGCTCTCGTGCACAAAAGTCACTTGGATTTTGCGACCGAATTTCATCAGCCCCTGCCTACTCACGCGGTCAAAGCGCCCTCTGAAAACGAACAGAAAATAGGCAAAAATATAGCAGAAAATTTGGTCTCCGATGGTGCAACTTTGCAGCTTGGTATCGGCAGCATTCCTGATGCTGTTCTCTCTCTTCTGACGACCCATAAAAATCTCGGTATTCACAGTGAAATGTTCAGCGACGGTGTTGTCGATCTTGTTAACAAAGGATGCATCACCAACAGTATGAAAACTATGCATCGCGGAAGAATCGTTGGATCTTTCTGTGTTGGCTCACAAAAACTCTACGATTTCATGAATAATAATCCTTTCATTGGTGAGATAGCGCAAATCATTTAGATTTTTATTGTTTCTCATTAAAATACAAAAAAATATTTAAAAAAGAAACGTTCAAAGTGAAAAACGAGCTCTATAAATCATTCAATTCATGCACAGATTTACAATGAACAGCTATTTTTTTCCTCGAAGAAAAGAGATATCCGACGATAATTCAGAAGGAAACGAATAATTTTACAGAAATGTTGGCGGTCGATTACGTAAACGATCCACGAATAATAGCGAAACAGCCGCAAATGACCTGCATCAATTCTTGCATCGAGGTCGACCTTACCGGACAAATTTGTTCGGACAGTATTGGAACGAGAATGTATTCCGGATTTGGAGGTCAAGTTGATTTCCTGACCGGGGCAGCACTCAGCGAGGACGGGCTTGGGAAACCTATCGTCGCACTCAATTCTACAACCGCCGATGGCAAAACGAGCAAAATTACACCGGTGCTCAAAGAAGGTTCGATAATAATGAAAAAATTATCAACGATTAAGCTCGTAATAAAAATTATTCATTCGACGATTAACAGTGTCGCAATATTTTTGAAAGCGCGACGGATTAATTATTCGTTCGAAATTTCTTGATATTTTTGAGTTTTTTTAAATTGAACAATTTTCGTAAATTGGCCAATGTTCTCCAGAACATTTGAAACAAATGAGAATCAATGATGACGTATGAGAAATATTCGCTTCAAAGTTCGTCGATTATGTAAAGCGTATGTTATCCAATATTCCCACAATCATATTTTGGTGTGTTTATTGATCGACAGGAGCTGGTGTCGTAACGAGCAGAGCTCTGGTGAATTACGTAGTAACCGAGCACGGAATAGCGAGTCTATTTGGAAAAACATTGAAACAACGAGCTCACGCTTTGATTCAAGTAGCACATCCGAATCACAGAGAAGCGTTAGAAAAAGCTGCGTTCGAGCGTCTCAAAGGAATGCCTCAGCCTTGAACAAAAGTTTCCAATTCGTACAACATATTAAATTAATTACGCGAAGTAACGAAAAAACAAAAAAAAAACAAAAAAAAAAAAGAGAAAAATTTAATAACAATAGTTAATGTCAAATTACACGTTCCTTAGAGTGTTCTTCGGGCGTGATCAACGTCTGAAGTCGATTTTATTGCCATGAATTAACGAAGGGAAACAAAATAACATTGAAGTACCAAGATGCCATAAAATACGTGGAGGATGAAAAGATTCTATCTCGAAATCCGATACCGAAGAAGGAAATATTTTCATTCCACGCCGATGTGATTTTTTTCTTGCCGAAATGATTTGATCGGTGAATTTTGTCATTCGATTAAAGATCGAATATGAATTAATGAAATTAGTACGAGAAACTGCTTAAAAAATCTTTTAAAAAGATCTTTTAACGAGTTGAAAAACTGTGAAAAGAAAAAAAAAACTGGTAATTAGTCGACGAGTACCACGTACAAAAGATAAATTCTGTGAGAAAAGTGGTACTTTTGCGTATCTTTAGTCAAATTAACGACAGCTCAACAATAAGCGAGTCAAGTTGAGCGAAGTATTGCTCCAAGCATTTTATCTGTAGCGAGCTTCTCTTTTTTCGCTCGACGCTCTACACTTCATACTTCGTTATCAATCAACACTCTATTGCTGCGTAAGACGGATCGTTCAATCATGGCGATACAAAGAACGATATTCGCTCTGTGCACACCCATACACCCTCACCAAAGTGAGAAAGTGTAGTCGTGTATATGCATACTGGTGGCGACGCCAATAGTGCGGATAGGCATTTTGTGCGGGACAAAACGTATGTATGTACACGACTACACATTCTCACTCTGGTGAGAATGTATAGGTATGCACGGTCCCAATAACGGAGGTCTAATTACATAACAAAAGCAAAAAATTTTGTTTTAGATTATACAGTGGAAGAAACAATTAAAAACTGACGATTTTTATACATCACCGATCGATGCGAATTTTGTATATGCATGTAAAAAACGGACTAACCATCAGTTCAATGTGAAACAACGTTATTTTATTTGGAACAGAATAATAAATAATATTATTTTTCTGCTTAAACACACGACTTTTGATGAATTTGCTGAAAATCTACAAGGACATTTCGAATTGAATGCCATCGGAGATAGCTGGAAAATAGATTCACATTTTTCTCAGGGACGTGATATTTGAAAAAAAAAAAGCAAAGTCATACCTCATCCTCCGATAAAGAACGTGTAACTTTTATTCTTCTCCAAAACTCATTTGTGTCAGAAAAAAATGCGCAAGATTGAAATTTGAAAGTCAATTCAATTTTTTGAAAGTTTATTTACAGGCAGTAACAAAAATAGGTGAAATGGCCCAAGTCGGGTTTAAAAGTGTATCAATTTTAAATTTCGCGCGCTTTAATTAGCTGTGCGTAATTATTGTGATCTAACCAAAGCTTTGTGTCCGAATTTTCTCACATATTTAACGAAAAATAACCAGCTATTCTTTCAACAGATAGTTAAAAACTAATAGTGGCAAGTTGACGAAAGTTTCTCAGCTTCCTGCCCGTCTCGTCGCTATCGTTAAATCGTTCTGATCAATTGATCATTATCATTTTCACAATATTACTGCCCGAAAGTGCGTGACGAGTCGACCATCGACTGAATCTGCGCACAACTCATTCCCCATTGTTGTTCGTGTTCGTTTAGATTTCAATCGTGCAGTGAATCATGTCTTTATTAACAAAAAATTTAATTCTCGCTACGTCTAAGGTAAATTGTAAAAATATCGGGCTGATTCGTTCCGCAATCAAAACCTTACACACAACCGGTTATTTCTTCAATGATTAGTAGCTCGAAAAAACGCAGAGTACGAGCGCTGCCATTTATAGCTTTGCTTCACCAGAAACTCCAAGGATGGCGCTAATGTTCAGTTCTGGAACTTTTTTTTATTATCATGCATTGAACGAAATCGTTGGAAAAAATGTTTCATTCAAAATATAATTGACGTATTTTCTGAAAATAATCGTCTATATGAAATAAAAATATGATTTTGATTCATTTTTTTTCATATTTTTATTACACCAGCTCGGGCGGTGTGTTTCGAGGAATTATGCAGCCAATACTACTGTGGAATACGAAAAATACATCGAAACAACGGAAGATAATGGAGTATTTTTATTTTTTATACATTCATATCTCGGATACAAATTTTGAATTTTTTTGAAGTTGAATTTAATGAATGCGTGATAATCAAAATTCAATTTGGCTGTTTGATGTATCGAATTTAAATTGAATTAGATTTATCCATGATACAAGCTTTTTTTTGTTTTCAAACAAAAATGATCAATTGTTTAAAGTTTGAGTTCAAATGCAATCTGAAAGTAAATTGCCCTTTATTGTTGTTAAACGAAAGGTAAAAACTATTAAACTGTGCCATGCCTCAACTCGAAATTCCCTGTCTCTCGAGATGATGAAAATTATTTTATGGAATTTAACGAGAGATGAGAACAACGAATCATTGAGATCAATCGTCATCACCGCTGAACCTGGCAAGGTTTTTTCAGCTGGACACAATTTGAAAGAATTGGTTAGTGAATTATGAAGATTTTTCAGGAGAACATTTAGTTTATCCTAACAATTTATTAAAAAAAACTGGTTCATTCTAAAAAATTTCCAGAAAAAATTAGTTTTGCCCAAAGATTTCTTACCGAAAGCCAGTTTTTCTAAAAATTTCTTAAGCAAAACTAATTTTTGCTCCAAGAACATTGAGAAAAACAAAGTTCTACTAAACAAGTTAGTCCCAGAATCGATTTCGAGCGAGCAACAACGTTAAAGTTAATGATTTTCTCTATCAGACCAGCGAACAAGGTGGACAATATCACCGGGACGTTTTTGAAACAGCCACGGAATTGATGAAAGCGATTGCCAATTCACCGGTTCCAATAATTGCTGCAGTCGACGGTTTGGCTGCAGCTGCTGGTTGTCAATTGGTCAGTGCGTGTGACATAGCTGTATGCACAGAGCGAAGTACTTTCTCAACTCCTGGGTACGTTTGTCAGTTTGCAGATTTTCGATACCTTCGAGTTTATAAAAATTCGATTCCGGTACAATAAAATTTCGAAATATATTTATACGATTATTATTAATGAAAAAAGCTTCGCAATGTTTTTTTTTTTCTTTCAGAGCAAATTTTGGAATATTTTGTTCCACGCCAGGAGTTCCTCTAGTTCGAAACGTTCCAAGAAAAGTCGCTTCGCACATGCTTTTCACGGGCTTACCGATCACAGCGAAAGAAGCTTGTGCAGTTGGTCTCGTGAGCAAGGTCACGGCCAACGACGAGCTCGGTAAATTTACAATTATTAAAAAAAAAAATGAACTTTTTGAAGGTAAACATTTATCCATCGACTGAATAATGAAATAAGATTTTTCTATTGAAATGAAAAGGGGCTGAAGTCAAAACGATCACAGATGCTATATCGTCGAAGAGTCGTGCTGTCGTACATCTGGGAAAGAAATTTTTGAACGAGCAACTCGATCTCGATTCTTTATCGGCTTACGAATTGGGAGCTGAAATAATGGTCAATAATCTCGAGCTCAAAGATGCTCAGGAAGGTATACGAGGCTTCGTCGAAAAAAGAAAACCCGTTTGGGGACATAATTTCAAAAGAGACGAATAACAGTGATGATTTCTTTTTTTTTTTACTCTTCTCGTTTTCTACAATTATCCAGACTCTAATAATTATTACAGTAGACAATAAGATGTAAATTTGAATATATTCGTGCTTTATGAAAATCTCAGTGTTCGTTATCATCACTGATAGACAGTTTGCCAGTTTTTCTTAATGCAGACTGCACGAATTTCTATCTGAGATTATCAGGAGAATTATATCTTCCTGAATTAATTGTAATCATGTTCATCGGAGTACTGGAAACCAACGGTATTGAAATAGAAAAATTCAGGATGTAACTAAAAAAACAATCAACAAGATCATTTTACTATAAAAAAAAACGCGATGGACGTACGCACGCAGGCGCACGCACGTACGCACGGATCCAAGCACAAATGCACGCTAAGATGCGAGCATGAACGCACGCACGGATGCAAGGAACCGCAGGACCTTAAATATTGATTCTACAAAAAAATCGTTCAGATTAATCGAGTATAGGAGGAAAATTATTGCTGATTCTGTTAGTTCCATCGAATGAAACAAACATCAGTAGTGCTCTGGTTTTCCAATTATTGTCATTTTAACATCAAAATGGAACACGATTAAATACATTCGAAGTAGATGAATTACGTGTTTGGCCAGAATGTTTAATTTCTAAAATACGATGCGATTCAGAATTGAGAGAAATTGTAGTTCCACCAAAACTTTTTGTAAGAAGCTTTTAAATCAGAATTATCAAGTTTCTTTAACTCCGCGATTGTTGACGCCCCTAACTTCCGCTTGTTTTGGCGTTTACGCTACGCTTTGACGATTTTTGTTTGTTTTGTTTTTTTTATGGATACACTATCGTCTCTCGTGTATTTTTGTGACGGGGCTACGTGATTATGCTCTCGTAAGCTCCCTCGATCTTGTTACGTGTTTATCTTCCTCAAACGTTTCTTTTATGCCTCACACGCGCATCTTCTCTGTATATCTCTTGCTCACGCGTTTCTACCACTGAGTGTTTAACGCATTGATCGTTTCTCGTTAAAAAAAAAAAAAAAAAAAAAGCAGAACGCGTCTCTTCAGACAAAATTTTTTCTCTCTAAATCGGGAAGTTAAAAATTATGAGATTAATATACGAATAAAAAAAAATTGACTTTTGACAGTAATTCATATTCGAATGCTTCGGGTATTTTGTATTGTTTGATATTAATTTCATCGTCGACCTCGACTACTTTTCTTTTATCGTTCCAAAGTACACGAGATCGTGATAAGCCACGAAACATCATTTCGACTTTATTTCTCACAATTATTTGGCCCAATTTTCGAAGATATGAAAAACGTGAAATGACTGAGAAAAAATTCTCCATTGAACTAAATCCATTTTGTGAGACGAGAATTTGGCAGATCCAACCATTTTTTTTTTTTTTTTTTTAATGACAAACGATTCAGTTTACTCGACTGAATCAAAGCTAAATGATTTTGTTCGAACAGCTCGTATTTTATTCATTTGCTCACACATACTTCGTAGTTGCTTCGATAAATATTTGTTTAGATCCCAATCGTTAGATTGACCGAACGATAATCATTAGGATAAATAAACGAAGTGATTTATTACAATGATATTCTGTTGTCCTAACACGAATTTGTTTAGCTGCACCAAAGCTTTGTTGGTTCGACCAATAACTTGTTTCAACATTTACAAATTATTTTGTCTTATCTCAAAAAAATTTTGTTTCCTGTATCGAACCGAATATTTCGGTTGAAAGAAACGAAATTCATTTCGATCATGAGATTTTTTTCTCATAAAAGAAATGAAGTTTCAATTTGATAAAGAAATAACAGATTTTCAGTGGCAAAAAATTAAAAAAATAAAATAAAAATGGAAATCGACGTTCATCGAAATATTCAATAGACACGAGTCACTTATTGGTCTTTTAATTATCCAAATGAACTCACTAGCACAAAGCTTCTAATTCGACTCACACGAGCTCATGCGAGTGTCGAAGAATGATTGGCCTCGCGATATATTCAAACCGTATACGATCACGAGTACCCGATAACCTTTCGTGAGAAAAATGTTAGCGTAAAACTGGTTCAAGATGCTACTAGGACACCATAC
This sequence comes from Campoplex capitator, assembly GCA_037576405.1. Classification (NCBI taxonomy): domain Eukaryota; kingdom Metazoa; phylum Arthropoda; class Insecta; order Hymenoptera; family Ichneumonidae; genus Campoplex; species Campoplex capitator. The sequence goes on from JARBWI010000001.1 coordinate 2,259,742, forward strand.
GCGTTATAATACATTGATAGAAAAGCGTATCATCGAACGAGTTCACGTCTTCGCGCAAAGTAATGAAAATAAATTTTTTTCAATTGAATTAAGCATCACCGAACACTTGTCAACCGAAAATAATTATTTTTCAAATCGTCACGGTAAACTCACTACTAATCTCTCTGCTATTGTAGCTTCGAAATTTCACGGCTCCTACCCATTATAATTGATTTTGACCCCACAGTCCCAAACGCCGAAAAAAGACTTCAATCCCATTGTCAAAAATCTTTTTCTTTTCATTTTTTCGAAACTCTTTTCCATTGTATAAAATTTTTATTCCCAAATTTACTTCTTTTTTTCATCCAACAAAATCCATTTAATTGGACAAAAATATAGTGGATTCAACTAAATATATTTTTTTTTAATGGAAAATGATTTGGTTTATACGAGAAAAAAAAGCAGTCGAGTCGTCCAACTAAATGGGATTTTGTTGGTTGAAAAAAAACTTTTTTTTCTCAGTGCATTTATTACTTTCGTTCGTTCGTTGTGAAAAAAGCGAAGAAAATGATGTTTTTTAAACCTGATTGTCGCATACGCTAAAAATTTTATACCGAAAAAATATCAGTCTCGTTTTCGGCCCCGATAATCTCGATGAATTCAAATAATCCGAATGCTATTGACTACTCAATTCAAATTTATTCAGGTAAATTTAAAAACCTCGATAATCAAGTATTCAATAATCCCGATTATTTGAATTCATTCAAATACGAGCATCGTTCCGGTTAATTTCAACAATCCTGATTACATTACAAGGAACAATTTTTGTCAGATGATCTTTGAAACGTCACAGACCCGAGGTCCCAAAAATAGCGACTCTTCCGACGTCGTCGAAACGTCATTTACAATCTTCCCAAGATACGTTAATCTTTCTGGTGTCTGGATGAAAGGCCAGCTCCAATAATCGCATTGTGTATTCGTTTGACGTGAAAAAAATTGGGCAGTTTTTAAGCTCGTGGATGAGAGAGATACGTGCACATATCCTCGTGTCTTCCCGATATTTTTTGTATTTCGGAATAACGTTTCTGGCAGTTAAGTTCAGACGAGGAAAAGACCGTGAATATTATCATCATTATATTTATTTCCGTTAATTAATGTAGCTTCAGATGTCCTCTGGACCCATCGCGAGATATCTCATTGGACCTGAGAATATTTCGTCTCTCGATTAACCTTCCTTTTAATCTCCTCGACGTATCGATTGAACTGCAAATATTATTACTTTCATTAGTATATTAATCAAGTGTTGAAACTTCGAATTTCTTCATTTCAACGATTACTCGTGACGTACGAGAAATTCAATTTGGACCCCTGTGAAGAAATTTCGTAATTAGCAGAATCGTGAATTTGACAAGAAAAATAATCGTCTCCTAAATCCCCCGATGTTGGCACATCTCAAGGCCTTTTTTCCCATCCTTACGCGAAGACGTCCGAGATTCTGTGAATCCCATAAATATACGTGACATATTACGATAAAAAAAAAAAAAAAAAAGAAAAAAGCTCGAAGTTTGTGGAAGCTTTGTTGGGTCAGTGGCAAAACTGCTGAGGAGACGAGAGATAAATGACGAGAAGGTTTATCGGGGTCCAACAGTGGCCGATTTCAAACGTCATACACCCAATGGCCCCTCTCTTAGTCACTTGACCTCTGGCCAAACTGATATATTAGAGGGATCGAGCCGTCGCGACTTCAGTATAACGTAATATATTCTCTCGAACGTTTGACTCGTGTTTAGAAACGATTCGGATCTGCGAAAAGTTAAGTGCTAGAAAAACGAGGAGTGCATCCTAGACGAGGATAATAAGGGAGGCTCGAGATCCTCGAAAGTGTCAATAAAGCGAGGGGGGAGGGAAAAAAAGAGAAGAAAAAGGAAGGATTCTTCATCGATACTTAGAGTAGCGTGTTTTCGGTGTTAATCGATTAAATATCAGTTTATGAAATCCTCAAGGAATATCGAGAGGATCTGTATGAGATTCGCGGTGTCGTCGAAGCAGGAGCCTTCGTTTGTCCGGAAGTACAATCCGGAAGCGACGATAAGAACGAGCAAGAAGCTAACGAAACGTGAAATAAGAGATTTGTTATTCGAGAACTGTGACGGTTTGTTAATTTCATTATTTCCAATGCTTTTTCTCGCCCATTTCACTTCTCTCTCACTGCGATCATTCTACTAACATTTCTTCAATCATTTCTCTCATACGCTCTCGTTATCTTCACAGGCTGCTTGACAATGGCCGCGATACCACACGGTGCCTTCGCAGTGCGTAAAGTCCGCGAGAATAACGAACGTCGCTTTCTCATCTCGAAGATGGAAAAGAGGGGAGGCAGCGACAAAGAAAGCAAACAAGACACAGGCTACTCCAAAAAAAATTCTAAAGAAGAGGGTAAGCAAAGATTTTCTTTTTTTTTTCGATTCTTCGTTACTTGAAATTCCATTAAAATGATTCAAATGAGAGATAAAAATTGGTTTTCTTTGCATCGATTTCGTATTTTAATTCCATTTTATCTCTTTCATCTTCTCAGAAAGCTTTCATTCGTTTTTAATAGTCTCGATCGAAAAATCTTGAATCAAAATGAAACATAATTATGTAATGAAAACGAGAAGAAGTTTCATTATTTTTCGAAAACTTTATTACCATTACTTCGCTGTTATCGAGTGATTTCCGGGTTGAGTAATTCGAATTGTTTATGAATTTTCAAGGCTACGAGCGCTTTGTCATCCACAGCTTCACTTCGAAAATATGTTATTTGGAAATCTTACTGAAACTTCACGAGTAGAAGCAGATCGATTGACCTCGTTTTCATTCGTTCGAGTATTTTCTCTTTTTAATCATAATCATTACTGTTTTCTAGTTACTTTTTTACTTTTGTATCGTCGTTATAATGAACAACGCAATATTTCGAATCATCATATCAAAATGATTCCAAATTTAATTAATTAATTATATTAATTAACACAATTAATTGATATAATTAAGTTTCGTTGGAGAATGAACAAACAAGATATTTTTTTTTTCTTCAAAGTAGAAAAGTGGTAGTGGCAGTAGTTTATTTCAGGTATAGCCTTGCGGGTTTTCCACAGCCCCCCTCCCCCCTATTTGCAGTACTCTTTTTTCCATTACAGAATTTTTTTTTCTTTTTTCCTCTCAGTCCATCGTCTTTCTCACTCTTACAATTTTTACATCAAGTACACATACGCTCAAACATAATCACACAACTCTTTTATTGGGCTTTCTCCTCCTTAGTATTCTATTGATTTTTATTCCAATTTCTTTTCTCTCATTCTATCCACTTTACCAGACCACTTACCACTTCCTGGGGTGAATTCCTCTTTATCTGCTCGCACTCACAATTTTTCTTTTCCTACATTTCTGCATCTCATCCTTGCCCACGTTTCTTTCGTTTCTATTTTCACGTCAATCCTGTCCCAATATTCCTCTCTTTCCACTCTCTTCTTTCTGGTTTTGTACTCGCTGCGGTAACTCGAGTCATCGATTTTATTCCAGTTCAACTGGATTTCCTGGTCCGCCTTCACCTGGGTCACTCCATCTATATTAATTAATTGATTAATATTATTAAATTTCGTTACATAATGAAAATAAAAGACTTTTTTACTTTTCTACTTAATTAATGACTTTTTTGATTAATTAATTAATTAATTAATGTGGAACTGAAAAAAAATTAGGTAAAATCATTCTTTGGCGAAAAAATGATTTGACAGGTTTGAAGAAAATCAAAGTTTTGTTCTTCTTTACGATTTTTAAGGACAAATTCATCAATGTTAATTGATGTGACAAATAGGGATCAATTGTGATTTTGATAGCAGTTTCGTCTTTTTGTAAAATTGTGTAACTTTTTGCTTATTTTTTCAGGCAGAGAATTGACGCCACTGAAATACAACAGCAAACTGATGAACAGCATTTGGGGATTGTACAATCGTTACTCAGTGCATAATTTTAAGAAAAATACCGACGCCGACGACGCGATTAACACGGCGGTGGCTTGGGGGCCAACGATTCGTAACGGACCCCCAACGAAGCCAATGATCGAAAACTCGGCCGCCGCGCAGGTTCGCCAATTCTTGGGAACCGGAAACACCATCTAAACGGATCAAATGTTTTTTTTTTTTTAGAAAAATTATATCAATGTAGCGAGAGAGCTCTTCGCAGTCAATAAAAAGTTTTTTTTTTTTTTACCATTGCGAAAACAAATTTTTAACGTTGCTGATCCAACGTGCAAAAATTAGTCAGTATCGAAAGACTTTGAAACGATATTCTTAAGTCGTAAAGATGACAACCTTGTGATTTTTTTGTGTATGTGATAAAAGATAAACAAACAGTTATTATTTATGTACGAGGAACATAATTAATGGTTTTTCTTCATCCTTACCAGTCCAGACGTCAAAAAAATTGTTCAAAATCGAAAATTTATTTGTTTGAAAAGGTTATCGAAAGAGCTGCTGAGATGTTTGTTGAAAAAATGATGGTATTGGAAGAAAAAAAAGGTTACGAAATTCATCAGGATACGTCGAGTGCAACTTCGTATCAGCAGAGAAAAAATTAAAAATTATTTCGAAATTTATTCTCGATTGACTTAAAAATAAGAAAATGAAGTAAATCAACATAATTATCAAATTATCAAATGAATTAATTAAACCCCGGTTTAATGACTTATTTGTCGCATCGAGTTCCCAAAAATAGTCATGAATTAAAAATGGAAAAATAAATCTGGCAACCAGTCGTGATTTGACTTTGATTTCGTGAATTCCAATTTGAATCCAAATGTTTTTGTAAACACCATTTCGTTTATTTTGAAAATTCAATTGGAAAGAACGTTTATAGAGAAACAGAGAGATTGAAATATGAATGTTTGCTTCGTACACTTTCACTTTCACTGATTTTTCACGTGAATGTCGTGAATTCGAATTCATTCGACGTTACAAGTAGACAATCACTGGAATTTCATTACAACATTTTTTCGACAGATGGCATTTTTTTTTTTTTTTTTTTTATTAGTTTTTAGGGGCTTTGAGCTTCGTCAGTCGTGCGCCCATGCTGCCCCGTCAGTAAGGTAGTCCCCTTACTGACTGATGAATGTTACATATGTTACATTTGTTACATTTCGTTTTCGTTTATCATTATTATTAATATTATTGATGTTGGTGTTTTTTTTTTTTTTTTTTTTTCTATTTAAATTCTTAAGTCTATTTTGTTTACGAAAATAGCTAGCGCTCGGATGGCTTTTTTGGATTTAAAAGACATCACCGCTGCGATCGAATATGGAGGAAAGAGTTTGCATTTAAACAAGGTCGATAACAATTTTTTTCGTTGTTCTGTATACAATTCGCATTGCCAAAATACATGGTCTGCCGTATCTTGAAACAGGCCGCACGCACACATATCACTCTGAACAATGTTAAATCTATTTAAACTATAATTTAGAGAATTGTGATTACATCTTATTCTATTTAGTGACACCACTGCCTTTCTGCTTATATTTAGTTTCTTGTACCACGGTTTGGTGTCAAACTCAAAAAATTCATCGAAAAATTTTTTCCCTTTGATTTCTCTGGTACTTGAGTACCAGTTATTTTGATCTGTCTTCATCTCGACCTTAAACTTATGGGATATGTCAGTATGAGGTATTAGAACCTGGCAATCTATTCCCTCTCTTATTGCATTTTTTGCTCCTTGGTCAACGATTTCGTTATATCGAACACCAACGTGAGCTGGTATCCAATAGAATTTTATCTCTATGTTATTTTCTGCGAGTTTATACGCAAGATCTTTGATACTGAAGATTAGGTAAGATGTTTTCGTATCGACGTTTTGCGAATTGCACGAGATTAGCACGCTGCTGGAGTCCGAAAAAATATATGCTCTGGGTATATTTTGGTTTCGAATTATCTGGAGAGTTTCTAGAATGGCCATGGCTTCTGCCGAGAAAATACTTGTTTTTGAATCTGCTCTACGTTTCGTGAGTGTTGCGGTGGTGACTCTGTACGTTGCATACCCCACAAATTGCCCCTCGCCCATCTTGGAGCCATCCGTAAAAAACATTTCTATTTTTTTATTATTAATTTCCTCGTTGAAAATAGACAGAAATTCTGATTGAGGAGATGTGGAGGATTGCATTTTAAGGCCCTCCTTAAATGAAATCTCAGGGCGGTACATGTTGGTAAAAAACTCAGTGTTACAAAAGTGGGGGAATTCAAATGAAGCGATTATGTGAGAAAACGGTTCTATCTCCTCGAAGCATTCGACCATTAAGGGTTTAGCTAGACTTGTTACTAGGAGGGGATGATTGAATCTTTCGGAGGTTTCCCTAAGGATGTCAATCAGCGGGTGTCCCGAAAAGGATATTACTTTCGCAAGGAATTTTTGGCACAGGTATTTTTTTCTCATCCCCAACGGAGGTTCCCGTGGTTCGGCTAGTAAAACGTTTGTTGGTGTAGAAGATCTGTACCCTAAGGCTGATCTAATGGCTTTAAATTGAATACGGTCGAGTTTGGACAGTAAGTTTTGTTCTTTTGGTTCAATTATGAATGTTGCGTATTCGATTCTTGATCGAATCAGTGCTTTATAGAGATTCATCAGTATGGACGGGTCAGCGCCCCACCACGTATGACGTAGACAATTCATGATCTTCAAGCTGTTTTGGCAAGACTGCACTATTTTGTCAATATGTTTCCCCCATTTAAGGTTGTGTTGGAATGTGACTCCAAGAAATTTAACATGACTTTGAGGTTTGATTCTGACATTATTGATTTTCATAGAAAAACTGTTTAGTGATTTGAAATCCTTTCTTGAGAATATTACTAATTGACATTTAGAGGATTCTAATTCTAGGCCACTGTGGCCGAGGAACGTATTTATGTTTGTAATCGCTCGTTCCAAAATGTCAAGTCCTTGTTGAACTGGTCTGACACTTGAAAATATCGCGATGTCATCTGCGAATTGTAGAATTCCACATTCGTTTATTTTATTTTCTAATTCTTTTGTATATATATTGTATAGTATGGGGCTCAGAGAGCTCCCTTGAGGTAGTCCTTTAAATGTCGTGTATTTTGTTACAGCATCTCCGATTCTACAATGAAGGTTTCTCTCGCACGTCAAGTTATATATGAAGTTTAATAAGTTTTCCGGAACTTCTAGATCTTTCAGTCGGTTAATGAGGATGTCTGCTAGCACGTTATCGTACGCACCTTTGACGTCCAGGAAAGCGCTAATTAAATGATTCTTTTGAACGAACTCATTGTCTATTTTTGCACGTAAGATGGAGAGGTTGTCCACACATGATTTTTGCTTTCTAAAACCAAATTGCGATTTAGCCATAAGTTGATTTTTTTCTAGCCACCAACTGAGTCGGGAATTTATCATTTTTTCTAATATTTTTAGTAAACAAGGTGCCAGAGAGATCGGTCTGAACTTATTAGGAGTAGACTTCGGAATAAAGAAAATTACATAATCTTTCCATTCGTGTGGAAAATCATGGTTTCGTAGTATATCGTTGTATATTCCCAGTAAATACGATTTTGTGGAATCTTTGAAGTTCTTGATTATACAGTAGTCAATACCGTCTAAGCCCGGTGCCGATCGCGATTTCGCCGAAAAAATAGCACTGTTCAATTCTTCGATAGAGTATGGGTTATCTAAAAAATTTGCGGGGTTCACTACCTTAAAGCTTGGTTTGTCTGTCTTGGCCCAAGGTGGGCATATTGAGATCAAGTTATTCTTTACAGCTTCTATTTTAGTCTCATTATCTATCACACCTGCCTGTTTTTTTTCAGAGTATCTATTTTTGAAACATTTGACTTTTTTCCAGATATAGGTACCGCTTACAAATCTGTTTAGTCCTTCACAGAACTTGACAAATTTTTTTTTCTTTTCTCTTTTGAGTATAAATTTGGCTTTTCCTTCCATTTTCTTAAATTCCAAAAAGTCCTCTCTGGTATGAGATGATTTAAATTTTGCGAAAGCCTCTCTTCTGTTTTGAATCGCTTTCTCACACAATTCGTTCCACCATGGGCTTACCGGCCCATGCTTTCTTTTTGGCGTCATTTTTTTTGGTTTGTTTGTTTTTGGTACAGCAGAAAGGACGCTTTCCCGCGCTAATTGTAGGAAGCGGGAGTATCTGATATTCGCTGGAGTTTCAAATGAATTTAGTGTTTCGTCTTCTTTCACGTATGTTTCTAGGTTGTTCGAGTACACTTCCCATGAAATTTTATTTCGTGGATACAGTCTTGTTCCTGTTGACTCAGGTTCCACCAAGGTAGGAGTTACCCCGAGAGTTATCTTAATCGGGAAGTGATCGCTCCCCCACGCATCCTCTAGCACCGACCAGTCACTTAAAAGCGCTGATGCTTCGTCCGTTAAAGTTAGATCCAAACACGACTCTGTGCCAAAAGGGCGAGAGACAAATGTTGGAGTACCATCGTTCAACACTACTAGATCTAAGTCTTCCAGACATTCTTTGATGTATCCGCCTGTTATACAGGAGTGAGAACTCCCCCAGTATGGGTCATGGGCATTAAAGTCTCCTGCTACTATAAATTTGTCGTAACGAGTAAATGATTCGAAAAAATTTTTCCATCCTCTCTTGTTAATTTTTCGGTTTGGAGCTCTATAGCATGAAAGAATAAGTATTTCTCCCATCTCTGTTTTAACCGATATTCCAGAGTACTCTATTGCACCGTTATCATCGTTGATGTCCTGAACTAACTTAAAATCTAAATCTTTTTTTATGAATATAGCAGTTCCACCACCTGATTGCCCAATTCTGTCAGTTCTAACAATATAAAAGTCTTTTAAATATATATCGTCAGAATTTTTGAGCCATGTTTCCGCTAGAATTATCACATCGTAATCACAGGCACGTTTATTCAGTTCTGGTAATTTACCCCTAATGCTACAACAGTTCCATTGGATAATAGAAATTGTTCTTGTACCTCTTCTTGTATTATTTAGAGCCATGTTTGTTGTGTAGATTGGCTGTTTTGAATAGTCTCATGAGAAATGAACCTTTCTCTGAGGCCACCAAAATGCGTTTTACCAGTTCTCCGACTAATTTTTCGATCAGTTGGACCGGCACTTCCGAATTTGTCTTCTCTGCGGTCTGAAGATTCTCAATGATTTTGGCGATTTCGTCCTCTCCTAGATTCCAGTCTCGTACTCGTACTCGGTCTCTGCTATCATGGTCTGCTTTTGAAGTCGATGCAACCTCACTGAAGCTGCTTCGAGGGATTTTGTTGGCTTCGCCGACTGTTCTTCCTTCGATATCTCCGAATGTGTTTCTCATTATCATTTCTCTCTGCTCCGATATCGGTCTAAGTTCCGGGTAGTCCCTTAGGTCAATTTCGTTCGTTCTCGGGGCGATTCGACCTCCGTTGCTTATTACTGTGCACTTTTTTTTTGCTTCAAGAAATGATACGTTGTCGAATGCCATAATTTTATTTATTTGTTCCAGTTGTAGGAAATTTGGACATGAACGGTCAATACTCTTATGAGCGCCACCGCAGTTACTACATTTAGGCTCTAATGAGCATCTCGTACCCTCTGGGTGTCTACTTCCTGCGCAGACGATACATTTACTAGGATTTCGACAAAATTTCTGTGTGTGGCCAAACTTGAAACAATTAAGGCATAATCGTACTCGGTTAATGAAAGGTTTTAACTCAAACCTCCCACGCCATATTATCACATTTTTTGGTAATAGTTGGTTTCTGAGAAATACACATACGGTTTCTGTGTCCTCAAATTCTCCTTTTTCAGATCCAATTTTACGTCTTGTGATTCTGTACGCTTTCACAACCTTCAAATCTCGGTTCTCTTTGTTTATTGTCTCAATAATCTCGGGGATAGGAACCTCGCACGGAATTCCTCGGATTACAGCTTTTCGTATCAGTTTAAATCGCGGGATGAAAGCCTCAATTTTATCATTTTTTAACCAGGACTCGGAAACCAATGCGTTGGCGTCCCTGAAGTTTTTAAAGAGGACGGAAAATTTGTTACCTCTGTTTTTTTCGATGTTACTGTAGTTGATTTTGTTTTTGTATAGTAGTCGTGCCATAGAGCCAAGCGATCGAACCTTCTCGATGTCATTCAGTTGAACTTCATATGGTCCTGTGTCCGTAGATTCGTATTTTATTTCTTCGTCCTCCATTATTCTCGTGTTTGCTGCTTTCGGAGTTGGGTTCGTTAATGTTTCCAGTGGTGATTTTAGGTTTTGACTATAGTCGTCGGGGTTTTTATTTTCATTACCGACGGTTATGTTTTTGTTTTGATTTGCGACCTTCCTTACTCTTTTTGACCTTGAGTCGTTGCTGTTCGATTCGTTTAGCAATCCCTTCGCTTCCATTTGTAAATTTATTAGAGAGTCTTGAACGATGGCTTCTTCTTCCCGACTTCTTTTTAGGGAAAAAGCAATGTCCATAAATTCATCATCATCACTAAAGCTTGACGTTTGAACTGATTCTTTTGAATTTAACCCATTTTCGTTCAAGGAGTCTTTATTCATTATAGTGCGTGCTCCTTGGCACCGGCTTTCGCCGGAATTTTCCGAGGAGACGCCCGATCACTGAACGTTTTTTTTTTTTTTTTTTTTTACCACTTCCAGATATTATGTGAAAAGAAACAAAAAGTACCGAACACTTCCGTTATTCTCTATAGCGTTTTTGGACAGTCGCACTATTATTTTTTAGTGCTTTTTATCCCATATATCTTTAAAGATTTTTGCGTACACGTGGAATCAGGTCTACTTCCTTCACGTTCCACTCCGAAACTCCCGACAGATGGCACTACTGCTCCGAACACGTGGTGCCACCGGTCGAAATCTTTTTGAAACTTCTCGCTACTATGACATTTTGGGTGATAAATGTTATTTGTACTTGTCACTGACGTTTCGTCCGAAGATTTTATTTAGAACGAATTATCGTCATTCTTGTCCCTACGGAGTTGAATACAAATGAATTAAGTTGTTTTAAACGAATAATCGATGTGGCTATCACGATAAAATATGAATCGAGCGAATAACCAATTGCCTAATTTGGATAAACTTTTTAAGGATGAAGAAGATCAAGATTTCGCACCACTTGCCGGGTATGATTCAACCAACACAATCATCTTTATCATCAATTCAATACCGAAACCGTAAATGTTACAAAAATGACAAAGCCAAGTCGACTAAAACTATTTGATTTTTCTTCGAGTTCTCCATCAACCGTTTCGTTCCCGATACATGAGATTTCGATCGGTAAAATAGTTTCTTTGATAGCCCAATATACCGGGTATCCCGAAAGAAATAACATTCGGAATTCATCTTTTTAAAAACACACAATTCTTGTTGGATTTTTTGCTGATTAATAAGCTTGGTCAACGCTCCTGATACTTATTACAGTTAATGTTCGTTTACCAGCAACATTGACAATTATTAATTATTTTTCTGCCTCAAAGGATTGCGAAAAAAGTGATTATTACAATTTTCATTATTGCAGGCGAAAAATATATGAGAAACTTGTACCGAGAGACTGGTTTGAAAAACGATTAATTTCACTGGAAAAAGTAAATAAATACTAAGTCGATTATTCCTTTTCCTGTTCAGATCTAACTTGGCTGCGATTTTTGGAGCGCCGCAGAAACTCAGCGATTCACCGGTCACTGTCAAGCAGTCTTTGCAAAAAAAGCCAAGTAGCGGGAGAAACACACCTCAGACGGTGGCACCGGCAAACAAGACTGAAGTTATTACAGCCAAAGTCGTTCACGCTTACAAGCTGTAATTATCAGAATTCTCAACAAAAATGTCTTCAACTTCTATAATAAACTGGAATAATCAAAAGAAATTAGTATTGGAAATTGGAATCGAAGAATTCAGAATCGCTCCGTTGAATTACTAATCAAATGAATTGAAAAAATAGATTCAGATAATAAAAAAAGTTCTAAATTCTTTCACAAATATTTCCAGACGATATTTTGAATTTATTTTCTAGACGTCAGAAGTCTTGTAAATATTTAACTTTAAATAAATACTGATTTCAGGCAAAACGGACAATATTCTCTGATAGGAAAACTGGGTATAGCACTGACGGGTAACACAGCTGGTCGAATTTACCAAATAATATTGTACAGAGGAAAGCAAGAGCACATTTCGACAGTGACGCTTACACCCGAGTTTTCTTATACGATACGTGAGAATAATTACGCTACTTATTACGATGGGAATAACGAGAATTGGTCTTTGCGTTTCGAGAACGAAGCGTCCTGCATCGAGTTCGCTCGTGAAATCGGTGTCTCGAGATATCATTCGATGCAGACAAAGCCAGATAATTCTGTATTTTATCAAAATTTGTGTGTCGAGAGTGAAGCAAACGAAGCGAAAGAAAACGATGAGATTCAGGTGAAAGTTATCATCTGTACGAATCTCAGTCAACCGTTGAAAGTAGATGGCACTTCGGCTCAAAATATGAATGTTCAAATATCTCAATACGATAATTGGGAAAGATCTCTCCTTAATTGTAATAAAGGACTCAAAAGATTGCTCATTTTACCACCCAGTAAACAAATCAGTTTGGGACCAGGCTTCCCGAAAGAACGAGAAATTATAATGGAAATCGAAATCGTCGATATTATAAAAACCGAAGAAAAAACCTCATCTCTTACCACTAAACCTGTTGTTTCGAGTGGAAAAGCTGCTATTCTGTCGCGAATGGCGAAAATGGGACAATCCATGCTACCAAAAGTTCCAACATCCACTACCACCGACTCGGAGGATACTGAAGTAAATAAAACATTTCATCATTGACAAATCGCTAATTTTAATATTTTTACACAATATCATTCGAGTCAAGAAAATTCTAAATAATTCGATTCAAATAAATTTTGAGTAATAAAAGATTTTCATATATTTTTTATAGGCTTTGTATTGTACTAGCGATTCAATTTCCCTTACAACAGTTCTATTAGCCTGAATTTATTAAAACTTTTCAATCTAAAGTAATGAAAAAATCAAAGTTTTCAATATTCAGACAAATTTCTTTATGATTGGAAAAAAAAATATTTACACTTTCTCTGTAAAATTATGAAATAATCCTGAATAATTGGGGAATGTCATGTATTTATTTACTGTTCCAGGAAGAGATTCACATAAAGTCTCCGAGGCGTTTCAAGGTAAATTGATTGATCTCCAGTCATCGGAATATTTTAATACAACGATAAATTTTTGATGATTTACAGCCAGAAATCTCAGCTTCTCATGCGTCGAAGCATCAATCTCGAGTTTCTCAAGAACCTTTGCAAGAACCAGCTCCAATCGCAAATGTTATAGCGCCGAGACCCATAATTCCTACTTCCGTTCCACTAGCTCACAGACCGATGATTCCTTCACCTGCATTAACGAGTCCTTGGCCCGTTGCATCGATACAGCAGCAATATGTCACAATGGATGGACAATATTATCCCATACATCAAGCTCCCATTGCTCAATCGATTCCTGTGGGAATGGATCCTAATCTGAACGTATTTCTCTCCGAAACGAGAACTCAAAACACAGAAATTCGAATGGGAATGTCGAAGATAGCTGACAACGTTCAAAAATTACTCGATAAGGTACGAGAAATTGAAAACTCATCGTTTCCACAGTTCAATCCATTTTCGTAAAAACTCAAAGCACGAAAATTTCATTTTTTTAAAAAATATGCCAGTGGTTTGTGAAATTCACTGAATTGTTTGCTGCTTTTTTAACTGCATTCATCCTTATCAGATGTTAATAACATTTTATTTGTAAAATTGATAAATCATCGCATTCGTTGCAGTTTCACGTTCTTGAAGTTCAAAGTGCCTCGTCGCCCATGGGCCTAAGAAGGCCAGTCCACCGTTCGTTAGACGAATCTATGCTAAACGAGGAAAGATATCCCGGGGACGAAGCGATGACTGGAAAAAGTAAACATTATAGCGAAGTATCGTATCCTGGGAATTCCAAAAAGGAGCAGAGGCTTGAAACGGAATTGAACGAAGCGAGAGGTAATGAATACAAAATAATAAGCGATGAAGTCTCGGTTACAATGACATTTTTGTTACAGAACGTCTGCAGGAATATGTCGCTAAGTGTCAAAAATTCGATACGGAAAAACAAGAATGGAGTATCGAGAAAATGGAACTTGAGAAAAAAGTCAATCAACTGGACAAAAAGGTTGAAGAGAGAGAAAAAGCTGTTGAAAATGCCAACGAAACAGTTGGTCGATTACAAGATAAAAACAACTTTCTGGAATCGTCACTTTCGAAACTGAACGCTGAAAAAATAGTATTTAGCAAATCTGAACAAGAACAAAACGAATCTGTAAGTAAATAATAACGGATTCTCTTTTTGCCCGCTTCAAAATATGAGTGGAATCGTTTATTTGTGAACCAAAAGTTCATAATTTGTGTTAGCGATCGATGTTCTTATTACTCATTGAAAAAATTGTTTAATTTTCATTTGAATGGACCAGAAAAGTACAGAAATCAAACGATTGATGAACAACACTTATTGGATGTTATTAGCCCAATTCAAAGGAAAGGAATCTTATACAGCGGAAAATATAAAAGAAACGTTAGCTGACACTATCAGGGTTTGTAAATTTTTTAATTTTGTCATCAATTCGTTTCGGTTTTAATCGAATTATTCTGTTTCAACAAATTATTTTCCTTTTACAGAGAATCACTTTCTCCGTTTTGAAAGATTTGCAACATGAGAAAACAGAGGAAGAAAATTTAGAAATCATTTCAGATTCGGAAAGTGTCAAAGAACACGAGGGCGTGATCTCAGCAACAGGGAGCACGGATGCAAGTACATCAAAACGATTGCCGGTAAACAATTGATTTTTTGTTGTATAAAAAAAAAAAACCATTTTCTTTTTGTAAAGAAATTTTTTAACTTTGAAAATAATCGAGCGTGAAAATTGGTCAAACATTTAAAAACATCGAAACACAATGTGAAAACAATTCTAACGACGCGAAATAAGTATTGGATGAAAAATGATAAATTCAGGTCAATTGGCTATAGATTTTCGGAAGTAGATTTTTAATGAAAAAATATTCAATATTTTTCGTCATTAAAAAACGAGTGTGTTTTATTTTTAGACAATTCCTGTTGCTCAAGAAGAACCGCCTCCTGTGCCACCGATGGACGATGATGTGGCAACACAGGACCCCTTTTGAAAATGATCACGAACACAATAAATAAAAATACAACGACTCTTAGGATTTGTACTAAATCGAATTGCCTTGTATTTTGATGAAGTGAAAAAATGTATATGTAATAATGACAAATTATAATTTTAATAAATAATTGTTGATTAATGAAACATTACGTTCATCTTGTCGTCATAAAGACGAATGACAAGTTTTTGTGTTCCACAAACAAAATGGTGGCGTTACCGTATGCATCAGCTATTGTCGAATTTTTCTTTGTTTTGTACTTTGAGAATCGGAATGAATTTTTGTTGTTGTAATAATGCAATCGTGTGGTTATTAAATGGATACGTTTGATTTATTTTTTAAATATTTGTGATGAAAAAGTGTCTGATGTGATCGGTGATTTATGTTCAAAAACGTTTGATAGCCTCTATGTTTTTGGACACCCGGTACATAGGAAATCGCTTATGCCCTCGTTGAAACACAAAATGCATGTATATATGTATAGGGAAATTTGAGTTTCAATGCAACTGGGTATTTCGATTATATTGAAAGAAAATATACCAACGTGGAGTAAACTATTCCGTATTTTGTGAATTCGTACGAGACTTAACAGGTGAGAAAGTTAATAGATACTTGTAAATCGAAACATAAATATGATACGAGAAACGACAGATGCGCCGTTTCCTTCCATCTCGTCCCTTTCCCGAGTTAAACGCGATTGAGACACGAAACGCGACAATTTTTTCACTTGTCATACTCGCGATGTTGAAAAAAAAAACGAGTGTATCTTGAGTGATTGTTATAAAAAAATTGATATCGTAAAATTGTGGAAGATGATGATTTAATTGAGATCTGAAAAACTTGTCCCTCTCCACCTTGAGTTGGCGGTCGACGAGTGTTGTATCCCGTTTCACGAGAAGTCCAGAATACAAAGCCGTTCGTCTGTGCTCACGGTCAACCATCTTGTCTTCTACCACGCCAATCAAACTTTGACTTAACCTCTTGCATGCAGAATTACTATTGTTATATATAAATGAGAATCATTAAAAACAGCGATACAGAAATAAACAAATATGAAACAATTTTTCGAACGAACGAAAACTTTATGACCCTTTTTTCTTTAGCTGAAATCAGCCTTCTCGATGATTTCCGAAAAAACAAAATTACTTTGCCAATGAAACATTCCTTTCCTTCCATAATGATTCATTCGTACGTTATTCGAAAAATATTTGAAATCTTTGAAAATTTCGATGATTCACATAAAAATGTGGAACAAGAAATCAATAAATAATGTTGTGGTAATTTTTACTGTTCTAACAAAGGATACTTCCATGTGATTTTCATTTTCCACAATATTCTTGTTTGCTCGAACGAGATTGATAAATATTTATGCATTTTCATCATTTCAAGTATGCTCCATTCCTAATTTTTCATAATATTCTTACAAGGTTCAAAATTGGATCTAAAACATCAAGTCCATTCGTTACGCTATAACAGTGTCATTCGATTGTGGCCATGTTCATAAACATTTTGTTGAATTACTTAAAATTTTTTTATAGTTTTCAACAAAAGCACTTCCAAAATGGCAACTGATGCTCCTGAGGAAGACATGGCTTTTCGTCTTGGCGAATTGTTCGACAGCTACGAAGATTTAGAACGCAAATTAGAGCGTTTTTCTAAACAAAGTCTCGTTCATTACTGGCGACGGGACAGTAGAACGGTCAGCGGAGCTCACATGAAAACCGCTAGACCTATAAGCGAAAGATTGAAATATTATTCCGTTAAATACGCTTGTATTTACGGAGGACAAAAATTTCTGCCTAGGGGAGCAGGGCGGAGACAATCGCAGTAATTAAATTGTTAACTGAATTCATTATTATCAAACGATACTTATAATAATTATCATTGTTATAATTCATGATTTCAAATGTTTGCATTTTAATATATTCCTTCTTGCATATTGAATCTCCGATTAAATCAGTTAAATGATACTAATTTTAATCTGATTACTTGAAACTTGCTTTCAGATCGATCAGGACCAATTGCCCGGCTCACATAATGCTTCGAGCTTCCAAGGATGGCACTAAGCTCGAAGTAACAAGTGTCAATAATGAGCACAATCATGAAATTTCGGAGGTAAATACTCAGTATTCAACGGATTGTGCTTTTCATAATGCTTGCTTTAAACGACCAGCACATTTTTCCGATAAGTTAAGTTATAAAAACGTGTAGCGATCGATTTTGTCCACTTGGTCAGCGATCCTTGTTATTGTGAAAACATTTTGGCTCTACGAATGTAGTTATTCATATATTTCAGAGATTATTTCGTCCAATATTTTCAAACAATAATATTCTTTTTCAGGAATTATTTAAGAAGCTTCCACAAGAGCGAAAACTCTGTGGCGAGATAAAACAGGAGGTTCAAGATCTAATGCAATTACACATAGATCGAAAGAGGCTCAAGGAATACGTTCGTTTACGAACAAACAAAGTTTTACGTTCGAAGGATCTCTTCAATATCGCAGCCGCGAATAAGCTAAAGCGTGAAATAACTCCTGAGCGAGCTTATCAACTGTTCAAGAGAATCCACGATCTTGAGAAACTACAACGTCGCGAGGGAGCTCGAAGCTGCTCCGAGTCAGAGGACGAAATTGCACAGACGATAAAACGTATAAAAAAAGAGCAGGAATCGCCTTGGGGCCAAGACGTTAGTGGAAGAACATAAAATTTTCTTAATAATACAACAATTATTGTGTTTATTGTTGTCAATAAATCACATTTTTTTTTATAGGGTTTAACTGCGGAACTTGAAGGAAGCGAAGTCAACGAATGCGAGGATTCATACAGCGCTCAATTGAATCAGGAAGAAGTGGGCGACGATATGGATACGACCGAAGGACAACTATTGAGTACCAATACCGACGGCGATATTATTACTGCGAATGGAGAAATAGTTGGCGATCTCGTCATGCAAGATGGTGATCCTTCCGTCATTGTAGAATCAATTGTAAACGCTGACGGCTCGGTATTCGTTGATGAAAGGGATTTTAACAACTACTGCAATAATCATCTTACTCATGATAGTAATTCGCCGGGTCCACAAGGTAAATGAAGATCATTCTCACGTTTCTTAAACCAAATCTTTCGTTCGAACAGAATTTTGGTTTTTAATAAGTTGGAACTCAAATTGTTGAAATTTAAATTGATTGAAAATTTCTGTTATTTTTGAAAATTTTTAAACAAATCATTTGAATAGCAATGAGTCCAAAACTCTTTGATGTTTTTTCTACCAATGACGATTTTTTTTTTCATTTTTTCATTGTTATTTGTCGGTTCGTTGATCGCTAATATTTTTTTTCGAATATGTTGAAGTGCTAGATATCGAGACGATAGCAACGCCACAAGTCGAGATCGAAAAAATATCGCGAGTACACGCAGCTTCGGCAAGTCCAACGAATCAGAGTCACCCATCACTAAATGAATCCCCGAACGATAAGGCTACGTGCGTTTTGAACGATTCCGCAGATTCTAGAATATGGATAATGAAAGAAGCAGCTGCTATCGATACGGAAGGAGATAGTGCTGCCGAGAGTGATGCGAATGCAACGAAAATTGATAAAAATACGAACGAACCGGAAGTCTCGGAAGTTGTACTTTCCGAGGAAGCGAGTCATCAATTGCTCCAAGAACAATTGGCTGTATTGAGAGCTGAACAGAGAAAACTTTTTCACGAGACTGAGATGCTTAAAATAAAGAAAGACAAGCTCAGGCTCCAGATGAATTGTTACACGAATGAGATAAGAAAACAAGAGATGGAAAAAGAAAAATTGAGACTCGAAATTAAGCTGCTCCAGTCCAAAGTTGTCGAGGACGCTAACGATGTTTCTCACTACATCTTCGTGCCTTGAATACACTTTTTGTGATGAGAAAAACGAAATAACGGACAATTTAACGATTCACTTGTAAATAACAGTTGCCCTTAATTAAATTCATTTTTCTGTAAAAAAAAAAAAAAAAAAAAAAAAAGCATGAAACGAACCAAGAGCTTTCGTTGTATGTGCAGTTTTTGGCGTAAACACTGTTACCTGAACCAACCGTATTTATAATAATCATTAACAAATCTTTTCTTGCCTTCTTCTCGGATGAGTTTTATTGAGAGATCAAGCGAAATAAATTATTTTATGAACGCATGTCAACCTATCTTGATGGAGCATCTTTGTGATGCGTTAATAGAATCCTTAGAACTATGGAAATATTTGGGGGAAATTCGAAAAAATAAAAAATAAAAAATAATCGTCAAAACGTTAACAAAAATTGATAGTAAAATTAAATACAAAGCCAGGCGCCATTCTGAGAAGGATTCGTACACAACGATAATGAACCATAGCTCGGGTTCTAATTTCTGGTACCAAAAAAATGTAGCCATATTTCTTTATAGAGAGGTTTAAATGTGAAGAAACAAAGTTTGAATATTTCGTCTAAAACTCATTTTTCATGTATTTGAAATTTTTTTTCTCAAAATACGAATTTCAGTTCTCAATTTGGAAATGATCTTTTCAATTACCTTTGTAATAAAATTAGGGTGGATCGGTTCTTAAAAGTTATAAAGAAATGTATTGGTTTGAAACAAAAATGAAATTTTTCAATTTTTCAATCATTCTTACCCAATGGGTAACAAAATTTAAAAAAGCGCGCGCAGCCGAATCGACGTTCGCGATGGATCGAATGCTCGAATTCGAATAATAATAATAATGATAAACTTTCGGCTTCTGCTAGCAAAATAATAATTATAAGAATTTATAATTGGAGAACAATACCTCAGCTTCTGTACTCAATTTATATTTGAGGAAAACGCTTTCATTACGAATTTACGTATTTCTTATTTTTAAATATCATTTCACTCCGCATCTTAGCGGGAGTTAAATGATTTTGGTGCAAAATAGGTTAGACCACGAATATTATACATTTTTGTGAGCTACAAAAATGTTCAAACAACCGGTGAAATTGTTTTTGTCACGAAATAATCTTTCTGGTAAGTGAAAACTGAAATAACAATGAAATTAAATTATGTTTATTCAAAAGTTATGTTTTGAAAAATGTCCGACTAAATTTAAGGTTAAGCACAGTAGTTTCTAGTTTTATTTTCAATTGACAATTAGTGGAATTTTAATCGACAAATAGGATGACAATTGTAAATTATTAAATTCGTAATTTTTCCTGATTTTTTGTGATTTTTCAACTTACAACGTTTTAAACATGAAATATCACAAAAAACACAAGAGAAAATATAAAACCAAAATATTTGTAATTGAAAAAATCTTTTTAACCTTGTATCACTAAAGTTGTACGTCTCATAAATTTCTAGCTGTTTTCCGTCAGATTGCTCGTTCCGAAAGTACTCAAACTGAAAAGAAGAGAAAATGGGATCTCTTCGGTGCTGTTTGCCTGGAGCGTCATCCGGTGATAACAAAACCAATGGTCGAGTTGGAATCAAAGTTTCATAAAGTGCTTCAAGAGATAGAATTTGAGAACAGTATGAAATGCGATCACGAATTGAGACTGGAAAGCGAGCAAAAGCAAGTAGAATTACAGAAGAAAGGTCTTATAGACGTAGACCTTGATCTTGTGACAAAGGAAAGTGCTCAAGATGTGGAAGACAGCGGAGAAGCTGAATTGGCTGCTTTCAAATTCGCTTCTCGAGTGACCGAAGCTGACAAGAAAAATATAAAAACTTCACTAGATCGGAAATTGGACAGTTGTCTGGTTCTTCTAGTGGAGCAAAAATTAGGGGATGAACTTTTCTGGCTACCGCCTCAAGGCTGTAGAAAGGAAGGAGAAACTATGAGACAGGTATTGTCATGATTGCAACTATTTTTCCTTCTCACACCTTTTTTTTTCTAAATTCAAAACCAACAATTTGGAATCACTCTTTTGTTTCCAGACCGCAGATCGAGTGCTGAAAGAATTTTGTGGCGATGATTTGCAAGCTCGAATTTATGGGAATGCTCCGATAGGATTCTACAAATACGCATATCCAAGACCAATGCGAGAAAATGGACAGTACGGAGCGAAAATATTTTATTACTTGGGAAGATATTTGAACGGCAGTATTCCAGAAACTGTCAAGTATCAGTGGCTCGATCGTAAAGAGCTTGAAGAAACAATGCCGGAACCGGTCCACAAAAGTGTTTCTATGTTTCTTATTAAAGAATAAGAAAAAGCTCCAGTAACGCATCCTCACTCAGAGTCCATTAAAAACTCCATCGTTGAACTGAACCACATTTGTAAATAGATATGAACGATAAACGAGAGGAAAAAAAGCAAATTGAAGTTTGTTATTTCAACGATCTTATACCGATTATCAATTTTATCATGGTACAATAAATATTTACAATGAATACAGATTTTTATAAACACGCTATTGGGATTCAGAATCTTCCGCTCCTTTTTCTTCCTGTATATTTCGTGTTCTCACGAGTCTCTCTCCCTTGTCTTCTTCGTCGTTCTTTCTTTTCGAGAATCCATTCTCTGCTCTTCTTTAGAGGCCTACCCCTAGCTTTTTTTGCTTGCTCTCTGTAAAGTAAATTGGAAGAGAAATATTATGATGAATAAAGAAATAAATCTAATGCTTTTAGTGGGTCAAGAGTATTGATCAATTTCTTTTCTAAAGATTGGACAATGAGTAATTAGTGTTGAAAGCAAATTTTTTATGAAAATAGAAATAAATTTGATGATAAAAACCAAGACGAAAACGAAACTTAATGACTCAGTATCAAGCAGAAGGAAAAGAAACTTGTATAAATGTTCGTGAAAATATATGACATTGAAAATCAGATAGCTGCAATAGAATGGAATTGAATTTCAAATCCTTGATTTATTGAAATAAGAAATCTTCGTGCCCACTTCTCTTCTGAATAACTAAAACGACGAAAAAGTGGGTGCATTCATTTGGGGGAAATGAAAGAAAAATCTATTGCATTCTAATAACACAAACACTCATAAATTCAAAAGATTTTGGAAAACTAACCGCCTTGCTGTGTAATTAATGGTTGACCCATCGTTCTCCGTGCCAAGAGCCTTTGGTAATGGCATCGCGCCTCCTGTCATCAATACCAAAAAGAATTTTTTCGCCTTCGTACTGTTAGGATAATCCACTACAACGCCACCAAAAAATCCAGCCTTGGTAGCTTGCGTCGTTACCAATTCTATCTGATCGCCATTTTCAGGATAGAATTGGAACACTGCTCTGGCACTTCGGGACAAACACGCGAATAAAGTTGAAAAAAATTTGTATAGTCTTTTCACTGGATTGTGACTCGTTTTGTCGGCGTTGCAAAGCCATTGGAGAGCCGAAATGCTCACCGCTCCGTCGAACATACCAGCACGAAATGGCATTCCTTGACCCATGTCGCTCAGAATTAAATCACCTTCTACTTCACGTTCTAACGCTATGTCTGTACAAAAAAATAATGAAGTTTCCTAATATCATTACAAAATCAGGAATATCACCAGTTCTTTTGACGTTTTGTTTCATCCTTGTTGTATTTCAGTCATAGAAAATGGTGCTTCCGTTATACTCATATTGTACAAAAAAAATTCGTATTGAAACGTGATGCAATTACTCAATCGGCAAATTTATGAAAAATCTTTTACACAACCCAGTTATCTATGGATAATATTGTAGTTTGTTTCCTTGAAATTTGACAAGCTCAGAATATTTTCATAAATTATCTCTTAAAAGCAACCGAGCGATGACGATTCAATTCCTTTTAGCAATTTGCTGATGAATTATAGAAGAATCGAATAAAATGCAGGAGATTCGAAACACCAGAGTATCACAAGAAATTGCATTTTCATCTGTTTCAAGACGAATACAAGTTCTGAATAATTTTTCACTAACTTGCAAATGAAAAATGTTCTGAGAGTCTCAATTCCTTGAATCAAAAAACTCATAATTTGGTTATAATTCTTACTGAGCATCGCGGATGAAATGTCTGCTCCGATCCAGAAATGCCCTTGATCTTCTAGAACACTACCACTCAGACCAGACCCACATCCGATGTCCAATAAAAAACAAGGTTCATCCTCAGGTAGAAGAAGTAATTCAATGGCACGTTCACACATTTGAACTTGGATATCCATCATTCTTGAACTTGAAAATTAAAAATTGTAAGATAGTATCGACCAATCACTAGAAAAGAAGTTTTTGTGAAATAAACATAAATAAATATTCTCAATAATTATACACTCACTTTTGGGTATATTTTCTGGCCTCATCCTCATTGTAAAACTATTAAAAAAAAAATTCAAAAATTGTCAGTGACAAATAGTAAATATCGAAGTACTCCAGAGTATGATTAAAAAAAAATTTAAATACCACTTCAGGTGGTGCCAAATGTTCAGGTCTTTTTGCCATTTTGACACTTATAGAGAGAAAAACAAGGCGAAAATCAGAAAATTTCAGAGTTTTCGATGTTACACGTGTTTTCTGAGAGAGGTTAGTCTACAATGTTGACATGCCGATACAACCTGATCGCTTTGGTGGTTATGTCGCATGTGTTTTCAAAAACAAGCTTTTACTGCCCTCTACAACGATCTGAACGCAATGTCGTTGTCTTGAAAAACTGCGTGGGAATTTTGAAAAATATCTAGCAATCGAGATCAACGAACAAATGATACACCAGAACGATGAAAGTGCCCCCGCAGATCTTACACCCGAGTTGGAGTTAGATCTTAAGGGGGTAGTAAACGTTGAGGATTCTGCACTGGAAATGTATGCAATAAAAAATGTCAATCTTTCTATGAGCTACACCTTTTGTGACGACATTTTTCTCTAACCTTGAAAAAAAAAAATAAAAAATAAAATAAAATAACGGTTATTTGACATTTGATTTTTTTTTTGGATAAAAATAAACCAACGAATTCAGACTGTCTCGAATGTGGGTATACTGAGGTTCGGATTGATTCGTAAACGTTCATTCCTGTTTTTTATACGAATCGAAATATTTTTCGTTTACTTAGGTCAGCTCAAGAATTTTCGAGCTGAATCGGTGGAAAATTTTTCATTCGAATTTGGAAATTTTGAAAATTGTGTCAGAAGTCATCGAAACACAGAGTAAATCGGAATTGGAGATGGCCAAGCAAGTGGTCCAGCAAAAGAATAGAGTCGAGCTCCAACGAACAAAAATCGTGTTACCAATCAAAAGATTATTTTCTTCTTCTCATTTTTGGTAAAATTCTTTTTCATCGATTAACAGAAATTTGGTCTTAAAACTCGACGATTTTTGCCAAATTTGTACAGTTTTTTTCATTTCATAATTAGGTAACAGTTAGAAAAAATTTGAATTTCTTAAAAATCACCGTATCAGGTGACTTGGCTGCAGGCACGAGGCAGTCATGATTTTCCAGGAACAAAATTATCGACGATAATAAATTTATGAATATAAGTATGCACGTGTCTTAATATTTCCAGGCGTTTCACCGCATAATCGATCGATAATAAGGATCTTTCGATGAGTCGTCATCTTCCACGAACCCCGATATCGTGTATCGACGTTGCGAGGGTTTAATATATTGAGGAACATGTTTTTTAGCGCAGCACTAATTTTACCGAGAAAAATAAGTTTTTTCTAAACATCATTTGCGTTGTTGCTATTTTATGAAATCACGCCACTATAGTTGTTCCAAGAAAATAGAAGAAAAACGTGGCGAAAATGAGGCAGAAATTCGAAGTAACGTTCGTATTTAGAGTACCAAATCTCGACGAGAAAAGAACAAAAGAAATTTGATTGCAACGAGAACAAAAGTTATGAATAATCGGAGAGAAGCATTTGTGATTCAAAGCACGTAATTATTCGTATCAAATGTTATAAATTTGACCGAAATCATTTGATCGACATGCAGTCGAGTGAGGCAAAGCGAATAAATCGGGTGTGCTGTAGTGAATAAATCGAGAGAATCGTTCGACTAACAAACCGACCACAAATATCAACGCATTGTTCATCCTATAAAGACGATAACTTTCGGATCGTCTTATCGAGGAATATCACATCTTCTCCGACATCGAGATACAATCTTTTAAATATCGACAACACTCATCGAAGGTAATTGAATTCCGTTGACTCTGAAGAGTTGTTTTTTGTTTGAAAAATTAAGGAATTAGTGCAGGATCAGCTAAAAATCAGTCAAGAAAAAAAGTCGATGTCAATTTTAATCCTTTAAAAATCGAACAGCAATTTCGTGCAAGCTAATTCGTATTGTTTATTTAAATTAAATGTATAATAATCGATCCATGAGTATACAACTGAATTAAAGAACTATCCGAATTACTGTTGTTAATAGGAGCTGGTATTCAAGATGGATGATACTTATGTATTCATTCAACTGATATCATCGGGTTGTGAGGACGATGCAGAACTCTTGAAAATCTCAGCAAAGTACAAGGAAAAAAGGGAGATATTTTCATCGTGGATAACGCCAACAAAACGATGGCTGGACACAACTATGTCAGGGGTTCATGGATTAGAATGTCGAGATTACCAATTGTTTATTGACGATGAGCCACAAACGCCGCTTCATCCGCTGGATGATGTTTTGCAAAAATTTTACGATTTTATTCATCCAAGTCCGGATTCATCAGCAGTGAAACTTGTCGCTCATTCTGCAACGTATCACTTCAAGCTCCTAATTGAGGCCATTGAAAAAAAGGGCATGACGAAAATGTTTGTTGGTGCTATTCGCGGTTTTATAGATACTCTCCCGATTGCCCAAGACTTTTATTCAAATGAATCGGACATCCAAACATTCTCGTTGGCCGGTTTAGCACGAGATCTGATGAGAAACCCATATTCAGGGCTAGTGCACAGAGCGTCCCATACTTTGCCAGTTTTGGAAAGCCTTGCAACGGAGTATATTGACCCATTCTTCTTGGACAAGAAGATTGTAACTTATAAAGAAGCTCTTGCACTTTATGTTCGACGTACTCACGATGAGATTGAACTTGATCGTGGAGCTGATTCATCGAGGAGAGAACATACCATTCCGTCTAGGCAAGGAGCGCTTGTTCAATCGAGGCAAGAATCGCCGCCTCTTCCACCGAAGCAAGGATTCTCTGGTCCATCGAGGCAAGAATCGCCTGTTCTATCGAGACAAGGATTCTCTGGTCCATCGAGGCAAGAATCGCCTGTTCTATCGAGGCAAGGATTCTCTGGTCCGTCGAGGCAAGAATCGCCTGTTCTATCGAGACAAGGATTCTCTGGTCCATCGAGGCGAGGACCGCCTGTTCAATTGAGGCAAGGACCGCCTGTTCAATCGAGGCAAGGACCGCCTGTTCAATGGAGGCAAAGACCGCCTGTTCAATCGAGGCAAGGACCGCCTGTTCAATCGAGGCAAGGATTGTCTGGTCCATCGGGGCAAAGACCGCCTATTCTATCGAGGGAAGAATTGGTTGATCAATCGAGGCAAGGATTGGCTGGTCCATCGAGGCAAAGACCGCCTGTTCCAGCGAAGCCAAGAAAGCAGCCTCCAGTTGTCAGTTCCGCAGAAAATGAATTGCATTACGCTGCGCTTGATTTTTCGGGACAGAATCCGGCTCCATTCGAAAAAGAAGAAGAAGAAGAAGAATCACCTTATGCTGCCATTAATTTTTTGGAATAAGATCTTGATCCAGGTGAACTTATCAAATCGAGGAATGACGAGCCAATTTACAGTGAGAATCGTTCATCAGCGACGAGAGAAGAAACCGCTTTACGAAAATTTACATTGCCAAGATAAAGCGATCCAGTTTACAAAAACAACTTACATCCGGAGGAGAAAAGAGGATCCAGTTTACAAAGAAATTAGTGCATTAACGAAGAAACATAATTTTTATTATGGCGTTAATTCATCTGGAAAAATTCAGGATCTTTTCAAGTATGAAAAACTAGGAAAAAAAGAAACTTCTAGAGATTCGGTTTGATATGAAATAATTCAATTATGTTTCTGAGAAAAATATTTGCTTTTTTTTCGAAATTAGCATTCCCTCGATTTAGCGTTGTTTAAAGATATCAAGAGGCTCATCAAGTCTATATTTTCTTTTATATAATCAAACGATTTGCGGTGGTGAGGATATTAATGTTCTAGATATCCAAATATTTGTACGGTTGAATAACGAATCAACATTTTTATTAACTTTAATTACAGTAATTATAAGTCAGCTTCTACCGGCAGTGATAGATGCGCAGTCGGTGTTTGGCTTCGGTGGTTTGACGAGTCAAATACTCCTGGACGAAGCGATTACTTGGTGAGGTGAGCATTAGTCATGCACCGACTCGTGCATCAATCCCTGAACGAAAAGCAATTTCACTTGAGTTTCCGTTTATTATAGAACTCAGTGAAAATATAGCCACCTGTATCGGCCGGGTTTTTCCACAGTTTCCCTTGGCCCTCGTGCGAATGCGATACAGTAGTCCATTAGAAAAGAGTGGCTGTGGGCAACACTCTTGAGAGAGGGGGGAATGGTCTTATAGTATAATAAGGGAATTTAGTGAAGTATGGGAAATTTAGGATTAAAATAAATAAACCAGGATGACGAAAACTCGTGAGGGTACACGCAGGAACGATAAAAAATATCCCCATAACTTGGGCTTTTTGAATACTAAAAATCGACGAGTATATAATAGCATAACTATTGATATTGAATATTAAACTTAAAAACTTGAATTTGTTCACATTATATGTACTAATATAACTACCAAGAAAATAAAGAGATGTTTATCAAGACAACTTCGCTCGTAACGTTATTTACTCATAATTTTCGTAGTTTTTTTTTATCATACTTCACGAACGCGATAGCTGCTGATAAGGAATGTCGAACCACAGCCGAAACCCACATAAACGGACCAAAAAAATTGCGATTTTATTGAGAAAAACTATTCGAAAATCGTTTTTCCGTGAGATGATTATACGCAGGATACTATTTTCAAAACTATGCCCATAACTGCGTTATCGAATACTCGCAACAATCCAGCAATATCAAATATTATTATACTATAAAAAGCAAAAAAAAAAATTTATTATTCTGAATTATTTCACGCTTATCGATGAATTTCACGAAAATATGACACACAGGAGTAGAAAATAATTTTTTTTTATCGCTATTTCTTTCCTCGTAGTTTTAAACCAAATTTATGAAATCATCAAGTAATGTAACTAGTTTCGAGAATAATCTCAGAAAGAGGTAAGAGCGAAAAAGACTTGAAAAAAAACGGAATACAAAAGACACCATCGTTCGATAATGTAAACAACGATTAGTCACGTTCTGCTCCCGTTCTTGAAAAGAATATTATCAAGAGCTTATCAATTAGATTCAATTCATAACCAAATTAGTCGAACGATTTCTTTCAATAGGAAATCGCAATGATATAGAAAAGTATGGCGACAAGAAATAAGTTGCACCTGTCGTTAATTTGATTGTTTGAAAATCTAAAACACAATACTATTCAAAGCAGTATTGTTGTTCAAGATCGTTTTCGAACAAAAGTAATTATTTTTTTTCACTGCTAGGAATTAGTCATAAAAATAACTGATAATCTGGAACAAAATGTTATCCATGGCCATACTATTGTATTGAAATTTTTTTTTAATTCCGAGAAATATATTATTTTCCATTGGCAAAGATTGTAATCATGAAAAGATTGAATTCGACGTACAGTGTACGTTTCAAAGAGAGTTGCTGTTTAAAAAAGAATTTTTTTTTTCACAATTTACTTTTATCTTGTTACCAACGAAACCACCAACTCGTTGAATCAGCATCTTGGATATCAAGCACATTTATTGGATCAGATACGAACAGGGTTACAAATAAAATATTTGATTTTGTAATGCATTTCTATTACCCATTTTTCATCCTGGAAAAAAATTACGATACCTCCTTACGTTGTAATGAGAATCGGAGAAAATTTCATTACATCCTAAAGTCGAGGATGTTCATAAATCATGAAATTTTGATGTTCCATGACTTCAATGTCAAACGGGTCATTTTGACTCCATACTCGATTAATAATGGCGAAGCATCATTCCACTTCCAGCCAAATGTCTACGTGTTACTGTAGGTAAGAAATAAGTCGCAGTGTGGCACGTGTCGTTGAATAAATTATTTGAAAATCTGTAACATAATACTACAATACTAGTCAAAGCAGTACAGAATTTGTATAGAGTCTGTTGCATAAGATTGTTCTCGAATGCAGAGGAAGCTTTTTTAACTGGAAGGAATAATGAGTCATAAAAAAAATAATGTAAAATAAACGCTATCCAAGGTCGTAGCGTTGTATAGAAATCTTTTTCAGATTAGAACAAGTTTTTTTATTTGGAAAAAATTAGTCGTAGAAAGATCGAGTTCGATTGAGTCTGCGTCACAAAAAAGGTTGCTTCTCGAACAAGAGTTCTCACTATTTAACGTTTACTTTTTGTTCGTTAATAACGAATCCTTGTTGGATCAATCTTGTGCATCAAACTCATTAATCAGATCAAATACAAAGAGCACTGAGAAAAAAAATTTGAAATTGTGGCGAACAAATTAAATTTGTTGATTCAACAAAACTTTTGTTGATTCGACGATATTTTTGTCGTGGTGAGAAATTAAGTATTTGAATGAGCCAAATTTCGTTTGGGTTAACAAATTTCATTTTGTTCGCTACGATTCGTTGAACCAACAAAAAAATTTGTTGAACCAACAAAAAATTTGTTGAATTTACGAATTCATTTTTCTCAGTGAGGCTTGCAAAAATAACACATTTCTATTTGTAATGCATTTATATCGAATAACGAAATAAAAATTCCACTGGCCATTACAAAGATTATTGGATAAAAATTCCATGATTCTGGTATGGAGGTAATGGCAATTTTCATTAGTCAGCTATATATAATTTTGATGATTGATAATTTTAAAGTTAATTGGGCCAAAGTGACCCGATAGTGATGAACAAACTGTTAATCCCGTACCAGAAGTTCTTCTTGGTAAAATTGGTGCTGCTAAAAAGCAAGTTCGTCGGTATGAAACCATCAGAACGTCGATACATAATCGGGATTCAAGGAAGATGATGACTCGTCGAAGGATCCTAATTATCGACTGTTTATGGGTCGAAACGCTCGAAACAGTTAAGACACGTGCATGATTATATTCATAAATTTATTGTCGTCGATAATTTTGTTCCTGGAAAATCACGACTGCCTCGTGCCTGCGGCCAAGTCACCTGATACGGTGATTTTTTAGAAATTCGAATATTTCATAAATGTTACTTAATTATGAGATGAAAAAAAATGTACAAATTTATCAACAATCGTAAAATTTAAGACCAAATTCCTATTAATCGATTAACAGAATTTCAGTCGAAATCTAGTGTTGCCCGGTTACCGGTATTGGCAGGGCCTTAAAATAATTCGAGGCGGCAGACTATTTCATTGTTTCATTGCACCTTAATGACCCACCAGGGCAAAATGACTAGTTGGTCAAAATATCCCTTTGGGTCACCATGACCAGCACTGGCCAGGAGAGTGTGCGACGCTCGATTACTCATTGTGTCATTTTGACCCAGGCCAAAGGCAGCCACCATTATAGGCAACCGCGAAAGATTCTAGGTTACTATCATCATTTCACTCTGTTTTATCCATTTAAATTTTATCCATTTAATCAATGATTTAGGTAATGAAACCTAATTTTGAGGACCAGTTGACTCACGATTCCAAAAGCGCAGCGCTGATAGGGAATTTGAAACACAACCGATGACGACGACGAACGTCGAAAAACTTCTACCCCCACCAAGGTCTCCGACCGGTGTCTATATAAGGTCAATCGCTGGATCCCAAGGCCTGCGTCAAACCGGAAACTTCGTGGAGAACAGACCGAGAGATTCCGGTCTCAGCAAACTGATGGACAGCAAATATACATCAACCAAACGGATCGAATTAGCTTGAAAAAAAAAGTTATCATATCTCCATTAAAAGATCGAAAGTGTATTCTAAATATCAGTGACAAGTATCCAAGGAAGTTGTATCCAGTCCGCTTCGAAGACAGGTGCTCCAGGATTCAACGGAACGAGGAGCCGCGAGGAGCCTGCAACGGAAAAAAGTCGATAAAAATTGTCATCGTGAAGATATACAAATATAAAAGTCGTTCCAGGTATTTCGCATTTACCATTCTTATGAAATGAACAATAATAGACTTTTAAATATATACATATATATCTGAACTTTACGAATATCTGCATTGTCTGCCATCCACTGTAGGAGCAGATACCCAAGATGGCTAGTTCGCCTGTTGGGGTAGTTTACGTTGAAATTGTTTCGTCGAGTTGGAACAAGGATGCAATTATTCTAAAACTGAAAGCCATACATCGTGAATCCCGATTCGATCGCTGGGTTAAACCAACAAAACCATCTGTAGCCACGGACAAGTCAGGAATTGATGGACTAAAATGTCGGGGATTCGAATTATTCATCGGCAATCAACCACTGCAGACTAAACCCCTAGTAACTGTTTTGCTGGATTTTCTCGCTTTCCTCAAGTCATGCGGACCGCAAGTTTTACTTGTTAGTCATGGTGCGGGACTCCGCTTCATGCTCCTACTTAAAGCCATCGAAAAGACTGGAATGGTGGATGAATTTGATGGTGTTATTAAGGGTTATTCAGATTCTCTTCCGATTATCCAAGAAAAAAACCCAAGTCGAAAGGGACCAAAACAATTCACCTTATTTGCTTTGGTACGAGATTTTCTCGGACGAGAACGTATGAGAATATTTAAGCCATCAAATGCTTTGGAAAATTTTATACTGCTTGTATCCAAGTTGAAATTACTACCTGAGTTGATGAAGAAAAGTACATCTTATGAAACTTTACTGGATAAAGCAGGAATTCACAAAAATAATCAATTTGATCGTCAAGCTGGTCCATCGAGGAGACTATCGACTGTTCAATCGAGGCGAGAAAGGCTGCCGTCAGTTGTCAGTCGCAGAGAGAATGAGTCGGATCACGCTGAGCTTAATTTTTCGAGGCAGGATTGGGCTGCACTCGAGGAAGACAATTCCGATGAGCTTCATTTTTCGAAGCAGGATCGGGCTGCAGTCGAGGAAGACAATTACGCTGGGCTTGATTTTTCGAGGCAGGATCCAGCTTTACTCGAGGAAGGCGATCATACTGAGCTTGATTTTTCGAGGCAGGGTCCAGCTTCATTCGAGGAAGACGATCTCGCTGAGCTTGATTTTTCGAGGCGAAATAAGCTGCCTCCAGTCGTCCGTCCCCGACAGAATGAGTCAGATTACGCCGAGCTTAACTTTTCGGGGCGAGATCGTGCACTCGAGAATGATTTTGATTTTTTGTAACAAGATCGTGAACCAGGAGCAGTTACTAAATCGAGGAATTACGAGCCAATTTACAGCGAAATCGTTCATCAGTGACGAGAGAAGAATCAATTTTACAAAAAAATTACGTTGGCAAGATAAAACGATACAGTTTATAAAAACAACTTACATCCGGAGGAGAAAAAAGGATCCAGTTCACAAAGAAATTAGTGCATTAACGAAGAAACATAATTTTTATTATGGCGTTAATTCATCTGGAAAAATTCAGGATCTTTTCAAGTATGAAAAACTAGGAAAAAAAGAAACTTCTAGAGATTCGGTTTGTTATGAAATAATTCAATTATGTTTCTGAAAAAAATATTTGCTTTTTTTTCGAAATTAGCATTCCCTCGATTTAGCATTGTTTAAAGATATCAATTGAGGCTCATCAAGTCTATATTTTCTCTTATATTATAATCAAACGATTCGCGGTGGTGAGGATATTAATGTTCTAGATATCCAAATATTTGTACGGTTGAATAACGAATCAACATTTTTATTAACTTTAATTACAGTAATTATAAGTCAGCTTCTACCGGCAGTGATAGATGCGCAGTCGGTGTTTGGCTTCGGTGGTTTGACGAGTCAAATACTCCTGGACGAAGCGATTACTTGGTGAGGTGAGCATTAGCCATGCACCGACTCGTGCATCAATCCCTGAACGAAAAGTAATTTCACTTGAGTTTCCGATTATTATAGAACTCAGTGAAAATATAGCCGCCTGTATCGGCCGGGTTTTTCCACAGTTTCCCTTGGCCCTCGTGCGAATGCGATACAGTAGTCCATTAGAAAAGAGTGGCTGTGGGCAACACTCTTGAGAGATCCGAGGGGGGAAGGGTCTCATAGTATAATAAGGGAATTGAGTGAAGTAGAGGAAATTTAGGATTAAAATAGATAAAACAGGATCATAAAGTAAGACGCCGAAACGATAAAAAAAAATATTCCTATAATTTGACAACTTCAAATACTAAAAGTTGAAGATAAGTGAATTGCTGTTAAACTCATTAGATACGTTGGTCAAAAACCGCAAGGTTATGACAGGAACCTTAAAAGTAAAACGAAAGTAGAAGCATAAATTTCCTGTTGCAATATACACCTATACGTTCGAGAATGAACATTTTCATCAACATAAATAAATAATTTCAAACTCAAAACTCGGAACCATTTACTTATTGATCCTAGTTGAAAGAAGTGCCTTAACATGACTCATTCCAGATAATATTATCATAATTTTAATATCAGCTTTCCAAGTAGTTGACATTCATGATTATTTTTATTGTATAACCATATCATTGTTGAATGTTGGACAAAAACTTTATGTGTTTATCTGCATGTGTAATTATAGATTACTCACAAAATAAAAAGATGTTTCTCGAAAAATCTCTAATCAGAGCCGAAACATGATAAAACTGTAATGGTTGTGGTTTATTTTTTTTTTAATACCTACCCCATAGACACTAGTCGTTGATATGGAATAGAAAAAAACCATTTCAAAATTGTTTTAGACTCGAAAATACTTTTATTTAAGACCCTACATACGTTACTATTTTTAAAATTCGACATCGTAATTATATATTTTAGTCATGCAAATGAGAATATCAAGAATAATTAGGAGTATGGCGAGCAGACATTCTTAATAAGCATAGAAAAGTAATTGTTGCAATTATTTAGATTTTGAATCGATATAGTAATAAAAAAAAAACGTATGCATCGATGTTGAAAATGGCATATATAGATTGCATTAAAATTTCTCATGATTTTGTTTCTATGAGTGAATATATTGGCGACAACACACCAACAACGGCGGTGCTCGAATCACTTGAAAAAATTGTGCTATTGGAGTGCACATATACACGTACATATATACATATATATTTATAGAAATATAAAATCACAACACGCACAAAATCCAGCTCGAGAACAAGCGTCGTATGTAGCGGGCTTTACACGTTGTTATCTTTTTTTTGTTATCAGAAAACAACGTGTAATTCTTATCTTTTTCTTGAAATATCAAGGGCACCGAGAAGAACGTGGATCAACTATTTTACCGACCGTCAAACTGATGGATTATGTTACCGACCGCGAGAGTGGATTATGGATAAAATCTAAACTTATTAATCTCTGTGATAAGGTTGTTTGCAAACTTCTGTTGGAACAAATGCGAGGATCATTCGAATATTTGTTGGTTATTTAAAAAGTTATTATTTTTAATTCAGTGTGTTTATTCGCGTTTATTCAAGGCATTCGAAAAAACACGCTGAAATTACCGTTGAATGCGCTAGTGTCGTAAACGACGGTTTTCTTTTTCGCGCCTTCGTTCGGTGCTGTTGCTGGTTAGCTTGCTCGTTCTGAAGTGTGACGGGTTAAATAAAAATTCGTTTTCATGACGTAAATCGTGGCAACATGTTTGTGGAAGATCTTAAAAATGATTTCTACAACGTGATACGAGGGAAAGTGAGTTCGGAATTTTATTTATACTTGAAATGAGAGTTAAACCCTTTTTAACCTCTTCGACGAATAGGTTAATCGAGGGCCACTCGGACATTGTCAATCCGCTGCTCTTTTGGTTTGCATGTTAAAACTATTAAGATTCTCTCTTTCAACTGTTTTCGTATTGTTTATCTTTGCTGATTGTCAAATTTTTTATTGCATTCGGTGTTTTTTTATCCTGAAAAAAGATTCTTCTTTCAAATGGTTTTTCCTTCTTATTTTCGTATTTTCAATCTTTTTTTCTTTTTTCTTTTCAAAATTTCGAGCCCTTGTAATAATGTTTTTATTTATTGTAAAAAAACGACAATGGGGTAGAAATATAAGTTATGTGCTTTTAGTCCCATTATTTCAACAACCATCTAAATAGATGTGAGACAAAGCAAAACATTTTCAATTATGAAGTTTTCCTTCTCGCATTGTCGTTTCTGGTAAATTATCTGACAGCCTGTTGAATTTTGTTGTTATTTTCCATCGTAAATTCAAAGACAAAAATTATTTTCAGGGTTGTCTGCTGCTCGTGAACTTTGACGTGGATGCTATTTGTGCCTGTAAAATATTGCAGTGCCTTTTTAAATATGACGGAATGGTATATACACTTGTTGCTGTCCAAGGACTTGAGGATATGGTCCAGGCATACACGGAAAATGAAAAAGAGGTGATTAGCTTATTATAAATAATATTATTTCTATCGTCCGTGAATGACATTTGTACAATATCTACAAACTGTGTAAACTCGAAAAGACTTTTACAAAAGTATTGTAATATCGAACAATTGTTCATTTTCAGTCGTTACTAGGAATTTTTTTTTTTTAGGTCAAATACGTGATAATGGTGAATTGCGGCGGAACTATAGACATAGTTGAACTCCTCGAACCCTCAGAAGACACAGTATTTTTCATCATCGATAGTCACAGACCCTACGACCTCCCTAATATTTATTCCGAAAGTCAAGTACGAATACTCCACAAACCCAGCCCTGACGACGACATCCCAGAGTACAATGACATTTACAAAGATGATGAGGTGAGATATTGAGAGATTTTATTATTGTTCATTTGAAAGAATCGGTTGTTCATAACTTATAATAATAACTTGGAATATTTTTTTCCTTTGGAAGGATTTATTATTCTTGCATAGAATTATAAAATGTCTCCTTAAAATAATTGAGCATTCGAGCTTTCAGGTCATCCAATAAAAAAGGAACACTATTTTAATTCTCGTGGAATACTAAAATTAATTTTATTCTCTGAATTGGTTAAAAAAATGTTTTTTCAATGCCCGCAGTCCGATGAAGAAGAGGCCCAAGAAGAATCAGACGTGGAAGGTGAATCACGAGAGGCAAAGCGTCGGAGAATGAACGAGGACGATTTAATAAAGAGGCGGGAGAGAAGGCAGTGGGAAGAGAACAAAGAAGCGATAATATTCAATTACACTCAATACAGCTATTATGGCAAATCAGTACGAATCAATTTTGACAAATGAAAGATTTCTTCAAGATTTTATGAAATTATAATGATAAATTTGAGTAAAATTTTGATGATTTATAAAACAATGAATAATTTTTTTAAAAATCGTTTCGTCGTTTGCAGAGCGCTGTCATGATGTTCGAATTGGCTTGGAAAATGACCAAAGACTCTCTCGACATGGCTTGGTGGGCAATAATTGGCGCGACCGAACAAGCAATACTCAACAAAGTCGAGTCGAGGATGAGCGTCATCGAGGCTGGTAATCTACAAGGACACATATCGCGATTGACCCACAGACAAGAAATCGATCCCAACGCGGAGCAACAGAGTCTCGTCAAAGTCACTTATGATCGAGAGTATCCTTTGAATATTGAAATCCAAGTAAATGAAAAATCCATGAAATTAAGAATCTTCCAAATTCTCTGAAATTTTTTACTGGCCATTTGAGTCGGATGAAGAGGGAGGGACAAAAAAAGAGTCGAAAAATATCTTTAACCAATTTTCGTAGTCTTCAATTAGCGCTTTATCGTCACTGGACTGTGGAAGCGAGTCTGAAACATTCTATGGCGACTTCGGTGTCGTTACGACTCTGGTCACTCCGCGGTGAAAAACGTCTCAGAGAACTTCTGGCTGAAATGGGTCTCCCGCTCGCGCAATCTCGACAACGTTTTTCCTCGATGGATTTAAATTTACGAAAAGAATTTCGTGAAATGGTTGAAAAACTCGCCGGCAAATATAACGTTGACAGTGTCGTAGGAGCAAGCTTTACCTTTCAGTACGGTTATCGGTTTAAATATTGTGCTTCGGACGTAGTTTACGCAATGTTGGCACTTCTCGAATCAACGGTAAGGTTTTTCAAACGCTTCCTTAACTTTTACTCTTGTTCGCTTGTCAAACAAACACGAGAATATAATCTTTTTATCCATTTTTGTTACTGCTGGAAGTTCTTATCTATTTATTTTTCATAACTTTCTTCAGGCAAAGGATCGACTTCCTCAGCGCTGTTTCCTCGATGCGCTGCACTGTTTATCACGCCTAAAGAAAGACGTTCTGGAGGCTGGTATCGAAAGAGCAAAGTTGATGTTGATCAACATCTACAAAACGGCTCAAGGTATTCTCGAAATGAAGCAAGTTATTAACACGGGCTCGCTGCTCTACGTAACGATTCCGGACGGTACATTGGATAGCAGACTTTTTGGCCATCCTCACGCGTTGTTGATGCTCGCACAATTCGTACTTCGAGCTTATGTCAACTCATCGAGAAATCGACGCGCGCAAACTTGGGCTTTGGTCGCATCGGCGGTTTACAATCCTGAGGAAAATACTTGTCTCATTGTCGGTGTACCACCGATAGTCGAAGATCCGCCTAGAAGGTAAATTAATCAAAAATTAACCGAAAAGTTTTAATGACTTTTCAATTGAGTTGGCTCCTAATAAAAATTCTTCTACCTACTTTCAGTTTATTTGGCCAAGCTTTCATAAAAACCGCGGAAAATGCGCGCTGCCACATCGAAGCGGACTACTTTGA
The DNA here is from genome assembly GCA_037576405.1 of Campoplex capitator. Taxonomy (NCBI): domain Eukaryota; kingdom Metazoa; phylum Arthropoda; class Insecta; order Hymenoptera; family Ichneumonidae; genus Campoplex; species Campoplex capitator. The sequence continues at coordinate 2,297,797 of JARBWI010000001.1, forward strand.
CACAACGAGTGAGTTTCTACAATAATTTTCATCCACGGAAAGAATTTTCCAACTAATTTTATCTAAAATGATGTTCTCGATTGAAATTTTACCGTTGAGTACTCTAACATGGAAAAAAATCAACTTTATGAACCCTTCAACGCGAGACTCGATTGGGGCCGGATTAGACTGAAAAGACATGTTTAAAAAAAAATTGGGCTCGCATAAAACCGTATTTTAAGGATTTTTCAGTTGAATATGGCGAGCCCTTTCGAGAAAATTCACAAATACAAACAAGAACTTTGCACGGTGAATGAAAGTTTGTTAATTGACACGCTTTATTGTTTCCTTTGCAGTTATAAGACTGAAAATCGAAGAACGTGGAAAGTTCCTCGAGTCCTTAGCGAATTTGCTGACGAATGGTTGAAGTACAAAAGAAATTCTGTCGCAACTGAACGAGAGAAGGAAAAACATATCGAAAGCCTGGCCAAAATGAAAGAGATTTCTTCGTTTTTGGCCGAGAATACGAGCGTCTGATAAGTATCAAAAGAAACAAAAAAAAACGACATAATTTTATAAGCTAACTAGTTAATAATCAATAGTACCAACGGACTTGAATATTGAATGAAAGAAATGTGTGCACTCTCTCGCATGATACGGGTTTATCGTGCAACGGACATGTAAATATGCAGCGTGAAGGACAAGCGCCTCTTTATGTTTGTTCTAAGTACCAGCGTCGAGTTTAGCTTTAATTTTTCATTTACATTACATTTACGTTTCTTTTTTTTTTTTTTTTAATTCATCGTTCATTGTACAACTTGTATAAAGTAGAATTCGCGAGTTACAATAACTTGCAAAAATATCATACTGACGTACTAGAAGCGCGATGTTTTATTCGTTTCTCATCAGGTAGCTACAGAAATGGGCAAAGCTCGTTTTTTTTTTAATTCTTATTTCCACGATTTATTCAATTCCGTTATTTTAAATAATTAACTTTCAAGAATCTATCCTGCCCGGATTAATGACACCATAGTATTTGTGATTATCGACCAGCTTTAAAGTATCGAAGAATTCTAAGAAAAATTCGTAATCACGACCTTTCAGGTCGACACATTTAGTTCTTATTCAGTTCTTGTGCTCAGAAAATCTGATGAAATGACGATGGGCCATTCGTCGAAGAAAAATCAGTGATAAATCAATTCTCACCTGAATAAGTACCGGAAAAGAACAAGATTTGTTTATACGTCAAATTATAAGAAACACTCGAATGAAGAATTCATTAGTTTTCGAAAAATCGGAGTCAATAATTTCAGCTCGAATGAGTAACTACAAAAAGTTGATCAGCATTGATCGAGAAGATGATACCATAAAGCGGTGTCCATTATTCCAAGAGAAAAAAAAACGTGAAATAATGCGTAGAAATAAGGGAAATCGAATGTAAACATTCGCGTTTGGACAATAATGATATTTTTTATACCCCGTGACAGATAAAGCGAGATAGCGAAAAATTAGAGAACTATGTTCAAATGAATTAGATAAATCGTTCGTCGTCGATTACGTAACTGTACATACACATTGACCTACCTTTAAGAGTGATACTAGAACTAAGACTCGCGCCGATTATGCTGCCTTTTTTTGTTTTGAACTTGTAGATATTAATAATGAAAATGAGGAAGAAATAATCACTGTCAAATTTATAATTAAGGAACCGAACTAATCGAGGATAAATTAACAAGGAAACAGCATTGATAATAAAAAGAAATTCGCTTGATCGATTGAACAACAATTCACAGTTTTATGATGTTATTTTTCTACTCTTAATCTTTATTTTGTTGTCTTTCTTTCGGTGTTCGTACACACTTGACACGTGGCATTCATCGCTGAATATCTCGAATCGTTTATTATTTGCTTTTCCTTTCTTTTCTCTTTAATCATCTATTTTACATGTCTTTGGGCTTATCTTCTAAATATAATCGAAAAACACATTTTACTCTCATCAGATTTCTTGTCTTTTTGTTCCTTCTTCTTTTTTTTTTTTACATATTTTATGAACTTCGCCATGGATCGTTTAGGAAGAGGACACTGCCTCGGTTTTTGAGTTTCTGTGGACAGACGATATTTTGTTCGTCGCAAGTTTGTCGTTTCGAAAACCATCCACAAATTGCTGCACCGATTCCACCGTTATCTCAGCTCCGTCCTCCATCACCGCGTAAATTCCTCGCGGTATGTCAATCGCTGTTAAAAGTGGCACTGCGTCATCGAGACCCACGAACTCTCGAAGTATGTCTGACGTTTCGCACTGTATAAAAAAAAAAACACCAAATTAACTGATGACTGAAAATAACCATTTTCTCTTACGAACAAATCGTTTTTTACCTTAAACAATGAATTCGATTGCTCGATATCATTTTTCTGAATTGAAAACGAAATTTAGTATCGAAGAGTCGCATTAATTATTAGAAAAATAAATAAATTATGGAATTTCATAATTTTTTTTACATAAAAGTTGTTTCAACCTCAGATAATTATTTCGGCTGCTTAAAGACAAACTAACAGAATTGATTAGCCAATTAATGTGACTGCTCGAGAATCTAATTGATCGAAAAATCCATTTGTTTTCGGGTTGTCGCTTTCAATTTAAAGAAAATACGTTTTTTTTTCTTCTCTGCAGAATTCAACTCCACGAAAAATGTTAATCGCTAATTTACTGAAGTTACATTGAGAATTTTTCTCTCGTAATAGAAGATTTTTCGAGACTCACATCCAGAGCGATATAAAATTGAAGAGTTCCATCAGGATCGTCGTAATTTGGATCGTAATCCGGTCTCTCTCGTCTGTAAGATTCAGCTGGTGGCAACAAAACGCTTTCTCCGAAATGGACCTCGCTATCGTCGCCCTCTGGGAATAAATTCATCATCAAACGTATTTATCTGAATGTCCTAAATCTTGGAATAACGGTTCACTTTTTTGTTGGGCTTATTTACCGACGAATAGAATTATTGCTGGCGCGTCGTGCAACGAGGTGGCATATTTTTCGGTCAATATATTCACCAGTCTGGTCGTCCACGGATAGTTCTGAAAAAAAAAAAAAAAAATAGTATTTCAGATTTTGAGACACGCAAGATTTTTAAATAATAATAAGAAAATTATAAGATCACAAAAATTTTGATCAGTTATTCTTTTTTATAAGTTTCAAATCGAATCAAATGCTCTGATACCGAAAGATTGAAATAATTAATTCCGTCGCAATTAATTCTTTTCCGAATCGTTAAAAATTTTGTTCCCCTTCACCAAATTAAATTCTCATCAAATTACCAATATTTTCATCTTTTCGATGCACTATAATGGAAATTTATTTTTTCTAGAGTATCATACGATCGTTGGTTTTTTTTTTTTCTGACATGCATTAGGCTATTTTGATTTACCAGGCCTTCGGGATCTTCGAGAAGTTCTGTTCGTCCCTCGAGGGTGATTATATTGTCCCTCGGGTCTAGAATAACGAGAGTAGGTATGGCTTGAACGTCGAGAGCTCTTGCCAATTTTTGTCGTCTTTCTTCTTGAGCGAAGGGTATCCTCAGCCACGGCATACTTTCGATATACGCGTTGTACGATTCCTCGCTCCTAAAACGAAAAAGAAAGCAAAAAAAAAAAAAAGTTAAATTCGTCTCAGGAAAAAGAAAAAAAAGAGATATAATTGTGCTGCGATCGTACTGGAAATGAATGTGAAAAAGGAACGAAATAAAGTTGATAAAAATCAGTAAAACAATGGAAAAGAAGCTTTCGAATGAAACTACCAATGGAAAGAAGAAAAAATATAATTGTTTTTAAGCTCTTTCAGAAGAAGATTAAGAGAAAATGAGACTCTGACAGCTCTTGAAAAAGTATTTAGCACTTTTTCTCAATGTGCAATTATTCATGCCCCAATTCGTCTTATCTCCAGTTACGATCTAAATCGATATTCCCACAATCCCATTCATAAATACGTCCAGCATTTTCCTCGCTACTTCCGGCACACTCCGCATCGAAAAATGGGCTAGAAGGGTGCTTATTCTTCGAGATAATCAGTCGGATATAAAACTCCGTAGAAAATAGAACGATCCACAAAAATATATTCTAATTATTTCGCTTCATTGTTCCTGATAAGTCACGTAAATAAAAATCTTTCAAAATAATAACTGCTCGATACTTGGATAGGGAATCTCTCGATTGACTTTATAGTCAACATTTTCCAAGTATTTTCTCAAGCATATTTGCGTGTCAAATGTATAATCGTGTTTACCGACGAAATTTCTCTTTCCAACTGCTTTTCAGGGTTTCGTTATTTATAGAAACATCGAAATTCAGTGAAAATGGTTTCGTACGACTACTCGGATGCTCAGACCAATAATTCGATTTTCGGAGTGAGCTTTTCTCGTTCAGAGATAATTGAGTAAGAGTTTTCCAATTTCGAAGTTCAAGATCGACTAATCGAAATCTTTCGACTCCATTCCTGAGACAGTTTCGTCTTTTTTTAGCAGTTTTGCACCCACCAATTACATAAAATACGTAAATTCCTAATCCGTTGACTGCATGAAAATGATGTATAAAAAAAATAGTCGAAATTCGTACGTTTTTCATGAAGAAAATACGAATTAATAAACTGCCAACAGCTGTTCAGATTTTTATCGAAATTTTCCAGTCTCTTCGACCCAAAACTTTTTTGTTTGCAAAAGAGAAAAAAATAGTTTCTGTTTTTGGGTCCGAATTGACAACGGTATTGAATGGAAACTCTCGCTTATTTATGAATTTTTTTGGGTCAATCGCCTCCTCGGTGACCCGGTGATACTGAACGATCGGTCTTTTTCGTTTTTATTTATTTTTGGTTTAAACTGTTACAATATTCAGTCACGAAAACACATGAATCGTATGCGCGACGTGTTTGGAAACGACGATAATATTAGCAGTGTATATTTCGGTGGGTTGAAGAACGTTTATATATTATTTCGAGTCACGCCGAGTCGAGAAGATAAGCCGGGTTATGGTGAACGCTTAGAAACGTGGAAATTCTCGCACCAGCGAAGCCTGAACGATCCTTTGGCTTGAGTCTTGACTCTGTTACACATTATATGTGTACTCTACCCTCGTCCTCTCTTCCTCTTTCCTTCCCATGAACCGCTCAAACTTACTTCGACGAAGCCACCCTCGAGCCTGCGGTTGTACAGGCAGGATGGGACGGTTTGATGCCCGCAAGATAGTGCATCGATTTTCCATAAAGCTTTATGAAAGCCATTTTGTAAGAGGGGACCGGGTCTCTTGCTCCTCCTCAATTGCTGTACAATTCTACCGGACCAAGATCTTTCAGAAATTTTTACGTTTCCATCCATTTCATAAGAGTATATTTTTTTTCTTTGAAACATGATCCGGATCTCGATATATTTTGAGATGCTTTTTTTCGTTTTCATCGTCGATATATTTTTTTGTTTTTACTCGCGATAGGAACATTCGTTAGAAATCAAATTTCTGGTTACGAAGTTTCAAAAGGAAAAATGTCGAGAAATTCATGAAATTTGGTGATAATGTTCTTCAACATCAAGTACGAAAAGACAAATTTTTTCAAAATTTTCTTCTACTCAGTTATCGAGTAATTATGCATTGAAGCAGATTTCTTATGCCCGAAGTGTATACCTATATATATGGAAAGGTTATGCTTATACACGTGAACTTTAGTCTTCAATTACTCGATAACTGGTGTAGAAGAAAAATCTGAAAAAATTTGTATTGTCAAATTTGGCACTAAAGAATATGTTGACCAAATTTTATAAAATTCTTAACTTTTTGACAATTTTTTGTGTTTTTAACATGGTTTAGGATGGCAACATTGTATCGCCTGTACCGAAACTCCTTAACGCTTTCGTGTTATAAAAATGAGTGTTATTCAACTGGGAGAAAAAATTGTTTTGATCATTCCGAAATTATCAGAATTGTGGATGAAAAATGTTTTCTTAATTTTTACTTGTTTTTTAAATTTTGCTCATTCTTTTTTCTGCAGTAACAGAACACTTCTTCTTCGACTGCGATGAAACGAATCCATTTTCGACGTCGGAGTCTGGTTCATTCGCGGATTGGAAGACTTCTATTTCATTGTCCGATTATAAAAACTGTCAAAAATGGGATTCATCCAACAGTTATCGATCCGCAAAGTTTTTGGTCATGAAGAGAACTGGAAAATGGTAGTGAGTTAATTTTATTTTTCTTTTTTTTTTGTAGAATATGAAAATATCTGATGGTATTTTATTCTGAAACGATATTTTTTCAACATGGAAACGAGATGGGGCGAATGTTTATTAAAAAATTCGATCGAGACAGGTCCAATGGATTCAGCTCTGTTTTACGAGGCTTCTGAGACTAAAATATCGAAAACGTAGTAAAGCTCCGTTAACTTAACCGCCCTTCCTTCGATTTATTTCGTTCTTATACTTTGGACTTTCTTCAATATCGAAAGAGCCGGTTTTTCCTTTCCTCCGAGTCGCAAAAGCCATAAAAAAAAAAAAGGAAATAGGGCACACCCTCTGGCCTCGTGTAATCAGCAATTCTCCGTCGAGGGCGCGCTCTCTCAACCCCATGGTATTACCGGGAGGAGAAGTAAGATCGGCAGTAACAGCGTATCTGGCACATGAGACTCGTAAGTCCTTCGTCTCATTGCTCCTTCGCACCCCTCCATCTAGGGACCTTTCCCATTATACGAATCCACGCTCACTCCCATTTTCATTTCTCATACAATAGAAAAACGCGCACTTTATCCCTTACCCGGAACAAAACCTATTGCTACTTTCGGGCGAGATCTTTCATCACGCTATTTCTTACTCTCTCTGTTTCTCGATGCTTCGAAAATCAAAAATTTTACGAGTCATAAAAAAAAATCATTGCGATTTCGATCGTAATTCAAGGGAATCGAGACATTGAAACCAAAATAATGTCATTTCTCTCAAATCGATTGAATCCTATAGAGTTGAGCGTTAGAAAACTTGTTGCTGAGAAAAATCAATAACATTTTAAGCTAAATAACGTGTGCTCTTAAAGAAATTAAAACATTTTCAGTGACATCTCGAATAAAATGATGCTAAAAATATGAAATTATTTTCGGAACATTAATAAGGCTTGTTGATTATTGTCAATTTTTTTTTTTTTTCAGATTTATTAGAAGAATTTTATTTCCACGCGGATACCGATTGTGATTTTTCTGTGCTTGCACTCATCATCCACTGCTGAAAGTTGGAACAACATAGAGCTGACGAGAGAGGAATACAAGCACGAAACTCACACCTTTTATTAAATTTTCATCGTGCAGGTCATAACTTTTGGGTGAAACAAATGACTCAATTACCCTGATAAAATTTTTGCCAAATTGCTCATTTTTTTTTTAATGAAGCCTGAAATTGGAGCGAATTATATCGTTTATCTTGATAAAGGATATCGAAGAGTTGAAAAGTTATAGCAACTTTGTATTCGGTCGAAAATTCATTGAGCTTCGTTTTAATTGAGTTGTTCGTAATTTTGTTAAAGGGCTGATTTAATTATGACTCACCTGTCCGAACTGACGAATATCACCTCGAAATTGTGGCCTCGCTCGCGTATACGTTGATAAGTGTCGACCAGCTGGGGCGTGAACGCTTTGCAGGGTGGACACTGAAAAATGGTCGGCCATTAAATAAAGTATCGCGATTCTCACAATTTTATAATATAAATAGCACGTATTTCGTAGTTCAGGCATTTTGTGTCTTTTCATTTTCACGAGACGTACGAAAACACGAAATTTTCACAAGTTTATTAATCCTCCAACATTTTTTAACCATATTTTTCTTCCCAACTCATTCTTGTTTCTATTTTTAGAATGTTCCTGATGAAAAATGGCCGATTCGAGATGAAATCTGAGAAAAGAAGCGATGAATTTTACAGCCTCGTAAGAAAAGTGTCCTCAAACGTGGGCCTTTCGATTATTCCGGAAAAAAGACAATATCCATTGAGCCGTGAAAATGTATTATCTAATCTCGATAACGGTATGAATCTCGAGAAAAATATGATATCGCGAGCGAGTTGGCGGCCGAGGAAAAAAAATATCAGGAATTTCACGAATTCCAATTTCATCGTGGTGTTGGTTCGACCGCGAGAATTCGATCATGGCTTTTTTTTCGCCTTCCTTCTCCAACGCCTCCCGTGGAAGCTTCTATCCCTGGGAAAACGAGGACTGAAGAGAGTGACCCAGGTTTCCTGGTCGACACGATCTCTCCTCTCTTATAAGGGGGAAGGATGCCAGACACGGTGCTGGGCCCTTCTCATCCGGAAATCCGACCACGTACGTGGAATAATTTACGATCCAGCGAGTTTCTGCGAGAGTGCCTCGAATTCTCAACCCCTTCGGAAACACGTGCGGACAACGTATTTTTCTCATCCTTTCAGGGAGTAAAGAAGAAAAAAAAAACGAAGAAAACGCCCGACAGATAAAGTTGAATTGCTAAATTGAGCGCCGACCGTTTTTTCTTTTTTTGCAAATCAATAATGTTGCTTCAATTTCTTAGCTAATCGAGTTTTTATTGTAACTTGAAGAAAAGGATTAATCGAGTTTCTTTGCGATGAGATGAGGCTCCGAGGATCTTTCGTGTCTTCGACTATCGAGGAAACTCATCGAGTCGAGGATTTTTGTGTAAATGTAAATATCTGGAGTGATGAAGGAAAAAGAGGAGGTTGAAATTGAACTTTATCGGTGAGGAGCAGAAATTTTGTAGAAAAAAAAACAACTGTTGACTCGAAAGTACTACGATTTTGAACTTTGCACCGTTGGATTGAAACGAAAACTTTTTTTCAGTAGAATTTCGTTCGTGTTATCGAAATATTGATGGAAAAAAATGTATTTTAATGTTACGTTGCAACGGTGCAAACTTGAAAATCATCAAAAAAAATCTACTGATCCAATCGATCGGATGATCTTTATCCTTTCGTTCTCAGATACCCAAAGGTGCATGAAAACGTGAAACAACGAAAATCAAGGGGTTGAAAATAGAGAACATATTCGTAATTATTCTCGCCAGAGGAGGCTGCTGTTTTTTTTTTTCTGCGATCCTCATTATCCAACCTTGTAATAGGCGCGAACTTTTAATTGGCTACAGGCACATGTACACGGACAAACGGCTCTTAAGCTTCGTTATATTCCGGTGAATTACATGCTCGAGTTATTATTCGAAGCGAATTTTCGAAGGGGTTGAGTTAACGAGGCGAACGCGGTTTCTGATGAGCACTGAAATCCTGTGCTTCCAAATCGTCTTTCTCATTTGTGTCCTTGGCATTTCTGAATTTATCGTTTTCCACCCTTTTTACTCTCGTCGACTTTTCTCTCTCTCTCCAAGCCTCTTTTTTTTTCATTTTTACTCAGTTTTTATCTACAGTGATATTAGAAGCGTTTACGATGTTCCCTTTTCCTCTGAAAATCGGAGAATATAACTCAATCTCTTTGTCTCGCGCTCGAGTATTAAATTCATCATACCACCGATGTCTTTCATAACCCTCGAGCAACTTTCTCTCCCCTGCTCAACATCGATAAAGCGAACCAAGAGTTATACCCGCTGCTTCTCTTCGAACTGGAAACAGGAAAGTCGTCGAAACTCGGTTCTCTCGTACTCCCGCACATTGAAAATGTCTGTGTATATTTGAATGAGAAACTCGGTGAGATATCGCGAGGACTAAAAAATAACCACGATACGATTTGCTCGAGCAACCAAGAAAGATTGTATAGATGGCAACGTAAATATTTCGTTTTCTTTTGTCGTCTCTTCTCGACCTTATCATATCCCTTGCTCTGGCTCGAGAATGGCCCTTCACCATTCACATAGTACATCTTTTTATTTCACGTGTACAAACACATACGCACATAATCTTGAAATATGTTCTCGTCAACTGTATTTTATCTCGTGACTTTTGTACGAACTTTCGAAACTATGGAACGTATACATTTGTCAATTTTATTTCATTCCTCTACGAAATAATAATATTTTTCAGATCACATTCGATCCGGATAGCCAAGAATCGCACATGAGTGATTTTTCTAGGTTTTTTTTCTCGTTTACTGCAAATAATTGTATCGCAGCATTTTATTGAGAAATAATTAACCAAATTTTTCTACTAGAAATACGTGAATTTAAAAAAACTTTACATCAAGTTTAATGAAGTTTATTTTCAACAGGAATTAGTTTTTTGTAAACGTGGACAAAAAAACGTACCCAGTGTGCACTGAAGTAAACACCCTTGACGCAATTTCGAAGTTCCTCGTGAAGCATCGGTTCGTTGCTATCGCGAGCACCGCACGGTAGCAGCGGACCATCCTCGAGGGTGGCTTTTGGATGAGGCGGTCTCCAGGGAAAATTCGTCCCGGTTGGATCGTCCATGGCTCGCTCGACGCCCCCTCTCGTGACCACGGATCCTGTACCACCCTCGAGGAGAATCAGCGTTGGTACACCAGCTTTTATTCGATACCTTCTCGTCAGTCTTGTCTGCAAACACAAAATTTTGTTCGGGTCTTTAAAAATAGCAAAAATAATTTTCAATCATCGAAATCCAACGCTAAATGAACTTTTATTATTTCATGTTTGGGAGACTCGTTTCGTTCGATTGTGAGAATAAATCTTCAGCGAAAGAAATTTCTTTGAATCAGCATAAATCCGGAAATGTTTAATAATTTTTTTCGTTTCCTTTTCAGAACGCTATTCATATACCGAAAGGAATTTCAACTTTTCTTCTTCATTGGAAACACATTCGTGTTTTGTGTTTTTGAAGGAAGGAAAAAAAAAAAGACAAAAGACTCGTCACTCCGCGTGACGAAGATTGGAAGCGTTTTCCAATCGCACGAAGTCCTCCAAATACCTTGAGCGATACGCCCACTTCAATCTCAGTCCAAGTCCCGAGGGCATGTGAGGAGTCTCGTGGCTAACTTGCTTGCTGGACAGATATGCCAATTCTAATAGGTCTCCCCCAATATTCATTACGATGGCAAAGGGCCAATGTTTTGGGCGTTGCCTCGTCATGGGACATTTGCCCCAAGGGCATTCGTTTCTCCACTGTACGCGACACCTTTAATTGCACAAATATTTAACGGGGTTCGTGACCCGGCAAAAGCGCAACCGCGTCGCTCTGTACACGGGCAGTAAAAGCGATTTTTATTCTCTCAAAGATACGATATATGAGATTCGTAGCTGAAAATTTTTACGAATACTGGAATCCTATCGGTTGAGTATAAAAATTAAAAATTTCACGATTCGCTTCACAACTGTATGGAAATCGTTTTAATGATTTCGGCTTTATTCCGAATATTTTTTGGGAGCTTCGCGATAAATTATAATAGCTGAGCGTCTAGCACCGTCATCCGAGTATTGCGGATTCTATATATTTCATCGGATGTAATATCCGGGGAATTGTGAAAATTAACGAGTTTCGGTGGGCTGTCGGGTATCGTAATTAAATCGATAACCTCGAGGTATGAATTCTCGTTGTATTTCGAGGATTTCATTTGTTAACGATAAATCCTGCCCGTGGCCTCTGTCATTTTTTAATGATTGTTACAAAAATATTTGGGTCTTTGGGAAAGATTCGTGAATATTGATTCGAATGCATACTGTTTTAATACGAAGATTTGGGCTTTAAAGCACCTCGAAAAAATGTAGTTGGAAGTCGTTGGATGAGTTGAAATTTCGGGTCGGAGAGAGCAGTTCATGGGGAAGCTCATCATTTCATGCTCTCATTATTTTCACGGAGAAGCACAGAGTTACGTCTTGGTTCAAGAGTAACTCTCGACTTTTCGTCGAGTCATTACGAGACGTTTACGTGGCACGAGATAAGAAGACGAAAGATTTTTGGAGGAGTTTCGTGAGAGGGATGGGAGTATCGCACGAATAGGGAGAAGCAATCTCCTCTGTTCGATCGTGACGTGCCTGGTGATAACGTTGATAACGAAAGTTGCTGGCTATTTATTTGCTTATTTTTTTTTTCTTCAAGCGAGAAAAATAGATCGAACAGCTGGTGTGAGAGGATCTAAAGTTTCGAGTTGAGTGATTCGTGTGTTGACACAAAAACAGGGAAAATCTGTTTCCATTAATCGTTCAGGATTTCATCGAAGCGTTGATACTTGATGATAAAAGAAATCGGGGAGCTTGGAAATGATTTGTAGAGTTCGATAGACGAACCGAAAGCCATTAAGGAGTTTCGGTACAAGCGATACAATGTTGCCATGCTAAACCGTGTTAAAAACACAAAAAATTGTCAAAATGTTAAGAATTTTATCAAATTTGGTCAACATATTCTTTAGTGCCAAATTTGACAATACAAATTTTTTCAGATTTTTCTTCTACACGGTTATCGAGTAATTGAAGACTAAAGTTCACGTGTATAAGCATAGCGTTTCCATATATATAGGTATACACTTCGGGCATAAGAAATCTGCTTCAATGCATAATTACTCGATAACTAAGTAGAAGAAAATTTTGAAAAAATTTGTCTTTTCGTACTTGATGTTGAAGAACATTATCACCAAATTTCATTAATTTCTTAACATTTTGCCTTTTGTACCAAAACTCCTTAAACTTGTACTTGACATAAAAATAAGCTTATAAAAAAATAAAATATATTAATCGCTTGTTTCAGGAATGACGAAGAAAATTGAAGCTGCTCGGTAGCACGTATCACGTGGCAGAGAGTACGAGAGAAGATTGATGTGTCTCGTATTTCAAAAAGGTACTCGAAACAGTACGAGAGGAGGATATCGTATTAGGAAGGGTGCTGGTTTCGGTGTGTCTCGAGTGGGCGAGATGGAGCTGCGAAAAAAAGGAGTGATTTTTAATATCGCCTGAAAGGGAACAAGAGTCGAAAGCAGATAGAGGAGAGAAGCTATCGAGGTGGCAATGATATTGTGCTTTCGCAGCTTCCGGATGAATGAGATATACGTCATTTCTGTGCGGCATATGACACACACACTCGTGAAAGAGAGCCTGAGAGATTTTCATTTGTTTCGGGGAGCAGTTTGCCTTTGACGATTGATGAAGGGGCAGGTTGAGAGCCGGAGGGCCGAAAGCTTTAGGATTTATCGAGAGGTCAAAAGAGAGCGCAGCTACTGTCTTTTCTTTTAGGAAAAAGACTTTTAAGGGGGATCGATTGATCACCGGTTACCTGAGGTTCATGGAAAAGCGTTTATTCGGCTATTAAAGTTGTATCGCGTTTAAAAGATGGGAGAGCTTATTGTAGCATGGGTGAGAGCATGGGGTTGAAGGGATCGGATGAAACGTCAAACAGTTGTAAGATCTTCGAAGCTTTCAAGCTTCTGTTGCTCTCTTATTTGTAAAATCTCTTGGCCTCTTTGACGTCGAAAGATGAGAACGAGAAAGAGAAAGAGAGAGAATGTGTGTGTGTGAGGTGCCTGCAAGAGAGACAGAGCGAAAGAATAAAAGAGCAAAAGCCGCGGCAAGTGCATCGTCGTCTGCTGCCCTAACTTGTGTGTACATAAAATCTTTTATGTGGCATACGATAATATGGGGAAGGTAAGCTTGTATTTTATATCTACGGTAAAATATATCACAGAAAGTAGGAACATGAGTACACACGTATGCCGCGGTAGAATCAACCTAGAAAGCGATGCGAGCTACAGAGCCTCTCGTTTCGGTTTTACCGGTTAAGCTTTACGGTTTTATCTATATGTTACGTACACACATATTTGTATATGTATGTATCGCGGCAGCAGGCGTAAGCTACCAAGGCTCCGAAGGGAAAAAAAGGTTAAAGAGTGTATATATATATATATATATATACAGCGAGAAAAGACGTAGTAGAGCTTCTGGGCTTACATCGGGTTGCACCGTTTGCTAGAACGAGACAGCTAAGAGCAGCTTTTATCCAACGTCATATACCGTACAGGTTGGAACTTTAGTAATTTGCTTTGCTTTCAACGGCTGAAAGAGGTCTATCCCTTCTCTCTCTCTCTCTCTCTCTCTCTCTCTCTCTCTCTGTATCGTGGCTCAACCTTTGGTGAGATCAGCAGTTCCAGATGGTCTCCTCATGGATATATACGAACCCGTGAGGTAGTTACCACCCTGCTATATAAAGCTCATCTAGGCTTTCCTAGATCACAGCACTTTCCAGTCAAGGATGACCGTCGTGCGGTTACTTTTCACCTTTATAATCTCCGCGTACGACCATATAGGCTCCTGCAGCTTGTGAGCTTCCCCCCTTCCTCGGAGACTCTCGATATGTATTTCAGGTTTTAAGAATTATTTCATGAAGATCGAAAATTATGTTAGTTGAAACATATTTTGTTTCAGGAGCGATAAAACAATAGAATTTTGTATATTTGCATACCCCTCCCTTGATTTTTCACCAAATTTTCATTATATTAAGAGGGCCTTCCCCGAGAGTAGACCACCCTAAATTTTTTTTCACGTCGCTTCAACAGCGAATATATCACCACTCGAGCCACCCTCGCGTCACGCATTCGTAGGTAGTCTCCCTTGTTAGAAATTCAGGGAACAAGGAACCTCACTCAGGAACGACCATTTCGGGTCTCGAGATTCTCTTTTTTTCGTTGTTTTTTTGTTTCGAATCATTATATACGTGGTAAATATTTAAAATAACGAAACACGAAGACGGGAATTCCGTGCCCATTTGTCTGTCGAATGGCTCTTGAGTCACTGGACGAGGTTCGACACTTTTCATATTCCGTTGCTAGCCGAGGTTCCTCCGAAAATGATTAAAAGAAAAATAGAAAAGAAGTAGTGCCAGCGAAAAAATATCACGGAGCTGCAGTTTTCTTTTTACGAAATGAGAAGCCGAAAGATATGGGTGAGAGAAAAAAGAAATGGAGCTCGGAAGTCTGGTTCGGTGGGTGCTCGCGCCAGCTTCGTCTTATTCATTTCTCTCACCCGTTACCATTCCCATTTAATATAGCATGAGACGTGAGCTAGGTGGGTAAACGTCACGATTTGACTGCTTATATACGTACATATAGGATTGCCCAAGCGTACTTACACATCCGCGAATTTTCCATCTTCTACACTCATTCTCATCGAGCGATATATTTCATACACCGATGTCTTTGCCTCATCCTCACCTCGCCTGTTCAGACGCTCTCCAAATTCTCTTCTAACGATGTAAATTTTCGAAGCGTAATTACGCCGAGTGCCGGATATGTTATATTCAATATGTATCCCTTCGCGTCTGATTAGGAACTCGTGTATAAATTATTATGTTGAGCCGCGACCGCGTCTCTTGATACGAGGACTTCGTAAGCTTCGATAACGCGACGCGATACCGCGAAGAGTCAGAGCTCTTCTTCGCGGCCCGGAGGAGTATACATACGTTCGAATAAATGAAATTGAATTCTCATCCCTCGTGGTTCACGGTCTACGAGAAGTGAGCAGCAAAAAATATCGACCTTTTTTTCTTCTCTTCATTATGGAGCTCGGTGAAAAAGGAGCGGCGCGAGAAAAAAAAAAAAACCGATCAATACTTGTTGCCTCGAATAGAAGCTTCCCTGACGAATCAGCGAGTCCCAAAAAAATTCGAAAAAAGTCCCATTTGGGACTCGTAAGTGAGTCTTACTCGTCCACTAAAGTCCCAAATCCCGAATCCCAATTGGGACTTTTTCCAGAGACTTGCTGATCCGCCAGGGTTATAAGTTATTCGTTCGATTTTTGCTCCCGTCACTTGTATCAATGCTCAACTTTTTGAACTCTCTAACGACTACGCCTATTCATGAACGTCTCAAAATTATTTTCTCTGGTAGTATGACTGAAAAATCGTTGAACATGATCGTTCAACCATAACTTTGTCTAGTCAAGCTTCGTTTGTCCGATTCCATTTACTTACTTTTTTGAACGAAAATGTTTAATGTATTTCAAGCTATCCCGGAACCTGGAGCTCTATCCAGCATGGATTGATAGTACTGCAAACTAATCTGTCCGCTATAAAATCTTTACGTTTTTAGAGACGAGATGAAAGTAAATTTGTTAGACTGCAGCTGAAGGGTTAACGTGTGCCTTCAATGAGACTATCAAATGTCATTTTCACTCTTCGAACAACTTTTGACAGCTGGTCTAAGCCGAGTATATAAATGATTCGAGCCAGTTTCGCGAGTATAATTAATGCACATAACTTGAGAGAATCGGTCGAGATAATTGATAGTCCGAAGAGAGAGGATGAGCTAAGCGACTGTACAGCACTGACTTTGCCTGCGTCACTGTTCATCATGGTTTAAGCAAGTCTACGGTTGGACATGTACGAAATGTAATGGAGAGAAGCAAAGAGAGAACTATCTCATGGCATGCTGAGGTCGCGTATTGACCCGAAACCTCACGCTGTTCCCGCATATCATTCGTCTCTACGCGCTGCCACCGTTCGTCCACGTAATTCACTCCGATTCTATACAGACATATATAAATTTCAGTTGATATACGTACACGCGTATCTTCCTCGGGATATTTCAATGATGCGTGCCTCGAAAAAGGGCGCAAGTCATTCGGTTCGGCTCTATTTATATCGCCCTTATTATGTTTCACGGTCTAAATGATACGCTTGCGAATGTGTACGGTCGTTGAATAATCGCATGGCATTCTCAGCGTTCCCATTGCGACCGGGTCGACTCGCTTTTGAGTCCCGGAGAACGCGGCGCGGCAGTCACGCGACTAAAATACTCAACGGAGCAGCCAACGTGTACAGGATATTTCAGATCGGTTAATCGATCGCGTGCACATCATCGTCCGTGGGATCAGGACGTAAATTTCATTTCGAAATCAACGACTAAGTGATATTTAAAAAAAAAAAAAGGAGGCGAAACTATTTTGCTGATGTGAACCAGCGATTCGCTGTCTCAATTCGGAATCTCGAGGGCGATTACGAAAGTCTCGTGTGAAAGTTTTAACGTGTTTCATTCAAATTTTTCATGATTTCAAATTTTCTGTGGCAAATTCCAAGAGTTCGAACAGTTTTACGATCATATTATTCTGACACATCGCGTTGCTTATTTTTATTGCTGTTTTCATGTACACTGTAAACAAACTCACCAAACAAATTCACCAAAAAAGCCGCAGTTTTCACTTCGATTTTATTTGACTCGTCTCGGGTATTATGATTGGTTGAGCCAGCATGAAATTCACCATGCAGAGTGTACAGTTTCCACACACCTCGTACGTAACGCTCTCGAGTTTGCCGCTTCCGTACATATCCTTCGTGGGATATTCTCGGTAGTTTTCTACTAGAGGGTCTTGAGGACTCTTCACTTCGAGAAGCGTAGAGATTCTCTGGGAGCAGAGCATGTGCCTCAAAGCAGTGTTTACAGGTATTCGGAGGAAATTCACTTGAAAACTTCCGGGGATTTATTATATTTTCGTATGTGTACGCATTTTTGCACATTCGTGTACACTTGCGCCAGATTTGCAGACGGATTTATCTGAAGATTCTAATCCGCAGACTGAGAATCTTCATTAATGCAAAATAATGAATGGGATACGAATTTTTTCAGATATTTCTTTCAAGTCCAACAGGTTTATGCCACAACTAGCTGTGTGTGCGGGCTGCATAGAACAGGCGCATCTAGCCATTTCTAGCTGATAATTATTCTAATTTCAAATATTTTTCAAATGAGGAATAAAAATTGTTTTTGGATCGACGAAAAAAAAAAAATATCACGATGTAACATGAGCCATCTTTTTGCGTTTACTTTTCAATTTCATGCGTAATTCTTCATTTTTTTTCTGAATAAAGTGATTAAACAGGAGATTTTTATTTTCCTAATTTTTCATCATTTTTTTCTATACCGAATTGAGCATTCAGCCACCGCTCATTTTGTTCGTTTTCCTATTTCCTTCATATTGGTAAATCATTTTTTTTTTTATTTATCGTTAGTATTTAACTACCGTCGAGTTTTGAAAATTGGAGATTGAACGAAATCATTAAACTTTTTTTTTTTGCATTTCTGTAAAAATTGAGATGACGAAATTTTACAAAACCACAAACTCAGCTTGAATCATGATCTTTAATCTCGTGAAAGATTCATCGTAATCGGTTCAGCCGTTTTCGATTGAAAAGCGGCCAAACATTTTTTAGCGAACAGATTTATATATATAGAGATATAGAGATGAATTATTCTTTTGATTTCTGACAAATGAGAAACCATGATTGTCAGATTTGTTTTGTTTTTGTTTTTCTTCGACTGTTCATTGTTTCGCTGCTCGATGCAGATTATTCATACCGAGAAAACAGGCTGAAAAATAACTCGAGTAATTAACGATCCATCGGTCAATAATTGCACTTGGAATTCTATTGTAAAGAAGAAGCAATCACAGATGAAAATAGTAGACATAAAAAAGAGCTGCAGATCGTTTGGCTCGAGTCCACTTCGACGATAATGAAAAAGAAAAAAAAAAACAAAACAAAAAGGAAGGGAATGATTCGCCAATCACGCGTGGACGATGGCTTTCAGTGCAATGTGACTTTTCAAATGGGCAGTGAGAGATCGAAGCGCTGCCTGGTTTATTAATCTTCGTTGATAATTGACGAGTTTCGATGCTTTTTTTTTTTTTTCCACGGCATACAGAGATCGATATTTATTTCGAAACATGAGTCATACAATTGTGAATAAACTCCAGTCATTCGTTCAATGACCAATTTACCTCGTGATACGAATTCGAATTTCTTTGTTACTTTTTTGTTTCAAAAAGATTAATGTTACGTGTGTGTGTGTTTTTCAAATGGTCCATGTTTAATTTGGTAGGATGTTACAGAAGAACAAATGCGTTGAATCCAAAAGGCTTTGTGGTTGAACAAAGTCCAGAGCGGTTGGTATCGGAGCAGAATTTTCGTATGGAATGTTTTGCATGTAAAACGAGGCTGTGCCGATGGTATATGGCGGAAGGGGTCCTGATGGGTTCTCTGGCTATAACTACTGCTGACCACGCCGAGAGGAGGGTTAGTCAGAATATAGGAGGGTTAGGTGTTTCGTTATATATATTGTAGAATGAGAGAAACGTCGTTACAGATGGAGCTTATTAGGGTCGGCGAGGTTCTCCCTGCTGCTGCTGGTGCTGCTGCTCGAGTTACCCCGGAAATGAGATTTTGTATGTTGGGGCCAAACGTTATAGGCCTCGATATCGTTGCCTGCCTAAGTCAATATATAGTTATATACCGAAGCCATTAACTCAATATATAGACGTATATGAGTTTAGGTTGCGAGCAAACAAAAGGAATTAATTCGCATGATTTAACAGATAAATTGATGAGATTTAGGCCTCTTTCGTTTGTGGGCATCGTGATAACGATATATCGATATGGGATGCGGTTCAACGCTGCCTAATTTAAGAACTTAAATTCATCGTACTTAACTCACCAGCGATGAAACCATGCGTCGAAGAGAAGTATAATTACGTAGTAAATTCTGTAATTCCCTGTGACCCCCGAGCCATCGATACATCGAGTCCCATTTAGTACGTCGTAAAAGTTTCTCTTCGACGAAATGGGACTCTAACTGTTTGGAACAAAGAATAGGACACCTGCTGGTTCAATAAAGCAAACGATTTGCGATCTCGTAGACACGAGTATACGAGAGAAGTTGGTGACGATGAAAATGACTGCCTCTTCTATGTCTCGATTGTTGCAAGGATAAAACGATGGTTCTGTGTCTGCATGCGGAAACATGATCGCGAATACGAGAGCACGACAGCTTTCGATGTAAGTCTCATTGTTCTGGGAGAGTGGAGAGTGTTTTTCATTGAATACAGTCATGCGAGGGGTCTGATAATCTTTCTTCTCTCTGCTAGCTCTGCTCCTACCCAAATTCATACATCTACAGATATTTCTTTTCTTTTTTTGCGACTCCATCTGTACTGCTGTTAGTGGATGTCAGTCTAAGCTTCCTTCATCTCTTTGCTGCTGGCATTGTGAACAGGAAAATAAAATGCCTGTAGTTGTTGCATCGTTACGCAGGTTAGCACCGATCGTTGTCATGTTTTGGCCGATTACGAGACTCCTGCAAAATATTGATTGCCGTTGCCTCCCGACAACGATGCGTTGTAACGTGTCTGCCTCATTCTCTCACTCTTTCTCTACACTCTCTTTTGTCCGGGTATAATGATTCCACAACGCAGTCATTGTTATCGGCGACACCGATTATACGTTTTTACATTATTTTTCTCCAATTTCTCATTCCCTTCTTTTTTTGTCTTCTTTTTACCAGACGCAGATAGCCAGATGCGGGGTTAACCTCTGTGTAAGTAAACACAGGCGAGATCTGACGGGGTTGCCCGGGTTACCTATAGGGATTTATCTCGCTGCAGACATGCCTGTGGGGTACGCTTCATCACCCTCGTCCTCGGTACACTCCAAGTTGGAGTTCTTCAGACTATCCTTCCACATTACTTTTATCATTATTATTATTATTTTCATATGTACCCGCCGCAATTACTCGCTACATTTACAACATCAAGGGAAATAAAAATAAATAAAAAAAAAAAAACACGAACGGGCCTTGCTGTGACATTTCTTTCCTGGTTTTCGTGATGCCAAATTGCTTTCTTGACGATAAGTGGATCAGTTTTATAAGCGATTATCATCATCTCATTAATTCGTTTTACAGGAAACTCTCTCAGTGTTTCTACAATTAATGCTAATCGCAGAATGTTAATGGCTGTTTTTCTTTTTCTGGAGCTTATCGAACTTCGAGCCAAGCCTGACGTCGCAGAGGATAAACTTTATAGGAAATCGTGAACAGTTGGAGCTCGTGATTGCACACTTCGTCTTTTGATCGGGTGATTTTGTAGACGACGCTCCTGGATCAAGAGCCAGGCAATGGGAGGGCCAGAGAAACTGAGATTCGATCACTCGCCTCAGTTTGATCGATGGCCCTTCCGGTATTTCTTCAATGCGTCTTCAAACATGTATAGAAATACCTAGAGATTCTCTCGTTCTCCCTGGTTGGCAAGCAAAAAGGTGTTAGTCACACGAAACGACGTGACTCCCGATCTTTCGATCTCCAGTAGTTGAGATATATATACAGTTACAGTTCGAAACTCCGATTGGTGGAGTTGAGAAAACACTTCATGGCCATCGTCCTCCAGTCTCAAGAGCCTTGGAACCGAGTAAAACCGGGAATAAGATGGGGGAGCATCGGGGGCGATAGAGATTCGGGAGTTTTGAGATCACGAGGGAAACCGGATATCTTATTTGTGGTCGACGAAGACTCGAGTGACTTTGAGAGCATTCCTCTCCTCCGTTTTATCCTATATAAAGTCAAAATACAATACACTCTGTTCCCTGTCGAACATTCTCTTCATATGTTTCTGCTTGCAACCACATTCCCCAAAAAAAATCAACTCTACTTTTGAAAAAAAAAAAACAAAAAATGTACGGTTCTCGTTATACGTGCAGTAGACGTTTAAAATTAGTTTCTCGCCGAAGTGAACTCACTCCCTCTTCAACAGAACTGTGGCTGAGCTTTTTTTTTATTTTCACGCGTTTCCTCGGCTGTATTTAGGCTTCATTGGCACTGCCACATCGGACAGTAAATGCCATATCTCTACTGGGTGTCCAACTCGAATAAACTCTTTATTATTCAATTATTTCGAAAGTGAGGATAAAATAGCAATCAAATCCCGATGAATCACTTCGCAGAATTTTCTCTGTTGGATCGATGAATCTCATCGATATGCCTCAAGGATCGATGATGAATTTGTCGACTCGAGTGTCATCTGACAGCATCAATTTATTTTTATTTTTTCCTGTATCTTCATTCTGGGAATAGTTGAAAACAAATTTTCAAGGTTTTTCCGAACGAATCTCCGGTAGTCGGTAGATTAGTGGATGAGAACGGCACACCCGGTATATTGTTCGAGAAGCTTGCGCGACCTGCACCTCCATGGGAATATACAAGGGGTTTGGAGCCGCTCGGCAACGTACACATCGTGACGGGGGTGGGGTGGGGGGGAGAGTTGAAAATGAAGGAAAAAAAAGTAGGTGCCGAGGGTAGCTTCGCCATGGCCTGCTCCTGCTCGTACTCCTCGTGTCTATGTACCACAGAATCCGTGGCGCAAGCGCGATGTTAGATAACAAAATATATCGTCCGGCCAAATCTCAGGTTCGGATACGATCGTAATTGCGATGTTGAATGAAATAAATATTCAATTCAACCGAGCGACTGTCACGGCTTCCAAATGGCACGAAATTTATTAGCGCAAAGCGTGTTTCATCTGATAAGAAACTTTGATAGCTTTTTGGGACACTCAACTGCAATTATCGGAGGATAAAAATGTGTGATTTTAAACAAAGAAAACGGTTTGATCCCAAGCGTCGACAGCAAACAAGATTCTCTGAAGTTTTAATAGAAACAATGAGTTTTCCATCTGATGATAAAATCCTCTCGGATTATTCAACGCGAATCCGTTCAAATATGCATTGTTCTTTTAATCTAATCCGTAAATTTTTCAGTAAAAATATTGTATCCCGTTAGCATTCTGCATCGCAGAAGATCACCCGTCTCCAGAACACTGTTGAAAGAACACATTTATGCAGAATTATGCATGAAGAGAAACGAAAAAACAAAAACGTTCTGTATCAGGAGAAAAAGAACAAAAAGTTTTTAGGCACCTGCACGCACATGGTACGTGCGATACAGCAGCAGTTGAATATCGTAATGGGGAACACGCCTAAGCTTCCTTTCTCTATACCTATATTACTCGTAGATATTCGTGCACGTTACGTTTACACCGTGCAGTGTTATGTTGTTCCAACCCTTCGCACTGTTCTCAGCACCCTCCTCTCGCACGTATATTTCTCCTCATATATATATAGATATACATCTCTTTCTATCTGTCTTGTCTCTTCATTTCTCTCCTTCTCTACCCTACATGTATATATATATATATATATATATATATCCTATTCGAGGATTTCATCTCGCTCCTTTAGCCGACCAGGGTCGATAACGCCGGTAGTCCTACCACTTGTGACTCTTCCCCGCTCTCAGTTTCCATCCTTTCCCTCGCTTATTTCTCTGGCTATTTCCCCGGTGCCCTCTTCTGGCGCATATATACATCGACGAGAAAACCCTTCGCTAACACCAACATCCATAACCAACTACGCCACCTACAACGCACGTTGTATAAATATATCGCGAACACCAGCACTGTCTTACTCTCTCGTAACTACTCTCCCGCAATCCCCCCCATTTCTCTCGACAACCCCTAGAAACATCCTTTCGTTTTCTCACTCCCACTCTCTTGCTGCAAACCTCCGGATCATGTTTTCCCAACGTTATATATCTATAGGTTCGAGCATACAATAGACTTCTATATATTTATATGCTCGTATGAAATTCTCCGAACATCTTCTGTCACGGAACAAGAACCTCCTAGCCACAGCGACATCTTCCAACCTCTCCGAACGTGTATTATATCCGAACATTTTTGTTCTCTTCATGCGAACTCGTGCTCGGTCGTGGCTCGACTACCTCTTGAATTAAGTTTGACTGTGTACCATTCGAGAGTCTGCGGAGTCGCATAAAAGCTATAGCAATGAAGAAAACTTCGGTTTTTCTACCGCTTCTCCAGGTCTCTGGAATCATTTTCAACTGGCTTTCATATCGCTATCGTCTGAGTGGACGCTGCTTCGAGTATGGCAAAAATCACTATTCATTTTTTTTTCTGGCAGGATACGAAAATCGCTGGGGTTCAGGTCCGACCGTTTGAGGCTATTTTCGTCCTGGAATTTTGCGATCTCAAATTGTTTTGGTCGCTAGCTAAGGAACTGAAAAATTTTCTACGATTATCTTGAATGTTATCGCAACGAAAACACCGCAGGAACGATCATCCTGAAAAGCTTTTTTTGTCTGATACACCGATTCCAGAAAGCAGACAATAATTTCTCAACTTGGGCGAGCGATGAGATGAAAATCCTCTGAACATATATCAGCAGTTTGAAATTTATTGAGCTCTTTTAGGGAAAGTGCATTTGCATTTACACTTTGAGAATTCGGGCAGATATTTATGAGTCGTTTGAAAGTTTGAGTTTATGAGAAATTTTTCTTTTGTCGTAATTCATATCGCCTCTTTATTTACAGAGTTTCACGAAGATTGATGCAGCTTTTGAGTATAAAAGAATTTCCAAGTGACGGAGGGTATATTTATGCAAACCCTTTGGTGCGTCGCTAAACGGCAGTTGAAATAGAAGTATCGAATAATTTAGGTCGTGCCAAATGCTTCTTTTTCTCTCTCCTTTTCCTCAGGCTCCAAAGTTTTATTTTCCCTTTTTTTATTTTTTTGGGCTGTGCCTCGGAGACTCAAGCAAATCTTTGCGGTACTAGAAGCCTTTCGCCTCGAGTGCTTCGTTTTCAGGTTTCTTGCCTCTTTTTTTTTCAACGTCTTCTTCTCTTCGTCTCACTCGGGAACGAAATACACCGTGAAATCTTTCAGTCTACACGTAAGCAATGAAAGCCGAAGCGAGACGGAAAAAGGTCCGTTTAAAACGTCTCTTCTAACCGAGATACTCTTTTTCCACGTTTACTAGCTTTATCATTCTCTCATTCCTAGTTTTTTTCATTTTTTTTTTTTTTTTTATCGCTTTCTCTTTTTCCACTTTTCTTTTTTCTTCTTTACTTTTTCATCTCTCTTTGGAACTCCTATGATTTAAAGCCGTT
The DNA here is from genome assembly GCA_037576405.1 of Campoplex capitator. Classification (NCBI taxonomy): domain Eukaryota; kingdom Metazoa; phylum Arthropoda; class Insecta; order Hymenoptera; family Ichneumonidae; genus Campoplex; species Campoplex capitator. The sequence goes on from JARBWI010000001.1 coordinate 2,322,461, forward strand.
CCTCAGAAAATGTGGGTCGCGCCTCATTCATAGCGAATGAAAATGTGCTTTGCGGCTCCGTTTAGTTTTCGCTTTTTCGAGCACTGCACTTTTACCAATGCATACGTACATAACGGCCCGTCATTACAACCATCATCATCCGTATAGCACGTGTAATAGCCAACTTTTTTTTCCAAATGTAGAAATAAAAAAATAAAAAAAACACTCAAACGTTATAGCTGAACAAATAATGTGCGCTGCTTCGCACTTCCAATCTCCGTCCTGATTTCGTGAAAAAAAGAAATCCATTGTTGCAGTAACGTACGGAATTCCGTATGATCCGTGCACTTTTCCAACTTTTTTGTCCATTCCGTCGACAGCTCTAATTACGTTTTTAACAAAATTCACAAAAGATTTGCGTATGAAAAAAAAAGCTCGGAGCACGAGGGAATAGCGAATTGAAAAATACATTTGTAAATTCAGAATTTTTCGAACAGTATTTTCACCATGTCAGCGGAAACTCGAATTTACTTTTTCACTTTTTTCTCCCAACTTGAACTTTTTCAATAAAGAAACCACGAAGATATATAATTCTAGCACAGATTATAGCTTCCTCGTGGGTAAATTAACCTCCGGATCTATAAAATGAAGGGAAAGAAGCGAGTAATGCGCTCTGGTTAATCTAAGGGTGAATTCACCGACGACCGGAGCTCCTCCGTTCGTCCATCCTACTCCTTGTCAAACACACAGGATTAAACAGACATCCACTGAGACACAAATAACTCGCTCGAGCTTGACGATCGTCCACGACTCAGAGAAACGTAATCTTGTAAAAGCGGTGATGAAATATTTGACATTGGCCTGCCATTTACGAGGACTTTTGAGCAACTTTGCTGCTAGAGAAATCCCGAAAGTAAATTTTGATGAATTAACCAAAAAAAATTTGATGTTCGTTGAATCTCTGATAATGTGACGACGAATTTGAAAAAAAAATCGTGACAATTCGGAGGTCAGCAAGAGAAGCGACATTCTGTAGCGAATTTCGCGCTTTTATTTGTGAAAACAATAAAGTTGAATACAACGTAGAAAGCAAGAACGAGAAGAGAATTATTTATGTAGATATAAATTACGATGGTCTTAGGCAGAGTCCTGACAAGGAAAGAGCAGCGGAGCAGCTAGGCTAAGACCAAAATTTGTGATTCGGTATTACGAGGAATTGCCGAATTATACGAACCCGAGCGTTTCTCCTCCACATAAATCCTCCGTGCTCGTTTCATACGAGAATATACTTGCTGCGAGTTATATCAGACAAAGAAATAACACGCTCGTAGAGACAGTGAAAACGTCGCTGTTGGATAAGAGCAAGAAAAATGAAGAATGTTAATCAAACAAAAAGATGTTTCTTCCTTTCTCGTGATCCTTGTATGAACGAACTCGTGCTCCGCCTATAAGTTGACTCAATTCTTTTTAATTCAAGTCATCTTCTTTCGAAGAAAAATTCTCGGTTGCAGAATGATTTTATTCGCAATTTTTCATGCGTCTGCTCCCCTTAAATGTTTCATCAAAATTTCTAATTCACTTCAGCAACTTTGAACTAAAACCGTACAGATTTTTTGCGGTTGCAATCAGGCTCGAGAACGATGATAGAAAAAGAGAGAAATAAGGTAGAATAACGACTGACTGACTTTTTGTCTGTTGAAATGAATTGTGAGTGAGTGATATCGATTCAGTGAGGCCGAAAAGCAAGATGAGGAATGAGCCAAAAAAAAAGGAATCTTCGAGTATTTGTTCTTTTATTCTTCCGCTTGTGCACTCATATAGGATCTTTGTTCGTTCGTGTTTTCACTCTTTGCTGTTTGTTTTCCCATCTAGGAACAATATGCCTTCGAATAAATGGCGAAAAAAAATAATGTGGATGTACAGAAATGGAGGAAAAAAACTGGACGAATGATTACCCGGCCTGGCGTATATCGCTGTCGATGAAAAAAAATTTTGCCACGAGTACAAACTGTTGTAATCGAAATCAGAAGTCCTGTTAAACACATTCCCATGAAAATCAGACCCCGGATTAAAAGTTTATCAGGAAAAGATCAATTTCAAGTAGCTTTATTTACAAAACTTCGTTTTAGAAAGTTACCGAAGTAAAAATTTATCGATTGGAAAAAAAAAGTTTTCTTGAATGGAAAATCAGTCGTTCGTAATTATGTTTGAAACTGATGACCAAATAAAGTTCCAACGTCATTCAACAGTCGGGGGTGGAGGTTCAATTTCGGAAGCTTTGTGATCGCGATCGATACGCGGATATCGGTAAATTTTCGTTCTTATATTTAAGAGGAGTGTACGATTCACTTTATCGATGTTTGTCCTCTGTTGGGTGAATGCCTAGACCCGGCTCGAGTCCACTTCTGTAATTGTAGTGACGTGCATATATATCTCGAGAAAAGCTTTTTTTTCGTGACTAGAAGGGCATTTATTGAAAAGCGATTTTAGTTGGAAACTCTCGGGTCTCGTTTCATTTCCTTATTCGCTATGTCATTCGCGATTGGAAAAGATTATTCCTGAATTGTCAAATTCTTTCGGCTGACTGATCGTTTTCGTGACTAGATAACTGGGATGAAAAAAAAAAACAAAAAAAAAACGATTGGATGGAACTGTGGTATAGAAAAAAATAAGGGATGCGCTGGCAGCTTGATAAGATCGAATTTTCTGCTGATCGGGTAGTGCACGTTGAAAGGATTCTATCAATGGAACGAGGCGAGAACGTTCTTTAACGCGAAATCAATAAAGTTTCTTATGCAAAATTCTTCGTTCGAGAAAGTCACGCTCTCGTAAAATTGTCACGCCATACTGAACTGCTTTGTCTACACGGATCTATTATTGTCGAGCGCATGATCGATATATATATGTGAGCGCGATATACTCGATGAATGAGATTTTCCGTCGAGGGCCATCGTTCACGAACTTCTTGGGATTACGCGTGTTATGTATTCTTCCTTCGTTGCGTCGTTTTCTCCGTTTCTCAAGCGACTCGTTTTTTTTTCTTCCTTCGTTTTCATCATTTTTTTTTTTTAATCATTTTCCTTTCTCGCCGTCTTTTCGCTCGCGAATCCGGGGTGAACGGCTCTTGGGACGCAAACGTACAAATGCAGCCAGTCTGAGCTTTCGTCTTTTCCTCTCACCCTCTCACTTTCTCACTCTGCACTTTGAAGTCTTAATGAGAGAGCTTCGGCTGCTCGGCCTTCATTCTTTCGTCTTTTTCCTACCCCTTTCCACTAAATTTATAGTACAGATGTTTTATCCGCAGAAGCTATCAAGATTTTTTCGTAACCTTTCTTAGAGAGAGCTGAGCACGAATTTATTTACTTGCTGAAAAATTATCATTCCGATTGAGTATATTGAGAAAAACGTGAAATTTTCAATGTTTTAAGAACTTTTTGTCCGGTGCCCATGGAATCCAAATTTCATTTTCAAGAATTTGAATAAAATAAGACTGAGAAATAATTCATCGGCAAATCGTGTCGAGAATTAGTCGAAAGAAAGATTCAGCTGACCGAAACTTGGAACATGAGCCATGCAGAATTTGGTGAAAACGAAAAGATTTTTTCGGACGCTGGGCCAATATTTTTCTTGAACTTGAATATTGCATGAACTTATAACGACGCAATGCTCACGTTTCTTACGAACGTGAGATATTTCTTTTTCAACGTTAGTTCAAGCGTTCCTATGATGTTAAGAAGTCTGCCCAGAGGGGCTGTCTCCTTTTTTGCCAAGAAATGTTGACTCTCTCTCTCTCCGGTAAGGTTCGCGAAGCTATGTGCCTCTCCGAGTATACGAGATAAGTCCACATTTCACATTGCCACCTTCGAGAATGACGGTGACGCGAAGACCCTTTGTCATTGGACTTCAAAGTACGAAAGCACTGGAGTATCCAGCTTTCGTCATGGTTGTTAACATCGTCGTGGCCGTGAGTTGCGCATCAAACGTTCGAAGGGTTGTAACAAAAGGGTTCATGTATATATACATGTACGTGGCACTTTGCACGAGTCCAAGGCTCTTGTTCGCCCTTCAAGCGATCCAGAAGCAGCAGCAGCAGCCTTTCTCGCCTCTCCTTGTGGCAACATCTTCTTAGGAGACTGGTAATGATGCGAGTAAAGACGTAAATCGATTTATCGTCAATATCCATTTACTCGGGCATCAAATTGCTAACCTGTTACGGGGTTTACAGAATCGTTTCTCCAAGAACAGCAGTCGGGAGGAAGTTAATTGTGGAGCAAACACCACACAGATTCGATCGTTCGACGATCATATACCCTTAAAAGTAATCCAATCATTTTTGATGGCTGAAAAGCGAAGGAAGATCGACCAAAAGCTCCCAAAACCGCGGTTCCCTCTTTCCATGAACATGAGCCTGTCAGCAGCCCTCTCAAAGAGATTTAATCAGCAAATACTGTTTTGTTCCGATGGATACACGATGAATATTTTCAAAAAAGCGACGTAGACGATTGTACCGGTTCCATAGAAAGTATGAAAGGAATATTTTTTTTTTTTTTTTATTCACAGTTCGACATTAATGTCGACTGGGAAGGTAATAGTCGTCGATCCTCAAGCCCGGGATTTTACACGAATGTTGAGGTAGTATAGGCTCGATGGAGGGTTTGGGCACGGGATTAATATTGGGTCGATGTGGGAAAGGTACAGATCTATATTACAAGCGGGTATATATAGACATGTCTGTCGTGTCGCGCGGGCGACGAGAGGGTAGTATAACGTTGAAGGCTGCTGGAGTGAAGGGCTATGTCGCGCGGGGTGCTTGGGTGACGTAGGCGCGTGGGAGGTCACCAATTAAAGGAAAACGCATCGTATGAGCTTGGCTACCAAATATACATGTGTGTGCGGAAAGTATATGTACATAAGAGTATAAATATACATATATATAAAAGGGTTTGTACATGGAACACGTTACAGAGGGCTCGTTCTCGCGTATATAGAAGTCATAAAACGAGAGCTCGTATAACGCGAATACGAGGCGTATAGTCGGTGCTACTGCTGCTGCCACCGCGCCAGGAATGAGATCTCCGACTCGGTTATAATTCACACGGCAGGATGCGTGCCGCCAGACGGTTAAAACGCTCAGTTCTCTCGGTCTCGCTCTTTCCCATTCTCCCTTATTTCGTTTACTTCTCTTTTTGGTTATGTCTTCCTCGCAGTCTCGAGACGTCATCGGTTCTCTTTTTTTTTTAATTCTTTCGACGACCGAGTTTATTTATTCTTTACTCGTCTCGTATACGGTAGCGATGATGACAACGAGTTTGTATGTGTGTATCTGTGTGTGTACAGATAATCGGGAGCCGGAGAATAATGCGGAGACTTTTCTCGAGGATCGTTCTACAGAATCGTACTCGGCAGCTATGCAAACTTCCTGACGACGAATTCAAATTTATTCAATATACGAAATCGCATTTGTTTTTCTTTTTTTTTTCACTTCTTTTCGCCTTCGTAATTATCATACCGAGAAACATCGAGGATCAAAGGCTTATAGATTCGTTCTATCCACTTCAGCGATCTTCCTCTTTCTTCGCTTCCTTAATTCCAGCTGGAAATCATCCCCTTTGATAATACTTTCCAAGTTTTTTTTTTCCCCGCAACGCTTAGCAGATTCTGTTCGTGAAGCTGTTCGCTTTTTTTTTTTTATAGTTCTCGCATCGTTTATTGTTAATGGGTTCGCAAAGATTTATGCTTTTGATCATTTGAAGTACGGAAATATGCAGCTTTTGCCTGCACAAGCCACTCCGCTTGCGCAGCCACGACGCACCACAATATTTCTTCTATTTTTTTATTATTTTTTTCATATACAATTTTTATTCCTGTTTTCTCTTTGTTCGTGTGTTCAGTTCCCCCTTTCGAAGAATATTATTCTCCGGGTTTTTGATGAAAATGTGGTCAAAACAATGCTAAACTTCAGCAAAGTTTTTTTCGGTCACATTTCATTGCGCTAAATCTTTTTTTACGCAAATTTTTTTCGCTGCTCTCGAAGCAGCTCGGGAGTTAACAGTTGTCAAGCAGTAAGCTTTTACCCAGCTGCTCGGTAAACTCGTAACTCTTAAGTAACATTAACATTTCGGGAGTTCGTTCAAGTTTTTCCGCAATGTTTTATAGCTAATGAGCCCCGTGCAGTAAATTGGATGAAAAAGTAAATTAAAAAATATGAGAAAACGTTATCTCTTTACGTGGAAAATCTACAGACATACTCGTTGCCATTTCACTCGAATTCGAGATGACAAATAAACCAGAATGATTGACAATTTTTACCTTTCTTTCGTAATCATGATTCGGAACAGCGAGCCAAGGTAAATCAGCCACGTGGTTACGGAAGCTCTCATCAAAATCTAGAACATCAGTTACGTTGCTCCAAAGTACAACGTGTACGACCTCGAATTTTTTTCTTTTATTAACATCATCGGTTTCTTGATTATTAGTATCACCACCGTGAGCGGAGTTATCGCCGTTAGATTTTGATTGACCAATAGCTGGATTATTGACACTGGTATAAAGCTCGGACAATTGTCGGGTAAAATCGTCGCACGTTGCTCCAGGATTGATGAAACTAAAGTAAACACCGATCACTTCGCACTTTGGATTATTCGTTGTAACGTAATCGCTTCCGAGGGCGGCTGTAACTTCTCTAAGCTTAGACGTCGAATCCTGCTGCTTATTAGCCTGTTTACAATGCAACAATTGTTTACCGAATAAACGCTGCTGCCAACAAACACCGGTGTTTTTCAAACGCGATGATTTCAACGATTCCGGATCATTGATAGTCGCTGATTTGTTCGTAGCACCGCTCGACATCAGACACGTGGCCATTTTTTTGTTTTTTTTTTTTCAAGTTCCACTCTCAAACTACCTCACCGCTCGACAGTCCGCGCTTGACTGCGAGACTCCGCGATATCACGAAGAATCATCTCGTGAAACTCCTACGCTGGATATAAACGAGGGTGGCTTTCTCTTGCGCCGCTGTGTTTCTCGACACCGTTGCCACCGACGCCACCCCACCCCTGCTCCCACATAGAAGGGAGAATTCTTCAATTCTCATTGGACAACGCTCGCCTATTCTCAGGCTCAAACGAGGGGTGATAAAGATCATACGGCAATAGGAATCACGCTCATTACCAAACAAAAATACTCGTGTTTTGTTAAAACAGCTTTCAAACAACACTGTTAACTAAGAGCAACGCCTGGAAGCTCTCGAAAGAATCATCGTATTTTAGCCAAAGGCTGGAACAATCGGCAACAACTTTTCATCGAACTCGTTCAATTCGATTTCCGGTTGGTGGTTTTGCCTTTTTCTGGTCTTGTAAATCGTGCTTAAATATTGTAATGATCGGATACTAAAAAAATTTGAATCATCAATTTTCCTGTCAGATATTCTTATTAAGGATGTTCTGTCATTACATAAAAGTGGAGAGATTCCAATGAAACTTTGCTAGCAACGACCACACTTGGGAGGATTATTGAAAAGTTATTAATCGCGACATCGTGGCTCTAAAAAATAAATTTTGTATCGAAATAACAGAGACGATTGAATGAAAATTTGAGAATCGCTTCTTGATGTACCGAGCAAGGTAGGTGCCAAGTTCCAAAAGGATTAGAAGAGAAAATAACAGAAAAACAAAATTCAACGAAGCTGGCAAAAAAATGTTAATTTCGTGCTAAGAAATCGAAACGATCCGGAATCATACAAAACCAAATGATGCTTCTGTCTCCAAGAGTCGATCCTGACAACATTTGATTGGGTGATTGAATTTGGGAAAAAGAATCTATGGCTGAAAGCAACAATCGTGTTTTTTTAAATATGAAAAATGCTATCGGATTTGGTAGAAATTCTGTGATACACACAATTTCTTGTTTGTTGAGTCTTCATAAATAATTGAGAACGAACCAATTATACGTTAGTCAGAGGGTCAATTAACGTTGACCACGTCGGTCTCCTCTTTGTGTCTCGGATGATAATCTCGAGGGACATTTAGAGTAAAGTTTCATCGAGTATAAGCGAAGACGGAGCAGTGTTTTGTAGGTCTTGCTGATCTGCCAATCGGTTTTAACGCTGAGATTGGCTCGATTGGCACTTCTCTAATCGTCCCAGCACGAAACTTCGTTAAACCTTCAATAATGCATCCGAATGGAAGCGAGCTTCACAGTTCTTCCCTGTATACAATTCGTGATAGATTGAATTTGAGGGATTTATGTGTATACGAGGCGTTTCATGTTCGACCGAAAATCCAAGAGTCTTCCCTACTTAATAACGTTTAAAAAAAATAAAAATGTTCACGAGAAACGACTGGGTTGAAGATCGCTGTTCCGGATCCTCGTTCAAAGTGATTTTCCAACTGATCGAATCTCCTGAAGCCTCGCTAAAATCATTTTCCATTCGACAAAATATCCAACTAAACGGAACGATGACGAGCCCCCCACGTACCCTCTAATTCCTCGAACTCCAAACGCTGTATGCTAAAGTTTCTTGTCTCTCGTAGGCTGTTATGAGAAGAGAAAAAGGAGTGGGAAGATGAACCGACAACCGGCTCCTCTCGCTCGGCGTTCCAGACATTTTTTTTTTTTTCATTCTATTTTCCTTATGATCATCCAGACGCACCGTTTGAGTAAATATATCTCTGGTGAGTCAGACCATCGTTCACCCACATGTAAATTCATTCTTCCCATCAGATAGAAGCGATTTCACAAAAAATCATTTAGTTTCATCGATTCAGTATTTTTGCAGTCAAATGGAAACTTTCAGAGCAATAAATTCCAGTCGATTTCCAATCTCCGATGCTTCTCACGATCCACTCGTGCATTTTTTCCTTCCAAGTATAGCAATATCATAATTCGAAAGATACTGCAAATCCATATTTTTTTTTTTTCTTTATCGAATAAAATTTCTGTTTGATGCGCGAAAAGGAGGAAACGGGGTCGACGGATAAAAATCGCAATCACCCTCTTTCGGGTAGCGTTTAGGGGAACGAAGAGCAAAGTGTTATTCGATTGTTGAACCGGCTGGTGCTCGACGTGTAACGAAGTAGAGTTTGCTGTTCGTGATCGAACAGACACACACACGTGTGTATCCACCGTAGTGATTGAAGACAAACACAAGGGCGTACTTGACACCGTTCAAGACTGGAAGCTCTGTTTCTCGAGTCTTTTTATTAGTCATCTGGGTCCATACATCCGGTAAAAATGTGCCGATATCACAGGTAGGTGTGTGCAACGAGCGTAGAGCAGTAAAGTACGCAGCTGGCCAATTTCTGCTACACCCCTGTCAAAACTTTCGAGTCTGCCTCTCAAATTTTACGAGTCCAATCGCCCTTTGTTATCTTCTCCAATATTCCAATGCCAAATTAAACCGAAAGCGCAGATTTCGATTATTGGTATTCGCGTGCTGGCTGTTTGTAATAACTTTATCGTTGGATTTGCGTTCCCGGAATATTCGCCTGAAGCTACTTGTCAATCATGACATTTTATTGTTATCCATAGCAACAGTTTTGAATCTCTCTCTCTCTCTTTTTGAGAAAAATCGATGAACCGCAGCAGGAATGTCTTCTAATTTCAATTTTTGACAGAATGATTCGTTTCCAAGTGCATTCGAGATCGTTTCGATGTTTTTTCTTCCATTCGAGGTAACTTTTTTTCTTCTTTTTCTCTAATTCCATAATTCACCTACGCTTGAGCACTGAAACGAGATGAAATTATTAGAAAAAAAGTGACTATCGACTAAACGCTTTTACGATGAAGTAATCTCTTTCTGGCTCTCGGGCTCCATGTTCCCGTGGGATAAAATACGGTGGTCTCTGTGAGCACAGGAGAAACAGCAGCAAAACTGTGGCTTTCGTCGCAGAGCGTTCATCCCCTTGTGCACAGGCATTAAACGAGGGTAAAGACCCCAACGGTGAGTTCGTAGGCATCCAGCCGAGGCCATCGAGACTCTCCGGCGAGTACTGCTGTTGTAATAATGAGAGCAAGTGAGAAGCCTCTTTTCTACCATATTTTTTTTTTATCTGATACGATCGATAGATGTGTGTGTGTGATTAAGCATGAAATGTTTTTTTTTTTACTTTCAAGGCACCTAATTCGATTAGATGTTCCTAAAAATAGAAGGAAAATGAAAAAATGTTTGCTGTCGTGGATTCAGTGCTCTCGTATTATTATTTTGTTACTTTTCTTTTGAATCGTGATTCGGTACACAAAATAGTAAATGTAATTAACTTTTATTTATTTAAATTTCCGAAAAAGTAGCGAGTGTCTGTGTTTCTTCTTGATTTTTCTCGAATTCTCCATGATTATTAGGAAAAATGTCACAATTACGAAAATTCTAGAGCAAAGCTAGAAAAAGTAAGGTCACAAAAGTAAAAAATTGACGTACCGACCGACGGTCAAACGAATCGTCGGCAAGGAAGATTTCTTCGTCGTTACTTACAGTCGGTCACCGCAAATGGTCAGTTTTCTATACCAACAGTCGATAAGTGCGATTCCGTCCACATTGCCTCTGAATTTCTTTATAATTGATGACGCGTTTCAATTTTTCATCGTTTATCTCGATCAACGAACAATTCGCATGTCATTTACGTCTTGAGATTAATTTGTATTTTTTTTTTCAACCGAAAATATTTATTCGAAAGCGAGTAATGAGGCGAGATGTGGTTCAATATTTCAACTGACCGTGTGGCCTAATGGATAAGGCGTCGGACTTCGGATCCGAAGATTGCAGGTTCGAGTCCTGTCACGGTCGACACAATATTTTTTTTTTCGTCATATGAATCCGAAATTCAGTTTTTACATCAAATTATTCGTTTCCATTCAAAAATTCTTTTTCTTTGTCATTTTATTTTTCATAATTTATAGCTTTGATCTTTCACATTTGATTCTTGCTCTCTTGTAAAAATAATTCTTCAAACTCCCTGGCAACGAAAATGCTAAAAAATATTCATTTTTTTCCTGAGAAGATACCAAAAGCAAAACGATCGTAATTCATCACATTTGGATAGAATATTCGCGAGAGCCTGCTTTCAGAAGCGTTTAAAAAGTATTAAAAAAAAATCAGTTTGAAAGTTAAAAAAATTGGGCAATCGTTCTCGGCTCATTATTTTTTTTCGTTATCGAGCTATACAGCAACGTAATTATCATTCAGGTTCACGACGAAACAAATTAAACGTTTTTTTTTCAAATCGATACCAAAAGTAAAATTGAATAGCTGGCATCCGAGGTGCAATTATGAGACAATTATACGTTTAACTGCACGAAAGTTATAAATGTTGAGACCGAGGGATATTCCTGGCGTTCGTTTTCAAGCTCGGTCAAGGTTCCTCGGAGACAAGATCGTCGACATACGTGCATTAAATTCTCACAAAAACTCTGTTACAGATATGAGCGGGTGAATGGTTACAGATGAGCAGATATCTGGGTGTGATAAACATTTGCGGAAGTCTCAAACAGGAACGAGGTTGTACTGATTACCATAACAATATAACAAAACGTGACGAGGCAATGATGAATGTCTATCGCACTTTCATATACACATGTGTACGTGCAACATCATCTACCTCTAATATTATCTACATATGCCCGTTGCGAAGCGAATGAAATTCTCAGTGAATAAGAATTCGTCAATACAATCTTGATTTATAAATGCACACGATCGTTGTGTTTAATCAATATTGAAATTTATCGATTATTTGTCATCAAGAATGCTTCGACACTGCTAGGCATATACACTTTTCCTCATGTACGATTCTCTTGGACTTTTGCTTCCACGAGTTTTTGGACTCGTTTCTTACTGATCTGAGCTAAAAACTTGAAAATCAGCTGAAATTTTCGGTCGATCACGTTATTGACAAGAATCTGGTTCAGAAACGATTGTATCTTCGTTTATTTTTTGGTGAAATTTTTCCATTTGAAAAAAGTACGAATTTTGAATACTCGTGAGTTATAATTGTTACTGCATTTTGAAGCAATTTTTGTCAGCCAGACTCATTCATCAATTTACTTCAATATTATCGGGCTCAAAAAAGTTCTGACTGAATTTAAATAAACGTGTGTCATACGTAAACAATTTGAGGATTATAAATAACGAATTTTATTCGCACAGCATAAAAGCTTGCCCGGTTGGAAATGGAGTACGTAATTCTAAGAAAAATTGACCCTTCTGCGTGTCATATCATAAGGGGTGATCACACGAGTTTGTCATGTAACCGGTAATTTTCGTAATATACGCATATGCGACACTCTGTTATTTTTTGTCTTCGTGTCTATCCGTCAATTTAATGGAAAGCAACAGCAGCGACGGATAGGTGTTAAGGTGCGTATGGATATGCGATAAAAAATGTTAATAAAAGGCCAAAATTTTTGTCAACGTTTTTTTAACTGAAAAAATATTAAAATGTAAATTAAAAAATAATTTTTTTCCTATCAAAGCAGCTGAATATCTTTATTCGATCGAATTTGTTGTTATCGAGTCGCCAATAATTTCTGTACGTTGGAGATAAAAATTAAAAAAGCTGCTGCTAATTCGTGTTTTCTCTCACGAACTCGTTCACGAAGCAAATTTTTCTTTCTTTTTTTTTGGCACTTGGCGAATCGCGTATAAAGAACACGCGGCTAAGGCTTTTGAATAAATAAAAATTGAGTCCGGAAGTAAGCAATTGACAAAGCATGTTGCAAACCCCATTCGTGTGTTTCTGCGTTGCCGCGCAGCTCCCCCCCTCTCTCCGTGTTAGCAACGAAAGACTGTCTCAAGTGTTGCGGCGCCGCACGCACATCGTGGCTCCTCTCCCCATTCAACGTCGATATATCAATAGCAACAAAACAAAAAAAATATATCGTATGCGTGTCCATAAAATTATAAAAACTCCCTCGCGAGCAGCTGGAAAAAATATTCCGTTAGAAAAATACAGCTGAATGTGCGAGGGCGAAAAAAAAAAATTGCTTCCTTCGAGCCGGATTTGAACCAGCGACCTATGGATTTCTATCGTTTCACAACCAACTACAGTCCACCGCTCTACCAACTGAGCTATCGAAGGCTTGGAGCGTAAGCGAAAAAAAAGGTACTTGAGTCGTCTCGCATACGTAAATAAGTGTCACGATCATATTATTCTAGTTTTTTTCTTCATTCTGTATTGGACACTGACTTTCAAATACGAAACCACTCGATTGATGTACGAAAGTGCAAAAAACCTAAAAAAAACTCGACGAATTCAAAAACTTGACAAAAAAATTTTTCATTTCGATATTTTTCGTTCCTCGTAATTCATTCGATTCAAGAAATTGTTGATCGAGTAATTACGTATATTTAACGAAATTAAAAAAATATGGAAAAGGATCAAAAATTTTTGATTGACGAGTACTTTTTTTTGGTTACTCCTGAAACTGAAAATTGCGAGCAAACGTATTCTCTCATGAGAAAAGAAATATTGACGAATAACAAAGTTCTCTCAGCAATTCTGGAAACGAATTGAAAAATAAAGAGACAGAAACGCAGGGATCGAGCGAGAAAAAGAGAGAGAGAGAGAGAGAGAGAGAGAGAGAGAGAGAGAGAGGAATGGAAACAGAATGAGAATCCCTGGACTCCGTTGTATCTGTGTGGGACGTTGTCCTGACATTTGAAACTCGGGGATGACGGAACAGACTGACGAGTATACATCGTAACGGGAATTCATCCCTGTACTTGATAAGCCGCATCTGGGATCCACGAGGAATTCTCGTTATCGATAGGCTAACCGCACTGCTCACTCCTCCATTACTGTTTAATTATGTGGCTCCGATAGCTTCTGTATTTGCTTTTGAAATAATTACAATTCGATTCATTTATTTATCCTCATTGTCACACACAGGCTTCTACTTTATTTTTTATGTTACGAGATAATTAAAATTCATGTTTAATCATTTGAAGAAAGCATGAACTCGATTTTCGAATAAGAAATAATTTTGATTAATTAATAAAAGTAGATTTTGTAGCGAATAAAGCTCGGACTTTCGCCTGAATTTCATTAAATAAATATTTCAATGAATAGCTAAATAACGTCAATTGTCAAGAATCGATGTATCGAACTCCAAAAAATCATTTTTCTACCTTTTTGATTTTGTTTTTATTTTTTTCGTAATTTCTCGGACGAACCTCAATGAAAATTCGAAAAAGTGTTTCTTCCTCGTGAAATTACAAAAAATTCGAATGCAAGAGAATGAAAAACTAAAAAAATGGTTGAATCGATATTCCACGAAAGTGGCTGTAACTTTTTATCCGATCAAACGTTTCAATCGCTCGAATCTCTCGTAAATACCGTAGAGCCCTTAGAAAAATATCCAGAAAAATTGTTAGCATTCGATGACATTTTTCCTGTCAAAACGGTTGCCAAGAAAATAACGAGAAGTTCGACTGTACAAAGCGTTTGTTTTACTCGTGTTAAAGCGCCATTACCGATGGGATACGTTGTCGCATGAAAATAATTCCTCGTGTAGTTTGCTCGCCCATCTCTCGTTCTCTCGGAGCTGGAGCATTGTTCGACGACTGATATATCCGCATTATACAGGAAATACAATAGCCACGGCGTAGGATTATTCGGGGAGAAGTGACGGGACGATGCCCACCACCGAACGATATACTCTCGAGTACATCGCTTTCAATAAAGCATGAGCAACGAAACAAGCTTAGCCATGGACCAGACAGAATCCATTGAAAATTGTGATTGCCCACGAGCCACTCGATACTTTCTTTCTCGTTGGAATTCCCACACCTATACGTAACTTTTTCATCATTTACATGAGGCACGTATACAGCCTCCACCGTGAATCGTTTCGCTCAGACTTTTTTTTTTCCTATCACAAAAGTCGTTCAACTCAATGTGCATGGAAAAAAAAAAAAAAAAAAAAAAATCCTTGTTAACGTGTGTAATGTTTGCTTTGAAGTTACAAGCTTTTGTCGAAATGTCAGACGTGGGGGACAGCAAACAATCGTGCAAAAAGCTCATGCATATTTTTCATGCATTTGAGTGAGGAGGGGGGATTTCATTTGCTCGAAATTCGAAAGTGTCGCGAGCGTTCGATAGTCGTGAGAAAACAAACATTGATGGATTTATTCCGAGAGCTCTCGTTCACAAAATTATTTACGCTTTTCTCGAATTCGTTCGGTTTATCGTAACGAGAGTCGAACCAAAAAAAATGAATTGTTCGTTGAGGAAACGTGTACAAATACATTAAAATTTGGTAATAATAAGAAAAAAGTCTCGATAGCACCGGTGACCTTTCTCAAGATTTTCTTTTTCACCTGATCGATCGTCCTTACTTTGGTCACTGGTCCCTCCCACTCGAGCACATAAAAAGTCGAAGGTATATAAAACACAAATAGAATTAAGGAACAATGTGCGCGCACGTATACACAGGTTACTCATAGATTTACATTCGAAAGCCCTCAGTTTGAAAGGTTCTTTGAAGCTTCGGACGAACGAACATTCGCGATAGCGAGGGCTCGGCATTTGATTAATCGAATGAGGTGTAACTCGCTGACATTATATACAAAAGGTTACGAGGGATTGCCCAGGTAATTTGCAAAATAACCAAAATATCGCTCTAACACCGGGATATCGACGAAAATGTAGATATGCAAATCGATTTTTTTTACCCCGTCGCAATCTTCTTATTTTTTGGGACTATTTCCTGAGTGGAAAAAAAATTAACTTCTACGTGAATCATTCCGATTTTCTTACGTCCCCAAACTTTTGATCGCTGTCAACCGATCGAGATTTTATTCAACCAAAAAATAATTCTAGGAGATGTTAAAATAATTGAAAACTTATAAAACTTGAATCTTTGGCAAGAAAAAACAATTTGACATTTTCACAAGTGTTTGGCATTAGGTCATTAGTGTTTAGGGAGTTTTGGTACAGGCGATACAATGGCGCCATGCTAAACCATGTTAAAAACACAAAAAATTTCAAAAAGTTCAGAATTTTATAAAACTTGGTGAAGATATTCTTTAGTGCCAAATGTGACAATACAAATTTTTTCAGATTTTTCTTCTACACAGTTATCGAGTAATCGAAGACTAAAGTTCACGTGTATAAGCATAGCCTTTCCATATATATAGGTATAAACTTCGGGCATAAGAAATCTGCTTTAATGCGTAATTACTCGATAACTAAGTAGAAGAAAATTTTGAAAAAAATTGTGTTTTCGTACTTGATGTTGAAGAAAATTATCACCAAATTTGATTATTTTCTTAAAATTTTGCCTTTTGTACCGAAACTCCTTAATGATGAAGATTTTTCAGTCAAAAAGACTGTCATTTTCGAACGAATCTACCGAGTCAAGTGTAATGTCTGAGAACGTGTGATTCTTTTTTTTCAATTCTGTAGCCTCATCCTTCTCAATTCTGTATAGTGCTATAAAATTCAAGGGCAACGAAACTTCGTATCGCTGAAAGATGAGGATGGCCTCGTGATTTCCTCGCCCCTCAATACCCGATATTCTTGTTCCTCTCATTCTCTTGATTGTTCGAGAGACGCGCCCATAGAGTCTCCGATCTAGTTCGCGTGATATTTCGCATGAGTTTCTGCATGAAACTAAAATTCATCCGAAAAGCCAATCCATTATCTTCCGGATAAAAGGTTTCGCGCGATTTTCTCAAGGACAGAAGAGAAGACTGAGCTCTTCATTTCGCCTTTGGGCTCCACCCGGTGCCTCGAAAGAGATCGAAATCGAGATGAAACCGAGCGATTTGATCCGACGACGATATCGCTATTTTGGAATCCTACAAAAAATCCACGACTCAGCAATTCCACATTTCTCAACGTGTCTTTTTATCCGTGCGATTGCTCAGAAAGATATTTATTTTCGCACGTATCCCGAAATGTTGGGTGAAAAGAAACGGGCGAGGAGGGGCGTTTGTGATTCATGAAACACAAAAAAAAAAGCAGAGCGGCACGCGACTCGTTAACAAATGGATCGATATCTGCCGATGCTTTCGGAGCAATCCATTAAAAAAACCTTTCCCTCGAACGACGACGACGACGATGGGTTGGGCTTTTTCATGGTACTGTTCCCCCCCAAAACCATTTACGATTAGTTATTTTATTGAAAAAAGATTAAGAGGTTGGACGTAAATTCGTTATTTAAGAAACGAGACTTCTCTGATCAATCGGATTAATCGACTGGACCGCTGGTTCAATCGAAGTTTTTATCGTTCTTGCCGAGTATCGGATGTTACATCGTTACGAGTTAAAATTCCAGTTTTTCCTTGTATTATTGAGGCGTTCTCTCAACGTTCACTGAGAAAAATGAATTCGTAAATTCAACAAATTTTTTGTTGGTTCGACAAATTTTCTGTTGGTTCAACAAATTTTTATGTTTGTTCAACGAATCGTGGCGAACAAAATAAAATTTGTTAACCCAAACGAAATTTGGTTCATTCAAATACTTAATTTTTCACCACGACAAAAATATCGTTGAATCAACAAAAGTTTTGTTGAATCAACAAATTTAATTTGTTCGCCACAATTTCAAATTTTTTTTCTCAGTGTTGATTAAAAATATTGTTTTACTTTCATTCATCAGGAAACTGAAAAGAATTGTGGTCCATAAATTTTTCTTTTTTACGCGAGACCCGAACGAATTTACGGCTACCAACGTATTTTCCGTAACATCTTACGATGCCATCTCATCGTAGTATAATAGCGTGGAAATTCGGTAAAGATATTCTGGTGGGGTCTGGTTAATTTTAGAACGAGTTCCGCGACGCCTCTTCCAACCGTTTTGCCACCTCGTGCTCCATCTCATTTTATTCATTCCTCGAGAGATGCTGTATGCCGCGAAACACAATTCGTGCGACGAGAGCAACGTGATGTTGCAAAATGGATACAAAAACTGTCCACGAATATCGTGCCATTTTTAAGTCTGTCAGAAAATTCACGATTAAGTAACGGCAGCGAAAATCAGCGCTTTAGTTTCCAGCAGAAATAGATTTTTTAATCTGTAGAAATCTTTTTCGTGCAGAATGATTGTTGAAACGGCGAAAAATTACTTGACCATATTCTGTTATCGGTGGGCATGGATCTTAGCAACAATTCAAAGACGACCGAATATATGTTCATAAAATAATTTGCGTAACAAACGATATTTTCTAGTTTTGTTTCTCAACTTTTTCTTTTTCTCAAAATACTCCACTTTGAATCGGGAGTTTTTTTTTTCCGTACAATATCATTTGATTCTCTGACAGTTTCTGGTCGCGTCATACGAAATGAAAACATTGTTCGAAACTCAGTCCAACTGTACTCACAAGAAATATCATTCGACGTAACAGAGGCTGCTG
The DNA here is from genome assembly GCA_037576405.1 of Campoplex capitator. Lineage (NCBI taxonomy): Eukaryota > Metazoa > Arthropoda > Insecta > Hymenoptera > Ichneumonidae > Campoplex > Campoplex capitator. The sequence goes on from JARBWI010000001.1 coordinate 2,340,786, forward strand.
GCAATAACGAAGGAAAGTGAATTGAAGAAGAAGACACACATGTGCTGCTGGTACGGAATATATAACACAAGCTCGACGTATATTCAGTGCCATGTTCCCGCGACGTGTCTCACTCAGAAGTAGCTTCGAGCGTTTGTTACTTTTTTTTCTTTTACTCTCAAGCTTCAGGAAGTATTAGATATTATCCTGAGCGTGGCCCCGATTGGAATAGAGATGAGCGAAGAAGGGCTTCGGTCAAAGGACTGAATATCGCACCGCGTCGAGATCACCGTAATCTTCGGGTAGAAAAAAAAATTGAATAATTTATGTCGGACTGTAAAAAAAGAATGTAAAAGAAGTCAAACTTCAGAAGTCAACTTCCCAATGAAAGGCCTCGACGGATTATTGGGAATGAGAGATCAGGGAAAACAAGAAAATTCTTTGCATCGCGGATGCATCTTTTAATCACCGCCCAGTTCTCGTATATGAAATGTTAAACGTTGACGTGAAGTTCCGACGATCCAGCTCTCGAACGTTTATTCAATTAATCAATTTGCGTATATCGTTGCACGTGTAAATGAATTTTCATCTTATCCGGACTTTAAATTAACTAACTAGACGCGTTCTCTTTCATCAATGGTATACGAGCACGAGATCTGTAAGCGAGATCTAAAAGTGTTGAGGAACGCATAGAAATTGCGCTTTTGTCTTACGGAGACTTGGCCTTCGCACATATTTTCTCTCGTTAGGTGCTTATGTGCGTGGCTTGCGGACACGATCAAGTTCGAGGTTGAATGATAAATGCAACGCACATCTCGTGGATGCTTCGCGATTCATGCTGCAATTTTATTGTTGCTAATGTTTATTTTTCGCGATATTCGTCCACGGTTTATTCCAAGCTTGCGTCATCGTCATTGCGCCGATCGCAGCTCGATTAAAAAAGCCAAATTGATCGAAAAACAAAATTCCTGTTTTTATCATTCAAAAATTCAAAGTTTTGCACGAAAAATTCAAAGCGAAATTATAGTTTGGACAAAGACAAATTGATAAAAGTGTCTGGATGTGTCATAAAACAAATAATCATCAGACTATTTCATTAAAATATTAATTGTTTGTACAACGAAGTAATGAAGAAGCGATAGGAACGATGCTCCTTTTGCTCCAAGAAAAAAGAAAAGGTCAGAAGAACAATTACATAAATGTTTGAGTTGAACGATGATGTCTATCACGTGGCTAAGGGCCTTTGACTTACGAATGTCTCTCCTGGTCTCTCTCTCTCTCTCTCTCTCCAGCCCGTAGAAGTCTCGTTTAACCCGAGTCGACACGAGCACTTTGTGTAAAAACACACGTATATCTAGGACCCTTGGTATATATTTCTTGGCTCAATGCCACGAAACAGCATCTTGGTGCTATAAAGATAGTCGACAGAAGTGCATCCACCCTGTTCAGGTGATGGGAAAAACAATGTTTCACACTTTTCGCTATCGAGTAACCATCGTTTCGAAAGAGCGATTTCTAATTTTATTGTCACTTGAGTATCATCGGTACAAATACTGATTTATTGACTGCCGAAGAGTTATTTCATATCTCGAGTTTTATCAACGAGAAATCGCAACATCGAGCAGTTCCTTCGAGTCGAATTATGTTTTGAGATTATTAACAATCGAGCAATCAATGAGGATCGTGCAGTACGGAAATGAAGCGAGAGAATTGATGGCTGTATGAGAGGAGAAGCAGGGAGCTTTTGATAAATCTGTGACAACGTTATCCGAAAACAGATCCGTGCAAAGGTAACTCTATATCGAATGGAGAGGAAGCGTAACTGCATCCGCAATTAAGATTATTATCAGATGTTTCATAACCGATAAGCAATACACGAATGATAACGTTTGTACAAAAATAAACTTTCTTAGCCTTCACCTGGCTCCTGTCCTTAAGAAATTACGTGTCACGGGAAGAGAAGATTGATTGAATGATATTTATATTTATCGCTGGAAAATATCGACGAGTCGCATTACGTAATGAGATCAAAACAGGTCTATTTCAAAGAATGAGGAAATGAGTCATTGGGGGATTAAAGTCGGAGGAGAAAGAGATGTGACATTCGAGAATCATAAAGATCGAACAAAATAATTTTAATTATTAACTGAAAACACATTTTTTAAAGCTGCTCGAAATACCAGCGACGAGACCTACGTTGACCCACTTCTTTTTTCGGACCACGATAACTGTAAGAATTCGTTGTTTGTCGTTGCATAAAATTCGATGTATAAACAAAGAGGTGAAAATCCTTTGACTTTGTCGCCAGAAGAGCGTTTTCCTTAATCCACTGTGGAAATCGAAATCCGAAAAATTGTTCAAAACGATCTCAAACTTTGTCGGTTTTCGTTGAATCTTAGTCACGGCTATGAACTTTCGCTTTTTTCGGATTATTTCTTCAGATTCGTAACCAACGGACCCAAAAACCCTTTGCATTCGAGATTTCGAGCGTCAGGGGCTTCAAACAAATCGCACACGAGAATAGATGCCTCGGTTAATGTGAATGTCGCGAGTAACGCAATCGTTGATGGAAATAAAATCTATAAATAGTAAAAAAGATGATTTCTAAATACGAAATAAGACATCGACTATCGTTTGGATGAAGATTGATTAACCGGAGGTCGTAAATATCCAAATGTTAATCGAGATATTCGAGTCGCGCAGAATGGAATTTGTGGCGGAATAAAATGAGCCGCAACAGCGGCAGAGTGCTTCGATGAAAATAAAAGAATCGTAGCAACGAATAAGCGAGGGTAAATCAAAATGTAACGAAAGTGATAACCACCGAAGAGAATTGAGTGTGCAGTGAATCAAGAACAAGGAAAGAAAGGGACGGAAACCTCTTCGTACCGTCGGATTTCGTTTTACTTCTGGGCGGACGGTTTAACCGTCCCCGTCCATTACAATACGTCACTCGGTAGGAAAAGCGGGCAAAGTTCTTATCTGCTTTTCGCAGAAGGAAAATGATAGTGGAAGCTCGACGAGGCGAGTACACGAGGTAAGGCGACGCGGTGAGTCAGAGTACGGTGTATTTTCCGCAGCAGAGTCTTTATCGTAAAGTGAGCGACGCGGTATCCTCTCGATTCGAGAGGCAAAAACCCCAATCCTGTTCTTTGCAAGCAGCTCTCGCTTGGGCTCACTCCGGACCTTCAAAATTCCGCTCGACTTTATACAGCCCGGAAGCCCACTGCTGAGTATATCTCCGTGAAAAAAGAAAGCGTCCGGGTAATCCTGACGTGAGTTAGTAACGACAGAGACGGTAAAAAAAAAGGGTCGAAAAAAAAGATCTTCGAATTCAGACCTCACGATGACGATTTGCATCGTTTCTGTACAGAGCTCCAGAAATCCGGGACGCAGCGACACTACTTTTGTTTGGAAAGAAATTTCGCTCGGATTTTCGAAGACATCAAACCATGAAAGGAGCAAAAGTAGCTTCTATTTCTATTAATAACAAACGACCTTTTGACTGTCTTATCCGCGAAAAACTTAAAATAATAAGACAGCGCGATGAGGAACGGTCGATGAAGATTACTGATGTATTCATTCTGTTTCATTTTTCGTGTCATCGAATTATGCCTCAAACGTTGAAGAAACCGTAAAACTTTACTGAAAACAAAATAATTTAGAAATATTCAAATATTTTGTTGCACCTGTTCAACAAATTTTTTTTTTTGTTCAAGCAACAAGATTGTGAATATAACAGCAAAGCTTTATACCGAAACAAACTTTGAAAGATTCCAACAAAAAATTTCGTTTTCAGTATCGTCACCGTAAAATTTTTCATCCCACAACACGACGTTAAATAACATAGAATGACAGAATTTTTTTGTTTCTCATACTCTATCTATCGTATCTCCAACAAGAGTATAAGAATAAAAGATAAAGATGAGATAAGAAAAAAAAGAAAGTAAAAAAAAAGGTTTTGTGCAAATATAACATGAACGACGTAGGCTCCGTTGATCGGGGTTCACGTGCACGAGAGTAGGAGCGAGAAGAGAGTAGAGCTGGTGCACGAGTCTGACAGGCAGGTGGGCGAGTTTGCAATCGGTTGAGAAAGCTGTGCATCTTTTATATATAAAAAAAAAATGTACATATACGTACGTATAATAACGGACGTACATAGGTGAAGATAGCAGAGATACAAAAGGTTCGAGTGTGAGTGAGAAAAAAAAATAAAAAGAGAGAGAGAGAGAGAGAGAGAGAGTATATGGAGTCGGTTATTATTGTATGTACATTTAGTATATCTCATAGGTAAATTCTATATATAAACGTTGGCTACGGGGTCGTGAATCAAGGTACGTGAGTATGACGATATATACGAATAGGGGCTCATATAGATAGAGCAATGCGAAGGGTTTTCTTGAATATATATATGTATAAGTACAAAAATATATCTATATATATAGAGAGCTCGATGATAGTGCGAGTGGTGGCCGGTCGTTGGTGTTGGAGGCGCGCGTTCTTGGATCGGAGTCGGCGTCGGTGGGATAGTCGTCGGGACGCAGACGCGTCACGACGGGGGAATGAAACAGAGAAAAAACGAGAGAGAGAGAGAGAGAGAGAGAGAGAGAAATAACGAAAGAAAGAGGAAAACGAATTCACCACCAAGAGGCAGCGAAACGGAGCAGCTCGCAGTCTGTCGTCGCTGGTCGACGTAAGCGGAACGAAATAAAATAATCGTGGCACGAGGCGGACAAGCCCCTCGGAATTTATTTCGAGGTCTATTGAAAATCGGAGGCAGTTTTCATTTGATCGAAGCGCGCGCGCCTCATATCGATCGAGCGATACCACTCGTCTCGTTAGTATACTCACGGATTGTCATTTCATTTCTCTTTCTTTTTTTTTTTTTTTGTTTTTCTATTTCACACCTTTATTTATCGTCCTGTGATAAATCGCTCGGCTCGTCGCCACGATACCTTATTTCACATTACGACATCATCACAATCCGCCGACTCTAAATATATATATATATATATATATATATAAATGTAACATTAAAGATCGAATAAAATCGATAAAAATCTGTGTATCCGCAATTTTGATAAACCGGATGTGCAGTACGAGCTTTTTTCACTGATCCGGCGCGACGACACTTTTTGTATTATTCTTATTCGTAGTAAGTGCGTGTGCGCGCGCGCGCGCCATCGTAGCGAGCGCCCCCCTTGGATGTGTGCTACGAAAAAAAAAGCTGTGTCTTGAGGAACGTTAATTTTTTATCTTTTGATTAAAATCACTGTTAAAATATATTTTGGTTCGGTGATTAAACGGGGGTAAAATAATGAGGGAAAACAGGGAGAACGATGACTGTCGATAATGAACGGGGGTGATGAGCGCTTGACGATTTTTAAATACCTGACCAAGGACTGATCGAGCCTGTGTGTTGTGCTCCTTCGAAATTGTTACATCGTTAGTGCCTGTGAGAAACGTGATTTTAAAATATATAGAAGATACATTTCTACGGGAAAAGCAGGAGGGAGAGGGGATGCTTTTTATTTAGTCAGAATTGATAAAATGTTTGAATGTTTGAAATAAATTTGTTTCAAATGTTAGTGGCAGAAGGAACGACAAGAGTTTCGCCATTTTTGGTTCATCTTCCGATTGTTCCTCGAGAAAACGTACGTCCGTCGTAAAGATTTTTAGGTTTTTTTCTGTGCATATATATATATATATATAAATTCTTATATTTATATCGTCAAAGACGATTCTTTTGGTGCTCTTATCAAATTTTGAAGAAATAAAGAAAAGAAACGCCGATTTCGAGGTTTTGGGGGTGCGCGGAGGCGCGACCGAAGTGTGAGCCCCGGTAGACGTCCCTCGCGCGGGTGACAGTGAGAGTGCGGCGCGGACATGGCGGTCCTTCATGCGATCGTTCGGCCAGTGCCGTACGCCCGAGCCACTGAAATATCAACGTCAACGTAAAAGGTGAATTGAATTTCATATCTTTTATCCTCAATTCTCGATTCTCCGGGCTACTGCTGCTGCTTAATCCACAAATTGCAATCCACCCAATTCATTTTCGCTCGTTTTAATCCGATCCGTAATCCGCATCCTTTGTTTACGGAAATCAACAACATTTGATCCCCTCCGCCCCCTTCCTCCTGCGCGGGTGAACGACCGACCAGCTAAAACTTCATTTTGTTCTGGAGCATTAACGGCTTCATTTTGACACTACGCCTGACTAACGTTTGACCCGTTTCATTGGGCAGAAAGTGACAAAAATCTCGAGAAATATCTGAAGAAATCTCGCGACGATCGAAACGTTCAGTTCCGCATTGGCAGCCGCGAGATTCTCGCTGAATCGTGCAATGAAATATTTTTCAGCGGCTTTTCCAGTCGCTTATCCGCTTAGGATGAAGAACCTCTGCAACCGGAGGGTGGAACCACGGACGCGAATCTACCGTCGAAGAGAGAGAGAGAGAGAGAGGGGGGAGGAGGGAGAGGATCGTTTGACTGATGGGTTAATGATCCAGGAAGGATAAAATAGAGGGCAAGATTGTGGAGAAAATAACGAGAAGAATGAGAAAAATAGAAGGAAAAGGAGATACCAGAGGGACAGAGAGGAACGGCGTTTTGGTGCAGCCGGTGGAGGCGGTGGAGGTGGTGGTGGTGGCCTGCAAGCGCTGTCGAAATCGATTTCGGTAGCCGAGCAAGAGCGAAAGCTCTTTCTCTCTCTCTTTCCCTCTGTCTTTCTCTCTGCACGTCGTTAAAGTATTGCCACCCCCGGCTTTTCCCGCAGAGACTCCTCTATAGTTCACGTGCATGTGTGGGCGACAATTTTTTTCTGTTCTTACCTTCGACCTAACCGTAAAAGAGTATTTTGCCGTGAAAGCTCCTCCGACCGGAAGTCGGAGAGACACGAGAGAAAATATCGTGTGTCAGTATCGAACTACGTAGCCGGGGGAGCCCGGGGCCCGCGTTATCTTTCGAGACGCCACTGCGCGATATGAAGAATTTATATGCTAAAATGTTGAAATACTGAGGAATTCATGCGAGTTCTTGCCCGAGGAGAGAATTTAGAGCAAATCGTCCAGCTCCGATGGAGCGAAATGATGCAGATTTAGTTACAGAACCGGGCAGCACGCGTTTGACATATTTCCGAGATTCATTTATCTCAGCTTCGAACAACGACTTTTTTCTTCGCCTTGCTACATCCGAATGAGTTTAAGAAATAGAGTCGTTTTTTTTTTGGGGGGTTTTCTTATTAGAATTCCGCTCGTTGATAGCAGGTCCAACAGCCGCAGGACTTTCGTTTTATCATCCCCCCCTACCTCCCCCCGAATAGTCTTACGTCGAAACTACCCTATAAAGTATTCACCAGAGACCCTCATTTCCAGCAACAAAACAACGGCGTTCCCGCTGATTTTCCTTTGCCCTTTTCTTTTATTTTATTTATTTTTTTTTTATTGGTCGTTGCGCCAGTCCGACACGCGACTCTCGAGGCGTCTGCGTTGTCTCAGATATTCGAGAGCGAAGTATACGTGGGTCGCGTGGTACTCTCCGGTTCGAGCCGTTGTGCGGCTGCACATCAAGTAGTGAAAGCATCGTTCCGCCAGACAGCCTGGCGTCCAATGTTCTCCGAGTCTTTTAAGCTCTCGCCGCGCGTGTATTCTCGTTTCTCAAGCCACTGCGAATAGCGGTAACGCATCAACAACATCCTGACGGATTGCCTGCTCGAGTAATGAAATAAAATCGATGAAATGAATTTCGAACAAATCCTTTTATGCGATCGACTTTTGACAAAATTGGAAAAACAAACGCGGAGATGAACAAAGAAATGTGGTCGCGGACACGACACAAACTCGAGTCTTCGCTTCGAAAGCTCTTGCGATAATATTCTCAAAAGTTTCGCAAATCCGTCCGCAAAGTCTGATAATAAATAATGAAAGGATTTTATTCCATTTTCTTATTCGTACCGGCTTTCGTGGTAAAAGCCAACTTACCTGCATTATCGGAGGAACCGAGCGAATCGGGCAAACTTCGATTGGACTCTTTTGGCAAACTCACCATCGAGCGGTAACTTTAGTTTCGACGTTTTTCAATGATGAATCGTTGTGCAGCTGCACTTGAGTTAGTCGGTTGTCAAGCACCGCTAAAACTCGAATTTAACAACCCTCGGGGGGGGGGGGGGGGGGACTGTTTCGTAGCCATTTCGTTTCTTTCTCTCGACGTGAATTATTACTTTGAGCAGAAACAATTATCGATGTTCAATCGAATGAGCGAATGTAGTTTGATTATCAATGAAATTATCGAAGTTCTTTCATCTCATTTTTGATTCTAACTTTTCTTGAGATTCTCCATCATCAAAAAATAGCACATTCGACAGTTTCATTCGATATTATCGTCGTTGGGAGTGAAAATTGATAAGAATTTCTTGGAAACCTCAAGGCTGAATCGTTGTGAGCGATATGCGAGTGACAAACTCGATGATAAAATCATTTTCACGGTTCTGAGGTTATTTTCTTCAGGACCAAAAACCATTTGCTCTTATATGAAGAAAAAAAAAAGAAAGTTTATTCATTTTCCCTGGTCATTCACGAGTTTATGTTCCGTTATAAGGAAAAAGGCCTGCCGGGGTATAGGACCAGAGTTTTTTTTTTCATATTTACGACATGAATCAAGACCGGACCAAGAGATTCGAGTGGACGCGACAGAGTAGTAGCGATCGCCCATAAATTCCGCTCGATTTCATTCGGCACGTAGCAATATCTCGCAGCAGAGGGTTACTCTTAAGATCTCGTAAACGATACTTGGACAATGGTTGTTGAGAAAAGTGACGGTATTTGAGGTGAATGGGGCCATAAGTGTTCCCGTACTTGAGGTGAAGAATTGATGGAAAAAAAGGGCCTGAAAGAACAAGGCACGTGGATTAAAACGATGACGGAGTTATCGAGTCTACAGGAGAATGGAGGAAGGGAAAAAGCTAGAAGAGGAGTCGAGCTAGAGAAACCGAGGGAGAAAGATTGGTCAGGGCAGAGCTTTTGTAGCGTGTGAATGTAGTTCGTTGCTTGTATGTTCTCGTGTAAATGTGTAAGAGCACGATGAGACGGTATGAGTGATAGGGACGAGAAGTAGAAGAAACTTACGATCTACGGTTGAATGTGTAGGATAAAAGGTGTACGGTTTTGTTGTGAGAGTGAAAACGAGAAAAGGGCGAGAGGGTTGCTTCCCTTACCGTGGGTCGTTTCGTCCGCGTGTCGTGGTGGAGCTTTCTAATGAAAAGGACGTAAAAGTCCATCGCTGAGGAGAGTTCCACTGCGTTTTGGAAGTTGCTACGTCGTCAGGAATGTCTGTGTATGGGTTTGAGTGTGTGTGTGTGAGAGAGAGAATGGTCGAGGTTGGATAAGGGTGAGGGGAGTTCGTGCACGCCCCTCCTTCACGGTCGATACTCGCAAGCTTGGTGGTACTCGCGACGTTGGCCTGCTAGCGAAGCATGGAACAGAGCACGAGAGCTATAGAAATGTACGGGAACGAAGAGAGAAAGCGAGAGGAAGAGGGAGACCAGGGAGGAAGGGTGAAAAAGAGGGAGCGAGAAAAAGGTGGAAAAGAGGGAACTCGAGGAAGGGGCCGAAAGAGCGAGAGAGGAGGGTTTATGTACCCTCTGAACTGAGGGTGACGTGACATGAGAGGCACAAACGATTGAGAAACACTGTCAGCTCTTGCTCTGCACTGCACCTGCAATGTGAAAACCGAACAAATTTCGAGTATCGTACTCTATTTTATTACACTTTTATCCTACAGTCCATTTGTTCAGTCGCTTAATATCCTGGCAGCTTTTTCGAAACGAGCAATCTCTCTTATTTGTTATAAAAAATCACAACAACGCGAGTCTCATGGAAGGAATATCAAATGATATTGTCATCTTCGAAGTCAATTCTGCGGATGATTCTTCCGGCTGTAAAAGCTTGATATCGTTAGAGCTTTGTTGTTTGAATCTTCAAATAAGAAAATTGTATTGTTCCTGACGGATCAGCGAGTCCCAAAAAAATTTGAAAAAAGTCCCAATTGGGAGTGGGGACTTAAGTGGACAAGTGAAACCCGTAAGTCCCTAATGGGACTTTTTCCTGTGACGTCATGAGCCCCGAACTAGGACTCACACTCCCAAAAAGGGTCTTTTTTGCGACTGACCTTTGACAAAATTGCCGACTCGCACCGAGTGAGGGGAAAAAGTCCCATTTGGGACTCACAAGTGAGACTTACTTGTCCACTCAAGTCCTGAGTCCGAATTGGGACTTTTTCCAGAGACTCGCTGATCCGCCAGGGTTTCGAGTGCGCGAACTCTGTTCAGAGATAATTCGATGCAACATCAATGAATTGCAGAATTTTCGAATCCTGATTTCTCAGTGTTATCTTCACGTGCGGATCAAACGTCGCGGATCAAAAGCGACAAATTCGAAAATTCGTCGCTGCGTTCAAAAGAAATTGAATAATTAATGGCAGCATTGTCGACTGGAAGCGATGCGAATGAAAATGAGTTGGTTGGTGCGATTGAATCCGATCTCGATGAATATAAATATCGAATTAATAAATTCGGGTTGCTGGCGAAAGTTATCGAGGAATAAATTGGGTCTTTTAATCTACCGAACGTATCAATCTGAGGCAGAAAAATAGAGGATTTTATATGATTGGGGAAAATGTAAAAATAGAGGGTATGATAGGTGAACGTTGCTCAAGGGGAATGAGTCATTCGTATATCCGCCAGGTGGACACATGGGGTTTGTCATATGGTCTGGACGCGAAGGGTAAAAATAATCAACGTTCGGCGTCCACCTTGATACGATACCTTGAATGTGAGTTTCTCCATCCCTCGACGCTTTCATCCCCCTCGCATATACGTGCATTATTTATAATCATAACTTTCGTTTATTCTCGTGTTATTCGACAAGAATTAGCAATGAGACGAATGTGTAAGCTATAATAAAGAAATACATGGACAATGGCGAGAGACAGGTGAACATTCGAATGTATAGAACCAACAGGACCCTGTTAGGTGAGCGTCGCGACGTACGTCGCGCTGTTAGGCGCGTCTCGACGTCGACTACCGACCCTCGCTGCTCTCGAGTTCGATGCCCTTATTTTCTAGCTTACAAATCCACCCGAGTTTTCCCCTGCAATTTCACCTCAAACATCCCTTCAAATTCGATTTACCAACTCGCATTCGACCCAACGAGTACGAGAGAAAAAAAAGGTTCGTTGCTAACCGGCCCAGAATTGCGCCGTAAATTAAAAACGCAACGACTAAAAAGAAATTAACCTTGAAAAAAATAAAAATAACCATGCTCGCGTGGATCGATCGCGAAAGATATAGACGCTTCGATAATTTTACAAATCGCACCAATTTCTGTCGCCCAGCTAATTTCTTCAATCGGACAACTTCGAGATTATTGACAGCGGGAAGAATAGTTTTAGCAACCATTGTTATATTTTTTTTTTTTCGCTGCTCTCTCCTTAGCTTTGCTCATCATACACAATCAATATTTATATCTCTGGGTCTTTCAGTTTTATCAGGATGAATTATCAAGAGTGATAACGACTCTGATTCATCCTCGTGGCTTCACTAATTGGACGTGCTTTTTTCCTCTACGCTCATAACTCTTCTCTGTTCCTTCGCTCGCGATGCGCATCCGGCGAAAATGATGTTGAGCATCAATTCAACCGATGGGATGACCGTTGACTCCGTCATCTTTTTACTCGTTTCTCATTTCATCCGCGTACCTCTGTTACTGGTGGATAATCAAGGGTTAACGACAATGAGACAAGGCGTCACTTTTCTCTAGTGTGCTCTGAGGAGTCTAGCTATACTGGGAAATAAAAATTTATTGGAAGAACGAAATCTCTCATTACGGAATGGCAATGAAACTCTTCCGATAACATCAATTTCTATGGAATCAACAATTTGTTTTTTCCCTCGGTGTATGCTCGTGCGTGAATTCGATTGAGAAGAAATTTCAGTGTGTTTATCCAATACGATAAAATGCTTTACACTTTCATAGCTATTTCAACGTTGATAAATCTTGTATCATCGGTCGGTGTATGGCTTCGGCGATCTTCCGAGTTAAGCAACCTCAGGCGAGCACAATACTTGGATGGTTGACCGCTTAGCCATCCACCGGTTCACTCATCAATCGCTCAGCGAGAGGCAGTTTTTCTGAGTTTCCGATGGCCTCGACCAGCTGGAACTCAGTCAAAATACAGTCGCCTGTATCGGCCGGGTTTTCCACGGTTTCCCTTGGCCCTCGTGCAAATGCGATACAGTAGTGCATCAGGAAAGAGTGGCTGCGGGCAACACTCTGGGGGGGAGTCTCGCCGGGAACAGGAACGGGAACGAAAACAGTAAAGCGAGGGAAAAAGTGGGATCGAAGTGATGGGATGGGCTCGTAAAAAAAATAAAACGAGAGAGTAGTATAACGCAGGAAAAATGAAATTAGAAAGAAACATTTGATGAATTTTTATGTTCATCAACGCCGTCATCGATTCCCCTGAGAAGTTATAATAATTAAATTAATAAGCGATGGCTCTCTGATTAAATGAAACGGGGCTTTGACAATGTTCGATCGTCGAGTACAAAACTGATGAGAAAAGTCTGAAAAAAAAAAAAAAAAAAACGACAAAATACTTAAAACCCACCGTTTGCGATGGCGTTAGGGATGTTTTCGTTGAATTAATATAGCCTTGGACTACTTAGTCACACGACTTTTCATACGACTTTTTTTTTTATTGTTCATTTGCACTGCCATCGTTGTTAAAACAAGTGCAAGTATACGAAAAAAAAATAAAATAAAAAAGTTGAGAGTGTAAACGGGGCGTTATTGATTGTGAGAGTGAGAATTCCGACCGTGTTACCGCGTCGTTCACGTGTCCCTGGACTCGAAAGTATATACCGCGCGCGAGGGTCAAGTCGAGCACACACGGTAGAGATTATCGATCGATGCGCGTTTCCCCGCGCGCGCGATCACCATCCGATATAAAAACGAGCGCGAGACGTGCAATTTCCGTAATAAAAAAAAATAAAAAAAATACCCGAACACACTATCGTGCTAGGATTTTACGATTATTTACACTCCCGAAGAGAAGAGAAAGGGAGAGTGAATAAGGAACAACGATTATCTATCGAACGGATATATTATTCGACAGACATTTTTCCTCGGTTTAAAAAGATCGAAGAATTTGCGCAATGCGCTAGTTCCCGATCTTGGGGTGAGATGGTGAATGACTCTGTAATGGCATAACGGGGGTTTAACCCACCCTCCGCTTTCGCTCTTCGCCAAGAGAACTCTACGACGACGTGCCTTCACTTTCTAGGTCGAGTTTTTCCGGTCTAATATTAACCAAATTACCTTTTACCGACTCACAAGACCCTCCGCGCGATATTCCAGAGCTACACACGTTCACCGATATACTTTTTGCCTTAAAAATTCCTCACCGAGTTATCCTCGAAGGTGCGATAAGCTAATAAACGTTTTAGGGCTACAAAACCGAGATTTCGGGGCTTAAGATTCACTCTGGAAAATCATTTTTCGCCTTTTCGAGAGAAACGAGCCATTCAAGAAAACCTCTCTCTCTCTCCCCTCCTGCCAATCGATATTCAACAGAATTTCTAACTACGTTCCCACGTCAAATCCAATCTCTAGACCATGCAGTTACAGTATCGGAGATATACACGCTCCATCAAACCACTGCATGCCCCGGTGTCTCCGAATTCGACGTTTTTCAATCGACTCATCAAGATTCCAGGGGCTTCGTAAGCAGAACTAATATTTTTGTCTGGCGATAGCTCGAGCGTCGTTGATTGATTTCATGGAACATTGAGAAGGAGAAAAAACATCGTGAAGATGTCGATGGGACCATCAGACCCACGCATATTCGACGTACTCGTTTTATGGCTTTCCATACACTCATTAATTTCGATGCGCAACCAATCAGAAAGTCGCCAAGCTGCAGGCTTACTTTATAAATTATTAAAAATGTCATAGTTCAAGTCCGAAACGTCACAATGTTCCATCGATCCTTCTCTCTCTCATCAGAATTTTCATAAGGAACTTTTGAAACTATTGTGTACTTGATTAATTCGAAAATAGACCTGGTCTAATGAACAATTTTACAACAACGAACAAAGCTTCGAGTATTTGATACGAAATCGCTCATTTACGTTTAGGAACTTCAGTTCTGATGATTGATCGACGAAGAACTTGATCAAGAAGCAGCAACGTTTTACGATAAAATTAATCGATCACGCGAGACCAAAAATGTTCATCGAAAATTCGACTCCGAAATCAAACGACCCGTACACGGAATCGGGAATCGACTTCCGGACGAATATCCATAGACGCGTTTACCAACATTTTTCTAGACTCTCTCTGTCCAGTGGTATAGTTCCGGCCCAACGATTTGCATATAGTTTTCAGGTCACAACCTCGAGTCCACGTGTACACAAAGCAACCGACCAGGTGCCTATGTACACGCGAGTCGCGAAACTGTCCCGAGATAGAGCTTTCGATATCTCGATGCTTCTAATGCGTGTTTGATCCCTGTGTAAATATACCTCAGGTATATGAAACGTATATATTTACATTGGCACGAAGTTCGCGAACGAATAAGGGGCGCACAGAGACGACGATGAGATCGATGTCACACAGCACGTGCCCGGATTCACACATTTGCCGCATTTATCCTTCGAACTGTAAACATTCACTTTTACATTAACCCACACCAAACGACCAGCTCGCCACTATTATTATTCCGAGGAAAATCCATTTAATCGTTGTATTATTTTTACGATTTAAATTTAACGCGGACTTGAGAGAAGAACAGAGTTATAGACGAGTTGTGGAGCAACGATCGAGAGGCTAAATATCATGATTCGTTAACGAAGTGATAACGAGAATCTCAAACGTACCGTTTCTTTTGGCATTTTGACTACAGAACATTTGGCAAGTTGGAGATAAATCGCTGGTCCAATTTCACTTGCCACCAGATTTCATTGCACACTTCTGTGGATTCTATAACATTCGACACGTGAAAAACGAACGTGACGGTACGGAAACAACCGTTGACAGAGCTTCTCCTTTTACTCTTTCTTTGCTGGCAGAATTACTATTTTTTTTATCCGAAACTGCGGTGTTTTTCAATCGCCGAAATAGCCAGGATTTTCGTTTTGTCGACAGTGACTGTCATTGATTTTAATTTAATTAAAATTGGTTTTTAGTTTAAATTAATTTAAATAAAAAATTAATCGAATCATCATCAAAGACTTTAAGCTTCGAGAATATCGAACGATTTCAATATTTTTTTTTGTTGAAATTCAGCTATGTTTTTCTCATTCATTTTTTATTTTTCTATAATTATGGACAATCGATAACGCTGAATATTTGTGTGTTTACAGAAACTGAGAAGATATCACGGTGAGGAACCAAAATGGGATCCTGCGGAGTGTACTTTAGCCAATTACGGGCTATGCTCGTAAGAAATCTACTTCTCAAAAAGCGCGAGAAGCGAAAGACCATAGCGGTGAGAATGAACTTTTTATTGGCCTTAAAAAATATTTTTTATTTTTTTTTCTTCTTTTTAAGATTATTTTACCAGCAATATTTGAGATAGAAAATGCCGAGTTTTTCTGGGTCAGAGGCGAAATCAATGTTACAAAAATGGCTCCGATATCACAAAAGAATTTTTATTTTTTCCAATTCCGTACTGTTTTGTTTTCCATGTTTACGGCACCGTAACATTTATCTTGGATGAGTTTCACAGAACTCTGGAATCAGGATTTCAGTGAGGTTATTAAAAGAGGGGCAAAAAAAATGGATTTCGCTCCAATTTCTTTGAGGCTTATAAAGACTTTTCGTGGAATCACGCACGGAAATTCATTCCATAAAATTTCGTATTGCGTAATCCTGAAAAATGAATGAAAAAAGAATAATCCAGTTTTGCAAAATGGCGACAAAAAATGCAGTGAAAAATTCGAATATTTTTTTTACCTCAAAACTACGCAATTTCTTTTCTTTTTTCTTCCTATTTTCACGGTTCTCTTTCTGCGCTCAAAGTGTTTTACAACTTTCGTATAAATTTCAAATTGATATCTCGAGCGGTTCTTGAGAAATTGTGGTGAAAATTTTTTCTTTTTCCCCTGCATGTATCCAATAACTGGACCGGAAACCTTCGTCTTATGGCGTCATAAAATGGGGCAAAAAATTTTTCCACTTTTATACGTCGTAATACAATAAAAGCGGAGGATTAAATTTTGATTTTTTTTTTCTTCTTCCTCTCCGTCGATCGAGAGCATTCGAATCGTCGAGCCTCAAATCCTCGTTTCTACGATCTGAATGTTTCGACGTCGAATTAAGAAACTTAATCGAATTCTATCAACAGAAATGTGTTAACACGGTTGCATAAAATAGTTGCAACTCGACGCGAGATTAATACGCGTAGCTCGCGGCGAATTAGGAACGACCTGTGACCTGTATGCGGCCTCAGAACGTTGTTGTTCCGCTGGTCGAAGAATACCTATAAAACCTTTAGAGCGCGGCGTAGCCTGATCGGCTTGAAACGTTAACACGATTTTAGCCACCCTCGCGCACGTTTATGTTATACGTGCTGACACATGGTACACACCCATCTTCGATAGATCAGCTTCACCGCAGTGATTTCCATATACGTCGACCGTTATAAAAAAAAAGTGGCTCGAGCGCTGATTTCTAGAGCCATTTTTCTATGATTCGGCTTCTCGAATCGATCGGTGTGACATTTAAAATTCGAAATTAAATAATCTTCGTGAATGAATCGATTTATCGCAGAATGAAATAAGCGAACAAAAGATTTTCAATATTTTTTCAGTTTTTCAATTTCATGATAAAATTTCGTGAAAAAAAAAAACGATTTTTAACGAACGAATTCGCAGCGGATTTCGGTACGGCAACGATTCGTGAATGCAGTTTCATTTTGGCCAAAACTCCGAGGATACGGATGAGAGAACTCGGAGTTTATGCAATAAAAGGAAGCGTAAAGCGGTGAAATTTGAGAAAATATCGCTATACGTATACGAAGCTTCGAGGGAATTCATCTTCGTATGGGTTTGAGCATAGATTTATATATTTTTCTGGAGAGAAAACGATATTACGTAATCCTCCGATCCAATCTCTTACTCGAAAAGGCACTGTCGTTGTCAGACATTGCCGTACACGCATCAATAATTCCCGCTTGTAGATATTCGAATGTTTGAGGAGCGTGTCAAGTTTTGCAGATTCGTTTTTTTCTCTCTGCCTTTCTCGTAACGATCTCAACAGAAGGTTCGAACGCTTCCGCGTTTGCATACGACGGCCCCGAGGCACGTGATCATAACGAGGATGATTGAATCATGAATATAAATCTCAATCGTCTCGAATGAATCATAATAATCGATGAATTATTCAAGTTTAAATAAAAAATCATTTGATAAAAGTATACTTTCGAGTAGGAGCATCGTTTCAGTAGTCGAGATTGAAGAGACAATTAAAAGAATGCATTTTATTCGAGCACTCATTTTTCTCCAATTCGAAGAAATATTTCAATTTGCCTGAATTCCGAAAATGAGGTCAAAAATTTTATCCGAGATAAAGATGTAAGAGGTTTTTCTCAGTTTACGACATCGTGAAAAATAGATGAAAAAAAAAAAGAAGATACGAAGGAGAGAAAAATATAACGGATGCTGGAGAGAAGAGAAATTCGTCGGTGGGCAAGACGGCGACAAAGTGTCTCAGTTTTCACCCTCCCGAAAGTCGAAACCATACCGGTTGGTATATTCAAAGAGGAAGAGCCAAAATCTTGGTGGTATAACGGAGCAGCGGAGTGTATTATCATCCCCTGCCAAGCGGCGAATCGGGGGACGCCAATTTGTCCGGCGAAGTCAGAGTTTTTATCCCGATTTCTGTGCCAATTAGGCCAAGGGTCGGTTGCCAGAGTTAGCACAGACCTATGGATATATCTGTGTGTGCGAAAATGGCCAGTCGTATAAATGGCGATGTTGGGTTGGTCAGGGGGATGGAAAAAGAGAGGTTTGAGCGTTGAACAGAAAATTTGAGGGAAAGATCTTTGGGGGGCGAGAGACAATTGGAGAAATTTACTTCCTAGGGGTCGTTATTCCAAATTGTTGGGCTCGAGACAACGCTCATGAGAATGTTTCGAATTCGATGTCTTTCCAAGGGATTTCATCACGGATGTTTGAAAATATATTTAGCAGTAAAAATAGGAAAGGTCGATAAGAACTTTTAAAATCAACGACTTTTATCAACAAAAATGTATATTTTTATTGAACCAACTCACTCGAAGCTAAAGAAACGAGATGAGATACAGTGCAAAAGTCATTTCTTCCTCGAGTTTCTTTGCTTGCTCTCCCGACCCTTGAATATCGCCGTATCGATCGTGTTCAACGGTCCATCCTTCCAGATGCTTCCTGAAACAGTCTCCGTCGGTTTGCCCATTGTAGGCAAAAGATGGGGACCAACGAGATAGTAGACTTGCTCAATCCAAGTGGGCAACGGTATACCAACCGCACAAAATTGCCACAGCGGTAGACCGAGATGGACCAACATCATTCTCAAGTACTTGGTAAAATTATCAGCCAAATGATACCAAGAGCCTGAAGGGCTGCCATCCTCTTCGAGATACAACCAGATCGCTGGCTCGATATCGAGCTCCGGTCTCACCTGATAAGTCAAAAAGATTCTACCGTTCGCGCACTGATCGAGCTCGAAGAGCTTCCAGCGAGGACCCACCGATGGCACTTCTGATTTTTCATGCTGATTAGTCTGCGACTGCTGGAGTCGCGATTCCGTTTCTGTCTGATGCTCTTTCGAGCCCACGAAACGTTTCAACCCGGCGAATTCACCTATTGACATCTTTCCGACCGGAAACTCTTCGCCTGTATTCGAACAGAAAAATCTTTAAGTTCATCACTGTTTTTTGAACGTTTCGCTCAAAAGTACTAATTCAATAGAACTTTTAGTCTTCTACAGGCAACTTCGGGTTTAACGATTCTAAGAAGCTGTTTCTTTTGGGAAAACGAGATTTTGATCAGCTTTTTGGAATGATTCGAAGATCAAATCTTATATTCGTGCCAAAAGTAATGAATCGATGCATCAAAGGGTCAACGAGGAATACAATTTTGTATAAAAGCGAAATAATCACTTGTCACTACATTTTTCTTCGTGGATATGTGCAATTAAACAAATCGAAAGATTTAAAAACAGTCCGAGTACGTTTAAGCCCTTGAAGGAGTTCCAACCAACGAAGTTATCATTCTCAAAGAGAACTTATCAAAATCGAATATTTGTTGGATCCCTTTGTCCGATAACAGTGTACGAAGAGACGTAAGAGTCGAAGCAGGTAACTCGTAAAATATCGTTAAACTTTTGAGAATATCTTGTCAGTATATACTTGCCGGAAATGTCGAGGCTCCAAGTCAACTGAAAGCCGTCTATAGAAGCATAAAAGCTCTTCAAGTCTTCAGGCAATAAGCAGCAATGACGTTGTTCCCAAGTTGACAATGCACTTCTCTCGCATGCATTACGCCTCTCGACCTTAACGTTTCTCACGCAAGGACTATTCTCAAGAATACGAACAACTCCGAGGGTCAAATTTTCATAGAACGAGTCCTCGGTAACGATGTCAACGAAAAACGACATTTTAGTGATTTTTCACCGATCAATTCATCATTTTCTCTTTCTAATATTTCCACCGAAGCTTTTTTATTCAGTCTTAAAGTTAAACAATAACAAATAAGTAAAGCAGCATCCTCACTCAACGCTGTAGAGACAGATCGAGTTTCTTAAGGGTACGCGCTCTCTCTCGAGAGAGAAGCTTTATACCAGAGAACTTGAAGTGAGCTACTAACGGATAAGTTGTTGTCTATTCATCGAGCGAACACTGATCCGTGGTTGCCCGGGAGCTTCGTTTACTTCCATAGCAACCGGAAAATATCCTACCTAGTTCCGGACTCTCGTATTTAAGTGTACGAGATGTCAAAAGGATCCGTATATCTTGCTACACAGGAAGTGTAACGTGATGGGAGATGAATACCTAGCAATTTGTCGTCCATTCATTGGATATCAGGAACAAAATGAAAGAAATTGAGAGTATGAAATCTTTTTTTAACATTCATATGTCAATAAACTTGGTATTAATACCTTCAACTCGGAATTCCATGAGCATCGATTGTTGTCATCGGTAGAAAAAATGTTTATTCATTCAATCATTTCAATCAACAATTAAATGACTACTTCGATGTGCTTTTTTGTTTTTTAATTTTCTATCGTTTCTGCGCATGCCCCTTGGGGTTTTGAGGAGACATTTCAACTCCACTTTTCCCTTCACTTAGCTGTTGTCATTTAGCATTGTCGAAGCCCATTTCATTTAATCAGAGAGCCATCGCTTATTAATTTAATTATTATAACTTCTCAGGGGAATCGATGACGGCGTTGATGAACATAAAAATTCATCAAATATTTCTTTCTAATTTCATTTTTCCTGCGTTATACTACTCACTCGTTTTATTTTTTTTACCAGCCCATCCCATCACTTCAATCCCACTTTTTCCCTCGCTTTACTGTTTTCGTTCCCGTTCCTGTTCCCGGCGAGACTCCCCCCCAGAGTGTTGCCCGCAGCCACTCTTTCCTGATGCACTACTGTATCTCATTTGCACGAGGGCCAAGGGAAACCGTGGAAAACCCGGCCGATACAGGCGACTGTATTTTGACTGAGTTCCAGCTGGTCGAGGCCATCGGAAACTCAGAAAAACTGCCTCTCGCTGAGCGATTGATGAGTGAACCGGTGGATGGCTAAGCGGTCAACCATCCAAGTATTGTCCTCGCCCGAGGTTGCTTAACTCGGAAGATCGCCGGAGCCATACACCGACCGCACACCCATCGCTATCGATTCGACGTGCTTGTCTCTTTCTATATAAATTCTGTTATCATTGTCGCAATTATTAATCTACACTCATATAGAACTAACGGATGACGTTTTGTGCTTTTCAGGAAGTCTTTTTACCCCTCTACACCCTGGGGATACTTATAGTAGCAAAGGTCCTTATACCGAATCCGAATTATCCACCTATGGGAACCCAGAGACAGGATGGTGACATATTCGAATTTTTTAATGGATACAAGAACAACACAGTAGCGGTAGTGCCGAATTCAACGGAGACCATCGTGAGTTGAAATTTTACTTGACATTAAAGAAGGCTTTTGAAACACAAAGAAAATTTGATTTCTTCATGATTTACAAGAATTCCAATGTTCTGATTCAATGATTTTTGAAAAATGAAAATTCTCAAAGTACTTTCCACGAGTCAAACACACCAAATATTGATTCCCATGACGAAAATCGTTCCTCGATTCGTTCATTTTAGCTGATGTTACGAAGATGGTAACATACACCGATAAAATGTACTATTTTACGCACGAGGAACGTTCGATCGCACTTGGCCGTATAGAGAGTGACCTATTTTTGCCTGCACATCACTTGCCCCTCTGTCTCGTAAAAGCAACGACTTTGGAGACCTACTCCAAAAGACTTTAAACCTCCAACGTCTTCACTACCACCTATAAATTTAGCATGTCTTCGATCCCATCGAGAAGATCAAAAAGAAACATAAGAACTCTCGCTCTCTTTTGGTAGTCAAACGATTCGAACGACTGGAAAGTGTGCTGGAACGATGCTTGGAATTTTCTTTCATATTCCAACTCCAGAATTTCATGTGGCATTGTAGTTTTTTTTTTCTTCACGAATCAAAATGCCTGGAGATGTACTCGGGTTTGGGACCGGAATAACGAAAAATGTAGAGGCTGAAAGAAACAAAAAAAAGAATGAATATCGAATGTTTTCTCATTCGCAGAGTTTCCTAAACGCTATGAACAGTCTCTGGCTCTCGATGTGGGATTACCCCGAGAAATTGCCATTGAATTTCATGGTACTCGATACGAAGGACGATCTTCAAGCCGCTTATTGGCGGGATCCTTACAGCGTACCATTGGCCGTAATCTTCGAGAATCCTCAGCCAATAACGCAGAGGCTTCTGTAAGTTTTTACGAATATAATATCATAAATGCTATTTAGGAATGTTAAATGGAGTTTTGACGTGGCTGAAAACCTTTTAAAATGAGTCTGACATTTATCCAAGATCCTTGCCGAGTGCTTGCGTCAATTAAACTCGCAATATCTGTTATCGCTTATCCCGTAATGTCACCCAGAAAAATCATTTATTTCGATCTACCAGAATCGTTTATTCGACTTTTTTTTACTTGAATAAAAAAAAATGTCAATTTATGGGTTGCAGACCCATGGGAATACAATTAAATAATAATACTGATATTAGACATGGTTTCAATAATATTATAAATATTTTTCGTAGTTCAAACAACATGCTCGTTGAATTTGTGAAAATTTTTTGAAACTAAAAATCGCAAAATCAAGTTTCTGATTGATCCTAAATATAAAAATACTCAGATCAAAGAAAATAGTTTCTCGAAGTTCAATAGAGCTAAATCCTAGTTGAATCAAAATGAAAATGTAAAGGGACGAATGATAATGAAAAAAAAATAAAAAAACAGTAATGAAAATGTGACGTTTGGTGATCAGGTACGAAATACGAACTAATCCATCGTACACGTCGCCACCTCCACCAACGGAATTATTCTCGTCGCCTGTGACATGTCGCAAGGACACGAGTCACTGGATGGGGGGTGTTTTATCAATCGAGACTGGAGGATCGTGCCCTGTCAACAATTATTTCTACTCGGGTTTCTTGGCGCTTCAGATGATCATAGACATTACGAAAATTCGGGTTTGTTCATGAATTATTCTTCATTGAAACGAGACCGGCGATAATATTTTTTTTTATGACAAACTTCCAGGATCCACGGAAGTTATTTTTTCATTAAAGTTCTATGGAAGATTCGATCACGAAATAGTTGTTTTTTTT
The DNA here is from genome assembly GCA_037576405.1 of Campoplex capitator. NCBI lineage: Eukaryota > Metazoa > Arthropoda > Insecta > Hymenoptera > Ichneumonidae > Campoplex > Campoplex capitator. The sequence continues at coordinate 2,363,752 of JARBWI010000001.1, forward strand.
TCCTGAACACAAAATTTTCCACACTGAGAAAAATGAATTCGTAAATTCAACAAATTTTTTGTTGGTTTGACAAATTTTCTGTTGGTTCAACAAATTTTTTTGTTGGTTCAACGAATCGTAGCGAACAAAATGAAATTTGTTAACCCAAACGAAATTTGGTTCATTCAAATTCTTAATTTCTCACCACGACAAAAATATCGTTGAATCAACAAAAGTTTTGTTGAATCAACAAATTAATTTTTTTCGCCACAATTTCAAATTTTTTTTCTCAGTGCATCAACGAACAAAAACAGTGATTAATTCACTTAATTTTGTACAGTGAAAGTGGATCGTGACAGTTTTTCGCTTTCTACCACAAAATTCTACTTCCAATGACATAATTTTTGGGTTTTTTTTGACAGCTTGACACGGGGAACGCAGATATAACTGTTCCGGACGTAAAACTAGAAATGTTTCCGAAAAAAGCTTACACCGCAGGTACAGAAAGATCGAGAGACAATAATTGATGAAAAACAATAAATTGATGATGAAAAAATAACAGAGAAGTGATTATGTTTCTTGCAGATTGGATGGTAGCGTTCAGGGTGGTTTTTCCGTTGTACATGGTCATGGCGCTGTCCCAATTCATAACTTATCTTTTGATTTTAATCGTGGGAGAAAAGGAAAATAAAATAAAGGAAGGAATGAAGATAATGGGCCTGAAAGATTCAGTTTTTTGGTAAAATAAACGTTTTTTTAAATTGTAAATCTCGAATGAAATTAATGAGAAGAGTTTGGCAAATGGAATTTGTAATTATTCGATTTTTTTATTATTTAATTTGACTTCAGGTTGTCCTGGTTCATCATCTACGCTATTTTCGTATTTCTGCTCTCAGCTGTGGCAGTTATATTGCTCTTCACCCTCCAAATGTTTCAGCATACTCATTTTTTGCCAATTTTCTTGCTCGTGGTGCTATACAGTTTTTCTGTAATAATGTTCGCCTTCATGATCACACCGTTTTTCGACAAATCTCGGGTAAGAAGAGCCAGGGAAAAAAAACGTTATTTTTATATTTCGTTTTCGATTAAATTAGAATGTCCCATAAATAATTATCAGAATATCGATTTTATCAAGTTTCGCTGAAAATATTTATCGGCGAATTAATAATAACCTCGATTTATTTAGACCGCTGGAGTTCTCGGAAATTTTGCAGTCACGATACTCAGTCTCATGTACTTCATTCACGTATTCGTCGACGATTCGAGCTCCATTTCATTCTGGGTCGTCTCACTTCTGAGCCCAACCGGTGTCGCCCTCGCAATGGACAAGGTACGAAAAAAGTTGCTCGATCCTGTCAGCTTCCTGGAAACGAAAATTTTGTTGTTTGGTGGAAATAATTCAGTTGAACAGTAGCAAAAAAGATTTTTCAACAAAATTCCTTTTCCAGTGAGAAGAATAATCGACTTTTAAATATTTGATTGTTTGTCAAAATACAGAAATTCCTGTTTTTCTTGTCCCAAAGGCTCTGGTCGCGGATCTGCAAGGGGAAGGCGTCAATTTTGACAATCTTTGGTCCGGTCCAGGAATGCCTTTTGGCGGAAGCCTCATTATGATGACCCTCGACATATTTCTGTACGCTTTACTGGCTTATTATCTCGACTCGGTCGTACCGAGTGAATACGGAATAAAAAGACCAGCCTGGTTCTGTTTCACTCCTGGATTTTGGTGCAAGAAGAAAGTTCAGCGAGTGAGTAAAACGCGATCGAGTTTTTTTCACTTCCGAAGAAGCATTCGAGTAGCTTTTTTTTTTGACAAAAAGAAAGCAAAAAACTGGACGTTAATGTCGCGAGATAATTGGATCAAATATTTGCAGTAAAACGGTGATTAATTTCTTGTTTTTTCTCTTGTCTTCTGTAAAAAAACGATAAATCCAGCAACAAATACCATCGTCGAACGGAGAATCGAATTCTTTTATACCGGAAGAGGAAGCTAACCGTGACGTGGAGCCGGTTGTGAGAGAAATGAAAGGTCGTGAAGCGATCAGAATAGTCGATTTGTACAAGACATATCACAAGTGTCGTAAGCCTGAGATAAAAGCCGTTAATGGAATTAATTTGACCATATACGAGGGCCAAATAACCGCGATTCTCGGTCACAACGGAGCCGGAAAAACGACCCTTTTCAATATCCTTACCGGTTTGACTTCACCGACTGCAGGAACCGCGTTGATATTTGGCTACGACGTTAGGGACTCAAATGACATGCAGATGATAAGGAGCATGACCGGCGTTTGTCCTCAGCACGATATTTTATTCGATCTTTTAACGCCTCGAGAACATTTGGAATTCTTTGCAGCTGTCAGAGGAATTCCGAGATCGATGATCGACATGGAAGTGAGTTGAACTCTGAATTTTACGTTGTTAGCGTTCCTCTAGGGATCCGAAATCAAGGATAATCGATTCCAGTGGAAAAATCGAACGGTTGAAACGGATTTTGTTCACTTTTTTCTTACGAAAATATCATCGAATGAATTCTATTTTATTTTCTTTCCAATCTCAGGTAAAAAAGACTCTGAAAGACATCGATTTGACCGAAAAAGCTAATACGTTCGCCAAGTATTTGAGCGGTGGACAGAAGCGAAAATTGTCGGTTGGAATAGCGATAATAGGAGATCCAAAAATAATAATACTGGACGAGCCAACGGCAGGTGTCGATCCTTATTCGAGAAGACAAATGTGGTCGTTCCTGCAATCGAGAAGACATGGAAAAGTGATATTATTGACGACCCATTTTATGGACGAGGCTGATATTTTGGCGGACAGAAAAGCTGTGATCAGCAAAGGAAAGCTTCGATGTTGCGGAAGCTCGTTGTTTCTAAAGAATAAATTTGGAATCGGTTATCATTTGACGTAAGTTTGGTTCAATCGAGGCCTAAAAACATCGAAGAAAATTTTCGGAATGAATTTTTTTATTTTTCTTCTAAATGAAAATTTATATTTTCAGTCTGGTACTCGAAGGAAACGGAAGAATTCACGCGATAACTCGACTGGTAACGTCTCACGTTGCAAAAGCCGAGAAAGCTCGTCGTCATGGTCGCGAATTGAGCTTCATACTCCCTCACAACTCGGTGGAGAGTTTTGCTCCTCTCTTCTCGGCGATTGAGCACGAAATAAAGACGAGAACGAGCAGACTCGGCATCAGCAGTTACGGAGTCTCGATGACCACTCTGGAGGAAGTTTTCTTGCATCTGGAGAAGGACGACGAGACCGAGTGCACGATGGATAATCTGTCGAAAAAAATGGTACGAAATCGTGCACTCAGTAGATCACTGTCGCTTCAATCCAAGAGCACTTCTTACCAGAGCCTTCAAAACGAGGGCGCTACTGTTCAGCCTGACGGACAGGTCAAAGGTCAGTTAATTAAACGTTTATTTATTTATTTTTTTTTTTTTTTTTCGTTGGATCGTGACGATATTGAGAAGATTCGATCGTCGATCGATTCAGCTTTGTCGAATCAACGTTTTTCACACTTTTCGTAACATTGAGATGAGAAAAAGGTCAACTGATTTTGACCATTTTCCTGCGTGACCTCGCTTTTCTCATCTCAATCGATCGAACTGTATCGATAACGTTGACTTTTCAAACTCCAAGTATTTGACAATAAATATATTTATTTTGTACCGAGAAAAAGATTTTTTCGATCTACAAGAAATTTCGTTTTTTCTCAAAGCTTTTATGCAGCTGAACGAATGCCTGTTAAGGTCACTACTGTAATGCATACTAGTCAAATGAGTGCTTAATTTTCAAAACGCTTTCAGACCAAGTTTAACGTACCGATTTTTATTACAGAATATCTTATGAACGTGGAGAAATATTAAAAACAAAACCATCGACTGATAAATGCAAATTTCCATGATGACACATTTTCACTGGAATTTTTCGAAGAATTATCTGTATTTTTCAACCGATTTTAATGCAACACGTCTCATTTTGTTCCTTAACAGATCCTTTAAGAATCCACCTCGTAGATTATTTCTAAAGCTTAATCGTTTCACTGTCGCAGCCAATTGTTTATTAAGCGAATAAACTTTTTCATAAATAATTTTTGAATGAATGAACTTGAAAAAAAAATCTACTTGGTGGTTTCGTAGAGGATCACTCGAGGAACAAAATGAGACGAGGTGCATTAAAATCGGTTCAAAAATACAGGTTATTCTTTGAAAAATCTCAGTGAAAATGTGTCATCGTGAAAATTTGCATTTATCAGTTGATAGTTTCACGAAACTATCGTTTTTTATATTTTTACACGTTAGTAAGAAATGCTGTAATACAAATTCACTAAAAATACGCTCAATTGCCTAAAAGCTTTGTGAAAATTTAGCACTCATTTGACTAGCACGCAGTACAGTATTTACCTTAAGGAGTTTCGGTACAAAAGGCAAAATGTCCAGAAATTAATGAAATTTGGTGATAATGTTCTTCAACATCAAGTACGAAAACACAAATTTTGTTCAAAATTTTCTTCTACTTAGTTATCGAGTAATTATGCATTGAAGCAGATTTCTTATGCCCGAAGTGTATACCTATATATATGAAAACACTATGCTTATACACGTGAACTTTAGTCTTCAATTACTCGATAACTGTGTAGAAGAAAAATCTGAAAAAATTTGTATTGTCAAATTTGGCACTAAACAATATGTTCACCAAATTTTATAAAATTCTTAACATTTTGAATTTTTTTGTGTTTTTAACATGGTTTAGCATGGCAACATTGTATCGCCTGTACCGAAACTCCTTAATGCAACTAATGAAGCAACCAATAAGTGTTCTCGAGCAAATAAATAAAATTATTTGGTTTCGATGATTCGGTTGATTGATCAATAAAAAAAATTTCATGATTTAGTCCAATCGACTGAATTATTTTCGTCCAAAAGAATGGATTCGGTTCCACGAACAAAATTTTTTTCTCAGTCCACTTCGCTCTGTCCGAATTCGATAAGATTTCGCTTACCCGAAGCCCTCTCGATCTAATCTTCTCAATTTCCACACTAACGATTCCATCGAGCAATTTTATTCTGCATATTTTGTCTGCATACTGATGATGATTATTTTGAAGGAACCGGTGATTTGCCTGATTGTCTCCACAACGACAAGACTCCGACGATCCTCGGTCTCGGTCTGGATCCGATTAAGATAAGGCCTAACTTTTTCCAGACTCTTTACGCGATGCTCAGACTCCGCGTACTGAGGTTATGCAGAAATCTTCAATTGTTGTATTTCACGATTGTTGCGCCCCTCGCACTCGTTGTTCTCGGTCTCTACATGAACAGTATACAGACCGTTGACATTAGGATGCAATCGTTGGAGCTTAACAACGGTAAGAGAACAAAATTGTTTATTAATATTCATACGATTTGTCACTGGTTAAGGATCATTTTCATGTTTTTTTTTTCTTCTTCTTCTTCTTCTTCTCGATCCAACGTCACCGTTTCGTTTCACTGTAGTTGCTTTAACGAAAAATTCTAATTAACGGCTGTAACACCCTTGAATCTCGAGCTCCAAAGACACAAGAACAACGAATCATACATTTTTTTAAATATTTTTATGTTTCAGTAGACAGACTCCATATTACACTTGCAAAGTTTCAAGGTCATAACACTTACATTCTCATTTGATCGTTCATTCTTCGCACTGCTTTTCTCAAAGTTGAACAATTTTTTTTTTTTTTTTTCGAATAAATTATTGAAAAGTAATTTCTTTTGAATGAATTTTGTCGAGATTTTCATTCTTCTAGAAAACCAATAAACGACTTTTTTTAATTCAACATTCAATCAGTGGAAAACTGAATCGCGAATAAATGGAGAAACGTCAAACTCCGAGGAGTAAGGAGAGCTGAGAAAACTTTGAAAATGTCAAAATTAATTTGATAGTTGCCCGATGTAAAATTTTTCAAAATTTCAACTCATTTGTTCGACTAATTCGTTTGACTGATCGCTGAAAACGTCAAAGTTTACGGGACGAAATTGAATTTCTGAAGATTTTCAATAAACGCAATTAAATTCGCACAGTTTTGTTCGACTGCAACGCACGAAGTAGTTAAAAATACTCACAAAGTTTTGACCAAATTTTTTTTTTAAATAAAAATAAATATAAAAATTGGAAAAAAAAATTTTTTTAATAAAAAAAAAAAAAACTTTGTCGTTTGTGGAAAATAAATCCATTTTTCAGACACGTACGGTACGGAAACGAGAATTCTGTACACAAACAGCTCCGATCACGACATATCGCCCCTGGTAAATCACATCAGCAAAAGTGTCGAGACTCTTGTCGAATACGACGGCAATACATCGGCTCTGCTCCACATGGGTCCGCACATGGCAGCTTTTAACATCGACGATTACAAACGACACAGGATAAATCTTACTCTAATTTACAATGACACGATGCAGCACTCGTTACCGATTTTCATGAATATTCTTTCGAACGCGTATCACAGGTAATTTCGTTAAATATTTAAAGCTCGAAGATACAATGCGGAATAACAAATTTGATGTCGCCGTAAATAATTGTCTTTATCTTTTCATTGTTTTGAATAATTGATCGCCAGTGCGTTGGAAAATTCTCTGTTTTTTTTTTCCCAATCAAATATTTTCTCGTCAATTATTCGAAATTCAACGAAAAGTTGAAGAATTGACGTTTCGGTTAATGACAAAATTGGTAAAATTGATTAAAAATCATTATTTTTAACAAAAAAATTGTTCGTTTTTGTTTGAGTACGAATTTTCTGAACTTTTTGGTCCGAATCTATTGAATAAATGAACAATATGAAAATTTTCAGACTCCTTTTGGGAACGAGTACTCAATTTCCTATCGAGGTAAAAACCCATCCGTTCCAGCAGACTTCTCAGCCCCAGGAATTCAACATCGGTATAGCAAGTTCGTCTCTTTTTATCGGAATGGATTTCGTCCTGGTACCGATTACGTTGGCAGTCGATATGGTTTACGATCGTGAGGTAAACATCTATCGATTCGAGATTGATCAGAAAAGAACTCAAGAATAATCGTAGATCCAAGGATTGCCTCTAACGAGCCATTACGATTGACAAAAATTCACTTGATTTTTCAGATTAAAACGAAGAACCAGCTTCGTGTCAATGGTCTATCGTTCCAAATGTATTTTCTGACGTATTTCATCGTTCTGGTTGGCCTGATGTCATTCATATCTCTGTGTATCCTCGGTATAATATTTCTCTTCGATGTGCCATCGCTACAAGAGGTTCCAGCTCTGTTGACCCTCGGTGGTCTTCTCATGCTGTACTGTCCCTCGTCAATACTCTTTTCTACCTGTCTCAGTTATATATTCGACAAAATGGACTCGGCTCAAAGTATTTTGCCGAACATAGCAACGTTCTTCGGTCTGATACCGTTTATCCTCGTGATGATACTCGACATGCTCGGACTCGGTGAGTATTATCATTTCTTTCTCGTTATCTCCTGTATCCGAGTGTTTGAGAAGCCTTGAAGAAATATTTTAAGGAAAGGTGGTACTCTTCAAGGGGGCACGGCGGCATTTGCTCTCCACGTAGTTTTTTCACTACTCAATACGATGTACGTACCCTACGCTGCTGTTTATTACGTCGATCGTGTTCATCTCATGTGCTCTATCAACGCCGCCTGCCATCATCTTACCATGTCCGATTATTTGACCTCGGAGATCATCGTTATGGCTCTCAGTGTTCTCATACACTGCCCTCTGTGGTTCTTCGTTCTACTGATACTCGACATCAAAAAAAGTGGTGGCAACGTCAGTGACGTTTTCAAGTACTTCCTGGTGAGTAATAACTTCGTATTCGAGTATACAAGAGTGCGACAGGCCTCGCGATTATGTTTTTTTCAATGCTTGGTGTCGTCGAGTATCGAAAAATTGATTCGTTGGCTCGAGAATGTTGGTCCTTCGATTCAATAGTTCGTTGTCGATCACTGGAATTGTGCAGATCTCAAAAATCGTTTCCCGAGTTTGCCTCCAAGATTCAACGTCACCCGGAACTTTGAGAATATCTGGAAAAATTCATTAACGTTAAATAGGAACGAAGTGAGAAGACAAATTTGAGTATCGAATCAAATCTGGTTTTGAGGGACAAAAATGGGCGATGCGTTCATTCGATTGAATCATTCTAAGTTGGACATGAATCAACTGAATCAGGGACCAAATAATGCCGAAATTTATTTGCTTACAGATCATTTTTAGCTGCTTCAATAAAATATTTGTTTGACACTCAATCATCAAATTGCTTAAGGAGTTTCGGTACAGGCGATACAATGTTGCCATGCTAAACCATGTTAAAAACACAAAAAATTGTCAAAAAGTTAAGAATTTTATAAAATTTGGTCAACATATTGTTTAGTGCCAAATTTGACAATAAAAATTTTTTCAGATTTTTCTTCTACACAGTTATCGAGTAATCGAAGACTAAAGTTCACGTGTATAAGCATAGCGTTTCCATATATATAGGTATACACTTCGGACATAAGAAATCTGCTTTAATGCATAATTGCTCGATAACTAAGTGGAAGAAAATTTTGAAAAAATTTGTCTTTTCGTACTTGATGTTGAAGAACATTATCACCAAATTTCATTAATTTCTTAACATTCTGCCTTTTGTACCGAAACTCCTTAAACGTTCATTTTAAGATGAATAAATGAATCGGTTTGTTATTTTTATTTTGAAATGACTCGAATTCAATGTTTGACTGCATTATCATCGACTTGTTTGGCAGTCCCGACCTTCTGTCGTTTCGGTCAACAACCTGTTTCAAAGATTCACAAACTTTTTGGCCTCAGCTCAAAAATATTTTCACGCCCGTATCGAACTCGATATTGTGGTTGAAAGAAATTTGTTCCGGCCGCCAACAACACTTTTATCTCAGTATGCTAATTAGAATTCTCCAGTGTCTTTCTTCCCCATTTTAACCGAAAATACTAAACTGATAACCGTGACGCGAAAGACAATTGATTTAAAATTCGAAAAATGAAGCAAGTAAAACGATGAACTTTTATGTAAATTCGATTGTTTTGACGAGAATAACAACGAGTTTGAATGAAAATACTGAATTCTGAAGGAAACAATAATTCTCGAAGATGTTTGACGTTTTTGATGATTCGAGAGTCTTTTCTCGTCGTAAATCGTTCGCACAAGCATAAGATTGAATAAAAATGATAAAACGTTTATCGTTCTGTTATTGTACAGCGCAACGGAGGTTCGATCGGAGAAGAAATAATGGAGAATTCTGACGTGGGTGAGCACGAGGACACAGACGTTAAGAACGAGCGTCAGCGTGTCTTCAATTTCATAACTTCGTCCTCGGTCCAAGAGCCGCCTGTTGTCCTGGTGCAAAATTTGCGAAAAGAGTATCGTCAGAGCGAGATAGGATCGTGCGGTTGTTGTACAAAGAGAGAGGAAGAGCCAAAGCCTGTGAGAAAATTGGCGGTGAGAAATTTATCGTTGGCGGTCGAACCGGGCGAAGTATTTGGATTGCTCGGTCACAACGGAGCTGGAAAAACAACGACGATGAAAATAATAATCGCCGAAGAAGCCGCGACTCGTGGTCGCGTACAAATCGGCGGTCACAATATCAATTCTCACATGACCGAAGCCTTCAGGCAAATGGGTTATTGCCCCCAGCACGATGCTCAGTGGAAAAATATCACTGTCAGAGAACATCTCGAATGCTACGCCGCGATACGCGGCGTTCCCTGGGGCGACATCGATCGAATCGTCGATCTTTATCTTTCCGGTCTTCAGATACACGAACACGCTGATAAACAGAGCCAGGAATGCTCCGGTGGGACGAGAAGAAAATTGAGCTTCGCTATGGCCATGGTAGGCGGCCCCAAAGTCGTCCTCATGGATGAACCCAGCACCGGCATGGATCCCAGGTCTAAACGATTCTTGTGGGACACCATACTCGCCAGTTTTCAGGTCAGCAGACCCTCCTTCTTTCACTCGTCCATGAAAATCTGTTGAATTTTATCAATCAAAATCAATCATTTGGTATTTCAGTAACCGTAACGCGTGCATGTTACACTGAGAAAAAAAATTTGAAATTGTGGCGAACAAATTAAATTTGTTGATTCAACAAAACTTTTGTTGATTAAACGATATTTTTGTCGTGCTGAGAAATTATGAATTTGAATGAAACAAATTTCGTTTGGGTTAACAAATTTCATTTTGTTCGCTACGATTCGTTGAGCCAACAAAAAAATTTGTTGAACCAACAGAAAATTTGTCGAACCAACAAAAAATTTGTTGAATTTACGAATTCATTTTTCTCAGTGTACTTTCTGTGAATTTCAAAAAAGTATTTTCAGGATTGAGCATTTTTTTCTTTTAATCGAGCCACGAAAAGTATTTTTCAACTGAATTTTCGTAGAAAAAAGCCATAAAAGAAAAAAATTGTTGACTCGATTAAAAAATTCGTGGGAAAAGGCAGAAAAGAAAAATATTTTTGACTCGATCAAACAAAATTTTCAGTATTTCAGTAACCGTAACGGCGTGCACGTTACTTTCTGTGAATTTCAAAAAAGTATTTTCAGGATTGAGCATTTTTTTCTTTTAATCGAGCCACGAAAAGTATTTTTCAACTGAATTTTCGTAGAAAAAAGCCATAAAAGAAAAAAAATTATTGACTCGATTAAAAAATTCGTGAGAAAAGGCAGAAAAGAGAAATATTTTTGACTCGATCAAACAAAATTTACAGTATTTCAGTAAACCGTAACGGCGTGCACATTACTTTCTGTGAATTTAAAAATTGCATTTTTAGTTTTAAGCATTTTTTGTTTCTTTATCTCTAAAAATCTGATGAATTGTTGAATCTACTGACAAATAAAATGAATTTTTATCAATTCAGGGTGGACGAGGTGCGATTCTGACGACCCATTCGATGGAGGAGGCTGATGCTCTGTGCTCAAGAGTCGGGATAATGGTCAAGGGCGAGCTGAGATGTTTAGGTTCGACTCAGCATTTGAAAAATCTTTACGGTGCTGGTTACACGCTGGAGATGAAACTCCTCGGTGGCGATTGTACCCCGACGACACCTTCGGGCGACAGAATATCGAGCCTGAAGGATTTCGTCGGTGGGATGTTTCCGGACGCTACTCTTGAGGAAAGTTTTGCTGACAGGCTCGTATTCGCTGTACCACAACACTCCGTAACATCGCTCGCCGACTGTTTCACCCAGTTGGAAAAGGGTAAATCTCCAAATTTACGATCCAAATCGACGAATATTCCTGAAAGAATAAAAAAAAAAAACAAACTTTAATTTTCATTAAAAAAATATTTCGATTGTTGATACAAAGAAAATCCAACCAGAAAATGACACAATTCCAAAATTCATTTGACACTCGATCGTTCGATGAAAAAAAAAAACTTTTTTCAACATTTTTTTCATTTTTAAAATGCAGCTAAGCTGGAGCTGGACATCGAAGAGTACAGCTTTAGTCAGACGACCCTCGAGCAGGTGTTCCTCAAATTTTCGCACTACGACGAGGTGAACAGCGGCGAATGACGAGCGAAAGAATCAAGTCCTTAGAATCGTGTCGTGATAAGAGCCCATTCCAGGTGACGAGCTCAGCGCGTCACCGAGCCACGAATTATGTGACGGTGAAGGCAGAAGGGAGGGAGGACGAAAGAGAAGAAAAAGCAGAAGAAAGGGAGTGAAGAAAAGATCGAGAGGAGAAGCGACGAGGGGAGGGGGAAGTTGAGAGTAGAAAAGGTTGAGAGAAGAAGAGTTGGAGGCTCGTCGATGATTCCGAAGAGTAGGAAAGTTCGAAGAGAGAGAGAGAGAGAGAGAGAGGAGTGCTGTTCTCTAGTCGTAAAAGGGAGTGATGAAATAGGGAAAATATGGTCGAGGGACCAGGAGAAGGAAGTGTGTTCCAATACCGATACTTAAGGAATTATACATTAATTCGATATGTGCTCTGGCCGTAGTGCAAAAATATTTCAATAACAAAACCCCACTATCGATAAACAAAGCGTTCGTTTTCTTTCGTTTTTTTTTTCAATTTTTTTTTTTTTATATATTTCTTCATCGATTCGAGGCTTTAGGGATTTAGGATCCTCCAGGTCGATCGAAAATAACCTCGAAATTCATTCTCCAACGCGTCGCCACTTTTAAAAGACGATTTATCAGACTCGGTAAGAAAAATCGTGGGCTCGAGCCGTTCCAAGATGGCCGAAAGGCTTGAAAATTCTGTTTTTTTTTCTCTCTCCAATGGATGACGAAATTTGTCAAAAAAAATCGAAAAAGATCGAAACCCGATAAATTTTCGATCTTTCGACAACGATTTTCCTCTCGAACGAAATCGATTTTTCGTCCTATCGATTCTCATCGTTTTGACTAATTTTATTTTTTCTCGATCTTGTATACGAAATCTCAATTTCGTTTGACATCCTCTCTAAAAAAATACCGGGTTGCATTGACTTTCTATCGAGATTAAAATAAATTCGAGTGAACTGTGAAAAAACAAAAAACGACACGAAATTATTGATTGTGCACCAATTACAAAATTTTTTAATTCGTTCCGAAGATAAGACGAAAGATCGTCATCGAGCGTGGGGAGAAAAAGTGGAGAGAAAAAAAAAACACGATTTTTCGAGCTGTCAAAGCCGATTTTTACTGTTCCTCGTTCGTGTCACAATTTAAAAATGAGATACGCGACTCGATTCGAGGGATGAAAGAATCCTTCTGATTTATTTCCGTGAGTCTAAGAAATAAACGAAAAAGTAAAAAAAAAAAAAAACAGAAAGAAAAACAGAAAAAAAAACAAAGTAAATAAATAAGTGAAGAAAAAGGTTAATCAGCGTTTATTGAACGCGTGAAAATGCCCGGTCGAGAGCTTTATAAATAATCGCGTGATGAATTTACAAATGGGCGCGACTGAGTTTTAAGAGTTACGCGAGGAAAGCTCAAAGGAAAGAATACGAAGAAAATGAGTTGAGAGTGTATTCGCGTTTGATGAGAAACACTGCTCGAGGAACGAGAATATCGAAAAAGAAAAAAAAATCGAGAAACGTGTGAAAAAATTACGTTCGAAGATCCTCGCGACTCAACATCAATCATTTTCCCCTCTCCTTTGTGAATATATGCAACAAAAAAAAAAAAAGAAAACACAAAACGCGACCCAACACGCAACATAAATTTATTGAAATACACCAATTTCCAAATGTACAAAGTTGACACGGTAGAAATATTGCATCTATATGAATATAGTGATTTCCTCAATCTCGCTTCGTAATCTCGATTTAAGTAAATTCTCGGATTAACTGAAAAAAAAAAGAAAGAAAGAAAGAAAAAAAACACGCGGGCGTTGTACGACGAAAAGAAACGAGAAAATAATCTCGAACGGATTTGCATTCGAAAATTCAACGACGGGACGTTGAATTTATCTTCGAATTTTTATTATTTCTAGTAGAAAAAGAAACGTTGATGATAATCGATCGAAAATTCTCGCCGAATATTCGTTGATTCGTGTCACTGTCCGAATGCCTCGCGGCCGCGCGTGCACGAAAACGATATTTTAAGAAATTTTCTAACCTCAAATTCGAATTATAATATTTTTACCGCGTTTGTTATTTTATATTGAATTAAGTTGAGAATAATATTTGACAGATGCTTGAAAAAAATTTCTATACGCACGCGTTATTGCATTAAAAAATGAACGAAACGAACTCATATTCCAAGTAAAAGCTCGCATTCGGTTGATCACGAATTACCCAAATATTCGGACATCCCCAACCCAAGAATAACGTCGATTTTTCGAAGAATAAATCATCGCTCGGATGTCGTCGTGACGAAATAATTACCAGTATTAATTGTTTTTTGGTTTTTTTTTTACATTAAAATATTCACAACCGAAAGATAAATAAATAATGAGAATCATATTATTGCGGGAGAGAACAAAAAACCATGTCGAATTATTGTCGAGCGACGACGACAGTCCGAGCGATTGTTGTTGTGTGTAAAGAAACAACGGTCGAGCACACGCCCGGTTCGGAGAATCGTGAAGTTCGTTAGGACGACGCGATGACAAAGGACTAGAGCGTCTCGAGCGCCAGTATGAACACAACAGTGGACTGAACGAAACACAATTTTTGTAGCTCGATGAATTTAGGTAGTTAAATGAAGAAAAAAAAACAAAAACAAAATGACTAAATAAAACAAACGAAATAACACAAGAAAAGAAGAAACTTTGTCATAAAAAAAAAGAGAGAATAAAAAGCAAGTTTTTTGTAAATACGATGTTACCAAGTTTGACAAACAACCGACAACAACAACAAAAAATCACATTATATTATACAAATAAATATAAATATTACAAATATTCGAGAGAAAAAAAAACAAATGAAAATGGAAAAAAAACGATGGGAGAAGATAAGGGAAAAAAAAACAAAAAAACACGTGAATTTAGGTACACCGGCGTGTGTGCGTACGCGCAATTCTGCGATTAGATAATAAAAAATAAAAAAAAATAAACGAAATAAAAGAGTGCGCGCACGAGATCTCTCTAGCTAATTTTTAAACGTAATATAAAATTTTAGTCAATTACGAAATTACAATTGGGAAATAAAAGGAAAGGAGTGGGGGGGGAGATGGAATAAAGTCAAGAATGACGAATGGATGGGAAGCTTTTGAAGGATGAACGTGTTAAACCGATGTGAGATTGTCGAAAAAAGAAAATAATAATAAATGATAACGAAACGAAGAAAAATAAAAGGAGAAAAGAAAAAAGAAAAAAAAAATACAAGAAATCGTCGTTAAAGTGTAAATGATTTTTCTTAATACTATCGAAGCAATGTTTTATTTGTGAATAAAAATACAATTTCCGTTTACCATTCGGTGTTCTCGTTTTCACTCTGATTTATCATGAAAATATATATACATATATATTTTAATGAATTGTAATCGCGAATATTTGTTTGGTATAAATAAGCAGGGAGAATGATGAGCAATTGAGATAACTCCGATACACGAAAAATCTAACGAATTCTACGATTCATTTATTATCTTCATTATTATTGTTATTTTTTCATTGACAATTGTGTAAAACATTCTATCGTTCCCGAGATAATATTCACATATACGCGCTAATATGCGTGTGTCATAAATGTACATACACCCGGCCGAAGAAAAGAACTGAGAAAACATACACGCGAAAGCGTTTTCTTGTTGCAGAACGAATTTTGTAACATTAAAAAAGAAAAAAAAAAGTTTCAAGAACGAACTAACCATTCTAGAACGAAAACGACGATGGAAGAAAAATGGAATAACCAGAACAATACCGAGAACCACACACATAAACGAAAAACTATAAATTCAACCCGAAAATATACTGTAACAGCGTTAAAACGAAAATTGCAGCGCGTATATTCGTTATGTAATGATATTAAAGTGAATGTAATAAGTTGTTTTACGAAAGCTTTTTCACTAATAAAAATTAGTCAAATATTGAAATGAAAAGAAAAAAGAAAAAAAAATCATTGAAAAATAAAAATAAATACGAAAAGTGAAACGGGAGTTTCATGTTTGGGCGTGTATTTCCAGTTTATTCATGATCGAGAGAAAATCTCGAGCGAAGCAGGAACCGAGAGTGGGTCACGAACGAAATATTTTGACAGAAGCGCGTTGAAAATCGATTGATTGCAACTCCATGGATTTTTCGATTATTTTTCGGAACGATGACACGAAAGGTCCGATATCTTGACTCTCGAGTTCGACGATGAATTTTACCGTCGAGAGATCGTTGTCCTTGGACGTATTTTCGTACAGATATTGACGTGAATATCGATAATTTATTTACCTTTTATATTTTCGAGATCGCAATATCGATTCCATTCAAACGAATCGATTACGTATTTCGTTCGATCGGATACTCCTGGGAAAAGTCCATTTTTTGTTCGGACAACAAACTGAACGCGACGCGAATTATTCTATGAAAAAATTCGAATTCCGCGAGATTCACATTTTTGTTAGGTTTCGCAAAGCGTTATTTCGATCGTTGAAGCAAGAAAATGTGGGCGAGTCACATTTTTACTGATACACGATATATATGTCAAGTAAAATGTGTCGATATAAAAATTTGTTTTCAGGACACTGGAAAAATTAATTCATTCGAGACGAATATTCGCTTCTTGATACAAAGAAAACGTATCTTTCGGCGATTTCGTTGCTCAGCACGTGGCTCGTGCTGTCAATAAAATATATATACACTTACACGATTATATCGATAAATCTCGAGAGCAGAGTTCATCGAAATCGCGAATGACCGCAATTAATCGCTAATACCGGAAATATCTGGTTTGCAGTTGTATCAATCTTACGAAGAAACATCACTCATCGATATCGTACCGACACTCTGTACAAAGGATCTTCGCTTATCTCAATATTTTTCGTGCCCAATTATCGGGGATCAGAGATCAAACAAATAATTATCTTTTTATTTTCAAATCATTTATCAATCATGTTTGGAAATATGTTTTCCACAATTTTTCGTTTATTGACACCACCCTCCGTTATTTTATGATTGTGCAAAAAAAAACGACAACAAATAACACCAAAAGTCATGAGCAATGGGGTTTTCTTCGATCGGAATACGCGACTGGACTGCCGCGCCGCTAGTGGCCGAATTTGAAAGTTTTTGAGAATAAAAAAAATGTCGAAACATTGGAAAAATAAAATCGAAAAACTTTTCATTTCGACCACTAGCAGCGCGGCAATCTCTCTCATTTATATTTGCACCGCGAGTGCGCGTTTTCGCGGTGTCTTACAAATATATTGCGTCGCGAATGAAAACAGTATTTTTTTTTCCCATAAATATATACATGTGTTTTATTTAATACGCATTTAAAAGTTCGTAGAGTCAAGTCGAATCTTTGGTCACCGAGTTCAAACCTCCGTCGAAACGACGCTGAATTCACTTTAAACGTACACGCAAAAGAAAATACCAATGTTTATTTACACGCAGGGCGACGAAGGTGCGACGATGATGTCCCAATGAGAAAAGACGAGGAAAAATTGTAGCCGATTAAAAACGGGTCTATCCGCAAAACAAAGTACGCTTTGACCCGTCGATAATTATGTTAATTTCGATTCGATCGGACGTTCAATGGCGCGTTGTCTCGTCATTAACACACACTCGGTTCTCGCGACAAATGCATATGTAATCGTACACAATCGCGTTACTTAAAAGCTAGGTTAACTTTCTTTGTAGTCTCGACGTTTCGAGTCGCATCGTTATTGTCGTTATTTTTGCTAACACGAGAAACTCGATAAAATTCCGATGAATTTTTCAATGAGAATTTCAAATTAATCCATAAACCGCGACGGTCCCGATCGATTTTATGACCGAACCTTTCGTTTTGACCGTGAACGGCGTGAACTATAAAACCGTTTATTTCAAGAAAGTGTCGTCGTACTTTGCCTTTGTTTCCGGAGGCCCTTCTCTCCTCTACGTATTATTTCGAGTTGTTTCAACGAGATCGCAGGCAGAGTGATTCGGAGGATCGTTAAAATGGTCGAATGGTCATTTAGCATTAAAGTGAAAACTGCATAACGCCGAATTTATTTCTTTTCCCTTCCTATCCAAATATCCTAAACGCTTTATTATTATAAGCAGAGTGACACTTTCGAGTATTCGACAATAAATCAATCGACCAGAATAGACACGCTATTTTTGAAATTTTATGTTGAGAAATATCATCAGGGGATGTTACTTCGATGAAATATATTTGGAAAAACGATTTTGTGCTTGAAAATTAGTGATTCTATCGAAAAT
Organism: Campoplex capitator; assembly: GCA_037576405.1. Taxonomy (NCBI): domain Eukaryota; kingdom Metazoa; phylum Arthropoda; class Insecta; order Hymenoptera; family Ichneumonidae; genus Campoplex; species Campoplex capitator. Next base: position 2,381,564 of record JARBWI010000001.1, read on the forward strand.
CAGGTATGTATTTCAGCAAAAGTCATTCCAATCGAGTTTCTTTCGATATGATCGGATCGAATGTTGTACAATACGATTCTACGAAATTTGCATTGTTTGAACATTCCAATGAAATCTGGTGAATCGAAATCGTAACTTTGGCGCATAAATTTCTTTCAGAAACTTTGTGTCTTTTATTGGTAATAATATAAATACGATGAAATGAATCGCACGCTACGATCAGCTGTTAATCACGTGTTGTTCGAGTGGACATCACGTCCGATAAGCCGAAAATCACTGAGCAGCCACGTCGAGACTCGATGTTCGAGGGCGAAGACCCGAGACGTTTCGAGCTCTCGTATGCATTTTCGCTTCGTTCTTATAATTCCATTATACTCGTCGGTACTTTTCCGGCGAAATGGGTAAAGTTCGTGAGCGATCAATTTTTTCCATGCACTTGAAATTCGATCACATTTTATCGCATCGCACTTTTTTTTTTATGACGCTCGATTTTGCAGCCGTTTCGTATGCGAGTTTATTGATGGAACCTAAACTCGAGTGAACTAAACTTTTTGTCTTAATTCTCCGTCGTTAGGTTAGGTCAGTAAAAACAGGCCTCTCGAGCGGTGGGGGGTTGATCCTTTGTGCTAAGAAATATCTAGAACGGTACTTTGGTCGACCGCGCTGGGCTTAAGAAGCCCGTGAAATTGCTGAATCGGCAAAAACTCGTATTCGCCAAAATTCGTTTCTTTGTTCGCAGGCATTCGAGTATTTTTCTTGTGGATTTTAATAAGAAAATGAAAATAAACAAAAGTTTCATGGTTTCTACAAATTTCTTTTCTCCCCTTTTCCCGAATGCAAATCCTACGACAAAGAAATGGGAGACTTAATTACGAAAACTCTATAGAACGAAAAAAAACTCACTGAAAGTGGTAAAAAATCATTTTTTTTACTGACATTGTTTTTTTTTCTCGATTTTTTTTTTTTTTTAATTAAATTTTTTTTTCTCCGACCCCGTTTAACGATGAAAATTCGATAAAACGGAACAAAGTTTTGGAAGAATAGCGAAAAAGATTTTTACAACAACAAAAAATTGGATCCGTTCTCGACTTTTCAGAATTTCAAGTTGAAAAACGCTCGCAGGTAAGCTATCACATCGCAACGTCGATTTATCCGAGCTTATCACGGTGTTATAAGAGCAAAGAGCGTTCGACTTTCGATGAACGTGACCTCAGCAAAGTACGAAATGACATTAACCCAAAAAGTAGAAAACACGGAGGTTTAATCGTCTAAAAATACGTACAACGAATAAAGCTGTACAGGACGTTGCAAAAAGAGTTTATTTTCAGTCGTTTTTACGGAATATGCGTTGAAATATCAAATCGGCTAAACAATTTCGTTCGAATAATTATAAAAAGTTCGACCGCGTCCCATTTTCTTTGTTTCGACCAACGACAAATCGTTCCAGCGATCTCATATTTTTGCAAACCTAACCTAAAAACATTCCGTTCGTTTCAAAGTCGATATTTTGAGTACGATGTTTCGGTGAACTAATTTGTTTTTTCTATCGCAATACCGGATGTGAAAAATTCTACAGTGAGTGATGAACTAAAGCTCTGAAATTGTGTCTCAACTTTTGTGATATCCTGTACATGCACCGCTGTACTAAAATATTAATGCACGAGTAAAAACACGAGACGAGCTGACGCCGCGCAGTGTGTAGTGAAAGAACACCTAACCTATGAATAAAATTTACCCCGACGAATGATTGCGGTTGAAAAAAAAAAAGTTCATAAAGTTGAAAAAGTTTCTAACCGGAACAATAACGATCTACAGATTCCTGATTTTATTAATTCAGCAACGAAATTCAGTAGCGACTTCTCGCCAAGGCTTGATAATTCGTTTCAATCTTTTTTTCTTCACATCGACGCGGTTATTGTTGCGGACGAAAAAAATATCCTCAGAAATGATTTTAAAATGTTCGAAAAAAAAAAATCTTTTTTTTTCGAACATTCCGGAACGGTTCATTCATAAACTGTAAATGTACATTTTTGCGGGTGTACAAAAATTTTCATTGAGTTCTTCACGAATATTCACGTTCCACATAAAAAAAATTTAAAAAAGAGATAAAAGCAGTCCGTGGGCAAAGGTTCGTGTGCCTTTCGAACAAAAGGCAAGAAATATTATGTGAAAACAATCCACAGAAAGAATCAACGTCACAAAAATGGATAATTGACAATTTTTTTTTTGTAGCCGCAGACAAAGAAACAATTAAGAACATGGAATGTCAGAATAATTTCGAAAAGTCACCTTTCAAGCGTGGCTCTTTGAGCAAACGAGTTTTTAATGACGTCGGTTATCACTTGGGTCCACGTTAGAGAGGTCGCGGACAAAAATCACGCGAGAAACAAGTTTTTTTTTTCGCAACATTCTCATCTAACAGTCCAAAACGCTTGTTTTTCCGTGCTGAAATCTCGATTATTTGCAGAGCACATTTATGAAATTGACATCATGGCAATGAGCAATCGATAATTAAACACAGTTCAAAGTGTCTGAGAAATTTATATCCAACGACAGATGTGCAACGACTCTGTTACATATATGTAGAAAAAAAAAATAAAATAAAAAGTGAATAAAAGTTTGTAGACGAGCGCGTTATCGCTGTGACTCGATCAGGCGAGTTTATCACGTGATTGACGCGTGTTTATTTAGAAAGATGTCAATTGTTGCGGGACCAGAGCCTAAAGGACAATTATTACATCGTATGATCTCAGTGCACATTCTTTTTGATTACGGCTCGAATGACCTGTCACGTGATCCTTTTTGTCTCAACAAAAAATTAACCTCGTTCTAGTCCAGTGAATTTTTTTCCATTTTTCTCATTGAATTTACGAATAATTTCATCAAACTTTCTCGTTTTCAATTTTTTTATGTCAAATCTTGAAATTGGAAATTGGCCAGCACACTTCGATTCGAAACTGCATCGGCCTCGCACGTCTGATTTTCGATCTTCGACAACGGGATGGAAGAAAAAAACTTTTTCATTTTAGGTTATGTTTTTTTATTGTACAGTTTTTATCGTAAAATCTCACGCGGATGTGACTTTGCCTCGAAAAATTGTTTTTATTAAAGAAAAAAAAAATTACAACGGAAAGTAAGTATCGAAGAAAAATTCTGAGTGGCTCTCACTTCGCATCTGTTCGTCGTAACCGGCAGCGCGAGGAACGCTTGTACGAAGAATTTGCACTCGCAAAAGTTTAACGTTATTGTAACGCATCATATACGATGTCTCATCAAATACAAAGTAGCATGGCGCGTTTCCGGGTACAGATTTCCCTCGTACTCGTTACAACGTAGGCCAAATCATTTATGCTTGCACAAAAAATTACAGCGTTAAAGTTCATTGGTTCATCAGACTCGGAAACATCCATCGCGCGTTCTCGGTTACGGTAGAAAGCTCTTAACCTATAATTCGACGTTTGCGAGACAAAGAAAAACGAAATTCCGTCCGTTTATTAGACGATGTTATTTTTTTTTTTTTTTTAAGGAATGAAATACAGAAAAAAACACGAGATGATGAATGACTTTTATGAAAAAACGGTTATTTCGTATAATAATAAAAGATGTGATGAAACATTTGAGAATCAGCTGGAACATAATACGAGATGCTGTGAAATCTTCGATCAATGTTTATATTTTTCTCGGGATATCAATCGAAGGCGAAGAAAGCTCGCAGGGGGTCTTTGTGTTGTTATAAGAATATGTGTAGCAACTGACAGAATTCATCTGAACATAAACATCGCGCAGGAAACATTGATAAGAAGGTCGAACGATCGACGCAACTTTGCCCCCGGAATGCTCGTTTTAACCTCTTATAATTTTTGTCCGATGAGCAAATGCAAAAGTTCGTTATCATTTCGGGGAATTTGTACAGTAAATTCTTTCGCAACGAGTAATCAGTGATTGGTTAAGAAAAATTGAGAAAAGCGAGAATCCATTTTCTAAAAAAAAAAATAAAACGGTTTTTCGATTTTCGATATCCCAAGGCCCAAATATGGCACGGGTCAGAAGGACCCAGGTTCGTTAAAGTGACGTTTCAACGGCTGGGTTAGACCGAAATACTTTTTGACGCGAGTGTAGATTCCAAAAAATCTTGAACTTGTCGCAATCCCCGTGCATTTGTTCACGTGTCCGTATTATTAAAACAAATATTTGGCCGGAGTAGATGCAAAAGATTTTAGCTAAACGCTGCTTCTATATAGTTCCGAGAATCGCATTATAGCAAAAGAATCTTCCACTCGTTGAGTGGCGTGTTCGAGGCAAGTGCTTCGAAAATGTGTATTGCGAGCTAGGGACGAGTGCAAGTGTACCCGGTATTGTGACGTACTACGGCGTTCTAGCTCGGGGTGCGTGGCACGTGCTACGTCACACTTGTATAGAATTTTCACGAACTAATATTATGTACTGACGTATAAAATACACACATATACGTACACGAAAACAAACACAAACGTCAATACACATAAGAATACGAGTCGGCTTCAACGACTTCGCCAAATCCTTCTGATTCGTTGTAAGATTTCCGCATTAGTCACTACATCAAAACTTACCTCAGAATATTCATAGGATAAAAACAAATATAGAAAACTTTTGAAGAAAAGAAAAAAAAAAGTTTTATTAAAAGTCAATAAAAAACAGTTTATTGAGAGTCGAAATAACTGTGAATCCAGCAGTCTGTAATTATGAGAAAAAAAAAAATGGAAAAAGCGTCGTTAAATTTGACGAGAAAATTGGTGAGGGTGAAAGATACGGAATAAAAAAAAAAATTGACTCTGAATTGTCCGTAGATCGATATACGTATAGTTTTGATGCACACGTACGTATATACAGATATACAAAAATGTGTTAAACAATGTTGAAGAGAGCGAAGAATGGTTTGTCGGTCGACGCGGCGGGGAAGAGAGTTGCGCACACCTGTACGAACGTGCTCGGCTCGCGCTGCTCGGACCAGAGAAAATTGTGTTCGGGCGCGAACGTACGGTGTGCGTAGTGCGCGAGCGCGCGCGCAGCTTTGTGCCGCTCTTCTGCGGCTGGCGTGTTCCGCTCTGAGCCAATAGGAAGCCTCGTTTCGGTGGTACGACTATTCTAGCCCGCACAGCTCGGTGGGGGTGAGAAAAAAATCTCGCGTGTTCCCGCGCTATAGATATAGCGCTTGTTAAATCATCGAATCTGTATAATCATATATATATATATATGTAGACGATTGTACGGATGAGGGCAAGGCGTGTTAGCTGAATATTGCATGTAGAATACGAACTACGAACTATGCAGAAGAGAGAAAGAGAAAAAAAATATTAAACTAGAGAGACATAGAGAAAAACGTTGGTTGAATCGTTTAGCGTGTGCGACCGTAGAGTGTACCGACTCATGATAACTTTTCGTACAGAGAAGAGGTTGAGTCCGTGTGAAAATCTACTGAAACGCATCTTACGAACGTTCATCGAACTAATTGCAGTTCCTCCTCCGAGCTCTCAAGCTCTTCGAAATTCCTGGATATATTAGGCATGCTTTCGTTTTTTCTTACCTTAATTTTTTTTATTATTCCTACAACCTTTTCTCGTCGACATGGATTGTCGAAAAGAAAATTTATCGGATCACGTCGAAATTGAAAAATTCTTGGTCCAACAAAAACTCTCCGAGATCTGGACTTGGAGAAAATCATAAATTTGTGGATATACGGGGGATAGAAAAAATTATTATCATTCAGAGCCGCATTAGGCTATTAGAATTGCCTTCTCGTCCGTGTAATTTACAGCTATTATATAGATATATCTGTGTGTGTGTGTGCGCGCGCGCGGGCGGGTGTATGGGTAACTCCGATCGTATAATTATTCGTCCATTATTTTTCGTTTATTTTGAAAAACCGATTTTAAACAATTATTCATTCTCCACGATTAATATTTCTGGAAAGGAAATCTCGTTGCGAATAATCCAGTTAAACAATGGAGTTAAATAAATGGATAAACGTAAACATACACGCCTCGTGACGCCAGCGCCATTGCGGCACATTTCAGCAACTAATTTCGTATAACCATATAATAGATACTAAAAATTCTTAATTTTACAAGTTTTTGGATACTTCACAATTTATATGTGTTACGAAAATTCTACAATTCGATTCCGTAACAGTAATTTAAATTTTTTTATTGCCATATCACCAAAACACGAGATTTTCCTCATAGGAGAGGAGCCAGCAGCCGGAAGTGTTTCCGCAAAACACGTGTTAAATACTTAGCCTGACGAGATACACACAAAATATTCGTTTATTGAATGAAAAAATAGTCCACGAAGGAGTGAAATGTTTTTGAAAAATTCTTCTGCATTCATGAGTTTACGAGTCGTTGTCGAAAGCATGCGTTAAACGTTACGAGACGTCACAAACCTGTAGGATGATTTTTGAGCCCCTCCCCCTGTCCTAATATTCTTGAGTTTTTCTTGTACACAAGAGAAAATATAGCGATTTCGCGCGCAACAGGAAGTTATGGTTGGAATCTTAATTATTCGGGATTTTCCTGTCGGATAATTTGTACGATTCTACGCGGTTATCGGCTGGTCCATTCGACTCAGGACAGCCCATGTATATTACATGTACAGATATAATTTAAATGTAAATAAAGTTTGATGTTGATGAATATATCTGTATATAGCTTTTTAGTCCACGAAGCGTCCGATATTCCCGGGGCGTCGGTATACTCACACCCCCCACCAACGTCCGTTTTCCGTCGGCTCGTCTCGTTTCTCCCCCCTCCACCGAATTCGATATAAGCTTCGCGAGCGTAGCCATCGTGCCACCTTTAACGAAACGAGGTAGTCCGTGATCGACCGTGTACGTACGCGTGTTTATTTTGTTTTTCCATCACGTACCGTACGTTATTCGGATTTATTTTATATTTATTTATTGCTTCGAAAATCGTCAACCACACTCGTATCTCGGATTATTTGTTTCTGGACATTTTGGGAATCATCGAAAACAGAAAGAACACTCTCGTTTCAAGCGTCAGTCGGGAACGAAAAGCCCGAGGATATACTCGAAACAGAGCCACGAGTTTCGTTAACCAGTGTCTTTATACCAGCTAAATAGAAAGACTCACACGTTACCAGACAACTTCGAATTCGCCGTTATTCTCTCGTCAATATTACGTGTTGATCGTACAATTACGATCGAAAAAAAAAACACCGAATATAAATTCTATTCATTTGTTGTTCTTCGCGAGAAACAAGTGACAGTTCGAGAGAATCTTCGACGATTCGAAAGCAATACGAATAGCTGATCTCTTTGCTTTCGTTCGTTAAAGCGAGTCATTTTTTTCTTCTTCTTCTTTTCAACTTGAGACTGATTGATTATCGAGAAACCCTGCCATGATTAGCTACGGGGAAATGACGGCGCCGAACGTTGAGAACAGCAGGTTAGTGTACCATTATTTTTCTTCTATTTTTTTTTATTTTCACTATAAAAAAAAAGAAAAAAGCTATCAACGCGGTAGGGAGTACTACGGAGAGTTTCATAACCTTTTTCTCAATCGATTCAAATCTTCGAACACTTTCTTTCGCAGCCATTTTTTTTTGCCTTCCTAACACCTTCTTCCTTACGATTATGTCTCTGATTTTTCTTTCAACATTTACGATAATACATACACGAAAATGATGCGATCCGTTGAAAATTTCGATATCTCATACGGAGCCGAAACTATCTTCGACCAAACCGTGTGCCCCTCCCTCTCTATCTCCGCCTCACTCGTGTACCTCCGTCGACGCTCGTTCTCCTGACCGCGTTTAAACACAGAATTCTCTCTCGGTACGCGAAGATTCCCTGAAAAACTATTGGCCCCAGGGTTTCTAGCTTTTTTCTCGGAAAACCGACGGGTTTATGGTACCCCCGATAAATTCTTCCGAAAAGAGCATTTTTCCCAGACACCGAATGATGCTCGAGGGAAACGCGCGCCCGATGCTCAAGAGACTTCTGTGAGCTTTGTATACTCAACTATGTATGCATTTTTTCGAAGCATCTGGTGAGCCCCGTAGCGGACGGAATGTCACGCGATCCAAGCTCTGCCGGCGAGCCCGCTACATTGTTTTCATTTGCGATCTTTTTTTTTTTTTTCCAGCCTTTTTTATTCAATTTTTTCCAATATTGTTTCCGAGAAAAAGTCCAATTTCCAGATAACGCTTCGACAGCCATCACTCCTTTTCCGAATCGACACTTTTTTCCACGTATTCGAAGAACCGTTACGCACGAAATGAAACTCGATCGAACGCGTGTCTTCGTATCACATTTCATTATAACGAACGAAATGGAATATTTATTCAGAAAAATAGTACATCGAACGACTTATTAATTACTAAAATCAATAAATGAACATTTTTTTCGGAAAAAATAAATAAATAAAATCGATGAAAAGTGGACGATTAAAAAAACTGAAATTTTTCGAAATTCGATGAATTTCGAACAGTCAGGTCGTAGCTCGGACGATTGTAGAAGCAATTTTCAAGGAGCCTCTAGAATCTTCATATATGCATATAAAATATATTTGCACGTTCGGTCCTTGGCCCAAATGAGATTAACCAACGTAGCAAATTTCGTATCTGACATTTGTAGCAATGTTCTCGAAATTTTCAAACAGGAAACATCTGAAACTGTTACGAAGGAATAAAAGTGAAAAGAAGAGAGAAAAATTTTTTGACAGAAATTCGAATTTCATCGATGTATTTTTGCCTCTTATTTTTCCAAATATTTTCCTGCTCGTCGTTGAGGAAAAAAAAAAAGATCGAAGTGTCAGAAATAGAAACACGAATGTATACGGTCGTGTGTAAATTTAGATAATTCGTTGCATAAATAAAAAATATTTCAAGACCGTATTTGGAATGAAAATTTTTTTTGTGTACTTTTTGCAATTGGTACACAAACGAGAGCGATAAGATAACGCGACTATTCAATTAGCCAATGTACGGCGCCACTTTTTCATTCTCGATAGTTAAACTTTTAAAAATACTTTCGTAATCCTCGTGCACACTTGTAGAACTCGTTATCTATGACGTTAATTCATCACATGCATTATTCTCGAAGTATTGCAAAAAATTGCAGTTGCACTCGTAAACCGGTGGGGACTCGCCACCTCGAACGCCTCGATTCTTCGAATCGCAGTTTTGATTTTCGATCGAACGAATTCACGACATTTTTGCCAAGTCCTTGAATCTTGGGTTTTTTTTTCGTGGCTTTCTCGATACCAAAATCATTTTTTGCGATTCGTTTTTTTTTTTTTTTTTTTCCGTATTCAAACCGACTTTTGTTCCGTTTCGAAGAATTTCTCTTCATCTCACGTGCTCGATTCTCAATTATCATAGGAAAAAAAAATGAGAAATTAATAGCTCAATTGAGTCGCACATGAAAATTTACGAACCGAGACAGTTCGGGAGCGTTGGCGCAGTTAATTTTTGCTTCGGTATTTCTGTATACCACACGTTTATATGCACAAAAACGTGTGTAACATCGAAACATCCGATCGCGCCACTTACAACGTGAAACGTTACAAGTTGGCAAAGCCTCTCCTCGACGTTAACGGAGACACTAAATACGTGCGTGACGCGTATTTCGAGAGCGTCTAACTCACTGAAGTATGGCGATATTGTATCCAACGAGCCAAAAAAATATAGAATCGAGCGCGAGCAGAGCGACGCCCACGTACGAAATCCACGCGAGCTATGACAGGCCCCGCTTCATCAGATCGATCAAAAAGATTTCTTTCTTTTCTACGCCTCGGTAAAAAGATGTCAAACCTTCGGGAAAGTTTGATGACACATTCATTTCCGGATACAATTACGAATAAACCATTTTTTTTTTCATCAAATATAATATCGATCCAGGAGAAGGATTAATCAGAAACAAAAAAAGGGGACGAGTGCGAGTCGAACTGTGAAATGAATATTCACTGTTTTATTTGAACACCATAAACTTGGAGGTTTTTCTGTAATCTACGAGTAAAAAACTTTTTTTTTTCCCCAAAATTTTAGGCTCTTAACTATTTCATATATTAACGTTACACGTCCCTGTTCGGGTGACAGAAATTCATTCGTTTGCCAAATTTCAACTTGATCGGTCCAGTGGATTCCCACGAGGCTTTAATTTTTTACCCAGAAAAAAGATCTATTTCAATATACTAGGATCATTCGTTCGATTTTTTAAAATATAAATCAAAAAAATTTTGATTTGCCACCAACTATAAAGCTGTATTTGAATCAAACGAATAATCCTATTCGAGTGCATTTATTCGGATAGCCGCGTTAAAGCTTGTCGCTCCGACCACTACGTGGCGCAGAGCGTCGAAACATTTCTTATACACGAATCGCGCTCTGGATGTGCATAAATAGCGGGAACCCGAATTGTACTTACCCGAAACGGACCACGTCTCAAAACAAACAGACATTCGTGAATTTTTATGCCTCAGCAGGGTTGCAGACTCATGGAAATATAACTAAATAATAATACTGATATAAAACATGGTTTAAATAATATTATAAATATTATTCGCAGCTCATCAACATGCTCGTTAAATTTGTGAAATTTTTTCAAATTAAAAATCTCAAAATCAAGTTTTCCATCGATCTTAAATGTATTAATATACGAATCAATAAAAATAATTTGTCAAAGTTGAATAGAGCTCTATTGAGCCGTGGGACAAAGAAAAAAAAATTGCTTTAAATATGTAGATCCCAGTTGAACCAGCTGGATGTTTTTTCTTCATGAATTTTCATTAGGACGTCCGGAATCCTAAAAAAAAAAACAAAATATATCGAAATATGAATCGATCCAATTACAACTGCAAATGAAAATGTATATCCGCGTCTTATTACGCAATCATAGTTGTCATTGTTATCTTACAGAGACGTTTATTGAATCGATAATAAAAACAAATAAATATGCGCACACGAGGCTTGAATATTCCTCGAAATTTAACGAGGTGCAAAAATGTACACAATATTCGACGTTATGTGCTGCTCGTCTGAATTTAGTTTGCGTCATTAAATTTTTGTGTCGCATCGCACTCGATTCACTCGTGCCCCAAAGTTTAGCCGAGCAGAAGAAAAAAAAAACAGAATCGACTTTTTTTTCTTCAGCTGCGGGATTAACAATTTTTTTCTGCATGTATTCTGCCTGTACACAAAAGTGTGTGTTCGTGTGATGCGCGGGTTAGAAGTTTCCGGAAAGTTCTGTTTCACCTTGTCATCATAGAGCTCGCGAGAGAGTCTTGATTCGTAGCAATTTTGTTCACGAGCAGTCCCCTCCCCCTCGCGTGCACGTATGTATACAAACGCTTGGAACAACTCCTCATTTCTTCAACGTCGTAGTTTCTCGTCGTCGTTCTCGTTGATGCGCATATTCTCTCTCCTCGATCTTTCGAGACTCGTACAATATTTATTTGATTGCTCCTTTCATATATTCGCTAGGATATTCTTTCTTGCGTCGAGGCGGTACTAAACCGCGAGAAAATTAACAACGAAATTGAACGTGCCTCGCGCAGCAAAGACTCGCCGATCTCAAGCTTCGAGCGATGAGTTTCTATTTCACGTTTCTCTTCGGCTCTATTTCTATCGAGATTTTCAACAGACTTTACTCGTATTTTTACAATTTAAGGGAGTTCATCTGGTAATCGAATTAACAAACAGATATTGATTTAAAAAATTTGAATACAGTTATCAATATCAACTAGATCACCTGTCAAAATTTCAGGTCCTTAGAATACTTTGTTTGAGAGAAATTAATAAAAACAGATTTGCCAATTTAACACGGTTCCTTATGCGTTTCTGTGGTTTTCCCGTCTGTAAACATGAAATTCGCAAGCATTGACAAACAGTTTCGTACGAAATTTTTATAAATGCTTAAAAAATATCTAAAAAATCTTTTTACCACTTCACAAAATCCATTCGATACTTATGAGGTTCGGAATAAATTAATTTGTCTCGAAGAAGGAGGTTAAACTTTGGAGGTTAAACGCACTAAACATACTGAGCCGACTACGCTAGTCGTGACAGTTTTAGGTTTTGACTTGCTCGGTACCAGATGAACTCCCTTAACAAATTTTCTAAAACTCGTATTCGATGAAATATTTTTTACACAAATAAATACGAAAAATGGGAAAAAAATATTTTTGAATTTTAGTCACGAAATCACTGAGAAACCGAACAAGAAAAATTGAATTCGTCATCAGTTAGTTTGACTTTCAACTCGATCGTAAGAATCGCATTAAAAATGCAACCTCTTGAAAATGAGTTGTTCGCCCGATTCTCCCTGGTCGAGGGAGGAAGCCGGTGCGGCGACGCGGGTACGACGACCGCGGAATGTTCGTTTCACGTAATACCCTTACGTGGCAAATCTCTCTCTCTCCCCCTCCCCCCCCCCTCCTTTTCTCTTTTTCCCCTCTGGGAGGTCGCAGAGACTCGGGCGCCGATACTCTCACGATTTCTCGTCAGCGTGATAGAGCAGCGCAGAACTAAATATACATATAAAAAGAGCATTTCTCCGAGTTAATCGAGGACTCTGTCTGTATGGTCTTGGGAGAAACAAAAATGCGATATTTAATCTTTGCAGACACGAATTCATAACTGCGGCTTTGCACGTTTCCTGCGTTATATTCTTCCTTGTGACGTTATTACACAACGCGCCACATCTCTTTCGGTGTGCCGACGACAGAGATACACGTATTTAAGGAGTTTCAGTACAAAAGGAAAAATTTTAAGAAATTAATGAAATTTGGTGATAATGTTCTTCAACATCAAGTACGAAAAGACAAATTTTTTCAAAATTTTCTTCTACTTAGTTATCGAATAATTATGCATTAAAGCAGATTTCTTATGCCCGAAGTGTATACCTATATATATGGAAACGCTATGCTTATACACGTGAACTTTAGTCTTCAATTACTCGATAACTGTGTAGAAGAAAAATCTGGAAAAAATTGTATTGTCAAATTTGGCACTGAAGAATATGTTGACCAAATTTTATAAAATTCTCAACTTTTTGAAATTTTTTGTGTTTTTAACATGGTTTAGCATGGCAACATTGTATCGTGTGGACCGAAACTCCTTAAGTGGCAATGCACACAGATTACGTACGAAGAATTGATAAATCTTCTGGACGCAGCAGTTCCACAGGCTGATATCTCAACCTCAGCTACTATTCTTTCTCGTTACGAGATCAACTCGACTAAAATCTTTATTCTCACTTCTCGGTAACACTTTAATCTCGTTCTTTATCGTAATTCTGGCTTGGGAAGTTGATAAAAGTTGGAAGAAGTAAGCAATGATTCGTGGAGTTTTTCCCAGAACGCTGACAACGTTTTTGTTTTCTTTCGAAATATTTTTTCGTTAAGAATTAAATATAAAATTCTTTCGTTCAAGAATATTGCGTCACTTCCGGCCACTGAATTAAGACTCGTTTCTGTTCCCGATCATTTTTTTCTTGTTTATATTTATTCGACCGAATCTCATTCGATTTTGTGGTTTTCGTGAGTACAAGAAACTCGAGGCGAGATAACGTTTAACGAAGCATTTAGACAGAGTTTGAGAAATAAATTATAAATTCATAAATCTGAGATTTTGGTAATTCATCGAAATGTTTTTATCGCGTGAAGAATTTGTCTCTAATATAATTATACAATTCGAAGGCAACGTATATGTGCTTGTGCGCAGTTCGTTCGCGCCGAATTCTCATCACGAATATAGTGCTAATTGTGCATTATTTATATGAAAATTCTTTTGTCTCCATTTCGAAATGGTTTCGGGTTCTCAAAATTGTTGATTGTATCGTAGAAAAATGATTCCAAAACGTTATTTTTATTGCAAGCGTTTAGAACCTTTTATTTGTTTTTTTTTCCTTCCTTCTTTGGAAGGCTCTCAGGAATTTCATTGAAATTCAGCAATTTTTTTCGATCAAATTTCATTTCTTTTTTTTTTTTTCAAGTACCATTTGTTTAAACCTATCACTTTAATACTCTTTTTTACATCCAGAAAAAATGTCTAGTTGGTTCAACTAGGATTTACATATTTGAATCAAATTTTTTTTCTTTGTCCCACGGCTCAATAGAGCTCTATTCAACTTTGACAAATTATTTTCATTGATTCGAATATTTTTACATTTAAGATCGATGAAAAACTTGATTTTGAGATTTTTAATTTGAAAAAATTTTCACAAATTTAACGAGCATGTTGATGAGCTGCGAATAATATTTATAATATTAATTAAACCATGTTTTATATCAGTATTATTATTTAGTTATATTTCCATGAGTCTGCAACCCTGCTGAGGCATAAAAATTCACGAACGTCTGTTTGTTTTGAGACGTGGTCCGTTTCGGGTAAGTATAACTCGGGTTCCCGCTATTTATGCACATCCAGAGCGCGATTCGTGTATAAGAAATGTTTCGACGCTCTGCGCCACGTAGTGGTCGGAGCGACAAGCTTTAACGCGGCTACCCGAATAAATGCACTCGAACAGGATTATTCGTTTGATTCAAATACAGCTTTATAGTTGGTGGCAAATAGAAATTTTTTTGATTTATATTTTAAAAAATCGAACGAATGATCCTAGTAGATTGAAATAGATCTTTTCTCTGAGTGAAGTTACATCAGTTGAATCGAGGAGTGCGCTTTGTTTCGAAACTGCATACAATACGATGAAGATTCAAAGTCTCGTCGGGTGTACGAGAAAAATGTAAATTTCGAGCTCTCCTATGGTGAGCGTGCATGAGGTGGGCTTCTCGGCGAGCTTGTTCCTTTATTCAATGAACCGGTATTAAGAGCAAACGTCCTCGACTCGTACGCAGACCCATACATTCCAACGTTCATGCGGCTGCGAACCGCGTGGTCGTTAAACTTTTACTCGCGATTAAAATCGAAGCGCTAGGATTGAAAATTCGTCGAAAGTTTGATCGTGACGAAAGGGGCCTAGAAATTTCCTATTCTCCAATTTTTTTTTGTCGCTTCTCTCTTTCGATCGAATTCGAGTGAAAATTGCAAAAGCGATCAGTGCTAATTTATTAAAAACCAATTCATAATTATCGACTTTTGAGCAGGCTCAGAAAAAAAAAACTTCGAAAATTCTTTCTTCCATCGAACGACGATGATACTCGAAGTGGAAAAATCCCCGATAAAAGAAAATTCTTTATTATTCATCACGAAGAAGCGTGACTGTGCAAAAAAAAAAAAGAAATGAGAGACACGCTCGCAAGACGCTCGGACCGACACGAAGGCACGCATTCGCCGCGCGTCTGGCCTATTAAATGAAATCGATTATCGTAACCGAAGTCCGAATAATTCAAGGCCCCCAGGTCGGACCCCCAATTTGGGCCAGTCGAATCGGAATTTAATCCCAGCAACTGCGCCATTTCTATTCACTCGATACATAAATAAACGTCGAGAGCTAGATCCTCTCTACGCAATTCACTTTTCATTTCACTTTTTTTTATCGCCTGTCATTGGCACCCTCGAATCAACGATAATCGTATTCTGATAAAAAAAAACTTTCCTTCTTTTTTCTCCAGAGATATTTCTCGTCCTAATTTCTCTGGCAAATCATTCTCTCGTCAGTTAACTCCTTCGAGTCACTCTAGATGAATCGAACCAATTTTTTGTTCTGTTGCAAATTCAAACAAGAACGTTTCATCGATAAGCACAAAAATTATGCACTTCTCGATGCTTCTTCGATCCATTATTTCTGGAAAAAGAAAAAAAATGGCTTGTTAAAAAACAAAAATATCGATAACACAAGAAAAACGATGAATATTCTACATAATTTGTCGCAGCTTTTGTGCTCTCGTTCCTCAAAGCTTCTGCATTGAATGATTTCTCAGAAAAAAAAGAAATCATTGTTCGAGAACAAAAATTCGGCTTAAGAGAACAGAAAAAAAACAAAAATAATGAATATTTTTAATGATTTGCCACGATTTTCCATTTCGTCCTTCGACACCGTTGGACGATTTCTCGAATAAGTAAAAAAAATCCATTGTAGCAGGTGAACAAAAAAAAATTGAAGAAAAATTCGAAAAAAAAAATATCGTTTTTCCTCGTTAAGAATAAAAATCGAAAAATAAACGAAGAATATGAAAAAATTTGTTTACAACAGTCAGCCACGTTCGATTTCTTAATTAAAAACAGCGTCGAAATGATATCTCGTAAAAGTAAAAACACATGCGGTTGTGGCAGATCAAAAAATTGAACGGAATTCGAAGGCACGCGCATAGAGCGAAGTCGTAATAGGTATATTGCTATCGTAATTTTAACGATATCCGAATATCTGATTGGCCTGTAACGAAGAGGCCTCCTCCGGGACGAGGAGAGGACGAGCCTCTTACGAGGTAAAAGTAGAAAGTCACCATTCTCGTACAACTACGACGATGTCGAAGAGTCGAGGAGCGTTGCTTGTCGCTAATGCAACTCGTCACACTTTGGTATAAACATGTGTCTGTGTGTGTACGAAATCGTGTTTTTGTATAAGTATATATATATATATACACAGATGAGAGCGTGTTTGCCATTGGAGTGTTACGCGAGCTCCTTAAAATTCTCTTTCTCTCTCTTCTCTTAATCCCGCTTCTTTTCTCCCATAAACGTTGAACAATCCCGCGTAACCTTGGCTCCAAGAGCGATAACGTAATTACGTTATACGCGCGACACGTAAACTAACGTGTCGGCGTAGAACGTTCCAGAAATATATCATAACGCTTAGCGATCCGCGAATAATTCAACGTGTCCGATAACCCGAGATTCATCCATCCAACTTTTCTATAAACACACGTTTTACACTCGACTATATATCCTATGCCCAGCGTGTGAAAATACACGCTTCAGGGGAGATTTACCGCACGAAGGGATGAAGCTGAAGCAGAGAAAAGTAGAGAAACATCGTTTTCTAGCATCCTTGTCCGGATAATTAAGGAGTTTCGGTACAAGCGATACAATGTTGCCATGCTAAACCATGTTAAAGACACAAAAAATTGTCAAAAAGTTAAGAATTTTATAAAATTTGGTCAACATATTCTTTAGTGCCAAATTTGACGATACAAATTTTTTCAGATTTTTCTTCTACACAGTTATCGAGTAATTGAAGACTAAAGTTCACGTGTATAAGCATACCGTTTCCATATATATAGGTATACACTTCGGGCATAAGAAATCTGCTTTAATGCATAATTACTCGATAACTAAGTAGAAGAAAATTTTGAAAAAATTAGTCTTTTCGTACTTGATGTTGAAGAACATTATCACCAAATTTCATTAATTTCTTAACATTTTGCCTTTTGTAACAAAACTCCTTAAGGAGTTTCGGTACAGGCGATTTAATATTGCCATGCTAAACCTTGTTAAAAACACAAAAAATTTCAAAAAGTTAAGAATTTTATAAAATTTGGTCAACATAGTAGCCAAAGTGCCAAATTTGACGATACAAATTTTTTCAGATTTTTTTCTACACAGTTATCGAGTAATTGAAGACTAAAGCTCACGTGTATAAGCATACCGTTTCCATATATATAGGTATACACTTCGGGCATAAGAAATCTGCTTTAATGCAAAATTACTCGATAACTAAGTAGAAGAAAATTTTGATAAATTTGTGTTTTCGTACTTGATGTTGAAGAACATTATCACCAAATTTCATTGATTACTTAACATTTTGCCTTTTGTACCGAAACTCCTTAAGTAGAAAATGAAAAAAAAGTTTTGTGCTTTTTAAAATGTTTCTTTTCATTGATTCAGTAAACCAGAGAAATGATTAAATTGGGCATGAAAATTTACGACGATTCTCGATGTTTTTGTTTCGACAGCAGCGAAAAAATGATCGACGATTTCGACGAGAAATAAAAACGACATCGAGATACGTTTTATCGGTTTTTATCTCGTTGATTGAGAATGAAAATGATAGGATTTCAATCTCAGCGACAAAAATAATGTTCCGATCGATCAAAAATCTCATTTGACATATTTTCTTGAACTCTCTTCCTAGCAGAATTCTCATTCAATTATTATCATTATTCATTTCCCTCTCACTCTCTTCGATCGATGATTTTTATCTGTGGATTTATTATTCTTATAATCGTACATGTATTTTCGTCCACTTGATATTTATCGTGGCGTTTAAATATGGATGAAAACGAGTCGACGATCTCATCAGCGACTAAATTTCTCGATGATTTTATGCTAACGATATTTACATCGAAACGTAGAGGTCGTCGACATCCGGAGCAACAAATAACACCGATGATCCATTGTGCTTCGAAGATTCGATCGGATCGAGCGATCAGAGGTCTTCGATCGATGTTAATTGTCAGTTTTCTCAAGTCCTTTTTATCTTCATTTTTTTTTCTTCTCAAGGTTCAAACGATCCTGTCGAAATGTCAAGAAAGAGCGATTCTCTCTGGTCAAACATTCGTAAATTTCAAGCCTCCATATCCGTTCGTTCAGTGGCTTATTTTTATGAGCCCGCAAATGAAATTTTGTGCAAAAAAATAAAACGAATAAACTTGTGTGCCAGGAAGCTACAAAAGGTTCCTGAACTTTTAGCTCCAGGAAATTTAACGTCGTGACAATCGAAGGTGCGAAAATATTACACGTCAGTACGACTTCGATTTAACATCTTTCCGTCACTTTTTTCTTCGTTTTTTTTTTTTCCTCCACTTTTTGCGAGTTTTGTTTTTTACCGTTGAATCATTCCACGACCAGAAATAACTCGATTCTCTCCTTATCTCCTCATTGTCACTCTCGTGAACTCGGCGTTTGAGAAAAAAACCAGTTTTGTTCTCCGCATACGATTATTCACCCCGACGCTATTCGCGAATAACAAATCTGTCAAAAAATATATTTTCGTGTTTTCATCGAAACGTTGATCAAAAAAATTTTGGAAAAAACTTACTCCCACTGCACTCGCGACTGCTGCTCTCGAACGTCGCCTATTTTTTCTCTTTTTTTTTTGTTTTTCTTCCTTACACTGGCCAAGTGGCTCGTGCACTTTCCTGAGGCCGGCATAATATCGATCGATCGAGCCTGCAATTACGTCGTTTCACATTGTGAATATACTCCTGACCTTCCCGACGTCGAGTACCACGATAGAGCCAGCCGACATTCGAACTAGCACACGTAGTACGATCAAATGTTATCTATTTTTAGTTGAATTTGCACCAGAATATTTTGCGGTTATAAAATCATTGGTTCGTTGCAGAAAAGAGTGGGTTAAGGGAGTTCATCTGGTAATCGAATTAACAAACAGATATTGATTAAAAAATTTGAATACAATTATCAATATCAACTAGATGACCTGTCAAAATTTCAGGTCCTTAGAATACTTTGTTTGAGAGAAATTAATAAAAACAGATTTGCCAATTTAACACGGTTCCTTATGCGTTTCTGTGGGTTTCCCGTCTGTAAACATGAAATTCGCAAGCATTGACAAACAGTTTCGTACGAAACTTTTATAAATGCTTAAAAAATATGTAAAAAATCTTTTTACCACTTCACAAAATCCATTCGATACTTATGAGGTTCGGAATAAATTAATTTGTCTCGAAGAAGGAGGTTAAACTTTGGAGGTTAAACACACTAAACATACTGAGCCGACTACGCTAGTCGTGACAGTTTTGGGTTTTGACTTGCTCGGTACCAGATGAACTCCCTTAAATCGACGATTTTTAGCAGGCAGAAATCGCTTAAGATGGAAAAACGAGGCCTGATTACTTTCGAGTGCGTCACGAATGATTCTGAAACTTTTTCCTTGAATGACCAGAAGAATTTGGACGGAAATGAGGATGATTGTCGAAAAAAAATAATAAATAAGGGATCGTTGCGCAATTTTTCGTGAGAGAAAGAGAAAATGTGGCGAAAAAACAATCTCAGATTATTGTAACGAAGATAAATATGATCGAGAATAAAAAATAATGAAAATGGAGAATTTAACGTCGAACAGAAACGTTCTGATTCAACCTGCTTTCTCTGTTCGAGAGAGAGAGATCAGAGATCGAGTTTTTGTCGAATGACGATAACTCGAGTGAGCATTGTAAATGAACGTTGTAGCCACAAAAATTTTATAAGTTTGACCCCGATTTATTACAATACTAGTTATTTCTGACTCTGCTCGGTGCAACGTTCGATACCCTCGCACGATACTCTGCTCACAAAACATTCTTTCCCTGTCATTCGTATTTCATGACACTTTTATACTTCGTTATATCATTTACAAATTAGTGATAACATTCTTTAGCATCAAATGCAACGACACAAATTTTTTCAAATTTTTCGTCTACATAGTTGTCGAATAATTGGAGTTTACAATATGCAAAATATATACCTATATATATCAGAATTCTATGCTTACGGATGTAAACTCTAGTGTTAAATTACTCGAAAACTATGTAGAAGAAAAATCTTAAAAATTTTCTATATTCATATTTAATCCAAAAAAATATGCTCACCAAATTTCAGTGAATTCTAATCATTTCGAATTTTCCTATGCTTTTAACATGCCAACATTGTTGTGTGTAGCAAACCTCCTTAAAAAAAGTATTCAAAAGTTCCCTGATTTCAACGAGACAAAAATTTCTCTCTTTCGACAAAAAAAAGTGATGAAAATATTGAAAAATATTGCTTTTTGTTTACGTTTTGATGCTCTCCACACTTTCGCTCTTAAAAGTCAGGGTTCCTCTGCACGCTCATCTTGCACTTATTTTTTTGAGAGTCTCATCCAAAGGTCTCGATCCGCTGCATCGATCGTTGGTAAACGATCGAACGGAGGAGCGAGGAACGGACTTTGATCGTTCGAATTTCGCTACCGAGCGCGAGAAGGCGAAATAAAATGAAGAGAGAGAGAGAGACTATCGAATACGCGTGTCAGTTCTTTTTTTATCCGCATGCACCAAGTTCTCGGCACGGGCCGCATGTCTCTTTATATCTCGAGTCCAAAGCGTCCAACAGACTCTGTCCGAAAGAACCGATTACCGGTTTAATCCAGTTCTCAACTCTATAGTCATTACTCTCCGGTGTCTACTTTCAGCTTATCTCATCCGTTGTACTCTCTTTTCCCTTCAAACGGTGCCGTTGACACGACGAGTGCACCTTTATTGTTGGGCAACGTCACTCCGTAAATATATGCAAATTCAACTCAAACAAAATCTTGGCTAATTGTCTCAGCGACGTTTAAAAATATCCTTCTTTGTTTCGTACTATTTTCCATTTTTGTTTGACGAAAGAATTTTTTTCAAAGGACACTCCAACCGGAAAAACACCGAACAGCTACAAATTATTTCTCGTTCTCAATCGTCTGAAATGCACTGGAACTCAACATTTTCGGTGATTGAAAGTAAAATTCTTTTCTCTTGTACTTCCATTCGATTTTTCCGTTCATATTTGTGCTTCGAAAACTGTCAGTTTCGAGAGAGAGAGCTTCGCGAAATTCCTCGATCCTTTCATCTCTTTTTTCGCTTCACATTTCGCATTCTCTCGGTTTTATGAAGATGAAAGAAGATAAAAAAATTCTTTAGTCACGCTATTCTCACGCGCGACCAACGTGATCTATCTCGCCAAAGAATATTATATCAATTGCGCGCATTTCTGAATCCGATACTCTCGATGAAGTCGATGAAACTTATCTCCATTCTCGTGCTTGTTCCAACGATCATCGCTATAGTTGCATTCAATTAACCAATTAAAAAAAAATAAAAATAAAAACCATTTTCTGACACAAACCTCACAAGAAAGTGAGAATAAAAATTGAAATTATTTAAGGAGGGTGGCTACATACGACAATATGATAAGAATTTAATCAAATTTAGTGATAACATTCTTCAGCATCAAATGCAATGACACAAATTTTTTCAAATTTTTCGTCTACATAGTTGTCGAATAATTGGAGTTTACAATACGCAAAAGATATACCTATATATATCAGAATCCTATGCTTACGGATGTAAACTCTGGTGTTAAATTACTCGAAAACTATGTAGAAGAAAAATCTTAAAAAATTTTTATATTCATATTTAATCCAAAAGAATATGCTCACCAAATTTCATTAAATTCTAATCATTTCGAATTTTCCTATGCTTTTAACATGGCAACATTGTTGTGTGTAGCCAATCTCCTTAAACTGTGAGACTACGAAAAGCTTTGTGCAAAAATCCTAGTTTTTTTTAATTCTCAGGAAAAACCGATTTCTTTTTCTTCTCACGAAGAAATGTTTAAAAAGTGACAAGATACAAGTTCGACAAGTTTTATTTATCGTGTGAAAAAGCTTTTTACGAACTATTTATAGAATATAATTTATTTGATCGACGATCAATATTATTTGTATTTCGATATCGGATTATCGGACGAGATAAGAGAAGATCGTTGGGGAGATGTTTCGATCGAAGTGTATAATCGATCATGCTGATTTCGCATAAATTTCAAGGTCAAATTCGTAATTAGAAATTGAAGGCATAACACTTGAGGCTTCTGGAACGTCAAACACGTTTCTAAATTCGTAAGTTTATATATTTGGTTTATTCGGTCTGGGGATACTATATTTCTCCGTGCTTAAGCGCGCTCGTACTCCCCCTCCACCCCCTTCCTCCGGAGAAGAGAAGGAACGAGCGAAAGTGAAAGGCTTCAAGAGTACGCGTGCACCGAAACAGCTGATTTCGGCTGATGCAAATTTCAACGGATCCTCACCATCGCTTGTTCCAATTTATATTTTCTTTGCCTTTTTTTTCTCTCTCTCTCTCTCTCTCCCTCTCCTTGTACTCGATACATTTCATTTTCGATTATGCTGATAAGGAAATTCATTACAGTTTCATATTTCAAAACTTCACAGACACTTTTTTATCGGATTTGTTTCCTGCGACAATATTTTTATGTTTTTTCTTTCATTTCGAGCGTGTTTATTCATTCTTTTTTTAAACATTCCATCGAGTTCAATTATCCAGAGATTTTCGATGTCTTTTTTGTTTGTTTTTATCTCCTCCAGTAAAATAATTCTTTTCGTTTCATTAACCCTTTTTTTTCTGTATAAAATTCAACTTTATTCTTTTATTTCTGCCAGCATCTTAGCAATTCGCTATAAATGATGATATTTTTCGTCATTTTTTTTCTAACACGATGCTCTCACGATTGAATGAAGTTTTTGTTTATCGATGAAATTCCTAGACTCCACCGGTATCCGTAGAAAAAAAAAAAACGTTTCGCAAAATCTCATCTTTCTCGTAAACAATAATAAAGTTTCGCAGGTTTTTGAACTTCCTCGCTCCCGCTTCGGATCCCTCCTCAAATTTGTTTTCTTTTTTCTCTCTCATTTCTCCTTTCTACAACGCCACGAACTTGGCGTAATAGTGTCAGGGTCGCACACGATCTCAATTTTTTTCTTTTTTTTTTTTTTCTTTCTTTTTCTACTCTCGTAGGCAAGACTCTAACAACACCCGTTTGGCTTTTGATTAACAGATTGACGAAATCGATTAAGAAATTACGCTTCTTTCTGCATTTTGAAAGATTTTTTTTTTTTCGTTTTTTAATTTTCTTACCTTTTTAGAATTTCGAGTCATTCGAATTTTTCAATAATCATTCCAACAACCATTTTGACAATTATTTATTTTTATTTTCATTCGAATAAAAGTAATTTTTCATAAAGTGAAATTTTTCCACGAGAAATTTCGACTTTTCTTCTCATTTCACGAATTACGATAAAAACATAAAAGAAATAATTCGTGAAAATGACAAAAAAAGCATAAAAATAAAGATTTCATTGGAATGTTCCCGGTACGAATTGACGCGTAAAAGTGATAATTCGCCCGAGGATAGTGCTCGCACGAGGACTCTGGTGAAATCGTTCTACGTGCTTCTCGAGCCCGACGACGTTTCCATTCCTGGCAAAAGTGTATACAAAGTAGAAGAACGATGTTCATAATATCGCGAGGATTGCACGATTCTCTCTCGCCGCAGAGCTGTCGCTCGTTCGCCCAATTTGTTGTCATCGTCGCCGCGCGCGTCTGCTTTTGTTTGTATACACGTGCTCTCCTCTCACGCTTCTCTGTTTCCTTTTCATCGAAATTTCTTTTCGGATTAGTCCCGAGATTATCGCTCGGCGTGTTTTTTTCCGATCGAAAAATCGAATATTTTCATCGAATTAATTAATTAATCGTTTTCATTCTTCTTCCAAGATAAAAACATTTTTTTTTATCAGAATAAAAAAAGAAGAAAAAAATTTCAGTCACACGTGGGGATTGAAAAGAAAAAAGAATTTGAAGAACGGTTCAAAGTTCATCGCTTCTCGTCGCATGCTAAGAGTAAATAATTAATCAATGGAATAGCCGGAGGTGAAATTAGCATCGTAAATCAATCGAATGACTGAAAACATCCGTCTGTAACTCCCCTCGAATCAGTGCGACTGTAACGTCGACAAACATGTGCTTTTCCCAGTGACGTAGATTCGTCAGACTGTTAGACGTACCGACGACGTTGAAGTAAATTTTCCTGTACGTCAATTATAGTTGAAAAAATAAAAATATGCACAGACCGAATGGAACGTGAATAAAAAAAAAGGAGGATTGAGCGGTGGTGGTGACCGGAAAAAAATTATATCCTCCCCCTCCCCTCCTCCTGGCACGTCATTTAGAATCGTCCGGTATAACAATAAACCGGAATTTGACGAGAAATAAAAAAACACGTTAATCGAGCTATTGAAAGTCTCGCCGAGGATCTTGGACTTTGATGCTCTCGATTAGCACACAATAACTCTCGATCGGCAATTTCCTTTCTTATGTTTCATTATTTTTCGATTCTTCGACCATTTATCGATCGTGAGGTCAAATTTAACTTTGCATATGTAAAATAGAAACAGTGAACTTTGCGCAATGAAATTTCTCGTATTTTTATTTATTTTTTTTTTCTCCGTCGCAACTCTTCCGGATGTTTATGCTAAATTTTTTTTATCTTTTCGTAGTTTTTTTTCATACCCCCCCCCCCCCCCCCCCCCTGTTCTTGGACCTCCGATTCCATTATTCGTACTCGTAACACCAGGCCAAAGGGAGTTTGAAATCATTTCTCCCTTTTTTTCGACTCTTCTCCAAGACTTTTTTTTTTATTTAAGGAGTTTCGGTAACAAAAGGCAAAATGTTAAGAAATTAATGAAATTTGGTGATAATGTTCTTCAACGTCAAGTACGAAAAGACAATTTTTTTCAAAATTTTCTTCTACTCAGTTATCGAGTAATTTTGCATCAAAGCAGATTTCTTATGCCCGAAGTGTATACCTATATATATGGAAACGCTATGCTTATACACGTGAACTTTAGTCTTCGATTACTCGATAACTGTGTAGAGGAAAAATCTGAAAAAATTTTTATTGTCAAATTTGGCACTAAACGAATATGTTGACCAAATTTTATAAAATTCATAACTTTTTGACAATTTTTTGTGTGTTTTAACATGGTTTACCTGTAACGAAACTCCTTAAATCAAAAATAATTGATCGAAATGCGATTTTCACGTTTTTTTTTTTTTTTAACGAAAGCTGAAGAGGCGTGTGGATCGATTAGTTTCACAAACTGGTTGTTCCGATAGTCACCTTGAGATTCCAAACCTTTTGGAATAACCCGAATATCCTCGCTGTCGCCGCGCCCGAGTTTTGTCATCGCACGATTTTTATTTTCTTTACCGTTATTATCGTAAGTCGTGGACTTTGGACTCGTTGGTAACACGATTGAGAATTCGTTAGATTCGTTAGCATTTTTTAAAATGATCAACGGTCCGTTCATCTCATTTTCGGCTTGACCGTTGTTTCGAGTCGTAAATTTTTCGCTAATGAAAATATACGTCGAAGGGAGATGACTTTGTCCTCGGTGTTGGCAAAATTGTGGGACAAAAAAAAAATAGTCTCCTGTGGTAGGATAATGATGCGACCAATTTCTCTCTCTCTCTATGTATCACGTTCGAGAGAGAAATCTTTGGATCGAGGTCGCGTCTCGAGTATCCGTTAGTTTCTACTCATCGTTCAATTTTTTTAGAGATTTATTTCATTCGTCTCGTTCAAATATCCATTTACTTCTATTCTGAATCTGCCAATTGGTCGTAGATTCGAAAATCACTGACACAAATTCGTCATGAAATTTAAACGTAACGAGCAATTTTATTCGTCAATGAAGCTTCGAACGAATACACTTTTTTTTTCATTAAAAAGTCTCTCTCGTTTCACGTTTCATTTATAATAATTGTTGCTCTTTCGAATTGAGAATTTCATTATTATTTTTTTTTTAATATTATTTGTACGACGCTGGAGACGGAGAGAAATTTTGGAAAATCGTTGTTATTTATCAGGGTTTGGGGTCAAGAACCCAATCAGAAAATAAAATTTTGTTCTCGTTTCGTTCGCAATTTTTTTTTCCGAGTCGACTTTGCCTGCTGCGAAGCATCTCCGATTCACGTTCATTTTTATGCATTTTTTTTTTTTCCATTCGGATTGCGTGATTTTTCATCATTCCTTTGATACGTTCGTTGAAACTTTGAGGATGAATAGAGAGATAAAAATAATGCGACTATTGGCTGAAAAATCATGGACGTCATCTCGGTCGCATGGGTCAAGGATCCGAGTGTTTGAATTTTTATGATTTATAAGAAACATAAAAAGTCAGGTGTTCGTAACGAGAGTGTGAAAAAAAAAACAAAACAGTCCGAAGAATTGTCATTCTTCTCGTTAAAAGCCTGACTTTTCTCGAAAAAATTTCAGTAACTCATCAACTTTGTTCCCTTTTTTCTTCGCTATGAATCGTTAAACTGAATTTATGAAAAACGTAGTGTAACGTCCTGCGTCGTATGACGAAAGAAAAATATAAAAATAAAAATAAAAAGATGCATTTTAATTTTTCCAGTTATTGACTCGAGCCAGTTGGATGACGAAGATTGCGTATATCCATCGTAAAACCTGACAATGCACAATTTGCATGCACCAAAGGCTCTCGACACTGTTCACAATCGAGACATAACTAACCAGCATTTGATCAATTATACAACCAAGTTTCGAGATTTCATAAATAAATAAATTATTCTCTTTAGTTTGCCACTTGTTTGCCATTTTTTTTTCTCTCTCGAACTTACGTCAATTTCATTTTTTTTTTCTTCTTATAATCTCTCGTACCTCGTTTGTTCGATTTTTTATTGTACATCGAGTGTACGTCGTGCCAGTCTGGAATGACTGGCTTCTTTCTTACCGTGTCGAAATATCCTAACGGTCTTGTTTTTATGCTCGAACATTGAAAAAAGTTTATATCCGCTTTAAAAAAATTATTATTATTATTTTATTTATTTATTATTATTTCCAATTGCCTTCTCGGGAACGAACAACGTCGATCAGGTTTTTGACACCATTCTCAATCTCCCAATTTACGATTGAACTTTCAGATCGTCCCGATCACCGGAGATTTTCAAATTCGTCGTCAATAACGACCAAAACAATTCGTTCGTTCGTAGAAAAACTTTTTTGAGTCTGTTCGTTTTTAACGAACTCCAAAGTCTCAATAAAACTAATGGGAATCCCCTGATGACGCACTTACATTCAGGAACAACTAGACAAATATATCGAAAAATCTGATTCACTTTGTAACTCAATATTTCCGCGTCCATGTACACTCGACTATGCCCGAGCGGCTAATCGTACAAAATTGACTCAGCGATGACGACATCGTCTCGAGAAGATTCTGCACATGTGTGCTGCAGAAAAATATACTTAAAAAATTTTTTTTATTAGCATTTTTTTTCATGCAGCGTTTTTAGAGATTCGAAAAAGTGATCAAAGATTTATAATTTCATTTACAATTTTTGTTAGATGAAAATAACAAATATTAAAACGATTATTTCGAAAAATTAATTGTCGAAGCTCCATATTGGCACAGGGAATGAAACTCTCCGAAAAGTTGCAAAACGTTGAAAATATTTCTACAAATGATATTAAATCTGTAAGAAAAAAAAAAAAACAAAAAATATTGAGAAGAAAATTAAAATATTTGTTGTCTTATTTGTTGCAGAACGAGTCTGCGAAAAATCGCGAGACACGAGGAGCCAGAGTTCAGTAACGCTAGTATACTGAACAGTATGGAAAAGTTTGTAAAAACAGTGAGCGAGATGGAGGAAACAATATTGGTGCCATCGAGACTGTTGGATCTTTCGGTAGGTGACGCTGGTGACATGGTTTGCCAAAAGGGTAAACATGGAGGAACGATCAAGGACACAATGGCGAATACGGATCTTTACCGTTTGTACAACATCGTTAATCAGATGAAATTGGAATTGCTCTGGTCACAAAAGTCATCGGATGAAGGACAGGAAGAGGACGAAGAGGAGGACCGTGCTATCCAGGAAAGTCGTCGATTGAAATCAGCCTCTCGTGCATCAACGGAAAACGTCAGATTAGGACACGCTCGATGCCCGAGTACAACTTCGATTCAAAGCGTACAAAGCGCATCATCGATTATCTCAAGCTCATCCGATTGCGATTCTGATATCGGTATCGAGAACGATTCTGGACTTGAGATAGAGGAAAGTAATGACAGGATGGCAAACATGGCAGCCGAAAACTTCAGACGTCATCTTCGGGGTCTTCATCGCAGCATAAAACGCATGACCCAAGCTGCTGAATATTTGACCCTCAGATATCAAGCGGACGTTGGTGGACCTGTCTGATTTATTACTCATCGAAGTTTCATCGTAACATTCACGAGCTACCTCTTCATCTTCTTCACAGAAAGACAAACTAATAAAATTCTATAACTTCAAACCCCCCCCTCGACATTCGCATGTAAAGACAATGTAAACACGATCATGCCTCTTGCTCTTATCGGGACGAGTCGACGTTTATAGACTGCGGAAGCTATTGGCAATGAGAAAACAAAAATGCGTCCTCGTAAAATACGAAAATCGAACGCGCCCAGAGAGAGAGAGAGAGAGGGAGAGAGAGTGATACGATCGTGCGATCGTTCTAATTCCCTGTGTCGTACAATGAAATTTGTTTTTTCTTCTTTTTTCTATCAACGATACATTTCGATGAGAATAATTGTCGTATGTCTCTAGGTCGATCCGTGATTAACTGCAATCCGTAATTATTTTTTATTACTATTGTATAAATTTCGTAAAGGAACGTTTCCATCGTAGATTCGCTGAGACGATTGATTACTTTTTTTTTATCTTCCGTTTCAAATATTCGCTCTGCAATAGATAATTATTTTTCAATATTTGCTTCATTCGCTTCTGTGCTCTACGAACAGATTTGTTTTCTCATGATCCTTCGATCCTCGCAGGTTTCGAGGATCTCATTTGCTTCAAACTTTTTATTTTACGAATGATCACGCTTATGCAATCCTCTCATTCAGTCGTTTTCAGCGAATTTAACGTTTCGACATTTCGCAGATGTATATATTTGCGTATGAGCTCACGATAGTACTTTAGTCTTTTTCTTTTTGATTTTTCACGAGCACTCTCGAGGCTCGGGTATAAGCAATTGTCGAATACAACGCATGAATTAAACGGTGATCCGATCTCAGAAACCTTTTTTTTTTTCTCGCGATTTCAAATTTTCGCGTTCAATTTTCATTCGTCTAAGCCAAAATATCGGCTCGATCGTCATCGTTCACGTTGCTATGCGGTATAATTGTTTTCTTATTTTCTTCTTTTCGCCTCCTCAGTGCTTAGAAAAAAAAAATTGAGCGTTTGTATAACGATTGAACTACGAAATGGTTCGATTTATGTATATATGTATATGCCACGCGATGGCAAACATGAAAATATTAACAGAGATAAATAGACAGAGAGAAAGAGAGGAAAAGAATGATTTTTAAAAGTAAACATTGTCTTGAAATTCTTAAGCGATCGAGCGTTTTTGTCGATAAATTGCATCGAATAAACATATGTTGAAAATAACGAACGTCGTAGAAACCATCAGTTTCTATAATAATGGATAATAAATTTGAAAGAAAAAAACATGATCGATGCTTCGCATCTTTTTCCATTTCAACAACAACAAAAGTTATTGAGTTTCCATTGAAACTCGTTAACTTGACTTTTTTTTTTCATTCAACAATGTCGTTTTGATTTATTGATCGATCAAACGTAAAACTATTCGATCGAATTATATTCTCTTGAACAATTTACAAATGAAAAAAAAAATGTTGCGTAAGAATTCTAGAAGAGATATACGAAGCGAGAAGAAATGGAGAATCTTGTCGTTATTTCTCGGTATTTATCTCTTCTTCGTTCTCACTCTCTCTCTCTCTCTCTCTGTCTTTTCCAATTTCTCGTACCGTCTCACCGTCATTGGGCAACTTTAGTGTGGCCTCGCGTTATTTTATCGACAAAGATTTACCTAGACGTTTAACGGGGCCTGTCTGGTGTGTTCCTAGTAAAAATCAGGATTCGTTTTGTCCACATTCTCGGATAGGCGGAGCGATTAATATATAAATACATGTAAACGCTCGCGCGAGGCTCTTTTTGCAGGGATCTCCAAGCCCATGTCGGACAAAATAATTCTCGATCCTTCGATTCATAAAGAAAGAAAGAATAAAGAAACGTTAAAAATGGCTCAATTAAGAGTAATAATTTATGTGGAAATATGAACAAAATAGGTAAACAAAAAGGCAAAATAAATCATTGGTCGGTTCGAGTTTTTGGGAAGGTTTGGGGCGCGAAAAGAACGACGAGTGATCACAACCTGTAAAAGCGAAAAGAAGAAAATTTGAAAAACACATATAACAAAAAAAACGCCGGGGGTCGATGTTATGTATATAGAGTTAGACTCCACTATTATTTATTTTTTATTACGCTGTAATTTTTAATAAAGAAACGAATGTATTTATAGTCGTCGCGCGATCTCGCTCAATGCAAGAGAGTTGAAATGAAATAAATATTATTTGACAAAAATAAAGCGAAAAAAATAAAATTACATTTAAGATAAGAAATAAGCATTTGAGTGCGAGACAAAATTCTTTTTCTCTAGCATTGATGGCCATCGTGCGACGTGTCTGTCGGTCGGCAAAGTGAACAATGAAAAATATTAATGAAAACAGGAAAAAAAAAAAAGAAAAAAAACATACCTCGTTACGAAAAATAAAAATTGTATGAGAAAATTCTATTGTCTCGCGCGAACAGTGATCAATAAAGAAAAAAAACACGATGAAAACACAAATTTGGCGTATGGAATTTAGAATATAATGAAGGCGTTTGAAGATAAATATCTGCAAATCATTATTGTAATATACACCATTTGAAAAAAAAATTGTGTCAAGATTTTTTTTTTTTTTCCAAATGAAAAATCCCTCCACATAATGGCTAAGGTTTTCTGTCAAAATGTCTCACGGGACGACGACTTCATTCGTGAACGAAGTCAACTTTTGGAGATTTCATAATAAAAAAAAAATAAAAAATGATTTAGAATTATTAACGAGTGTTGAAACATCGTCTTCTCTTTTCTTCTCCAACCGTTGTTTATAAACAGACGTTTAATATCGATTGTTTCTTTTTGTGTCAGCTTGGATGGTACATCGAATTTACACGCGTTTAAATTTCATGCTTTTCTTTATTATAAACCCAATATTTTCTTGTCTCTTTCAACATTATCCATCGTTTAGACGCTTCAAAATAATATATACAAAATTAATAAATGGCCAAAGGTATAAAATGGCACTACGATCGATGATACGGCACTCAAATCTCAATAATTCACACGAATAATCTTGTACGAATCTCAATAAAATCTTCTCTTTCTCTCTGCAAACTCGTCAAATGGTTAAATATTTTGGTAAAAAAAAAATGTATATATATATAAACGAGATTTTCTCGATTGTTACGATGAAAACCGATCGTACGTTGTGGTTTTCGACACTCGCGTATTCGGCGCTTCGCACTGTCCGATAATTCTGTTGTTTAGGAATGCAGCTACGTTTGTTAATTGATCACTCATGGTAGATTATTGTTCGGGCTTCTTCTTTTTCTCGAATGAAAAATATATCGTTGCTTATAGAAACCTTCAACTTGAATCGCTTTTTTTTTCTTTAATTGTCAGGAGATAAAAAATCGTCTCATTTTTCAGTGACAATGTTGTTGATGTTTTATCCAGTAAACATGTCATTAATTTCCTGTTTAATTTACAACGTCGACGTGAATTTTTTTTTCATCTGTATTTTGTATTTATGGATTGTTGTTTTGTTCACTCCGAATGCGGATTCACGATGTGTGTCATTTCGTTTTATAAGCAACGATTTGTTCGGTGAATTGAAAACTCGTGAAATTATTTATCAACTGATATCGACCTCGGATACAAGCTCTTTCAGATTCATGTACTCTGGATCGCTGCTAAATATCTCGAGAAGCTCCTTGAATGTTGGACGATCTTGCGGAGCGTACGACCAGCAACTTTGCATCACTTCATACACGTGGTCCGGACATTCTTCTGGTTTATCCAGTCGCTCACCTTTCTCCACTAGTTGAATCACCTGTTTATTATTCAACGAATTAATTCACGGTTCAATTTTATATTTCATTCGCCTAATTAGAGTTTACGAGAATATGCGAATTTTCTATCGAAAAAACTCACGTCGACTCCTCTTCTATCACCGTAAGGCTGCTGTCCGAATGAAAACATTTCCCAAAGCGTTACACCGAAACTCCAAACATCACTCGCGTGAGAAAACGTCCCGAAATTGTACGACTCGGGAGCGTACCTGAAATAAACATTTTCAAATATTCGAGTGTCTGTTTTTTTTTCGTGGGCTTCTCCATTTTAATTCTTGAACTAAACGAAAGATTTTATTTCGCAAAAGCCGACGAAAATTTTGTCTCGCATCGAAAACTCGAGAATATCGGCAAAACTGTCGTTTTTCAGAACTTTCAGCTCTCATTTCTGTGTTTAGGACTTTACTTACCATTTTATTGGCCATTTTCCACCCTGCGTTGCTTTGTAATAATCGCTCGAGCCGAATGTTCTCGACAATCCAAAATCGCTGATTTTAGCCTGATGCCTCGAAGCCAGCAATATATTTCTCGCTGCAAGATCTCGATGTACGAGTCTCATTTCTTCCAAATACATCATTCCTGTTGTCAAATTGCAAAAAAAAAGGCAAATTTTATGAAAATAAATTGTCAAAAATTTAGCAAAAAATCACGATCTTGTAATTCGCAGTGAAATTTTCAATCTTTCTCTGGTAGAGTTTAAAATACATTCGAAATTTTGTGCTCCAGACACATGGAAACCGTTTACCGAAGACAAAATTTCGAACTTTCAGAAAAGTTAGAAAGTTTCATAAAATTTATCAATCGTTGAACAGCTAAAACATATTTCGTTGCTTTAAAAATATTGAAAATTCGGTACCACAGAAAATCTTTGGTTGGTAAAAAAGAAAACTCACCACTCGCTACTTGCGAAGCCCATATTTTCAGTTCGTAATTCGGATTTACCCTGTCAGAAAATTCCAGTAAATATGCTAGCATCGATCCCAGAGGCACCAACTCCTGCACCTGAAATATAAATTCATGTTTTTTTGACACTGTGCATAGTCTTCATGAATTTATGTTTTTGTATTTGAGTGTGCTTATTTTGGAATAAATGTTATCACCATCAGCAATGGTGGGCCTTCAGAAAAACCAATGAGTTTGACGATACAATGATGTTTGAGGGTCGTCATAAGACGCGCTTCTCGGAGGAATTCGTCACGTGTTGCATTGTTGTGAGACTCTCGAAGTGTTTTTATCGCAACGGACTCAGACGTGCCATTCACACCGATATAAACACCCTCGTAAACTGCACCGAATTCTCCTTCGCCGAGAACCTCTCCGAGAATCAAATTTTCGCCGGGTATAAAGTCTGGAAATTCAACGTGAAAATTCAAAAATTTAATTAAAAGTATAATCAAAAATGTGTGCAAAAAATGAAATGGAGTTTTATGAAACTTGTACAATTTCTTTTGATAGTTCAACTCCTCAAATATTTCTATAAAACTCGGTTATCAATCGCCAATATTTTTATCGAGTCCTGTCATTAAAATTATTTCACAATTTCACATAACAGTGAGAACATACAAGACCAGACCAATAATTCATGAATCTTGGTGGTTCAGTTTTAGAATTATCAGGAATCTTAAAAGCTAACGTAAAGTTTTTAAAACTTCATTCATATAAAATGAAAATAAGTTAACTGAAAACTACTGAAATTCGTTTTATTGCAATTGATACCTTGGATGAGAGGCGCGCCTGGATAGCTGGAATTTGTTTCGAGCGATCTTCTTCTGATATCCATAGGCTCGTTATTCGATAGATTGACTTCGGGTCTAATATCCATTTGAAAAGTGATATTTTGGCAAGATGTTGAAAATCCCGTGTTCGACGTTTCCGGAAGACGTGATTCGGTGTAACTCGTTTTGGGGCACGAACCTCTTTTCTTTGACAACGTATTCTGCAACATAAATTTGTACTCAGTAAAAATTGATAACAGAAACATTGAGAAAGACGTAAGAGTAAAATACCCAAATGAAAATTACTATTGTATCCATTAAATCGTGAAATAGAATTGCAAAGATACTAACGCCATTAAAAATTGAGGGTGGCATTTCCGGTATCGGAGGCCTTGGTCCCGGCGGTATCGGGTAAACCAACGGCCCTGGTAGTCCGTCCGGCATACAACGATAATGATCAACGACGTGTTCGAGCGAGGATAGATAAGGACCGTTGTCGATGAAGAGACATTCGTTCTGTTTTGAAATAGTAATAAAAAACGTTGGTAAAAATCCTCAGTAATAATATTTAGGAAATTAAATATTTTTCAGAACATTCACAATTCCAACTAAACGAAAAAGGTGAGTGAAGTGCATTTGTTGCGTTTTTCATTGCGTCATTCTCTGGTTCTAATGTAATAAAAAATAAGCAACAAAGATAAGACTAATTGCCTTAAAAAGTAAATTCCCTCCTGAAATGTTGCTCGATGCAGTAAAAGAAAAGCGCAGATGTCTTAGTTGGGTTCATTACTCACTTGCTTCTTTATTTGGAAATGAAAGTCTTGGTGATGATACATAACGGTGAGAACGTAAGTTCCGCCACGTCGATCACTGAATCGAACGAGAAAGGAACCATCGCGATCGCCATGCTTGTGAAGCAAAGCAACAGCTTCTTGTCGGTCTAAAGTGCCATGATACCAGTCGCTTCGTTTCTCCTTTGGCGTTGGACTTTCATAATTGCCTGAAACAAGACGGAAGTTACAAATTAAAAAATCCGAATTCAAAATTTCTTGTCTCGAAAAGTGTGTCAATGCAGGACTAAAATTTGCGTGGTTCAAGAATTAATTTTTTTCTATGGAATTGACTAGTACAATTAATACAAGAATGAATACATTTTTTTTTTACTATTGTTATTTTTTATCTCCAAAATTTCAAAAAAGCAGAAAATATTCTTTATTGTCGCCTATTTTCCGGGCTTTTTTTTCATAGATACAATGAAGCGAAGCTTTTTGCTTTATTCGCAAACGATACTTGAAGTTGAAATAGAAGTACTTCAATTTTTATTAACAATAATTAGAGCTCGTTAAAGCGTAGAAAATTTTGCAAACTCACGCAAAAGTTTCAGACATTCCGTGTGGCCGTTTCTTCTTGCAAGGTCAGCAGGAATATCATCAGCGAGTGTACGCGGTTTAACCGGTGCGTTCATCGACAGTAAAACTTGAATGACTTCTTTGTGGCCAGCGCTTGCAGCTTCGTGCAATGGAACCATACCTTGAAAATGGAAATAGGAATAAATAATTAGCAATGAAATGTCAGATAAATAACAGAATGCACTGAGGTGTTTTTCATAAACTTAACGTACCTGTTTCTGTGTGTCTCGCTTGTACGTTCGCGCCTCCATTTATGAGAATTCTCACAGTGCTGGGTAAATTACTTTGGCAAGCATACTGAAAGACAATAATTATTTCGCCATAAATATGAGAAAATGAAAACGAATTAATTAAAAGCATACGTACAGATTATTTGAATTATTTCTTTGTTCTCACAGCGATTTTCATTGTAATTAATAATTATAAAAAATATGTAGTTCATATGAACCACATGACAAATTGAAAATACGAGATAAAATTTTTGGTCTGAGAGTGAAAAATTGATAAAATATAACAAGAACCCAAAATATCAGCATTGACATTATTTTTATACAAAAAAAAGCATAAACAGAAAAGAAAGAGCATGCAGAAAACGTTCGCCAAGTTTTCAAACTCGTTTTGCAGCTTTTCCAAATAGGCATTAGACAAAAAAGTGGCTAAATTTGAATTACTTTATTACTAGTTCGATCGATTAGTCTTGACTTGTCGCAGCGATTCGCTGAATTAGTGATTTACCTTGGTTCTTATCGTAGGTTCTTTAATCCTGTGAGCTGCATATAAATACAATCTTTTTTGTATGTTTTTCAATCAAAGATATTAAATAGCAATAAATCTATAAAATTATCTAAAAAATTCTTTTTTTTACGATCTCAAATTACATTTTTGCAATTCTGATAGCTTTTTCCCCAATTACATTGTTTTTTTTTTTTCATTTAGAGTATGAGAAAAAATTTGATGGGACGTGAACTCACGTGCAAGGGTGTGTAGCCAGCGGAATCGCGACAATTCACACTGGCTTTGTTTTCTATTAACTTC
This sequence comes from Campoplex capitator, assembly GCA_037576405.1. NCBI lineage: Eukaryota > Metazoa > Arthropoda > Insecta > Hymenoptera > Ichneumonidae > Campoplex > Campoplex capitator. The sequence goes on from JARBWI010000001.1 coordinate 2,418,254, forward strand.
TTGAGAATCTCGTCCGCGCCATCTTTAGCAGCCAAGTGCACAGCCGTTTGTCCCAATTGATTTTTAGCCTCTAGACTCCTGTATCCGCATTTCAGCAGCTCCGAGACAATAGTATAATTTCCTTGTATCGTAGCTCTGTGCAACAAATTTGTTCTTCCGTGTCTTCTTGTATCGTGCGGAGGAGAAATACCTTTGCACGGATTAGTCAATTTTATTTCGAGACTGTGATTGTCTTCATGATAATATTCTATGAGAGTATCAAGACCATGAATCGTCGTTTCGTCATCTGAAAATGCATGAAAAAAACGTTTTTTTTATTCACCAATTTTGTTATTTTTGAATCTGCTTATATTATGTATCGCTAATATGGTTTTCGGGTTTCACAAAAAATTTGCCCAATTTTCATACTCCTAAATTTTGCATATTTCTTTGGATTGATGCAGCACTGTGCATCGTTGAGAAGCAATTACAGAGTGAAAAACAGTCATAATGAGTGTAGAATTGTCATACCGATGGAAAAAAAAGCATCTTCTCCATGCTTTCTTATCTGGTAGTGAATAACTTCGCCATCGTGCAATACCGACAGAACATAATCCCCCGACGATGTGCTGCTTTCTCTGACAAGGAAAGTGCCATCTTCGTGTTCTTCTGAAAAATAGTTTATTCCACTTTTCTATATGATTTACAACAACAATTTGGAGCATTGTTAACATAAATCGTTGATAATTAAGATGTCATTATTATTACTGTTATTTTTATAGACATTAATTCGATTAATTCGATCTGATAAAGTAATGATCATCGTGAAACAACAATAATGTTAACGACAGTAACAATTATTGTCATCAGTTTTATTGATGTTTTGAGAAATGATTTTTATTCACGTAATTATTATTTCAGCAAAAATTTGATTGATCGAAAATGTAATCAAGGAACAATGGAGAAATGATACATAAAGAACAATCATAATGATACTGCTTTTGCATAAAAGCAGTATCACTTGGGCAACAAAGACAACGATGGAAATTTGCTACACCTGTTGAACATTAAAATATTTTTAATTTAGGAAATAAGCAAACTATTCCATGCATTGATGGAAAATTTTAAAAATCATACTTCCAGGGGTTAACAAAAGGGAGAGCTAACCTACAAGTAGTAGAATTGTCATTTTTCTGCAATAAAGTTCCCTTTGAGAATAGCCAGAAATTAATATTTTTAGTCATCAATTTCATGTAATTCTCATTGTTGAATTTTTATTTTGAAAACAAGAATATCAATTGAAAAAATTACAGATAATCTACTATGTCATTATACCTATTGTCCTTTCTATTAAGAAGGTTTCATTAATACAAACTTGAATTAAAAGCTAATTTGATAAAATAAAGTGTACCGTGCTTTGCATAACTGTACTTCATTGTTGTACTCGATTGGATACAAACATAACAATAACTACTGACAAAGCATATCGACATTCGAACATACGTGCTTACCTGATTTCAAGAGATTTTCAGCACCTTCTCGCGACAAATTACCATGGAACCAACATAAATCTTCTTCGGATCCCATTCTCGTTGAATATCGAGAAAAATTCTTCACAATTAAAAATTTTTTTCAACTATTTCTAGATGCGAGAAAACTTTTCATGTCTGCACAATCTTAGAGGCAGCATCCGAAACGTCAAAGCGTGCTGAGAGTTTATCGGACACCCGTATACACACGCGATTAAATTCTGAAAATATTACTTTGAATTGATGATAGAAATCAAGCATTAAAAGTTCAAACTGTTTTTTTTTGGGAAATATTTTCCTATCGTGGGAACTGTCAAAAAGCAAGACACCACCTTGCGCTCGGTACGGAGGTGGCGAACAGTGGGTTAAACTCGTACAAGCTGACGCATAACACCGAGACAAAATAAAACGGGCGCACACTCAGAGGGAATTTTCTTGTCCCTACATAACTCCAGCTCCGGGTTCATTGGAAAATTGCATTTATTTTAAATGGCCATTATTATTCGTCATACTGTGTGTGAGAGAACGGTGAGAACGAACGAGGTTCACTCTCTCGTGGTTTGTCTACGCAGTATATATTCATGCGTACTAGAAAATGATAAATGATCTACAATCGATGTATCGTTATCTTCCGACGAAAACACTTTTGTTTTATGTCATTTTCTGTTTGGTTCGAAATTTTTCATTATGATAAAGATAAATTTTGCGACACTCTCAAATATAGTAGAAACATCATTATATTGATAATCAAATATCGAGAATGCGATTTAGTTTGAAAACAGAGAGATATATGAACTCGATCGGTAACCAAAAGTATCACATTATTTTTCGAGCTGCTATTATCAATTTTTATTTTAAAAAATTGCATTTTGAAATATTCGCGCTGAAGACAAAAAAACCGTCAAATTTAACACATTTTTACATTTGAGTTTGCAGATTAATAACAAACGGTAAAACAGCGGACTGCAGGGACGATTATTTGACTGGTTATTTAACCGTTTGCAGCACATCACGAATTTTCCCATAACCAATTTTCTCTTTACACAAGTTTCCTACACTATTATTTGTTTCGAATTTACTGGCAAATGTCAAAACAATAATCAACTAGTTTCGTAAAACTTTTAAAAAGATCGATTTTGTAAAAGCACAACAAAATATAATGAACACCCGCCATTGTAATATTTTCGACTGGTGATTTAAATCGCGTGTCCGCGCCCCTCACCGCTACCAGTGCAATCCGGTGCAACGTGTGGGTTGCATTCGTGTGTTGCATATCGTATGCATAAAAAATAGAGAAAAAAAAACTGTGATATTCGAATATGATTAATGTTTTGAATGATTCTGACAGCGAGGATGAATTACCGCCTGGGTGGGAGGAACGCACGACTCTTGATGGAAATGTTTATTACGTAAAGTGAGTTCAGCATATTTTTTGTTTATGTTGCATCGATGTCTCCATTGAAGTCAATTTTACCTCATGAAAATTTTATTTAAGTACTCTTTCTTTTTTTATGATGATATTGAAATGAAATTCGCATTCGAAAATTTATAAACTTCTCAATGTAATGCAATATTCATAATAATAATAATAATAATAGCGTTATATTCATTTTGTAATGAGTAAACTTTCTCTTCCCAAGAATCGTCATCGAGACAGAATCATTTCGATACGAATATTCCAATAATTTAATTTTATTCAATTTTATAAATCGTACATGTGTCATATTTTTTATCTTAGCCATTATACCAAAGGTTCCCAGTGGACGCACCCGCGAACAGGCCGCAAAAAAACTGTCGAAGGAGGTACTAATATTTCGAATATTTTTATTTAAAAAAAAAAAACTAAAATTCTTTTTCGTTCACGGTTTTTTGTTGAGAAATTGGTTTCATGAAAAACTAGACTGAACAAAAAATCGAGATTAAAAAACAGATTCCTTGAATGAATCAAAAACTTTTGTCATCGGGTAAAAATAAATTTTTTTATTTTTTTGCATGAGGGATGGAGAAAAAAGCTGCAAATGGAAGAAATGATTTCAAATTGATTGGATTCATGTATATTAGAATTGCCATCAGGTTGGGAAAAGTGTGTTTCGGAAGATGGAAAGGTAATATTCGTCGACCACATGCATCGAACGACTACGTACACCGATCCTCGCTTGGCTTTTGCCACCGAGTACAGAGAAGCGTCACAACCGGTTAGACAACGCTTCGATGGAAGTAGCACAGCTCTGGCTGTCCTTCATGGTAGAGACTTGCGAAAAAAATTGGCTCTCGTTACAGGAGCCAATACAGGCATAGGTAAATAACATGGAAAATTCCATAGTGAATGGAGAAACCATTCAATCCCATGATTTTCAATCCACTCTGGCAACAGGAATGAAAGCGATCACAGGTTTCGCATGATGAAAACTTATTTTCTGCATGCTTTCAAGTTTAATTAATTTTCACAGTTTTCCTGATTAGATATTCATAAAATTTTTGATTCCGTTGTTGGGTTTACGTTTGAAAAAATCGATTGTAAGGATCGAAGTTCAATATATGATTTTAGATAATTTTGTTGAAGGTTTCGAAACTGCTAGATCTCTGGCGTTTCACGGTTGCAAAGTAATACTGGCTTGTAGAGATATCAAAAAAGCTGAGGAAGCGGTGGAAAGAATACAAAGCGAAAGGGACAATACGTCGTGTGACACGTTGCAGTTAGATTTGTCTTCTCTCCACAGTGTTAAAGAAGCAGCTGAGAAATTTAAACAAAAGTACAGGTATGAAAGATTGCAGAAATGAATTATTTATTTTCATCGATTGGAATACTTTTTCATCGATTACGTTAATTTAATGCTCCTTCAATTCTCGTGGGTTGAAAATCTACCAGCAAAAACGACAGGAAAATGTTACTACTTACAATGTTATTTCAAAAAACAACAAAAATTGCCAAATGACTATAATTCCTCAATTCTAGGACACTGAACATTCTCATATTGAACGCCGGAGTGTTCGCGTTGCCTTATACCCTCACGGATGACGGATATGAGATGACTTTCCAAGTGAACCATTTATCTCATTACTATCTAACTTTATTGCTGGAAAATCCATTGCGAAGTTGTCGAAATTCTAGAATTGTAGTACTTGCTAGCGAATCTCACAGGTAATACGTTCGTACGTCAAAATTTTAAATAATCATCATAATTAAAAATGATTATTAACATGTCAAAATAAAAAATTTCAGATTTTCGTCTCTTCAATGTCCTGAAGATATTCACCCTTTAACTCTTTCGCCACCGGCTCATAGATATTGGTCGATGGGTGCGTACAACAATTCGAAACTGTGCAATGTTCTTTTCGCTCATGAATTGGCAAGACATTGGCCATCGGTTAGCGTTTTTAGTTGTCATCCGGGAAACATGGTGTCTTCCGATCTTTCCCGTTATTCCTGGATGTATCGTTGTCTATTTTCACTCGTTCGACCCTTCACCAAATCTTTGGTAAGTTCCCAATGTGAAAAAAATCAATCTAATAGAATTCTTCAACGGAATGTGGCCATAAAACTTTTTTCAGACTCAATTCATAATTTTCTTATCATTATGACTTTTGAGGTGAAGAAAATAACCAACCTAGACTCATTTTCACCAAAGCCAGTTCTTTCCATTCTCATTTCAACTTTCAGGGTTGAATTTATTTTATTAATTTATTAAGTGATTAATAATTATGTGAAATTTTCGATAATCCATTATGAAGCAACAAGCAGCGAGTACACCAGTATTTTGCGCAACGGCACCGGAACTGCAAGGAGCAACAGGAATCTATTTTAACAATTGTTATCGCTGCGACCCATCGAACATCTCCCAAGATTCAGCAATGGCTGCACGTCTCTGGACAATTAGCCAAGAGATGATAATCAACATAGTAAAAAGGGACAAACTTTGGTACGATTTGGCGTTAAAGTAAAATAATATAAGTTTTTATATTACACGCAATGAAACTACGATAAACATAATTCTGCACAAAAACTTCAGCCTCAACCTGTTTTGATAACGAATTGAGGATGATGAAGAGAAATGTAAATTGTAAATTCTACTTGTCATTGTATATTTTTCATTACTCTGTACATAATATTTGTGGGAAGAAAAAAAAAAGAAAATTAACTCGCATAAAATTCTTTGAGATAATCAGCCGTTGGTTTCAATATCGCTTTGTCTTGAAGACTCACGACCCAGCCTGGCTCCAGACCGTAAAATATTTGACGCGGATCTTTTCGGAACGTTAACATCTCGTAATTCGGATCTTCCTCGATTTTTGGCAATACGTAACCGTATTTTTGCGACAGCACCAAACGTTCCCAAGAAACCTTTTCGGGATCAGCCAAATATCCTCTTGTCGCTGCGCTCGAATAGTACTCCAAACAATCCATTGGTGGCAACATTCGACGAGGAATAGGAACACCTGATAATTCAAACTCGTGTACATCATCGAAAACAATATGAAAGGAGGAAAAAGGAAATGTAGATGTTAAACAATTGGATTTAGTTTTCGAAAAAAATGATGAAGGTCGTTCAAACCCCATGCGATTGAACTTCATAAACTTAGAAATTTGAACCCAACAGCCGAAATTATTTTTCATGCTTTCGAATCGCTGAATTTTTCGCATTGAATTGAACCTACCTCGTTGGAAAAATTTCTTTGTGTCTATGAGGCAGTGCAAACTGTGTAAATCGTAGTAAGCTGTTGAAATTACTCCACCATTTTTTTCTACCGCTGCAATTACAGGCTCACTCGCCCACTGAACTTCAATGTTCACTTTTGCCTTGAATGCTTCTGACCCCTAAAACACACCATCAATTTATTAGTTAAAATATAAACAGATGTAAAAATTTTTTATTTAGATTTTAAACAAATAAATGTTTTTTCAATTTTTGTTCTAGAAACAAGTCTGTCCAAAATCTAACTTGAATAATTTTGCTACTTACTTCATCGGTAAGATGAACACCTGCATGCTTTTTATCTGGTACAATCCCATAAATGCCTGTATTTAACAATGCCGTAAGATCGATAGGTTTTGACGTATTGAGCCTGTTAGTGTCGATCAACAACTGCAGCTGATGCAGCGAAAGAGGTGGATACTGCCGTCGGAGGCTGTAGTAGATTAAAAAAAAGTATCATTTTGTAGTTATAGATTGGCAACGAAAGTTCATATTTCAAATTCAAACAAATTTACTTTTGATTACTGGAAACAGAACAAAAAATGTCTTCTTATTCAGGAAATATTTCATTTTGAAAATTATTCCACGTTTCTGTACATGTCTTCATCATTTTCTTGTACTTCGCATCAAAGGACTCAAGATTGTTTTGGAATTGATGGAATTTTCATACTCAATTGAGATTCCATTTCATAAAATTCAGCCAGTGAAAATCTTGTTGCATATTTTTCACAGACATAGTCGCGTTTTTGAAAAAAATGAATGTTACATGTTCAACTTTCATCAAAGAATGGGATGTGACTTTTCTTTTTCTCAAAATATGAAACTTCTCGAACAAAAACATGATTTTCCTGTTCGATCGTCTTTTTTGTATGTCTGTATACGATAAAGCGCTAAAGGACCAAAGTTTTTTTTTTTCCTTACTGATGTCCTTTGTAATACGGCTCATAACCGAATCTAAGATAAAACGGATTATTTCCAGTCTCGTAACCAGGTCTCATGTAATTCTGCCGTTGACCTGATCCTTTATTACCAGCTCCATGTTTGTCACCGCCGTGTTGACCTCGGCCTCTTGTGGGCTTTACAAAGAAAAATGGCAAATGTGATAAATGACAAAAAGTTTATGAATGACATACCATATCAAATGTATGAATTTTCTACATAATTATTGCTGATTTCATGAAGAAAAATAATAACCTTTTTAAAAGTACCGGGATCAGGTCTCAAATTTGCGAGAGAAACGCGAGGCAATGATTTTAACATTGTCAACGCGAACTCGCGTCCAAACTTACTCGCCATTATTCGTGGAGTATGTTATAAATTAACGATTATTTATTATTCTATTCTTGTATAAATCGCTAAATTTGAGGATTGAGATTTACAAAACTGACATAACCTCAACCGCCAATATTTACTTTAAACCAATGAATAAATCGTTCAATGAAGGGACTCTACATATCTCTACAAACGACCGCGAGGATACATTAAAAATGGAACTAAATCGAGCGGGCAGTTGGAATAGATAGAATATAGAATTGAATAGGATCGTTGACGTTTCGGTCGTCAACTCCAGCTTCCGAAAGTTTAAGTTTTTATCACCAGTTTTAATTTAATTCGATAAACTTTTAGCAGGAACCAAAAACGCCTTGATCGATTAATAAAAAAATGCCCGACAAATTCTTACATATATATTTATACACGAGACAGATAGTCTCGGTCGGTAAAAAGCTTGATTACATAGAATTTTTCTTTTTGACGGTTCAAATTTGCATCTACAATAACACTTTCAGCAGGGGCCCGAAATCAATTCTTCTTCTTTTTATTTCTGAAATATTTTTATCATATACAGAAAAAATTTTGAGGTCGCTTATTATACAGATCTCGTGTGTTCTCTCGCCAGTAGCTCAGTCGGTGTAGCGTTTGGCTTGAATCAGCTGTTTTAATCAGCATCCTTCGTCGCAATCGTCATTATTGTCTGCATAGTCCGTATACCAATTGTCACGGCTCAGAATAAACAAAAAAAGTCAATTCGTTTTCTTACAAACACAAAAATACGTGGTAATAATTGTACGAAAAAGAGAGATTCATAAAATTTCTATAAAATGGAACGAAGTCTCGAAAAAACGATGGAAGACGTGTGAGCTTTCGAGATTTTTGTTTATTAGCATTACTAACCTGACTTTTATCTATTTACTGATTAATTTACGTTTATTATGACATTTAGAAGCAATACTGAGGGTGTCACGGGCTGTATATTGGCAGACCAAGCCGGTCTTTGCCTCGGAGGTAAATACGATTTGCGAAAATATAGGTTGAATTTATTTTTACATAGAAATAGCGTGACAACTTCAAAAGAAGTAAAAATTCCATATTTACGATCGAATTCGTAGAAGCTCTCAATATTTCTACTCAAAAAAATCTTCGCGGAACCCCTAATATTAATCGAAAATTGTGTTTTTTTTTAGTCAAGGGAGTTGCATCCGCTGATAGCGCTGGATTGATAGCAGCCATTGCGGATCAAGCCAGCAAACTCCAGCCTGGATCAGAAGCTCCTGTAATTTGTTTGGAAAGTGACACGAGGTACTTTTTCAAATTATTCTTATCAACATTGTAACTTAAAAAACTACACATAAATAAAATCATTTGATTTTTAATCTCAGTGACCTTTCAATATTATTGAATTCGAAAACCATTTCTAAGGCTTTTAGAGGTGTTTGACTTCCAAATTTGAAAGAATAATAAAAATAAATTGATTCAGGCATTCCGCAAAAATCAGAAATCATTTCAGAAAACATCACGTTTTTTTAGGTTGAATCAATTTATCGATTCGTTTGATGTATCGATGAATTTTTTAGTCACTTTTTTTGAGTCCCTTAAATGGAAAAAAGTATACGAAATTTGCATAGTAATAATGAAAACGTTTTGAAACAAATAATTATTTATTACAACAATTCTTACACTTTATAATAAACGTTAATTGAAACAATGCTCACGAAAATAAGAATATTTTAGAAAACGACGAATCATTTTAACAGACAATGCCTGATACAACGTGAAGGGCCAGTGGTCGGGGCCATATACAAAAATCTCACCCACTGAACACACGAGAATCTTGGTGTAAGCGCGACAAAAATCGATGCTTTTATTTTTTGTATGATAAAATACCCTGCGAATTAATTCCAATTAAAATCGAATTAATTAAAAATCAAATCGTAATTCTTCGCAAAACACTCGTGATTATGAGGATAAAAACATTTTCACGGATCACGAGTTAGTGATAAGGAAAAAAAATGATAAAATTGTGCAAATTTATGAAATAAAGATACGATATGGCAATCAATTATCAATTTTCATTCAGCTCGTTACAATATGGATGGATTTTTGTTATTTTCGCGCTCAACGCGACTAACAAATTTCGGACGTTTCAAATTTATCGTTATTTAATTTTTTTGGTAAACTAAGTACTTTGATTAAGGTCAATCATTCTTTCTACTGCTCGTCGCAGCGTTTTGACGATTTCGTCGCTCGTACCATTTGTTTACCGCTATCTTTATAAGCTCGTCGTGCTCGTAGATCCAGGACAGTAAAACTACGACAAACATCACTACACCCACAAGCAGATGGAGCAATTTTTCTTCAGGGAATAAATAAGCCTGAAAAAGATAAAGAAAAATACATTTTAAAGGACAAAATACGCTGAAGGGATTTATATCGAGAAAAATTCCTAAAAATCTTTTTATCTCATTCATTCCTTCCTACATGAACTATCGGCCAGTCCGAATTTTATGAATTTCATCGTTACCAACATGAGTCTCGATGACCCATGTGTACAGCAGATTTAATAGAAATCGATACTTTTTGACTTTCTTCAAAAGTAACAAAATTCTAACTAAGTTAAAAGTAGAATGCGTTTGATTTAGACAAAAATTAGGAGTTTGGCCTGGGTCTAAATGCGCGAATAGCTTAGATTTTGAAAAGATTGGAAAAAAATCTGATGAATTTTTGTAACTTGATATACTGTTCAAAAAATAACATTCTTGCATTATAAAATAAAAATTGTAACTCTAAAAATTGAATTGAAAAAAAAAAAAAATGAGAAATCTTACTTGGGATAAATTCGTAACTAAACCCGAGACTATGAGAGCAGTAGTGAAAACGGGTGTGGGAATGACGCCGCGCAGCGGACGATAAACCGTATCACGGTGTCGCTTGTTGATAAACATAGTCGAGTGAATAATCCTGAGTCCCATATTGACGCAATTTCCAAAAATGAAGCCAACGGGACCGAACCACGTTGCGAGAAGATAAGAGGCGCAGAGAAAAGCTGCCGATTCGTAAATCATTATGAGATTGCTCTTGTTTATCGTAGCGCTGTCCGCTGTTGCGTTCGTGTAACATTCCGTAACGCCATTTATTCCCAAAAGAAAAACTGCTAAACAGTGTGCACGTAACAAAAGAACGGGCAAACTTGTAGTCAATTTGGCCCCTCCGTACAGCCACAAAAGAGTCGACGAGTATGATTGACCGAATACGAATACGACCAGGCCCAACGAGGCGACTGTCGAACACAAGTGCGTCAGGACGTTTACACTTTCACGGATTTTTGTCTGTTACGAAATAAACGGAAATTAATATTTTTTTAGATTAAGAATGGAGATTGTATTGAAAGATTTTGGTATATGAATATTGCGAGTTATTTAAGGATGCAGAAATACTGTACAGAGTTGTAATATGACGAAAAATTCAACGTACCGGGTTTTGATCCGATAAAGATTGATCACGTTTGACCATTTGTGTAAAATAAAAATAGCCGCTATCTTCGATCGGCCGGAAGATAAATCTTGCGGCTAGGGATCCTAAATTATTCACAACCTCGTAAGTACCCTGCAAATAAATCAAACATAATCGAGACAGAGTAGATTTTTCTAAAAGAATATCTGTGAAAAAATATCAATTTGTTAAAAATTTTACCTGTTCGGTGAATGTCAGTACTGGAAGTATCGTCATTATTAATCTCTCGCCCTCCGTCAATATTTGTTTGAGGATGCCTTGCCGGAAAAAGCTCCAAGTCAGTACAGTTAATTTTTCATCGAAACGAACTCCCTGCTAAGGACATCGTTGAGATAAAAAAAAAAAAATTAGTGAAAAAAAATACAAATTTTCCGTTTTTCGATTATTCATTACATACACTGTTCTGCAATTGTCCTGGCAAAAAATCCTTCACCGAATTAAATGGAAATTCTTTCGTTACCAGCTCGTCGGAACTATCGCGTACTGATAATTTTCTCTTTCTGCTCGATTTGTTCAACGTTTTAATATAATAATGAAAATAAGTGTAATGACTGATTGTGTAAAATATCGCCGCGACTAGCTGTGCAACGCCGAAAGCGAGGAGAGCATTTTCAGGTCGATATAAAACCAGCGGAACGAATGTGAGAGTTCGAAAAGCAATCATCGCTGTGTCGAGAATTATCTGAAATTTGTTAAACCTCGTTATTATACATATATAACAAAATTCTTAACATTTTTATATTCAGATATTGTGAAAATCCTCGATAAACATTAATATTTTACAGAAACAACAACAAAATACCTCGAAAAATGTGTTTTTTACATTGAAATATACGAAAAAAATTCACTCCGGGTTTTAGTTTTAAAATAGCTCGAACACTATTCAAAAATGTATTCTACCAGTCGGAACAAGAAAGCGTTTACTATTCTTATTTTTTTTTTATCAAGTTTTATAACAAGATATTGATATTTTTGATACAATAGCTCAAGCGATATCGAATTGATATCAGAGCTACAGAATGCATGCGAACTAATCAACACTAATATTACCTGTAATTCAATTTTTGTAACATAAACAGCTTTATTCATGCCTTCTGTGATAAAGTACAATTGTAAAAGGCAAAAGTATTGGTTTTAAAAAAGTAGCATACTTTTAGTCTGACGAAGAGGAAGGCGCTGGATACGAGCTGAACGACCAGAGATGAGAGTTCGATGATACAGGAAATGGCGACGGCAACGACGGCGAACGAGTAGTAAGGTGGTAGAGCCTCGGTGGTAGTGAGAGTAAAAAGCCATATGTACCCGAAAATCAATGACATTATGACACATATGGGTACCCTGTGAAAATAGTCTTGGTACTCCTTAAAGCCCCAATAGGAACACCATAATTTTAGCGCCAATTGTACCCAACTAACGTAAGCCATAACAAGTTAACGACTTGTGCCCAATTGTGATCAGCCGTGTTGGTCAGACATGCTTTCATGAATGGTTCTCGAGATAAAAACAGTATCATGGACTCCAGGAGTAGTAATCTGACGTTCATCACGCCCAATACCGCTTGACCCACGTGCCGCACGACAAAGGCATTTAGGACAAAAGTTACACAGCGACATAATATCTGAAAAAAAGAAAATTTATGAAAAAAAAATCATTTTCGACTCTGGAGCTAAATAATTATTTCAATGAATCTTTTAGCATAAAATATTTTTTGTATGCGATAATGAGGTTTTATTTTATACTAACATTTACGTGAATCGCTATTTTGGTTAAATCATGAATCAATGACCTTTAAATAGGAAAAAAAATTTCAATAAACTCATTTTTGGGAAAAGTTAAGAGTGATCAAATCAGTTGGATCCCACAGACCCAGTGTCTACAAGAAGATAGCACAAAAACGTATTTTTAGGGTTAATAGTTACGACAACAATTATAATAACAGTTGTATATTAAAAATTTGACATACAATGATTGTTGTTATTTAAATAGTTATAAAATATAGTAATAACAGTTGAGTTTTAATTAAAACAGTAAGAATACATTTGAATTGACAAGTGCGTCAAATGTTCTCGACTAACCTGAAATACAATATTGAAGGAAGCATTTTCCAAACTACTCTTCAAAATGTTCTGTGCCATATTGATACAATGAAGTTACGTCGTTTAAGAGACAGACCCTTGTTTCGTGTGTCAGACTAATGAAAAATAATATTTTATCGGCGTGGCTGGACGTGTTTTCGTCGCCATATTTTAATTTTCTCGTAACTCCAACGTCGTTCATCAATCATCCGCACAAAGCGCCACGTCGAATCAGCTGATCATCAGCCGGGGAACAGCGCCAGAACGGTGTTCTAACAAACGATTTTAAACGAATTTGTTAATCCGCGTTACAGATGTTGCTCGAATTAAATTTTTTTTCTCTTGAATTGAAGGATAATCGAAACGTTTCGGCACTTTCATGGATAATCGAAATGTGCCCAACAATTAATAAATGTAGATGTCTAATCTGTTTTCGCTCGATACAAAATGAAATTAAACTATTCAAAAAGCTGCGATATATTCGGTTTTGTGTTCCGAAAAAAATGCGACGTCTTTTTATTAATCCAATCATTGTCTGCAGCTGTCTCGGCCAATGTCTGCATATACATTTGTTATTCAAAACAGTCAGTGCCCAGTTTATTCTGATTCGAATTTTACCACCAGAAAGCAAATACCGAATGCAAAATAATAAAGTAAAGCATATCATGAGCATGCGCTTAACCCGCTCAACAAATCCTGCCAATAAAAAAAGCCAGACGCTGGATTACCATTAATCACAGGCCGCTATCCAACCTACACAGAGATAAGCTAATATTCGTATTGAAAAGTATAAGAATGTTCGAATGTACAAATACAAGGCCGGTTATATCATCGTCCATCGATTCACGTCGCTGCCACACAGGCATATGTTATTTGCGTTGTGTAGCGCGCACACATTAGAATAGCCGGTGTTGAAAGGTTGATGACTTTTAGAAAATATTGAACCAGTAGAAATCTCGATCAAATAAATTAATTGTCGAAAGAGAAAAATAACTTTTTATCCCCGAAGCTATCTCGTAAGGTTACGCGGGAAATCCCCCCTGCGAACTTTCTATTGACTCTTGTAAAACACACAGCTGTAAAGTTTCCCCTCTCTTTTTCTCTCCCATGCTTTTTCCCTCGTTCTCGTTCTCTCTTTCTCGATCGACAAAAATCTCATCCATCTCATCCGACACACACGTAAGCAGAAGCGGCTCCGAGGACTTTCAGTGTGCGCACGTCCTTTGCACAGGGTGTTATTACTTACATCATTTACTTTACACTCTAATAAGTACTTTTGATATATCCATTGCTGATAGTAGTTTTTTTTTTTCGAAAATAAAACCATTTTGAAAAATCATCGATAAGGCAAGTGTTTAGACGACAAAACATTTAGTTCATTGCGTACGTGAGAAATCGTGTACAATTTTGTTCGAGGCGAGGAAATTCTGATCAATCGATAAAATGAACCGTGTACATATATATATTGTGAATAAAAAAAAAAAATTTCGATCTTTTTCCCCACGTTTTCGATCGCTTTCGATTTCCATATTTGTACCTCACTTTCTCTCATGTTTAAAATTAACTTATCAACGCTTATTTTCATCTATCTCTCTCGCTCTCTTTTTCCCCGCTCTCAAGAGTCACAGATTGAAAACTCCTTCGTTTTTCTTACATTTTGCAGCATTTATCTGAATCTCGTAGAACCGTCGTGTAATCTGTAAAAAAAAATGCCGTATCGCGGACGATTTCGTATTTTTGCTAAGGCGTGCCTCGTTTCATCACGAGTGAATAGCAGAAATGATACGAACTCGTTATTAATCGCCGGTCTCGCAACACGCATCGCAGTCAGAAATTTTTCATCCACCAAGGCATTGAACATGAGGTAAGTTCAAAATGAAACCCACAAACATTTATCGTCTTCATTGTTCCCCCCTTCCCTGCGTTCTGTTTTCTTTCTACCAAAGCGGTCTTTTGACCTTGGAACGTTTTTTTTTTTTGTCAGTAAAACAACGGAAATCAACGGTCATAAAACACATCCGTAACTTTTATGAAACGCAGTAAATCCGTGCTGCAATAAACAGACTTATTAAAGGTTGAGTCACATTCTCTATAATTTTTTCTATCCATTCGTTTTAAAATTCATATTTAGTTCTCTTATTTTTCGTTATTTTGTCTGCCCTGTCGAATTCGAAGAAAATGAAAAATGCAAAAATTGTATGAAATTAAATTATGGAAAGTGTTAATGTGTTTGTATATACAAATTACGAGAATAAAGGTAAATTATAAAATCATGAAATATTGAGATTTTTTTATTGAAAGAATAAACTAAAATTCATACGGTTCTGTTTTGGAATGAATTTTCTAAGTTGTTTTATTTTCTAAATATTCAAGGTTTGTGCAATTTGTCAACAAAAATGGAGGCCCACAACATCTTGGAGTTCAGTTACAACCAGGTGGTGATATTATTGGGGTCTCTGCTGTAAATTCAAGAATTCCCAACAATTTGAAGAAGTTTCTCGAAGGCGGAGATGAACTTCTGAATAAAGCTAAGAGGTAAAGAAAATGTTATGCGCGTCGTAGTATATACATTTTATGATTATATAGATGAAAAAGCAATAACGTTTCGTTATGTAATATTATTTCACTCGATAAGTACAATTTTATAGTTTCTCAGAAAATTTATGTATTAAAAATGCTTCAAATTTCTTTAGGAAGGAAGACAACGATTTAAAGGCACTAGTGGAGAGGTTTGTCCTAATGAGTGTAAACCCGACTGTTTTTTTTTGTGGTTTCAGAATTGTGTTCATTTTCTTTTTCTCTGGAGAAATGTTCAATTTCTTTACCCCTTCTTCGGCAATCGGTTAAACTAAATAAAAATTGCTATTCTACCGATACAAAATCGTTTCTCCTACGAGTGGATGCCGTAAAATTCCTTTTTTAACTAACGACTGAATTTTTGCAGAAATTTCAAGCAA
This sequence comes from Campoplex capitator, assembly GCA_037576405.1. NCBI lineage: Eukaryota > Metazoa > Arthropoda > Insecta > Hymenoptera > Ichneumonidae > Campoplex > Campoplex capitator. The sequence goes on from JARBWI010000001.1 coordinate 2,434,276, forward strand.
AACGGAAAACCTTTGAAACTGATTAATAAAAATATCCACAGTGTGAACAAAAGTGTTTTGAATTCCCATGTAGTGTGATGGAAATCGATACAAATGAGATGTCAGAATTATTTTGGTTTGCAAATTCCTCCGTATCAATGTAACGCACAAATTTAACTCTTATTTGGAACTACCAACAGAGTCATAGCCGAGGGACGAAGCAGTATAGCGGAATCAGAAGTAAACTTCCTCGCACCCATAGTTCGAATGGACAAATTAGCCTGTGTCGGGCTCAATTACAGCGGACATTGCACGGAACAAGGCATCAAACCACCAGACAGCCCTGTTATATTCAGCAAATTTCCGAGCAATATTATCGGGCCTACGGACAATATTGTGCTGCCATCAATATCCGACGTATGCAAAAAAAAAAACGATATCTTTGAATATTCTACAAACCTATTCATCCGAAAGCGGAAGAACATTTTTTTGAATGTTCAATCATGTAAAAAAATTAGAAGTTCAATGCAATTTGTGATTCTAACATTTTATTTAAATCAAAATCTTTTTTTATATTCACATTTAATTAAATCATTCATGATCATTTGCAATCCTCGGAGTACTAAAAACTGATTTTTGATTTTCTTTTTATAGAAAGTAGACTGGGAGGCCGAGCTCGCAATAGTTATCGGCAAAGAGTGCAAAGGTCTCAATAATCACGAAGCCGAAGATTGTATATTCGGTTACACAGTTGCCCAGGACATATCAGCTCGTGACTGGCAAAAAGGCAAAAGAAACGGTGGCCAATTTCTTCTGGGCAAAGCGATGGACACGTTCTGTCCTCTTGGACCAGCTGTTGTTACTAAAGAGTCGATCGGCGATGTTAATAATCTGAGTGTTAAAACGTGGGTCAATGGCGAAATCAAACAGGATGGTAATACGAGCGAAATGATTTTCAAACCTCACGACATCGTGGCCTATATTTCCCAGTTAGTATAAAACCCGTTTTTTCGTTCAATGATCCATCAATTTTTACAATTAACGATAATTAAAAATATTTTTTAACCAAAGAGTTTGATTTATATTAATTTTATCGAATTTTTCAGGTTCATGACATTATTGCCCGGTGATGTAATTCTTACGGGTACTCCAGGCGGAGTAGGATTTGCACGCAATCCTCCGGAATACCTTAAGGTAAAAAAAAGAATTGCAATTCTTAAAGAAAAGGCCAAACTTGGTTTTATCTTTCTGTTATTTTTCTGTTTGACAGAAAGGAGATGTTCTCGAGACGGAGATAAGCAGCGTTGGTCGTCTGAAAAACAACGTCGTCTGATTGAAAAATTTTCTCACTGCGTAATATCTGTCTTGAAAATCGTCTTCTTATGTGATAAGTTGACGCACAGAATGAGAGCCGAAAACCGTAAACGACATTTTCTTCGAAATCGAAGAACTACCGGCCGAAAAACTTATAGTTTGGTGAAATGTTTTTTTTTCTTCTATACAAAACGAAAAGCAAACAATAGTTTTTGGTAAAACTGCAAAAAACAAGTCCTGAAATTCTCACATTGTCTGAGTATTTCCGTTTTCTGAATTCCTTAATTGAAACTGACTGTCTCAGAAAAGTTGCAGCTCTTATTAAACTTCGTTTAATAATTCAGGAGATGAAAATACATTGAAATAACTGAAAACGTTGCAAAATTTTATCGAACTTTACCAATTACAATCTGAAGTACTTATAACATTCTCAGCACCAGTCGAGTCGCTAAAAAAAAATCATGAACATTATGAAGCTGTTATGCTCTCAAGTATCCATGATGAAGCTTCGATCGAACAAGATTCAAGGGACTCTCGAAAAAATAATAGCGAGGATGATAAAACGAGACATCATTGCTCCAATTGCCTTGTCGGTTATCTAAGCCTTTTGTTTATTTCTCAAGTCATTAACGTTTACTATAATTCGAGTAACGTTTTTGAAAAATCACACCGAATAATACAGCCTTGGAAATGATAACTCCTCTGTTATTTTCAATGTACAATTTTATTAAACATTTGTACGAATTTAATACGAATTTTATTTTGAAAAATGTGGCTTTTATCACTTTCTCCGAGTTTTCGTAAGCCTATCCTCATTCGTTTCCAATTCATTAGTGAAAATCAAAACACTGAATCCGCATGAGGTCTCTTAACACCTCAACCCGTGAACCAGGGTCGTTTTCGTCACTCAAAAAAAAAACGTTTTTATTCGCACGTTGCTTGATATTTGATGAAATAAAAAATTATTAAAAATAAGAAAGAAAAAAATCTATTCGCTTCAAATGTAGAGTTTGACTGTTGACCATGAATTTTTTCAGATTTTTTTTCATTTATAATTATGGATGTGATAGCGCGAAAAAACAGCGATCCCCGGTTCACGCAATCGCCTATAAAACGTTCATGGATTGAGGGGATTCAATTGCTCCTTAATTTTGAGTAATGAATATTGATGTTTGAAAAAATTTGTCCAGTTCCAAATATTCCGTACGAATGACCAATTTCCAAAAAAGGTGTTGAAATTTGAGTTCAAGTGTCGTTGGGGGTCTACTATTGGGTCCTGAGTGTACTTTAAGGTTGAAATTTTTCCTTCGTTTGCGTAATTGTCACAAAAAATTTGGAGTTTTTCGCCTGACTTTCAAAACTATCGAGAATCATTTTTTTTTTTTTGGAATTTGTCCAATTTCACTTATCAACTGAGTACATAAAAGAATCAAAATTTATCCGCAAGTGCGGCGATATATGCATGTTTGAAATTCATGTGGAAAGATGTAAAAAAAAAAAAATCGCATTGAAATTGTTCTCAAAGATCACTTATCAATATTATGACAGATCCGATCATATTTCCGGCATCAAAGATATGATCGGAGAAGTAAAGACCGATAATGAACTCTGAAATTAAAATTATTGCCACTCGCTCTTTCGATCTTCTCCGCCATTTTGTTGCTTCGTAGCTACGTCATCACTTTTTTTTCATCTCCTTCTGTTTTGTTCTTTGTCTTTCATATCTTTCCCGTTATACGAGGACGGCAGCAAGGATAGACACAAAGCTTCAACGCGAGCCGCCGCCACCACCATGCAACACACACACACACAAACCGTATACACATATTGTAAAACGTTGCACACGTGCAGTGTGGTCTTTACCGTTTCACCTGTCGTCAAGTGACGATCAAGGGTCGAACAACGTGAGCTGAAAAGTTCAAACACAACAGTTGCAAAATTGAAATAAAAACCTAAACAGTTCATTCTGAAAACGTTCAATTAGTCATACACGAAATAAAATTAAAGCGAAACATTTCATACGACTGTTAAAGAATTATCACAGGGTCTTGCAAAAAATTCTATCTCCGATAACGGGAGTAATTCGTGTTAATTCGTAAATTAAAAAAAAAATCGGACTCGTAGAAACTTCATGAGAGCTGAGAGAAAGGGGAAAGATTTTTCAGACGATCGTCCAATCACGTTACGTCGATAAGTACGATTGCACTGAAGTTCACAAGCAATAAGGTGGCGCTGTGGGTAGATTCTCAATCATTCGATGATTCGTGACTCAATTTGACGTATACAAATTTTTTTCATATTCGCATAGTTTGTGGTCAGTAACTGGGGTTAAGAGAGAGAGAAAGAGAGCGCAGGGGAAAATGTCGGTGCGTTGGTGGGGTCCGTCGTGCGACTAGCGACTTTCGCCCACTGTTTCTCTCGCGATTTTGTCGAACATACTTTTTTTTTTTATTTTTCCGTTTCCCACGCGAGAACGAGTCGCGAAAAATTGGTTGATTTGTTTGAGTGTTCGATAAAAGGTGGATCGAAAGGATCTAAATTGACGGGGTTTTTTGCGTCGAGAATTTTTCTGTTATACACGCGCGTGAGAGAAGAGCCAAAGCCTTCGATCGTTATAAAACCTATATACATATACACATACACGTATATATGTATATATATACACCTTAAACATATATATAAATACATATTAGTGTGTGTTGTGCGTTCCGTGCGTTCGGGGAGTGCGCTGTGTTTTGTGACCAGACGGCCATACAGATCCAAGAAGTTTCCAACGAGCCCGAGCATAGAGAGCCCGTGTAAAAGAGAGACGAGAAAGCATGGCGGCTCTCGGAATACTCGGAAAAGTCGAGTTCGTTGTGGGCGGCAAGTACAGATTAATGAGAAAAATTGGCTCCGGATCTTTCGGTGATATCTATCTTGGCATCAATATTACAAATGGCGAGGTAAGTAATATTTGTTTTTTGTTTTATTCATTTTGTTTCTTCGTCTTCCCGAACAAATCCCTTGTTTTTCTTATTTCACGCACGTATCCGTACGAGCGCCAACGACAGTTTCCTTGTGTCCTGATTTTTTTTTTTCGTACATAACGCTACATCTATATACAGAAATTATATATAATGCGTGAATATGTGAGAATGTGTATGTGTATGTATATTATATTTATCTAAGTACGAGAGTACAGAGAACGCTTCGTATTTACAACATCGTTATATACACAAGCTCTAACGGTCTCACATAATCACTCGATTTCCATCCTATTTAACTTTTATCCCCCTGTCACATTCGTCTCGCATATCCGACCAACACCCACGCTCCTATTTACTGTTTTTCTCTTTACTTTTCTTTTTTAAACTCGCTTTCATCATGAACTCTGATAAACAAATCGTCGATGAAACGTCACTCCGTAATTGCGTATTATTTCGATTCTCGACGTGTCGTACAACGTTCTCGTTCTGGTGAGCAACGACGAACAGAAAATCCAGACGTGATGTCGAAACTATGAAATTTTTCGAGCTACTTTTTTTTCTTTGGCCTGCTTCTAACATATTTATTTCGGGAACGTTCCAAATGAGTTTTCCGAGTTTTTTTTTTTTTTCTGTTGTTTATAAATCGCGTACTTTCTACCAGCTTGCTCACTGCCAAGTTGGAAAGAATTAATTTTTTTTTCTTGTTTTCTAATTGAATATCGTTTGACAAGTAATTTTGATTAATTTTCATTTTCAAATGATTATGACAAGGTGCACTTTATTTTACTCGAATCATTTTAATGTGTGTTGCTTTAATAGAATGGACTTTTTGTTTTCTCAAGTTCAAACATATTTTAGATTTCAGACTCGAACTGAGACGATATTTATTATTTATTTGAGTAAAGGTAGAAAAAAATCAATTCAGTTCTCAAGTTACCATTTTCCAAAATATTTTACCTATTGTACATTTTCGTTTTTTATATTGAAAGCTAGAAAGACTTGTGTATAATTCGATTTTATTATCTCGTATGGCAAGCATTTCACGCTATCAAATCAAACAAAACAGTTCCAGGCTATTGTTTAAAGGTATTCAAAATGTAACGTCAGTGTCGACATTATTGTTTGCTTTTTGTAGCTACAAAAATTGTCAATGGCTTAAGATTTTTTGGAGGCATCGAGGATTGAGCAAATAAATAAACTGATTAAATATTACGTAGCTTTATTAGCTGATTCTATGATCCATGCTTGTACTTTGAAACAGGAAGTCGCAGTTAAGGTGGAAAGCGTCAGAGCACGTCATCCTCAGCTCCTCTACGAATCAAAGCTGTACAAGATATTGGCGGGTGGCATAGGGATACCTCATATGCGCTGGTAATTATCAAATATTATTTCTCATTTAGTGTGGTCATCGTGATTCAAAATCCAGACTTCTCGTTCTGAAACCATTTAACCGGAAAAATAGTTCAAGGATATAAGCTACGATTAACGAACCATAATTTTATGGATTTTTTAAATTTGCTTTGGATTTTGAGAGTGGAAAACATTGTCGCTGTTCAATGCTCTATCCAATCCGATTCTTTTTTTGCAAAAAATGTTCTCTAACCCATACAGTTCTGTGACTCGTACATAAAGAGTCTAAAAGTCAACCTGGTCGTTTTGATCCACCCTGACCGGTCGCTGATATTCGATTAAAATTTCAATTTTTCATGACAAACGAAAAAAAAAGAGCAAAGAGGTAACTTTATGACTGATTTTTTTAGGTACGGCCAAGAGCGAGAGTGGAATGTCCTGGTTATGGAATTACTCGGCCCCTCGCTCGAGGATTTGTTCACTTTTTGTTCTCGAAGATTCACCATCAAGACCGTTCTCATGCTGGCAGATCAAATGATCGGCAGGATCGAATTTGTACATTGCAAACACTTTATACACAGAGATATCAAGCCGGACAACTTTTTGATGGGTATCGGTCGTCACTGTAACAAGGTCAGAGACGATATTAAATTATTACCTGAATTCAAAAGCATTTAAATACTGTTCTTCAACTTCATTTCTAATCTATTCCTTTTGTTATTTTTTTTTTGTTTTTGGATTTCATATACAGCTCTTCATCATCGACTTCGGTTTAGCCAAGAAATACCGAGATGGACGTACGCGACTTCACATAATGTATCGCGAGGACAAAAATTTAACGGGAACAGCGAGGTACGCATCGATAAACGCCCACCTTGGTATCGAACAAAGTCGTCGGGACGACATGGAGTCGCTCGGTTATGTTCTCATGTACTTCAACCGAGGTTCACTGCCCTGGCAAGGTCTCAAAGCCGCAACCAAGAAACAAAAATACGAGAAAATTAGCGAGAAGAAAATGTCCACCCCCGTCGACATATTGTGCAGGGTATGTTTTTCTTTTGTACTTTTATTTTTGTCATCGTTGCACGGATTTCTTAATAACAATTGGGTTATTGAATTTTTCAGATTTTATTCGAATACTGTGTTATAGAAAAATTAATGCAATTTTAGAAATTTACGCAATCTTTTATTTTGCATCGATTTCTTAAAAAATTCTTTTTGTTTTTTAAGCATTGCCCAACATTTATTTATCAACAAAAATTGGTATAGTATTGAGATTTGCAACGAAACGCTTTTCCATTATTTCCTCGTGTTTTTACTTCACATTTTTCGTTCCAAATTACATTTATGGGGAGTGAAATAATGAGCCATAAAATTCAACCATTTGGTAGGAACGATTTGAGCTTCATTTTCACTAGCATTTTTCAAAGGTTCACTCACCTGATTCATCTTCAAAGTTCATTCAATCTAAATGGAAGTTTGGGTCATTAAGAACCACCGTGAAAATGCGGATTTTTATTTCTGAATAGAGTCCCTCAATTTCATCATCTTTTTTGGGCGGCTTCAACTTTGAATGTAATCAAAGAATTCATTTAGTTGAAATGATCTCTTGTTTTTTTTCGGATCTCTTCTTTGGACAATAAATCCATCATAAAAGTCTTAACAAAAAGAGAAATCCAGAAATAAATATGTAAACAATACTTTCGTGGAATATTATTTTTGGAACGTTCACTCACCTCGCTTGAAATTTATTTCACTGAAAGAGAGTTTCGCGTCATCAATGTTACCACGAAACAATGATTTTGAGCGAACAAATAAAAAGTCCGAATTTCACGATGTTTTGACAAGCAGAACTTGCATATTTCTTGAAATAATCTCTACACAATTGAATCTAAAACGTCAAAAAATATGTCAGAAATATAATTCATTAACAATACTTAATTTTTTTTGAGAATGAAATATCATTGTTTTCTTGTTTTCGTATTTATTCAGGGATTCCCCGCGGAGTTCGCGATGTACATAAATTACACAAAGGGAATGCGTTTCGAGGAAAGCCCCGATTACATGTATCTTCGTCAACTCTTTCGAATTCTTTTTGGTACGCTCAATCATCGGTACGATTATACGTTTGATTGGACGATGCTTAAGCAAAAAATGTTGCCGAGTGGCGTTACGGTACCGCAGACTTCACCGACCACCGGACAACAAGGTATAGGTAAGCCGAGATTAAGTTTCTCGATTCTTCTTATTCTTTATACGTTTTTTTATTTTTCGTTCCGTTCTATCGTACGATCTTTCAATCTCTTTCTCATTTTTGTTCGTTTTGTTAGTTTGAGTAATGGTGAAAAGTTTTCGATTTTCAGATTTTATCTCAGAAAAAAAAATATTCTCGATACCTCGATCGATCGTAGTCTTTTTATTTCTTTCTGAATATCTGCTCGAAAAAATAGCATATTTTTTCAGGAACGAGACAAAATAGCGAAAAAAATTGTATTACCTGATGATTTCGAGTGCTTTGCAATACCAAATCAATCTGAAAAAAGTCGACCATATGGAAACGCGATAATTCCTTCCTCCATTGCTTGGAAATTTTCTAAACTTGGAAATTCTCCCAACAATTGCAAGCTTCCAAAAATCAATCGTTTTATTCCAACCGTAAAGAAATGTTTAATGATTTTTGAAGAAATATTACATTACGAAAGTAATGGATAAATTTTGAGTCTCGTTATTTAAAATGGATACTTGTAATAGTTATAAAACGGGCCATTATTTCAGATTTTTATTGTATCGCAAAGCATTGAAATAACGATTGAAAAGTAGATTTTCAATGAACGTGATTGGCATTAATGTCGAATGAAAAGGTTTAGTTTCTCTCCGTTGTCCGCGTTTTTTAAATGGTTTAAGTTATGCATAATTATTCATAAAATTACTTTAACAGAGTGAATTCTCAGAGAAGCATGTTCTTGAGTATCGCAAATGTTTATAATTCCTAGCAGCAGCAGGTGAGGCCGCAACGAAAAAGAATGCTTGCGGTAGTGTGACTCGGCAGGCGGTCAACAACACTTCCAAGAAAGGTTAGGGTTAATCTTCTGTCATCTGTCCGTCCGATGAAAAAAAAAAAAAGAACGAAAGAGATAAAAAAGAAAAGAGAGAAAAAAACGTAACAGACGAAATGAAAAGAGAAATAACTCCTTAATCCCTTGTCGAATCGTCACCGAATAATTTCGCCCGCAAGACCATTAACCACCACCGCCATCGCTATCAATCAAGCCAACCAACAAAATACCTCCTCGTACATCACCTGTACTTTCATGTAATGTCAACGTGGTGGTGGCTACCGAAAGAAAAAGAGAAAACAAAAAAAAACAACAACAACAACAAAATATGGCGTTTACAAAACACCAACAACCACAAAGAACAATAACAAACAAAACAGAAAATTTTCATCAACTTAATAAAGAAAGTGTCCACCAATCCCCGTCGTGTTCCATGTCCTTCTAACCTTTCCCATTTCTCCATAATATATATATATATTTTTTTTTATTCTACTTGCCAAGAATAAAAAATAAATAGTGGCTAACTTTCCAGCTGCGCGACGAATTCAAAGATTGGCGAAGAAAACTACGACGTTCGCGATTAAATCGATGTAACCGAAAGCTTGGAGTATGCACGAAAAACCCTTCATCTTACACTCGTCGTCCTTATTCCCGAATCTTCGTCCTCTGTGTTCCATTCGTGTCAGTGCTATTTTGTTGTTTCATCTTAAGACACACTACACGTAAACATAAGTGCACGAGCATACTTACAACTCGTAGAGACACTTGTGCGATAAAAAAAAAAAAAAAAAGGATTCCCCGAAGTGAATCCGCTTACTAACGAATGTAACAAATAATTAACCGACAAAAGAAGCCTCTGGGAATGAGAAAAAGAGCCCCGGACTCCGTGTAATGTCTTAACTTCTCACCGGGAAACCCTAAAAAGACAAATTTAGAAGAGAAATCTTTTTTTTTCTTTTTTTTTTAGTTTTTTTTTTTTTTTTTTAATTCTAACAAGACGTTATTTCTTTCTGTCGTAAGGTTTCGAGGGAGAATGAGGACGGTCAGGATCTTCGATCATCACTTACGCGCTGCCGGAATTCTGGGATTTAAAATTTGTTTGCTTCGGTTACTTGAGTGAAAGAGAATATGAGAGAGTGAGAGAGTGAATGAGAGAGAGAGAGAGAGAGAGAGAGAGAGCCAAAAAAATAGTAACAGTGTGATAGTTTGAGGGACAAAAAAAAATAGAAAAAATCGAGGATAGAAAGAAAAAAGGGAAAACGCAGAGCAAGAGAGAAAGAGAGAGACAGAGAGACGGAGTTCAGGTGAGAATGTCGTTCTCTATTTTTCGTCATCCCTTTCATTCTCTGCTTCGCAATTCATTGTTGAACTATCCATTTTCTTCGTGCTCACAAGCGCCTGATATAATTCTTCATGAAAAGCATTCATTTTGGCAGAATTTTTCGAACTTTTCGCTTTCGTCATTGTCCGATTCTTTTTTATCCGGGGGGGGAGGAAAAATCAACGCAAAAATTCGAATATATTTTATTTTTATATCAGTTTCATCGATTATTCCTTCATCTATCCCAAAATCTCGAACCTCATACCTTTTCCTTCTATGGTGCACGAAAGACACACATATACATAACACACATTTACGAAACGCTCATAAATTATACGACTGGGTGCTTCTACGTTGATCAACGTTCGAGCGAGGGCGACTTCGTTATCGTTTCATTATTCGAAAAAAAAAAAATGAAGAACTTGAATCAAAATTGCAATCGCTCATTCTCTGCCGATCGTCTGCATAAATGTTGCAATGAAAAATATTTTGCAAATAATTTTTATTCTCAGGCACATATAAAAATACGTTTTTATCGAATTTTGAATCGCGGAGCCGCGCCTCTCTGCTTTGGTTGTCTGAAGGCGCGAATTTATCGTAACGAATGGAACAAATGAATCGTTAGACCGAGGCCCGAGTGGGCAGTTAACAAAAGAATCGTCATCGCCAATTAACTAAAGCATCGAGCCTCGATTAGCTTGAGTATATTAACAAAAATGTTTCATAATAAAATGAGAAGAAAAAAGAAAACAGAGGTGAAAACTGGAGTTAAGAAAGAAGTGAAGTTTATGACGTTTAACACATCAAAAGAGCAGTGGCCAGCAGCTCACTTATTTTCTAATCGAAAACGTTGCTTCGTATCTGTTACAGGTGCACCCTAAAAAAATCGATTCGTACTGTACGTGACAAAACAAAAGCACCAATATCCTGAAAGTTCTGGAGTATCTCGAAAGCAAATAAAAATTAGAAAAAAAAAAACAAAAAAAAAACAACTCAAATGAATACAAATGAACAAACAAATCAACACGAAACTCCGCAGGAGCTAAAATACGATTAAGGAATAAAAAAAATAAATGATTCGATAAACGAAAAAAACATTCGTGTACCAGACTCTAGAAGTAAAAGGAAAAAAAAAAAAAAAAGAAATGATCATTATCTGCGACTGAGAAAAAGAAGACGAAACGCGAGAAAGCTAAACATATATTCACGTACACTATTAATAATTATAAACATGTGGAAACGAAGGACGAACCCTCGGATTCGGAAATATGACATCGTGCCAGAATTTTTCTTTTTTCTATTGTGCTCTGAAAATACGCAAAAGTCCTCGTCTCGAAGTTTCCTCTCATTCGCTCTCGCTCTCTCTCACTCTCTCTCTCTCTCTCTCTCTCTCTCTCTCTTACTTTCTCACTCTCTCATGAATTTTACAAGGGTACATAGTAATTCATTTTGCCGTATGAAAACTTCATTTATCAATCATGACTCGCGTTCTTAGTTTCGTTATTATATACGAATAATTATATGTTTAAACAAACAAGAAAAAGGGGAGAATTTGGAGATAAGAAAAGTATGTTTTAAAAAGAAAAAAAAAAAATTTCCGTCATATGTACCGAAGATTTTCGATCTCGTTGTGGTAAATGTGCGCGCGCGTCATCAAAGTCAAGTATGGCAAGTGATATAATACATGAAATAAAATAATAAAAAGAGAAAAATAATAATCATCAAGTTGAATTTTAGAAAAATGATATTTATCCTTCTTTCACTCACGACCGATTCAAATTAAATTTACGATTAAGGCTACTACGATATTTCGAGCAACAAAACAAGCCTTTTTCATTACAGGGCTCGTTTATTTTGAACTTTCATTATTAAAATTAAATTGATTTTTTCTCATATTTTTACAAAATCCAACTCCGTACGAACGAGCTATGTTTCGGAGTTATTTTTTTTCGTTATTCTTTCGTCATGATTCCACCTTCCGCGAGTTTATCGTTACGCCACGATTCCTAACTCCCATAATATAAATATAATTACAATTTTTTTTTTTTTTTTTTCATTTTTTTTTTTCTTTCTCGCTTATATATGCTACTATATATGACCATAAACAAAAATACAGAAACACATCTACACAACGACGGGGAAAACTATATATCGCGTTCATTGAATATGAAATGAAGAGAATGAATAAAAAAATAAATGATTCGTTAAACGGGGCAATTTTTAGCGATTAAATATAAAAATGATGCGCGAACGTAATGTGGACAAGTAATGAGAACAAAAAATGAGATGAAGAAGAAGAAGATTAAAAAGAAGATAACAAACCGATAATGTGGCAGAAAATATGTGAAGAACCATTGAGTGATGCTGCTTGAATGAATTGGTACGCGTATCCGCGTGTTTGCCCGCGCGAATGCGACTCTATATTAATAATTATTGTATTAAGGAAGTTTTAAAGTAAGAACAAAACAAAAACGATACAATTAAACGAAAAAAATTTTAAATATAAATAAAATAACGAAAAAAAAAAAAAAAAAAAAAAAAAAAATACAACAACAACAACCACACAACAAATACAAGTAATGAATAATGAAATAATTGATAATTGATAAATATGATGGAACACATACGAGTGTGCGTGTGAATTTGTGACTGCCCGAGTGAATGCGTGTATCAAGTAAATTAATAAAATAATTATACATGCACATGCTATTGTCTAGTATATTATACATAAACATATGTATATATACGTACATATGAACATTATTTCTATTATTATGAAAAAGGAAACAAAAAAAAAAAAACACATGTTACAGTAACGAAAAGGGAAACGAAAGAATAATTTACTCGTTATTTCACAAAATACTCCATCATTGATTACGTCAATCGTTTATTGCTCTCATCCTTCTCCTCCCCCCCCCCCCCCCCTATACCGCCCTTTTCTTCTTCAGTAATAAAGAATCAATCATTATACGGTATTTCGTGTACGTAAAAGCTTTTCGATTTTCGGCAATATATCCTTTTCCAAACGCCTGTATTATCATTTTATCCGAATTTATGATTGTTTTACTTCGTAAATTTTAATCTTTAAATATTGAACTCGATTGCAAAAGAATTTTTCGTAAATACATCATTTTTTGTGATTTTTATGTTTTTTTAATTTTCTCTCTTAATAAATTGTCGCAACGTTGAGTGATTTTTGATATTAATCACATTGTACCTGAAATTATAGAAGTTTTCAATTAAACAAAAAAAATATGTCGCTGTGATATGACTATGGCAATGGCGAAAATATTTTTGTTGCTAATTTAACGCTTGAGAAAACGACAGTGTTATAAATTTCGAGAATTGCGAACAGAGAAGACGTATAAACGAAGAACGTAGGAGCGCCGTAAAGGAGGACGTTACAAAGAATAAATATGAAGTAGTGAAAGGGACGACTTTTTCTTTTCAAAGGGAAAGGGGGGAAGGTCATCGTGCACTTGACACTCTAACAGCGATTTTTGTGTCTATATACCCAGGTAAGCACATTTTATTTTCTCTTTCGACCCACTGTTCCTATTTTCGAGCTTGTCTAATCGTCATTTTTTTATTTTCAACTTTCTTCGTCGTCATTCATGGCGACCACATCATTTACTTTTATTGTTTGTCATAATGACGCGTCTATTTGAGATCGAAGAATACTCTAAAGAACAAAGAGCAGGACACAGGGTCAGAAAACTATGTCGAATGTAAAAACAAAGTGACGTTTTCAAATGTCTCTTTTTCTATGGGACCTTCTTTCGAGAACTTCTCGTACAGTCACGTTCACAAAATTTTTATTTTGGTGCACAAAATAAGTGATAAAATCACCGAAATGAAATCTCAAACATTGAGAATCAATTTTTGCCTGTAATTTATCGTTCATTTCGACTCTTTTCACAATTAAATTGCTCTTTTCTCAATTAATTTTGGGAAAATTTATGCATCATTTTTTAGTACTGCTTGATAAAATTCGACGGTTTGTTTATTGAAAAAAATATATCAAAGTTTTATAGAAAATATCAATTATTTCAACTTTTCAAATTCTGGATGGAGTCTTCTGGATTTTTGAGTATATTTCAAGAGATCTATTCATTTTTCAGACGTAATTCTACAATGTTAAGTGACAAATATTCGAACTGATGGTTGAAAACGTTGAAAAATTTGGTTCGTTATAATTTTACAAATTAGTAGTTCCATCTTTGGAAACGTACAAGTGGCGTCATCTGCGATTTTCAACGTTTCTTCATCGATAAAGAAGTACGAATGATAAGTAAGCGACACGTAGAGGGCCCTCTTTGTCAGAGTTGTTGGACGGTTCGTACAGCTGCTACTTTATGTTGGTAAATGTGTGTGTTTATCGATGTGTGTACGTGTGTATAGACGAGATGCGTGTATGCCCCTCTTCGGCGAAGGGTAAAATGTCGGTGCGTTGGTGGGGTCTGTCTATCTGGTGGAACAGTGAGCTCTCGCCATCGTTCAGTATCGCCCGTACCCTTCATTTATTTCTTATCCATAAACACCTTTTATAATAATTGAAAATAGTTTTAAAGAAGGAGTATTTAATCAAGAACGATATCTGACAGGCCCACTGTGAATCAAGGATTTAACCCTCTTCCCCGCGATCCCCGAATCCCTCGCCCTTTTTTTGTATGTTCTCATTATAAATTGTAAAAAAAAAAAAAAATTCTACCTCAATTTCCTTTATTTTTGTTTTTCTTTGAAATTTTTCACCTCTATACGTGGTACATTATCGCGATACCGTTATTCACCTGTTATTTATTTATTGTTCTTATATTTGTCGTGTAACGTTTTTCATCCGTGGTCCCCGTTGTTCGATCTCTTCGTTCAATTCGCAAACGACCCGTTATCGTTTTTCGTTGAGTTTTTCTCTTGGTAAATTACCAATTTTGTTGAAACGTTCTGGACGTAAATTTTCCTGAATACATTTACTGTTCTAATCGACTAAGGTCGTGTTAGTGGTACGGGAGAAGTGATTGTTAGACGACAAAATTATCGCGTCAAGTGTGCGAGAGTTTTTTCTTCGTGTGGCAGCTTGAAAAAGCAGCCACATCGGGGTCCTCGCAGCATCATCATAAGATGAGACTGACAGACCAACTAGGGCAACTAAACCGAGGCGGAAGTGGCATGGCGAGGGCCGGAGTACTCGGCAAAGCTGAGTTCGTCGCGGGTGGAAAATATAAACTTATGAGGAGAATAGGCTCCGGGTCTTTCGGTGATATTTATCTAGGGACGAACCTTACCAACGGCGAGGTAAGTTTTTCTCTCCCTTTCTTCTTCATCTCTTCTTCACTCCCGTTCAGTTTCCTCGAAATTTCAAAATTTCGTGATTCGCAGAACTCTATAGCAACAATGGAGAAGAAAAAAATATTTTGTTGCGAAATTCATTTCCTCGGACGAATATGCTCGACCCTACCCTCTTTCTCACGACTATATACGTCGCGTACCCATTAACGTCTCTCTCTCTCCCTTCCTTATCCTCTCCCCCTCCTCTCTCATTCTCTTGAGGATAGTTTTCTAAACGATTCGATTTATTGCGCGATCTCGCGATCATCGATAATCCGACATGGCCGAATGATTCGTTCGATACCTTTCGGTATTTCTCTCGCTCACTACGAATTATTACGAAATTCTCAGGGTTTTATCCGGGATCTCGCGAATGATTAAAAACTGTTTGCAATCATTTTTTTATTGAAGAATTCAATCATGTTCCAAAATTCCCTTATTTATTTTCGAGTATAACATATGAGATATTTGTAAGAACACTTCTGTTTCATTTTTCAATCAACGCAGGAAGTTGCTGTCAAATTGGAAAATATAAGAGCTCACCATCCGCAGCTTTTGTACGAGTACAGGGTGTATAAAATATTAAATGGACTTATGGGAATACCTCATGTGCGGTGGTAATTAGTATTGATATTTATAAAACTTAAAAAAAAGTTTGGAAAATATTTAACAGTAGAATTCTCTTTTTTAGAGTTCTGTAGACAACAACTGCGCTTTCAATATTTCTACTTTAAAATTCATACTGTCTCAATATTCTTTTATGACTACCTTGATATTTTTTTATATTTCAAAGTCTTTACCTTAGGAACGCAATAAAATTTCTTTTTCATTGCATTCTAATGAGATAAAAATAACGATTCAATTTTTGTTAAAATTTAAAAATCTAATATGCCAAGAAACAGTTTGGATCATCTAGAGAATATATAAATTGAGAAAGAAACGTAAGATTTTTGTTGGATTCTTAGGATGCAGATTTGAAAGTGACAAAAATTGTAGATTGGAGATAATACAGTCGCGGACACGTTGAAGCATAGAAATGTTGAGTTTTGAGAATAGAGATGTTGAAGAAACGTTCTGAAGAAAAGATGTAAAGAGTAGAATGGATTCTTTTATTTTTTAATAACTATTTGCAAATCTTGAATGTATTAATCACTTTGAATTTAATCAATTTCGTTTGAAGGTGGGGACACGATCAAAATTGGAATATTCTCGTTATGGATCTCCTTGGGCCGTCGCTCGAAGATCTTTTCACTTTTTGTTCGAGAAAGTTTACCATTAAAACGGTTCTCATGTTAGCCGATCAAATGTTATCCAGGCTCGAACACGTTCATGGCAAATCCTTCATTCATAGAGATATCAAACCTGACAATTTTTTGATGGGCATAGGACGTCTTTGTAACAGGGTAGGTATAGAAAAAAAAAAAATAAATTCGTTTGAAACATGCATTAATGAAATCTAAATGAACATTTACATTGCCTTTCTAAGTTCGTTTAGTGCATGGTTGTGAAGAGTTGATAGTTTTCCTGTCAATTATAAAATCTTTTACATTTCGATTGATTATCAACGAAACTTGGAGAATATTACAATATTTTGTTGATTACATTTTCAATAATTTCAATGCAATTTCTCAATAAGAAACTTGTTTCAAATTTTCAAATTGTTATTCCTTTCATTTATATGAATTTCTGATTCTTTTACCAGCTTTTTCTCATCGACTTCGGTTTAGCCAAAAGGTATAAGGATCCTCGTTGTCGAGTACACATATTGTACCGGGAAGACAAAAACTTAACTGGCACAGCGAGGTATGCGTCGATAAACGCACATCTTGGTATCGAGCAGAGTAGAAGGGACGATATGGAGTCGTTGGGTTATGTTCTCATGTATTTCAACAGAGGATCACTGCCTTGGCAGGGTCTTAAAGCTGCCACCAAGAAACAAAAGTACGAAAAAATTAGCGAAAAGAAAATGTCCACGCCTATCGAAGTTTTGTGCAAGGTAAACACACTCATTGCTCATTTTTATTCTCTTTACTATTAACTTCCCTCAGAATGGCAAGAAAACTTGATCATTCGTTGCGAAAATGTCAAAGAATTCAGTGATTTAACGAGATTTTATTGTCATCACAGAAATTTTGGAAAGTTAACGTTTTCTGAACGTCTCTAATTAGATCAGTGTAAAAAAAAAAAGGTTTCCATGTTGCATGTTCGATTTTTTTAAAACGTTTAGCACAAGGTCAATGGTTACCTGTTTGATTTTTTTGTTTTCGTTTTCAGGGCTTTCCGGCTGAATTTGCGATGTATCTAGGATACACGAAAGGTCTGTTTTTCGAACAGAAACCCGATTACGTGTATCTACGCACGTTATTCCAGATACTCTTCCGAACCTTAAATTATAAGTATGATTATACGTTTGATTGGACGATACTTAAGCAAAAGGCTGTGCCCGGAGCGGACACGTCGAATCAAAATACCTTAGTACCTACCACTCAGACACAAATGCAGGAACAAGAGCAACAGCAGCACCAACAACAACTGCAACAACAACTGCAACAACAGCAGCACCAACAACATCAACAGGAAGTACAATGTTTAACGATGGAAGAACTTCAGCCGGTACAAGGTCAGCCAACAACACAAGCTCTCGAGCAATCGAGTGGGACCAAGAATTCCGACTAATTTCATTCAATTCCATTCTTTTTCTTTCATACGTTTCATTATCAAAATAACTCGTTTTTTTTTTCACTCTCTTTCGACCTTTTCATCTCATCACATCTTTTCATATCATCAATCAATATCTTGACACTTGCTCATAGCAGATACGAATTCATTCTTTTTTTCTTATCGTTTCTGCTTTCTCAGCAATAATTCCGTTAAGGTTAGTCCCTCAAATTCTGGCAATTCTGAAATTTCTAAAATCTTACGTTTAAGAAATTAATTTCAAATAACCAGTTTCTCAAATACCGCCTTTAGGAAAAGTAAAAACGAAAAGGAATTTTCGCAAAGGGATTCAATTGCGACAAAGTTCAGGAACATTGCAGAATATCAACCAATCAATTTCGTTCAAAGGAAAAAATAATCTGAGCATTTATTAAAATACATAGAAAAATAATTCAACTATTATTTTCCTTTTTATCAATTCGTTGAAAATTGTTCGATCATTTCATTATCGTATATCAATGTTCGTGATATCTCAAAGATAACTGAATTATTTCCAAGTTTTTGCTAACTTCCAAATATCGAAATATTTACACGAAGTGAGAAGTGCTTAAAAATTGCGATGGAACAAAAACCTTCACGGAATAAAAGTTTTCCTTTTGTTCCAATTTTGAGAGCATTTACATAAGCTTTTTTTTTTATGGATCCGTCCACCCCCGTGGACGGATCCATGACTATATGATCCATAAGAGATTTTTTTCCCCTTTTCGTTCCTGTTGCGATTGGAATAAATCGGACGAACGCACGAGAATCAGTATTTGTTTCGATAAATGAGCTCACAACATTTCGCAAAAGTTTTTCTTCATTTATTCTTTGACGTATACAACGTATTTTGATAGAAATTCTTAGGACCGAATTTTCAGTGAAATTTTTATCGAAAATCGTTCCATCGTGAGCTGTGGATCCAAAATAAAAAATTTTGAAATCGTTTAATCTCGATGATTGAAAGAAAACAGGAAAAAAGTGTTGATAAAAAGATCGTCTTTTTTCGTTCTGTCCAGTTTGCATTGCGCCATTGTCCCCACATCTCAAAACACAAGCATAAAGCACAGAACAACGATACATAATAATAGTAATTGTCATATTCATAGATATAAATCCGTGTATCATCCGAGTCATATCGCGAATGTTTTTAATATTCCAATGTGAATTCATAATCCATATCATTCGTCATCTGGAATCATTTGTTCATGTCTGTTACAGGAGCACCCTAAAACATACACAACTTTACGTACCACGTCATGAAAAAAGCGCATTACAATCGAATATCGAATCATCACAAACCCAAACACAAAAAGAACAGATTAAAAAAAGAAAAAGTAACAGAAAAACATATGAACGAACCAGAAAGAGCGCAGAACGATTGCCAATGTTTTGAAATACATTCGGCGATTGTGGAATCAATGAAAGAGAGATAGAGAGCAAGAAAGCGAGACGAGTGAGATCGAGAAAACAAGTGAACAAAAGAACCATATAGACGGAAATGGAAAAAGCGATAATAAATAAACACAAAAGTCATTGTAAAAAACGAGAAATCACACGCAAACGCCTCGAGCTCCGGAATTGCACTGTTATCTCGCGAAGGAAAGCACTTGAAAGAAAAACAAAAACGAGGGATCGGAGAAAGTGAGAGTGGTGGTGAAGATTGTGAGTGAAAAACCGCGGAAGGTAAAAACTATGAATATATATGAATTTATATGTATGCATAGGCACTAAAAACATTAAACAAAAAGTATGTAAACTATTAAAATAATTTTTTCGGTTTTCTCGTGCTCGCCTCAGCAACGAAACTGCTGAGACACGTAAGCGATGCAATGAATATAAAAACACAGACACACACACACATAAAAATGATGACGATTAACGGTGGACCAGATAACCAACGTTTTCGTGTTTCACCAACGGTACTTAGGATTCTTACTAAATCATCAAACTCATCGCAATCGGTGGAAAAACAAACTAAATGATTCGACACGCAATACGAAAAAAAAAACGATATAAAAAGCAGATTTTTACTACATTTCTAATTCCTTTTTATCTAAACCTTCTTCGTCGTTACTTACGAATTAAATTCATTTGCACGTTAATGATTAGTAAAGTAAAAACGATTTTTTTTTTCTATTTTTTCTTTTCGCCTTAAATGTCCTCGTGATCCGTACGACGGACGTACAGTAGTCTTCTTTATTTTACATGTATACATATATTTACGTATGTATGTGTGTCAGTGATGGGACGACTACGACTTGTGACTTTATAGAAAATTTAGGGATCCATCCTGCCACGAAGCGAAAATGTAAAAGCTTTTCTGCTATGTGTGACGAGAATGGAAGAGAAAAATCGAAACGTGCAGACGTTTCAAAATAAAATGAGACGACGGAGCGACTGTGAGAATGTTTTTTGTGCGTACTCGAATTTTGTACCGTCAATTTCTTCGTGGAAATTCTGGGATGTGCCCTTTTGCCTTCAACTCATTTATGCTCATAAAAGCGAAAAAATGTTGTTAACGTCGCTCGGATCAAAGAAGAGGAGGAAATAAAAAAAGAGAGCCAAATGATTGTCTTTTTCGGAGCTCTTTCGCGACTTCGATGTACGGTTTTTGAATTTCGTTACCAATCGCAGCTCTGAAATTCTTAAAACGCTCATTAAGTTTTCATTTCTCTTGATGATTTGCGTTATAATTTACGTTTATTCATTAATTAGGAACAAAATTGGAAAAATAAATCGATAAATTGATCGTTTGATCAGCTAGAAATAAATGGAGAAGAGGACGCGATTTAATGACGAAGACTTGGAAGTCTGCGTTCAGATATTTTTATTCTTCCGAGGTTCCGGATACCACCTCAAGAATTTTTTAATTAGTTTAGCTCTTAAAATGCGATCGATTGGACGAGAATTTGATGACTATAGAAAAACTATTTAAAATGAATTATAATAAACGAAAATATGTTCTTCAAGCAAAACCTTCCAAAGTCGGTTTTCACTTTAACGAACAAACAAAAATGTATCATATTCCTCATCATTGAATAGGAATCGAGAAGCGAGGAAGAGATTTTCCGAGACTTTGAAGATCTTTTTTCTAAGATTCATAACACAAATCTTTAAATTTTTTCTTGCAAGTCTACGATATTGACTTGTTAATTTTTCAATGAATCTCTGTATCAATATTAAATATCGTCGATCTGTCAAACTTTTCATCTTGTGCTTCGACGAGTCTCGGATTCAATCGTTGTCTCTTTTCGCTCTTACGTTTCCTGTTCTCTGAATTGTCGCGACCGGCCTTGATATATTCGTCGAAAGATATAAGAGAATAATGAGAAAACGAAGATGGGAGATCGGAGGAAAAAATATGCGAATAAAACAAATTTTTGCCGAACATTCGAAAGTTCGAATAGATAAAAGGAGACAGAAAAACGTGCGATGAAAATATTAATAAACGGGGCAATTTCTAGAATTAAACGAACAACGGAATGAAAAGGAGCAAGGAGCCGATGAAAAAAAAATAAAAAAACAAATAAAACGAATAAGGAATAAATAAAAACAAACAATAATTTAATGAAGTTAGCGTACGACGAGGAAAAGTCGGGGACGACGAACGGTGTGATACGATGATCTTCTTACCCGCGTGATTGTTTCGAAATGTACGAATGTTTCAGTCCGGCGGTACAATTAAACCGTATTGATTTTAGTTGGATGTAAGTATAATCAAGGACACACATGTGATTGAATGCGAGCGAAAATGCGTTAACGAATGTGAAAGAGAGTGAGAAATTTACGAAATAAAAAAGAAAACAAAGAAAGAAAGAGTATGTAACGATTAAGTTATAAATGATTAATAAATAAAAAAAAAAAGAAATTAACGACAGTCGTGCGTACATGAATTACTATTTTTCTTTTACTTTTTCGAAAATTAAAAAGTTATTATTTTTTTGGAAGAACAATGTTCAATTCGCTATGCTGTTCGAAAATCGGATGAAAAAAAAGTTTTTCACTTTCTTCGGAATAGATCGCTTGAAAAAACATTGTATTGAAAACAATTATTTGAAAATTCAATTTTTCAAAGTCGTCTCATTCGGTACGAATTATTTTTTGCATTTCCATTTTATATTCGAGCCGAAGTTCCAAACAGCGAACTAGAAGATATTGATTTTTTTGTAATCGATCGAGATGTCAAAGCAATGAACAATTGTTCGTGGTAATAATTAATCATTTTCATACTCAATTCCATCAACACTTTCAGCATTATTTTATTCAACGTTCGTTCAGTACAAGGGTTAATAAACTCTCACGAGTGTGCTCCTCTTTAATATTCTTGTCTTCGAATAAATAGTTGTATTTTTAGGTGAAGAGTTCTGATGTACAGTGATGAGATTTTCGCGACATTATTTCTCTTGTAAATTACTTATGTACGTTTTTTGTGCACAAGTATTGGCTCTCGTCGCCGTAATTTGAAAAGTAGTGTTCAACGGTTCAGCATTCAACGTTCGATTCATAAGATACAAAAGCGTAGCGACGACTATCATAGTCTCTTCGAGAGAAATAAAATTTTTCTTCGATTCTTCGATTTAACGCTTAAAATAATATCACCACTCAGCCAGAGCTGTTAATATAGAAAAAGAAAAACAATAAAAAAAAAAAAATATATATGTATATAATCGATACAAAAATCAAAGGAAATGTTTCCGATGAGGCAGTCTAGCAGCGACGGTGTACCAAGTCATCGTGCCGTAGCCAATTTCAATCGTCATAGAATGTATAAAAAAAAAAAAAATACTAGACGAGATGCACTTGTTCCGGCCACTTTTTTCGTTACAAGACTGAGGGTTATTTTCTTGGTTTCCATTCTAAACATTAATCGAGGAGGTTCGGAACGAAAACCGATGATTAAAATGAAGCTAATTAGTTTTAATGAGAAAAACGTGTGAATCTTGTTTATAGTAAGGGAAAAGGTAAGCCAGTTTATGAAATTAGATTCAATTAGAAAACTTCGGAACTTAAAATGATGATAATTAGTGAAAACAAAATTGAGAAAAATGTAGTTTGTCCGACTTTCGTGACGTTTAAAAATAAATTACAAGTGGCCAAAACTGACATATCTGTTCCAAACGAAATAAAGTTTGAAACGAACCGAACGAAAACTTTTAAAAAAATTCACATATAAAGTCGACCGAACAAATCTCCAGGATATTTCTTTCGACGTGAATCCAGTTTAATGTACAAATTAATAACTGAGCAGAGTATGGATTTTTCTCAGATCGTCGGTACCAACGTTGATGGATTGTATCTTATTGTCGGCATTTTTGCATGGAATACTTATTTCAGCTGCCATCATTTTGTTTTTGGAACGTAACGCAGCTGCCATTTCGCGACTTAAGAATATCGCGAAATCCGCCTCTGCTCGACCACCCGTCGTTCTTCTCACAGTCTCTTCTCTCACGGCATCCTGTTTCGAACATGAAAATGATGAAATTATCGTAGCGAAACAGTGAGAAATGAGTGAATTTTTGAGTTTTTTTTTTTCTCGTTTTCTTACCGTCAATTTTTCTGCTTTATCTTGCAATTGCTTTATAGTTAATTGTCGTTCCAATAATTGATAAGCCAATAATGCTTTGTCCAATTTGGGCTCATCGCTCGTAATAAGTTTGCACTTTCGTAGATCCGGTACGGTTGGATTCATCATTACTTCGTGAATTTGCTGTTGAATCACAAAAATAATTTGAAATAACATAAATTTAAAAAAAGATAAGGTTTAGTCGATTTGATTGTTTATCAAAAATAAAGTATTTCTGGTTCAAAGATTTTAAAAGGTGAATTTTTACCTTAATAAGTTTGCCCCGTTCCATCTGCAATTCATCGAGTTTCGCGTCTATTCGTTTTCTGTACGACAAATCCGGCAACGGTTGCAAAGAATTGAGTTTATTTCTAAGATCATTAGCCAAAAGTTTTCGTTTCTGATGATGCTCCGAACTGAGAGCTTCTTTGAGAGCGCTTATTTCTTGAGTGAGAAGTCTGTTCTCGAGGCTTGAACTTGAGAAATCGGTGGAGCTACCATTCGATGGAACCGTCGAAGTGCCATCACCGCTTGGCAAAGTCGAGCCCGGACCCGTTGGCGTCATCGATGTTTTCTTGCCAAATGTCTTCAATTTTTCCTTCAATTGTCCTTTTTCCGACTCCAGGCTCTCGATATCGGTTTGTAGATGGTCCATCGTTTCTTCGAATTCTTTTTCCTGGAAAAACAATAGGTATTTTAAAAAATCACATTTGAGGAGGTTTAAATAAATGTTCAATGTCCTCTTTTCTTCTCGAAAAGCTTGAATGAAAGTAAAAATATATTTACTTTGCGTTTGAGTTGGTTTTGCGCTTCCTCCAACTTTCTCTTCAGTTTATCAACGTCGAGCTCGTGTTCGCGCTGCTGTTGGATAAAGCGTTTCTCAGCGAGATCTCGTCGCAGCACCATTTCCGAAAGTTCTTCCTGTTTTTCTCGAAGCGCGATGCGACACTCTCGAATGTCACTGTCCCTAGTTTCGAGTTTTCTCGCTAATATTTTAGTCTCTTCAGATTCCTTGATCGCGGCTTGTGCTCTCATCAAAATGGGGGTTATCGGGTCATTATCGGCTGAGCCCGTTTGCGCGGTTGGTTGTTGTCCAGCGATTGCAAGCTCGTTCTCGCATTCGGCCATTTTTTGTGCCAAATTCGCAGCCATCTGTTGTATCACGGCGAGACTCGATTTGATCGTGGCAACTGGGCCAAGATCCTCCGTGTCGTAAATACGTTCACTCGAAATCGCTGCCATTTCTTTGAGCTTGTTCGCACTCAGACCGCTATCGAAATCTGCAAAAGAAACAAAAAAAATTTGATTATTCCAGGACAAACTTTTTCACCAAGTTACCATTAACTTCAGGTTAAAATCAATGACAACGACAATACCTCCATTTGCTGTGATTGCTTGTAGAGCGCTCTTCAACAAATCCTGCAACGTTTTTGTTATTTTCACCGAATGCTGATAACAATTAGTAAATTGTTCAGCCCAATCTTTCTCTAATCCGAGATTCGTTCCAGGACCCGAATTATTTGTTATTTGATCCCTTGGGACACGTCTTCGTGCGGAGTTAAGATGTTGCTGGATTACCTCGCACGTAGTTTCGGCGTGTTGACAAAGCAATCCTAAAAAAATCATTCGACCAATGAGGATTATCGAGCTACTTAATTCTGTACCATTCTATTAAAAAGAAACCCGATTTTTTTCGCAGTGAACTTATTTAAATATTCAAAAGAATCAATGATTCCACAATTTAAATTTAAATTTTCCAATTTAAGTTTCCATTTTGTGGAAATAAAAACTATAACTTTTCAGGTAATGAAAAACATGAAAAACATAATTCTGAATGATTTTTTTCTGATACACATAACTTTTAAAAAATTTCATAAAATCCTGTTCATCTATGAAAAAAGATCTCAGAAGTACATTTTGGGTTTTTCTACCATTGAAAAGAAAAATGAAAAACGGAAAATACCTATATCGCCGCCTTCTCCGTCTAAAAGTGTTTTGACAGCTGTAGCTTCGGTTGTGATAGCATCGCAAGCACTTCCGAGAGATCTTGTACCATTGACGACCATACGTGCTTGATTAGCGATAGTGCTTTCGTCGAAAAGAACACTAAACATTGTGGCAAAGTAAGCCGAACATTTTTCTAAAGCATCCATCGGTACGTTCTCGTCGAGTTGATCTTTTTTGGCTAAATGAATCAACGAATCGAGTGCTTTTTCTTGTGCAGCCATTTCGGGATAAGTAGCACCGACTTTGAGTAACTTATCGGGCGAGCAAACGTTCAGAGCTGATTCAAAACATCCCAGAGCTGTTTGCAGTGCGTACATATGACCGCACAAACGGGATCTGAAGGCGTACTGTGCGACTGAATGTCCTTTCAATAACGTAGATCTAGAGAAATGGGAGAACAATTCGTAATGAAAACAAAGCGAGTATTTTCTTTCTTTCTATTCTATGTGAAAATATTTCAATTGACATGAGGATTCTATTTTTCTCGTGAAACGAATATTTTTCATGGTAATATTGTTATTGACAGATATTGAGTTCGATTTTTCGAGATAAAAAGTGATTATAAACAAGGAAATTGTGGGAAAATACCTGTCGATTTTATCGATAGCTCGATACTTGTCTCTCACTTGGGAAATCAATATTTCGGTTTTGTGAATCATCCTCGGTATAAGCAGCAGTGTCATAATAGCGTCGTGATCGCCACCGCGTACAAGGAACGTGGGTGGCATGAAAGAAAGTAAATAACGAACGTGTAGACGCGCTTCTTCGGCGTCGAGTCGTCTAAGTTCGAGATCGACGGCTTTTGTTTGTGCTCTCGTTTCGGCGAACGTTTTCTGGAAATCAAGAATCTCTGCGAGTTGTTGTTCCGCACCGCGCTCCCCGGTTTTCGTTGTTTCCGTCGATTGCACGCGCGTCTGTAACTGCAAGCATTGCTCCTGCAATTGTATCGTCAGTTCTCGGAATTTCGTTATCGTCGATTCACGGTCGGCGAGAGTCTCGAGAGCTGCGTCACGATGACGTTGAGCGTCACGAGCTGAGCCAAGCGCCAAATCCAATTCTTCGCGCAATTCCAGTTCTATTTCTTTCGAGGATTCGGCTAATTGGTCAGACATGTCCTAAGAAAACATGAAAGATGTAAATATTTGCACTTCGTACTTAAAATTTGTTGAAAACCTCATTTTATTTGAGTTCAAATTTCATTTTTCACCTCGGTATTAACAGATTCAAGATTTCAAAAAAACTAGTAAAAAATTCTAAATGATTTACTCATCATTGAGTGTTTGAGCCTTATTCGTGTTGAAAAAATTGTTATAATTCTCTGAAAATTTGTTTCTATTTCGATAATGAAGACAACATACTTGTAAGGCTTCCAAATCCGCTACAGCTTCCTCCAACTCAGCAACTTTTTCTTCCAGAACCATTTTTTTCTCGCCAAGCATTTCTACCATTTCTTCAGCACCAAGAGCCGCATCGACCTAAAAAAATGTATACTTATAGGGAATACAATTTAAAAACAAAAAAATATATACGAATTAAAAAAAAATATTCCTCGTTCACGGACCTGCTCCTGTAAATCAGCGATTTGGTGTTCCATCTCCTCGACACGAACAGACAATTTTTCCTTAGTGCGTCCAAGCTCAAGAATTTCTGATTTTTTCTGGTCCAAGTCTTTCTGAAGTTTTTGAAATTCGTGTTTCTCGTGAGCCGATAAATCTCGCATTTTTACTAGTGTTTCGCGCAATCGGCTGTTCTGCTGCTCGAGCTGTTTGATCTCATAAGTCGAAGGACCATTTGCACCACCGGAAACGCCGGTTATTCCACTGGCCTTCAATTATTAAATCAATATTAATTTCACGAACAAAAATCATCAATGAAAAATTAATTTAAAAAAACGGAATTAATAGAATTGAAATGAACGAAATTTTTTAATCAATTTTTTTACCCTTTCCGACATTTCAGTTCGCAAAATTTCCAAATCTAACGTCATCTCTTCGAGCTTTTCTTTAAGTTGATCCAGCTCAATTTGTAGAGTTTCAGCTTTTTCTTCGGCCATTTCTTTGTCGAGCGTTGCCATTTCTACGGTCTCAGCTAAATCGGCCATCTCGTCTTGATAAATTCCACGAGCGAGCTGAGCTTCACGAGCCTCTTGTCTCGCGCGTTGAACTTCTCGCTGAAGACTTGCCTGTCGAAGTGCAACGAACAAAAATTTCAACACAGGACACCAAAATACTGCAATAATTTGACATATTTTTTAGAGATTCATCTCACTTGACTCTCCATAACTTTGGACTTGAATTCCAGCATTTGTTCGAGTTGAAGTTTCGTTTTTTCGAATTCTTTCATTCTTTCCTTGTCCTGCAACCGTTTGATTCTGAGAGTTTCCACTTTTTCAGTTAAATCGACGACCTGAAATAAAATTTTGAATAATTTCAATAAAACTTTTCACCGACTACAAATCAAATACATAAATTGAGTGTAAATCATTTTTTCGCTTACCTGAGACTTCAGATTGTCATTTTCCTGAGCCAGTTGCATGTGGGTAAGTTTTTCTTCGAGATTGGCGCTATTCACTGTCGCCGATAACGAACCAGCGATTGCTTGTCCTGGCACGAAGTTTGGCTTGAGAGTTTCCACAAAGCCGGTCTATGATTGAGAATCGAGAAAGAAAAATAAAATTCTTCAACACTTGTGTCTCGACTTGACGTTACGAAGTGTTTTTTTCTTACCATTATCGTTATGCTTTAAAAAAATTAGAAAAAAAAAAAAAACAGTGAAATTCTTTTGAACCGAAAATTAGAAACAAGAAAATACATGCTCCATCGATCTAAATGCATTGCAAAATACGATAATAAAAAAGAAAACACTTTGTAACATTCCTGCTCTCACTCTCAAGAGCTCTCATTCATGGTATAGAGTTTTCGTTAGGCTTCCGTTAACGTCGAGCTTATAAAAATTCGGATAAAATCGAGCAGACACCAAAAGCTACACCCAACTCTATCATAACTAGGTCAAAGTCTATTTTTTCCATTTGCATTAATATTATTAAAAGTATTCTGCTTGAAAAAGTCAATTAAGCTACTTCGATAAAGCTGAAAATAATTTAGTATCGGTTAGTCGTTTTCAAGAATTATTTTAACCCATACACAGGGCGTTAACGCTACTCTCTTATTAACGTTCGATTTAACAAATTGAGAAAATCGATCTCGAATCCTATCGACAGTTCTTTAATTTATTTATCGCTAAATAATACATTAAGGTGTCGAGATCGAGTGAGAATACAGACTCGTTCGTGTTATCGCAAGCAACGACGTTAAAAAACTATGATTAATTCTCGCACGCTTCTCAGATGGTGTAGTAACGAGAAATTTCGTTAGTGGGGAAACGTGAGAAAGTTGCAGGCAACGAACCTTCCGTCACAATATTACATTTTCGTTTTACTTTTCTTCAAATCTCAACTCCGTTAGCATAAGCATTTTAATGAATGTTATTGTTGTTACCAAGCAACGATCGAATTGCAAAAATCAATCGAAGAAGCGAACGGTGATATGAGGGATTTCGGGGATGATGGATGATCGATGGCTCGTGTCAGACTCCCTTGAAGCTAAGTAGAAAAAAGACTTGATTGTTTTTTTCTCTCTCTCTTATTTTTAACCCATTCACAACAATTAAATATATCAACGAGAGTGTTAAATTTGTTGTTTTTAATATGCACAATTTTGTCATTGTTTCGAGGATGAAAGTAGTATCGTGTTATGATTACTATGAGAACAAACAACTAGTATGATATAGTAACTGTATTACAAGAGTTTATTTTTTTGTTGTTAGATCATAATAGTACTAATAGAAATATTCAGGCTGATCACAAATAGTTTTTGCAAACTTGAGTACATGACGAATTTTCCTGTCGAAATGTCTGCTGATATTTTTTTTTTTATCAGAGTCTTTTCTAACGAGATATTAATTATCACGTTTAAAGGATCCACGAAGAAAAGTAGAGAAATAATCGAAAATACTAATATTGTGAAGCAAAAAATTTCCTTTTTCTATTTTCAAAAGTTTAGCTCGAGAGAGGGACGAAACAGTGTCGGATTTTTTGATTCCGCTCTCAGAACTAGAACACGTGAGATAGAAAAATGCCGCCGAATGCTTTTTCGTAGAAAATTCATCTACAAGAATGGTCTCATTAAATTTATCTCCATCTACAATCGTCTAGACGATATTGGCGATGGAAGATGTAGTCTACAAATTTGGAGATGAATATCCACGAGGCTCATAGAAAAATATAGCGAAAATTTTCAACTCGGAACTCGGTGTGAACTCAAGTTTACAAAGATGGCTATTTGTGGTGGGGCAACCCGAATATGGACTTATGTAAAGATATATATAAGTGTATATGATTTTAAAGAAAAATTGAAATATTACATTAATGAGTATTAATTACATTATTGCGATCATCTTGGGCCTTTGGCTTTTTGCCGGGAGGCGAGCTCGTGCTAGGGGTTTTCTGAAACACGTACGTGCATTCCCATATGAATTCCCACATCTCAAACATTACACTTAATTCTCATAATTTTTCCTCACAAATTCCCACTCCTTTGTTTCTCACTCATTATATTGAGACAATCTTTTCATCGTTTATTTTTTGCATCGTTTTTATCTCTCGTTATATTTCTTTCTTTCGTTTTGTCCAGTCGTGATCGTCTCGTTTCCATTCGTTCGAGCATTGGAATGAGCTTTTGCATTCCAGCAAAAACTTGATCGTCAATACTCGACAGGTATTTTATCGTGTAACATGAAATAACGAGTATAATAAAAATTCATTTGATCATTTGGAACGAAATTTAACATTGATTAAAGATCGACGATTGATTAAACTTGGTTGAGCAATTGTTTTATCACTCGTCGATAAATAATAGCGAAAAAGCATCGACTTATTGGATCAAAGGTTGATCGAAAATATTTCGGTCATTGCTTCACGTAAATTAATTGTTTTTTTTTTTTTCTTGAAGATATTTTGATATTGATTTTTGACGTGTAGATTAGTGAATTCGAAATGTACTATGAGCGAATAACTTGAAAAATTAATTTCATGCTATTTATTCAGCCGAAAGCTCCGTCAAAATATAAATAATATCGACGGTCTTTTATTCCAAAGGATTCACTCTAATTCTACGCATTTCAAGTTTTTGTTCTTAGTTTTTTTTTTTTTTTTTTTTTTTTTCGTTCAGCAGGGAAAATACCAGTCCCAACGGGAACATGAATTTTTTCATCAAATGTAATACTTGAGCTAACGCAACCAACTCGAAAATATGAAATATTTAAAGACTCTTAAATAAGGAACATTCCCGAAAAAAAATTATTAGCTCTCTTTTTACCTCTACGAAAGATGCACGCTTTGTTGACGTTGGCGCAGGAATTTGCGATTCACCACTGTCCTTTCGTTCGTGAGGCGAGCCTGTCAGATTCTCGATGCTCGGAGCACTCAGCTGAGTTCTGCTTCCTGCCAGTGATAGCCGAGAACTGTACGAAATTCGAAATTTAGAAAAATATTTTACTAGTAGCCCAAAGGGCATTGCTTCGATTTTGATGATGTTGAAATCATTTCTTTGAGAACATTTTTTCAAGCAGTTTTATCATATACGCTTTTGAATAAAAAATGATGTATATTGTTCATATTTGTACGTTTAATTTATTTCTCTATATCACTATTTTTCTTTTTAGAATGTAATTCACGATCAACTATAACGTGACATTGTGAAAAATTCGAGTTAATTTTTTGTACCATTTTCATAATAAAATACTGTTTTTTTATTCGATATTTATCTACTGTGAGATCGGATGTATGATGATGTTTCAGGGATGAAGAACCAGCACATTGGCGATGGCAATAGTTCAAGATTAAAAAATGAATGTTTTGATTTTAGAAAATGAATGAAAAGATGCAAATTTTGGAAAGGCTTATCTATCAAGGGAATTACGTAAGTAACCAATGTCCAGAATCACAAGAAACCATCAAAACAGATCCCATTCGGGGCAAAATCTAAATACTATATTTATCCATAGACCTTACCCAGACAGCTTATCCGACTGTTGCCGTGTTACTTGCGCAGGGGATGTTTTCCTTCTAACGCTTGTTTAACGAGCAGCATATACATATAGATTAATTATATGTCATTCAAACCGGATAATAAGGAAATTCAACTGATACAGCAGAAAGAAAGAAAGAATGAAGTAATAAAAAAATGGATGTAATGATTATGAAATCTTGAAACTTACGCCGTTGGTTCGTTCCTCCTGCGCACGCTCATGCTGCGTACGAATACGGAGATAAAGACAGACATCGGTTAGTTTCGAATGATATTGAAAAAATGAACGTTTGACGAGAATTTTATACGCTGGGATTTTTTACTGGGACAACGATAATTCACTAAATAAAGGCCTGAGATGTCGAGTACAAAAATTAGAATTCCCAAACCCACTCTCCAGCGTTTCCCAAATCATCCACATCGGTTCTTAGTTAAATCAAAACGTAGCGAATGAATGATGGTAAATTTATGTAAAGTCAGAAAAATGATTGCAGCTCATGCTTTTTTGTGGCAAATTTAGGAATAGCTGGAGAACATTTTTTCACGATTGAATTTTGTGATATGGATCTTCAGAGAGATTGGAATTTAGTTGGGAATGAATAAAGTGAAATTTGGGAACAATTGGCTGGATCGGAAAACCTTAAATCCATGTGTCCAAGGTTAGATATGATTTTTCATGCTTTATAAATGATTGAAAAGAGTATCACCTGTTGAGACGACTGCGAGCTCTTGCAGCTCCAGTGTCATCTGGCGTAGTAGCACTGCTACCGGCGGATGATGGGCTTGTCGGATCTGGCCTATTGCCAGCGTCGTCAAGCAAAATAAGTTGGGTCTGTCGTACGAACATTCCATGGTTTTCTTGACACTGGGAAATTTTCAATTCTTTTAAATTTATCAACGATAATGAGAGAGAGAGAGAGTTGTAAAAACAGTAACGAAATCTTGTTTAGCCCATTTCTATTGATGGGGCTCCTCCATTAAATGTCGTGTTGGTTGGTTATGACGTTGACGAAAAAAAATGGTGTTTTCAAAATAGTCAAATTTTTACATGATGAAAAAGTTTGTGAGCAGTTTTTTTCAAATACTGATTCAACTGATCGGAATAAAATTTGAGGTCGGCCATGCTAATTCATCATGAAAAAGGACTAGAAATATTTTCAATTTTAGAAAACGTGAATGGTGTCTGAAAAATGATTTCGTAGTAGGGAATCTTTGGAAAACTATTGAAAAATTTGGGATTTTTCGAAGTAAACATTGCAATCTGTCATTGTCGCTTACCTTGAAGTACGATTGTCCCTTAATAGTGCCATTATTCTTGCCTTTTGGTTCATCGAGAATAACACCGATCCATTTGCCAGCAGCAAAAGTCGGATGTCCGATATAAGCGATAGAACCTTGACATTCTTTTCCCGTTATTTCCACCCGCTGTCCAATTTTCAATGACATTTTGTTCACTTTGCTCGAGACTTCATGAGGATCTCTAACGATCAGCTGTCAGTCTCTGAAATGTCGCCATATTGAATTTTTACAGGTAGAAGAGAAGATGAGAGCGCTGCAGGTGGCACTTTCGTGCAGTATGAATTTCCCTCACAGATAGCGTTACTGAGAGATTCTTGTATAAAAAAATTTTTAGCGAGCTCAAAAAGCCGGCTTGACAGCACGAATAACTTAGGAAGTTGACACGAGGAGTTCGCAACAATATTCAATCACCTTTTTATTATACTTTATTTATTAATATATTTTTACA